>CM056170.1:45640962-46840962 GCA_029691765.1 Entomobrya proxima
AAATTCTAAGATTGAATTTTGCAACAAGTATTATATGCATTTTCAAAGTTGCTTTGCAACTGAGGTGCATACGTATATAAATGTGGTGGTGACAATGTAGTCACCATCATATTAAACCCAATATAATTGTTTTAACGATATTCAAGATATGAGATTAATGGAATAAAACAACCAAAATACGCTAATATTTTTAAAGGATGAAAAATATGTTTCGTTTCAACGAAAAGATATGGTAAAAACGTTCAAAATGCGCCCTGATACATATCAAGTCAAAGCGTATTTTGCATATAAACTGCGCTACAGTGAACCATTAATGTGCTTGTACATCTTGTGGGATCATAAAGCTTGTAAAATATAAATTTTAAATGTATTGGCAATGTAGTCACCGACATAACTTTATTCATCACAATGTCAGATTTATAAATTCAAGTTTCAAGTAAACATCAACCTGTTATTGTTATCAATTTGAAAATTTTGGTTACTAGGCAATTTTAAAAATCTTTTACCGATTACGGTAGGTGCAGAAAGTGAGTCGGGTATAATGAAATGTCTTTCGTCAACGTTTAGGTAAACTGCCGCATATTTAAATTTAAATTATTATGCTTCAACGTTGATAAAGGTCAAAGATTCCTCCTGAAATTAAATCCCCAGATTTCCTGTCCGCAGAAACCAACGTTTATGGGTAGATGTGTCCATATTGCCATTTGCCGATTTTTGATGAATAAATAATAATCCAAGGTGCAGCTGGATTAATGTGTATCCAGTAAACTTTGTACATATTGGTTATCAAGCAAACCAAAATATATGTAATTGAAATATTTCAAAAGTATTTGCAAAACATACGCCTCAATCTCAATCAATCTCAAACGTGAAGGGTTTCTCAGTAAAAAGATACGAAATCGTGTTGTAGATCCAGTTTAAACTTTTTTGCTGTTGTTGGAGTTAATCTGATTGTTTTATGTATTTGCCTGAACTAAGGATTTACTAAAATGCAACGACATTAAACCTTAATACAGCGGTTAATTACTATGTGCTCAATTCCGGTGTATGAAATTAATTGTCAGCGACAAAATGTAACATTTTATTAATTTTTAATAAAATTATTAGAAACAATATTTTTTGTCTCTCACTAATCATCACATCACGCAAACAAATCACTTCATGTTCTATTGGAATAAATTTAAGATCATCAGCAATATTCACATCCAATTGACTTCAAAATTCGTCAGTGTTTTTCCAATAGTCATTGCATCTACTAAAACAACAAGTAAATACCAGCATAATAATGATAGATTTTCAACCGTGCCCTTTATTTTCCCTACCCGTAACCAAAATAAAATCAATGATGGAATAATAATAATAATCTGTCATTTATTCTGAATTTGATGTGTAGGTATGGGTGCTGTCCTCTCCCTTCCACCCAACCTTCAATTGAAACATGCAGAAACTTACCTAAATATTTACAAGCAATCTAGCCGGGGTAACGCATCCTGCGAATGATTCGAAGCATACCTTAGTGTGTTCGTATTTTGTTTTCTTACCCATTCAGCACAGACGACGCTGTCCCACCATTGCATAATACCTGATAAAATGAATTGTGGTAGTTTAGATAGTATTTTGTGTGAGATGGGTAGTGTGCAGCTTGTTAACATTTTTTAATTAAAACTTCGTTTATCAAAGCATCAATCTTTTATATCTGCATATTGTAGATTATTTATATCCCCATACTCGCAAACGCACTTCATCTACTATACTTACTGTTCACCGAAGATTTTATTCATAAATGGGCCAACAAAATCGGTCAGAACAAGTTTACATTTTACTGATGGTTGACATCGAATTTGTGTGGCTATTGTGCTGCTGCTGTCATGTTCTAGACTATGCATGAAATAATGCATAATATAAAATTTATCAGATTACATATGGCTTTATGACCTGTTGTAATGTTCGTCTCCACTTGCAATCCATAAACATTCCAAAATGTATTGTTCAATAATTTGTGACATGAATTTACTGCCAATAACATTTATAATGTTGCTAGTCCACTAGGTTGACCTTATTAGGCAACCACACACCTTAAATTTTCGTATCATGGAGCAGGATATTAGTCATAAACAACTTTCGCTCGAGCTTTATAATAAAGGTAATTATTGAATTTATAGGCATATACCTGTATAGTATATATACACCACATTTACACTACATTCCTAGAATAAATTTCATTGGGTTTGGTTACTCAGTATGCTACCTAAATTTAAAACAAGTAAGCATTTTCTTTGCACAAAATGAAGCGTGATTTTTAATATTCATTTTTACTACTTAATTGTACGAAATTTATTTTAATTACGAAGAGAATTACATGCTAAAAATAAGATCACTAAATGTATAAATAGTAGTTAGGTACGTCTTGTCATGCAAATATTGCTTAAACATATGTATAAATGCTAGTGATTCAAGGTACTAGTAACTTCAGCAAAAGTTTTATCGTCCAGTTTACAACTTTGGTAAAAATCTTAGTTACTGTCATCTTATCTACAAAATAGAATTGTCCAACGTGCACCTTAAGCACTTGTGCGCTTTTTATGTACTTTCTCATTCATTTTGAGTAGCCGTAGTGCAAATACATGCACACATTGTTCTTCCACGCATTTATCAACTTTTTTGACGCATCGTAAAATCTTCCAAATTGACGGTAAACTGAGCCAAAATACACCAAGGATATAAATCTTAAAAAGCCCATAATAATTCTCTGCTTTCCTTCCAGTTTAATAACTCCATACAGAGCCAATGTAAAAAGGGTCATGATGAGAGACTTTTGCGCTGGGTGCACCCAAATTCGGAAAGTATCCATGAAAACGGACTAAAGTACACGAAAGGTGTTCAGAGTTTGAACGAATGTGGCTGGCTTCCGTACGGCGAAAGTGGTTTGGTGGCCTCTGAAAGACGGACTTTGTCAAAAAAATAGTAAATTCAGAATTTTTAGCTTTTTGCAGAAAATTTAATTTTACTGCTACTTACTTTAGTTCATTCAAGAGTCGAGTTCCAGCTGAAACATAGCCATACATTGAGAAAATGTAAAAGTACAAATTCTTCCACAAATTGTACCATACCCAAGACTAAAGGACAATCAGTACTCGTCTCAAAATTTCAAACCCTTCTTGGCTCTCAGGTACCAACGCTGTAAGGAAATGCTGCGTTTGAGGTTCCTTTCTGATTGAAAGATAATTTTGCAAAGAAATTATATGTCCAACTGAAAAAAAAACACGGTAAAGAATGTACTACGTTTCACCAAGAATGCAATTTGTTCTGCTTTAAACTTTCTATGAAACTCTGTAAAGATTTTTAGGTACTCACGTACAAAAAGCTAGACCAACTCTCCCATTGAAACAAATTGAAAGTCTAGAGCAACAGATAAAGTATAGCAGGAAAATACGTACGTGGTTCGCAGTATTAAACTCATAGATTCTTTTTTGGCTACAAATTTAATTAGCTGAAATGCTACTAATAAAATGTAAATTGACCAGATTGTGCAGACGTGCGTATAGTTTTCTGAAAATACTTGTCCTTTTTGTGAAAATGTTGGGGTAGTCTCTGATTCGAATAAAACGATGGGGGATCCACCACCAAGCCAGAGTAAGTTTCCAGCTAAAATAATAAACTTTTTGCTGTATACGGAATACATTTCAAGAAAATCTGAAATGATGATAACGAAAAGAGGAAGAGCAACTGAGTGAGTGTAAGCCAGCAATAATGTTGAAGTTGCAATGTGAGCTATAAAAAGTTCTATGGAAAACAATAATATATTAGTAATCAAAGTCATTGGGTATGGAACGGTTTGAATTCGTAAGTGAACGAAAACAATTGAGGCTCCTAGTGTGTAGGGGTTTTATGAGACAGGCATCTGCCTGGTTATTTTGAATTTGGTTGTAGCGTGCTTTTTATTCCAGACAAAACGAGAAGGCAAGAAGGAGAAGTGGGATTGAGAGAGTTGGCTGCGTGCAAGGAGAAGAATTGCATCATCTTTTTATTCTGGTTGGTTCCGCAGAGGGAGAAACGGAACGCAGAGCAGCGACAACTTCACTTGTCATGATCGACTTTCAGTTGAAAGGAGAGAAGTATATTTTCAGAGAATCATTATGGCGTTGAGAAAAAGTAGAGACTTTTGATTTTTTGATAAGAGAATTGAGAGATCAGAGCATTCTGAGAAATTAGTAGTTGTGTGTTAATTTTTTGATTTAAAAATCCTCCATTTAATTGAGAATTGAGAATAAAGCGAAGTAGATATACTTTTTAGTAGGAAAAATTAAAACTGACATTTTGTGTGTGTGAATTTGATTTATTTTGGGAGCACTAACGGCACGGTATAATAATCGAGCATCTTATCGACGGTTAGTTGGTTGGTTTGCGAACATTTGGTGACCCCGACGTGATCAGTTAGTGCGATTTTAAGACTGCAGTGCGATTTTGATTTTAATTTTTTGATGCAGGAAGATCAAAATGTCAGGTTCTGAGCAAGACCCGTTGGAAAAGACGAGGGAGATGGACTCCTGTTTCAGTGTAGTGACGGTGGAGGAATTGATTGAAATGAGGCTGCCAACTAAACGGCGGTTTGTGAAGCTCGAAACTGAGCTGAATGACTTGCTAAGCAAGGAAAAACCGGACCTTGATGGCATTGCTGATGCATTAAGGGAACTCAATCAACTGATGGATGATTACCAGAAACGGACCAAGGCAATTCTGTTGGAAATGGTGAGAACGGTGCGTTCGGAGGAGGAAGATGACCAGGAGTACAAAGAGATCGGCGAATTCAGGCCCCGAGCCGAGAAATTGAAGAAACGAGTGGATGAATTAACTGCATTCGAGCAGCCAAGAAAAGAAGCCGAACCAAGACCTGAAAGGGAAATGAGGAAGCTGAAGCTACCGGAAGTGGAACTTGACAAGTTCTCAGGAGACTTGAAGGACTGGTTGCGTTTCTGGGCGCAAATCAAGCAAATTGATGATGACGTGTCTCTTTCCAAGACCGACAAGTTTTATTACTTGGTTCAATTTTTGAAGAAGGACACGGAGCCGTTTGAAATTGTGGATGCATTTCCTCGAAATGAGGACAATTAAGATGATGCAGTAAGAACCTTGAAAAGGCGATATGGCAACGAGGGCTTGCAGTTGCAAGTTTATGTGAGAGAGTTACTAGCTTTAGTAATCTCGAATGTGACGTCAAAGAATAAGGGCCCTTGATAGTTTGAACCTGGCAAAGGCTGACCCCGCTACCTGGCTGTTTCCATTGGTGGAGGCTGCTCTTCCCGAAGATGTGCATTATAATTGGCAGCGCAGTTCAGATTCCGAGAATAAGGAAGGCGGGCAGAACCAACCACAGACTTTGCTGTCATTCATGGCAAAGGAAGTTGAAATAAGACAACGCAAGGAGTTAACGCAGACGTTTACTTAAAACTTGAGGATTGCTGGAACTTCAAAGAACTTTCAGACCCCGGCTGTGCGAATGGGGGAGCACTCATTAAAAAGGAAGCAACCAGCACTTTCGATGGGATTCCACAATAATGAAGGGAAGTGTTGTGTCTTCTGTAGGCGTACCAACCATCAGAGCAAGGACTGCTTCAAGCCCAAGGCCATGACGTACGATGAGAGAATGAACATCATGAAGTCCAAGGGATTGTGCTTTATCTGCACATTACCTCACCGAGCCAGTGATTGCCGAAAGAAAGGCAAGATTAAGTGTGACAATTGTGGAAAGCAGCACGTCATGGTCTTGTGCAAGGATTTGGCAAGGATCAGGGAAAGCGATTGGTGGTTCACCTGCCAAGAAAGCCAAGATGGGAGAGCCAGTTAAGGTTGTCACCCAGACGAATAATCAGGTTAGTGAAGGGGATGTATGTCTCCTGACTCTAAGAGATAAGTTGTTGAATAAGGATAGAACTTGCACAGTAAGAGTTTTCATAGACTGTGGTTCAAGCAGGAGTTACATTTTAAAGAAAACGGCGAAACGTTTGAGATTGATTCCTTCATCAAAGGAAGATGTGATCCATGAGCTATGGGGAGGAGTGAGAACAGCGATCAAGCCACACAAAATTTATAGTTTAAAGATTGTAGATATTGAGAATAAGAATCAATCGATCGTAAAAGTGCGAGATGAGGATAAGATATGCTCAGAAATAAATGGCATAGACCAGTTAAACAAAAAATTAAAAAAGACCTTACAGAGGTATGGGATTATGCTAAATGATGTGGGTTTTGACAATAACGAGATTGGATTAGTCATCGGAGCAGACCAGTTTGGGAAAGTGATGACAGGTAGAATGGTACAAATAACGGATACCTTGAGCGCATTCGAAACAATTTTTGGGTAGACCCTAATTGGGGAAGTAAATGAAGATGGTACACCAGTACCTTATCATAGAGTAAATGCTAATTTAGACAAACCCATCACAAGTTTATGGGAATTAGAGATTCCTCAGAAATAATTAGCGAAATAGATAAAGAAGAAAAAGCGAAAGTTGACTTTTTGAAAGAAGTTCCTAGAAAGACAGGCGGACGTTACGTTGTCCGGTTACCCTGGAAGGAAGGGCACCCATAATTGCCAAGTAATAAGCAAGTTGCTCGAAGGAGACTAGAAACGACTTCTAGGAAACTCGAGAGTGCAGAACTTCTTGCAGTTTACAATAAATTATTTAAAAGCTGGGGAAATGCGAAAGTGGATGGAATGGAAAGTTTGTAGCGCCCTGCAAAGACAGGGAAATCTATGCATCAAAATTTGATGATCAAATTATTTACCCCAGATAGCAGTAGTAAAATAAAGTTATAAAAAAGAGCTTCTTGAAGTGATTGCCAACATAAAGGCTAGTTGATCCCGGACATCTTATTAAGATTCAGGGAGAAGAAAGTTGGATTGTTTCTGATATTAGAAAGGGCTTCCAGATGGAGGCAGAAATTTATGAAAAATGGCAGAGATTAATTAATCTTCTCTGGTGTGTAGTATCACTTGAAATCATGTTGGAGCATGATGTAGTGAGTTTGAAGCAGGCAGAGATTACTATAGTTTTCTCTGATTTGTAGTATCACTTGAAGTCATGTTGGAGCATGATGAAGTGAGTTTGAAGCAATCTGCTGAATCACTTAAAGTTGATAACTTAAAAAAATTAATAAAAATTAATCTGCTGAGAGCAACAGAATGAGTCATAAGAAGTTGACAAGAAAATGGAAGGAGCAACGCAATGCGTTGCTTAGAGACTTAGACAAGTAGAGAATACTCGTGAAGAGTAACGATACCGTAGTGAAAGCGGGAGAGAAAGTCCCAGACACTTTGAGATTGAGAAAAAGGAACTAGAAAAAAAATTAATGACTCCCGTCATTCATTTTGGGGGAGGATGAACGAAAACAATTGAGGCTCCTAGTGTGTAGGGGTTTTATGAGACAGGCATCTGCCTGGTTATTTTGAATTTGGTTGTAGCGTGCTTTTTATTCCAGACAAAACGAGAAGGCAAGAAGGAGAAGTGGGATTGAGAGAGTTGGCTGCGTGCAAGGAGAAGAATTGCATCATCTTTTTATTCTGGTTGGTTCCGCAGAGGGAGAAACGGAACGCAGAGCAGCGACAACTTCACTTGTCATGATCGACTTTCAGTTGAAAGGAGAGAAGTATATTTTCAGAGAATCATTATGGCGTTGAGAAAAAGTAGAGACTTTTGATTTTTTGATAAGAGAATTGAGAGATCAGAGCATTCTGAGAAATTAGTAGTTGTGTGTTAATTTTTTGATTTAAAAATCCTCCATTTAATTGAGAATTGAGAATAAAGCGAAGTAGATATACTTTTTAGTAGGAAAAATTAAAACTGACATTTTGTGTGTGTGAATTTGATTTATTTTGGGAGCACTAACGGCACGGTATAATAATCGAGCATCTTATCGACGGTTAGTTGGTTGGTTTGCGAACAGTAAGTATTTACTTTTGTGCTGAAGTTCTGTGTATTTTTGGTCTTGTTTACTCCAGACATTACGTTTGTCTTGTTTTAATAAGGGTTTGTATTAAATTTTTCTGTTATACATGCAAGCTTTCTGCTGGTCAGTAGACATATTGTCCACAATTTATTCATGTTTCTTGGAAAAATAAGTTTACAAACGTCGTCACGCGCGTGATTTTTGCTGCTAAAGAATAGTTGACAAAAACATCTTAAAGTATTTATCGATTTGCTTTATTATTTAGCATGCTAAAAAGCCCAAAAGAAATTTTCTAATGATAGAAACCCATTATTTAAGTTTCAATTGCCAGTAAGCCAAAACATTTTAAATTTTCACAAAGCTCGTGCCCAAAATTGACGACAGTAAATCACTCAAAATGCGACATTTTGCATGTAAACTTAAGTCAACAAAAGACTGATTGTCCAATTCAAAACTGTAGTAAGAATTGTAATTACTGCCATTTTATCCACAAAATAAAAATGACCAACGTGAATACGCAATATCATCGTGCTCCTTACATATCTTCTTGTCCACTTACAATATGTCTGGTTTGAGTGCACATTGTTCATCCACCTGGTTCTCAGATTGAGTGAAGCCTCGTAAAACCTTCCAAATTGGCTATAAACCGTTGCAAAGTACAATAGAGAGACAAAAGCGGAAAAGCCCATAATGCGTGCTTGCTTAGCTTCCAATTTGATAATTCCGTAGATGGCCAATGTAAACAAAGTCATTATCAGATATTTTTGCATGGGATGTACCCATAAGCGATAAGTGTCCATGAAGATAGAGTGAAGTACGCGAAACGTGTTTAAGGTCCGGACAAAATTAAGTGAAGTTCGAAGTAAGTCAACGGTTTTGAGTTGCTTGAAGGATGAACTGTAATTTCAAAAACAAATTCAAATATTTTAAATAAATCGTTTAATCAGTTTCAATGGAATATTTTATTATTTTTTACTTTAGCTCGTTTAGAAGACGAGTTCCAGCAGAAACATATCCATACATTGAGAAAATGTAGAAATACAGGTTTTTCCACAAGTTGTACCAAACCCAGCACTGAAGACACATAAGCAACTGCTTCAAATGCTTGTGCTCATTGCTTTCATTTGCCACCAAAGCCGTAAAGAAATGCGGCGTATGTGGTTTCTTTCTCATTAAGAGAAAATTTTGCAAGGAAATTAGATTCCCAATTGTAAAGAATACAGTGAAGAAAGTGCTGCATTTTACCAGAAAAGCAAATTGGGGCAATATGAATTTCTGTTGAAATTCGGTAAATACCTTTACATATTCTCGGACAAAGCAATAGGTCAACTCGGGTTTTAAAACTATTTGAAAATCCAGAGCAACTGAGAGCGTGTAGCAAGCAAGAACGTAAACTGTGCGCATAACAAGGCTAAAAGATGATTTGTTGCGGATTAGCTGGAGCAACTGAAAAGCTACAAATAAAATGTAGAATATGTTGACAAGATTGTGTAAGTGTTGATAAAGCTTTCGGAGAATGCTTGTGCTTTTTAGGGAAATATTGGGGTAGTGGTTTTGTCTGATGTGTACAAAGCGATATGAGGATCCGCCACCAAACCAAAGTAAATTTCCAGCTAGGATGATAAAGTTTTTGGTGTATTTGGAATACATTTTTGTTAAATTGACAGGAAAAGTAGGATGTGTAGTAAAAGAGAAACTTAATTGAACAATGACTTGGAATAAAAATTCAAAAGTGAGAGAATCCATTAACTAATTAAGTTAGTTAGCTCAAGAATTTATAAAAATTTATTGTTAAAAGCATTCAGTTTCCTAAGCGTTTTCATCATTTTTTTTATAAAAGCTTTTATTAAGTTAGAACACGTGCCGACAACGTTTACTAGAATATTGCCTTGTGCTGCTAGAAAAATGTCTTGAGTAGTCTTAAGCGTGATAATAATTAAAATAAGAGTTCATCACGTTGTCGAACAAAAGCTTATAGTCAAGTGTAATATGTTTAATTTTTAATACAAGCAAACAGGTCAAAAACATATTATATACTGCCTGCAATCAACATAGCCAAACCGTTTATTACTTGTGTGCATTATATAAAAGCATTAAGTTAGAGTGATAAAAAGGCTAATGAAAATATGATAAGTTTTTAATATCCGTCTATATTACCAAAACCATTTAGAAAGTTCTATAATAGCTTTATTTGCAGAAATGAAGCTTACAAGGAGAAATAATCAAAAACGTTTATATGAGCTTAAACTATAAAATAAGTATTTATCAAAGCCATAATATAAGAATTCATGCTTTATTTATTACACTTATATACAACTTGAAAAACTCTTGCGTTACATATAACTGTTTCAAGGCGAAAGTTTCTCCTTAAACATGTATGGCACCTTAGAAGCAAAAAAAAGCTGTTTTGGTTAGGAAAGAGTAGATAATAATCTATAGCTACACAACAGCAAAAGATATCAGCACTTTTAGAATGAGAATGGTGAGCTTTCACTCCCAAACTGTGTTGGCACAAATTAAAGTAGCATTATACTGGAAATGTCCTAAATTTAAAGTCCAAATTAACATTTAGCAACATTTTTAGCCCACCAATTTTCAAAATGTTTTGATTCCTTTCTTCGTGCAGATACAAGTATTTTAATGGAGATATAACTATATCATATCATACCTTATAAACTATCTGAAAATATACATTATGAAATATTATCTTTTATGCATACATTTTCAAAAATAATAAACATACAGGATTTAGATTAATTTCCATCCGTATGGCTTAACTGTTTAGCAATAAGTATTATGCTAATACGCGTACGTAATCGTCTTAGCGTAAGTAATTCTTGCCAACAAGCCTTAGAGAATAAATCCTGTTGCACAACATAAAAAACAGAAAGCTTACATTTTATACCTAATAGAATCCTAATGTATTATTCCGTAACACATAAAAAGGGAAAACGTTCATTTATTATTCCATTCAAAGCCATGAAAAACTTTTCTATACAAGCTCATTTATTAATACCAAGCCAATAAAAGCCATTCTTCCAACATGTGCAGAAATACAATGCACAAGACTAACTTTTATTACATTTCTTTTTCTTGGTAAGACGTCAAACTCAATCTTTTATCTAGCATAGCTTCATCAAAAAAGTTTTTTAAGGCAAACCCACCACACAAAAAAGCTCTCTCAACTTTTACATGCCATTCACGATCTGTTGAATCCGTCTATATGAGTTATTTCAGCCAAAAGGAAAACCTACTCTCGTGTAGCGGAAACGCCGTTGAAAAGAAACGAACATATGTCAGTAAAATGCCAACTTCTCATAACGTTTAGCTCAGGTTACTTTCAAGATGAGAACTTTTTTCTCTTTATAAATTTATTACAGCTTGTCTTACGCATCGCATAACACTCTAGAAGACTCTCAGGGTTAGATTTCACAAGAAGATAGATAGATATACAAACTTTATTTAATTTTTGTGCAATATAGGTATAAAAACATTTTTTGGTATATCGTGCAGCTTGCAACAATATATGCAAAATCCGGCTTTTACTGCAGTGCAACATGTACCTTGATTCCAAACTCACGATACTCTACGAAGAAAAACGGATCAATATTGAAAAGAAAATTGTGTGCAATACTTTGCTGGTATATTCTCACTTCTGCACCCACCATCAAAAGGAAAGAAACGTTTCAGCTGTTCATTTGCTTTGATGAGGCTGAGCAACGAGGAGTGAAAGTGGGAAGTGGAAAAGGATAAAATTAGGCTTTGGGACAGAACGTAAACCGCAGAAGAGCTTTATATAACTTCAAAACATAAAACTTGTTTAATTTTGGTGTAAAATTTATAATTACTTCACCGATTGTTTTAAAATGAAAGGGTTTACTATTGAACTTACAAATCCGTCGCAGAGTTATTTTGCGGGAGAAAAAGTGGACGGACGGGTAATTGTACAAAATGATTTACCAGTACAAATAAATGGTAAGCTAGTACTTAATTATCAATTTTACAAAATATTTACAAAATTTTTCAGCTTTTGAAAGCTTTTTAAAAAATTTTATAACATTTTTTCATTTTGTACGTTTCTAGAAATTTCAGTGCTATTTGAAGGCACGGGCCGTGTTCAACTTTCTCTCACCGAAACCTTCACCGTCGGAGAACCCAAAACCATCCACGGGAAAACTGAGATTGTCCCACACAAGCAAACTCGTGTTGTGGCATATAGTGAAAACGAGAAGTACTTTTCCCAGCGGATTTCTCTTCTCGGCGATGGGCAAACTGTTACAACACTACAAGCAGGCACTAGTGTATACCCATTTGAGTTCGTGCTTCCTATAAACTGTCCCTCTAGCTTTAGTACTAAATTTGGCTACGTTGCTTACTCTATTGAAGCAGAGGCTAAAAGACCGTTACCAAAAACAAATAAAAAGACTGAGTTAAATTTTACGGTTAATGGTGTGTTTGACTTGAACGCTGATACGGGGGCCAATCAACCTCAAAGATTGAGAAAAGTAAAAGGTGGAAATTTTCTGGTTTGTAGGAAAGGACAGTTACGATTTATTTTACACTTGCCTAGGTCGGGTTACGTTCCAGGGGAAATTTTAGACTTTTCTAGTGAAATTACAAACACAAGTAATAAACGAATTAGTAAGGTAAAAGCTAGTTTGGTGCAAGTGATGCAGTTTCAAGCTAAGAGTAAAAAGAAGGTGGAAAAGAGAAGTGTGTGCAAAGTTAGGGGACCTGAGGTAGAAGCGGGGGAATATGAAATGTGGAAACCGGATAGTATTGTGATTCCTTGTGTACCTCCTACAAGACTGGGAGGAGAAATGTGTAGAAATATTGATGTGCAGTATTATTTAAGATTTGAGGTACAAATTGGGGGCTTGAGTAAAGCGTTTTTTGGAGAGTTGCCTGTTTTAATTGGGACGAAACCCTTGAAAGGTACGTGTGAGGAGGTTAGTGACAAGTTGGATAATTCTACTTAATATATAGTAGCAGCTATAAAATGTGCAATATCGCATAAACGATTTTTGCAACTTTTGTCTTTTTATGTTTATATGAGCACTCAATTTTTTAAAGAATGTTCAAAAGCAACACAGTATAATGAAATAGTAATAATGAAACTATTAATATGAAATATTGAATTATTTTTAAATGACGTATTATGTATGTATGTATTTTATTATTGAAATGATTATTTTAAACGACGTATTATTACATGCATAGCTACTTAAAATTTGTTAAATGTTAGATATGTCTATAAATCAAGATTCCTGTTTTATTACATTTTCAACTCATTCTTCAATTTCAAAAACTGGGCAAATTGTAAACCTATCGTAGACAATCCAGCAACATCTGAAATGATTCAGTATTATTACTAATTCCAAGTAGCTATAACAACTGTTTTGTATCATTCATAAACTGGCTAAAGTTAATATATTTCATTTAAAGATGCATTATGTAAAGTATTTATATATTCACATAAACGTTGCCTCAGCGTGTTGCTGTCCATCTTTACTGCTATATAGTTGAAACGGGAATGCTTTATTTTTATGCTACAATACTCTTTTATAGCGATGCCACAGAAGCGAGTTAGTTTTGGACACTCAGTGATGTACCATTATAAATCCACAAAGGATGAAATAGATTGCAGACAAAAGTATTGGGAATTCTTTTATTATGATCGTGTGCGATTCAATGAAAGAATTAAATTAATAGAAAAAAAATTAGATTTAAACAATGCGAAAGCTTCCAAAAATGCGCATATAAAAGGAGCCAACGAGCAGTAAAAATTTATTCTTACTCAAGACTAGCTTCTTCACTGCTTGTCTGTAAAGTCGGGAACCATACAGCGTCATCAAAAGCGAACCAGGAATTTAAAACATTTTTGTTTCAGAAATATTGGAAACATGAACAGCAAAATGTCCGAGTCTACTGCATTGTTTGAGGCGTTTAATATTAAGCCAGAAGAAATTGCTGCCAGGGAATTCCAAGAACATTTGTTACTGCGACTCTCTCCTCAGCGGTACCTGAAGAAGTCAGGGGCAATTTGGGCAGATGATAATCGACAGCATATGAAACTGGAATTAAGCATGAATGGTCGAGTGAACAAAGTTTTCTCTGTTTATGAAATGCCGAATTCCGAGGCGTATAAACTTGCAGAGCAGCTTTATGAACTTGTAGCCCTGAGCCATTTGAGGGAATCTGAGCCAACTACGGTAAACCAGTACACAAGGCGAACCGGAATGTAGCCAACAGGAATTTTAAATGGTTTCATGCGAATTTTGGGAATGTATCACTATTTTAATTCCAAAGAAATTTAAACCTTACAAAAATTGATATATTGCTGTATGACTTTGTATTTGTGCTTTCAAAGACAATTTGTAAATAAATTGGTTGATGCAAAATTATAAATATTCTGTGTGCTTATTTTATTGTATTTGATAATGTATTGTATTTTATTATAATACAAATACAGCATGTATGGACGTAAGCATCCAACTTCAAAATGCTATTTAAAAGCATAAATATCCCGACCTGCACGTAGGTGTGCAATGCATCATATTATAGCATATTGTCAACACATCATTGACTTCCACAAAAAGTATCTGCATAATACAACAAACTTCATTGCATAAATTATAACCCATCAACCGCAAAATATTGTAAGCACTTACAGAAAGCTTGTAGTGGAAATATAAACTATCCAAATCTATTTCCTCATTGCCAGAAGCGAGTGTGCGCAGGTTTATGTGTCTCTGCACAATCAATAATGTGTCCGTCTGCACTTCATGAATGACTATAAAAGCAAGCACAACAGTATTAGACTAGCATTAAAGAAATAATTCCACATTTTGTTGATTGTTTTTTTTACCGAAAATGTTTTCTTTTGGGCGAGTGTATAGTAATGATCGAAGTACGCAAAGCTTTTCAAATCTCGTAAGCTTAAATTTTATAACACTTTTCGTCTGACAAGCAATTGTATGTTGAAGTAATGCTTGCATTGTGTGCAGATATAATTCCTTTATCTGACAACAATGTTTATCACCCTTAACTGTTTCCCGTGCATTCCTAAGCACAATTACAGGAGATTCTGTTTTCCTAAATAACTTGTTGGCTAGTGTTGATATGAACATAATATACTTGCACAAAGTTGGTGAACATACACAAATTTTTTTTGCCATATTGAGTTGCTATATATATTTATTAAAACAATTTTCAAATGTTGTCAACACAATGCAATCAATTTGTACAATTATAAATCCAAATCTCAAGACAGAGAAACAAATACAAGTGAAGTCAAAGCGCTAAAGATTACAAATGAAAATGAATATATAGTATCAATTCATTAAATCTTGCTAGTCCAGTGGCTTTCTTCGGCAACCGTGCATACGTAATCAAATCTCCTCGTATGGAGTAGCCAACAGTTCGTCGTCTGGCATGGTTAAAAGCTTGATAAGCTTATACCCATGATAGGAGCAATGTAGGGATGTGCAAAGATAGATAGGATTATGCTTTTCGAGTATGGTGAGCTCAGCCGCAGAAAATCCTGCCTTGTAGATTCCTTGATAGCTAACTCCAATAACCGATAGCTCAAGCTTCTTCCTTTCAAGATAGGTCTTCATGTCCTGTCGTAAAACATAATTATAGGTTACTTTCATTTTTTATGTCTAGCGCAGAAAATTCCAGACATGATAATTATTAATCCTAATAACAGAACATGGATATTACATAAACTGGTTCCTAACGCGAAACTGATGAGGCATAATAGATAAATGTTTAAACCTACCTTATGTATTTGGTCTTGCTGAGTTGAAAGAAATTGGCGAAATACAGAACGCAACAGCAAAGCAGAGTAAACCTCTCGTGAACATTTAAGACCAGGGTGCTTGTCTTCAATTTCTTCCTTCGTCTTCAAGATCCATTTATCGATACTTGCAATTCTTTCTGAGATTTTTGCAGTCGTGCATCCAACCCCAGAGTTGTATACAAGATTTAGAATATCCGAGTAGTCTTCTCCGGTCAGTGCCTCTACCATCATCAGAGATGGGAAATTTTCTATGTGGTCCATGTTTATTGTACCCAACCCTTTGGCAAAAGACTGCAAGCCTCCTAGTAGGTGTAGAGTCGTGGTTCTTTTCTTGAGTAGATATTCTTCAATTTCCTAATAAAAAAGTATACGTAATAAAAAAAGTAAATTAGTTTAAAACCATTTTGGAGAACCTACAGAATATGTACATTTTTACAACAACAATGATGATGATTTAAAGATTTCAAATTGTTTAAATATTTGAATGGAAACTTACCGATGACTCAATATATTCGTCCAGAAACTTCTCAGTGGTTATGTAGTAAAAAATCGAGCGAAGCATTATAGCTCCAAACCCCACACTAAAGAAATCCTCATACGCATAAAGCGTGTGGCAGTAATTAAGCATTTGGGCAAAGTATCTATCCAGAAATGAAATACGTTTCTGGATTGCTTCACGTTCCTTGCGTGGTTCCATTTTTGAAACTTGATGAGCACAATTGCAAAAACTCAAAATATATTGTTGCTGAGGTTTTAAACTTTTAAGATCATGCAGAGATGCTGATGCTTGTAAAGAACACTGATGAAATCAATGAGAGTTTGCCGTACATTATATAGCCACTGACACATTGAACCCATTGAATGATGTTGAATGCAAATTGACTTATGTATGAGAATATATGTATGATTGCCACAAAGAATGCATCCGTTTACTAATTACAGTAAACAAAGAAATGAAGGCCACGACATACCTATTTGCAGGCATACTGGAACAACTATTGGAATCAAACAAAGGTAAATATTATATTAATAGTCTAGTGACAATATGTTCCTGGACAACTTTATATTGTCGGTATAATTAATTTCCGCAAACTTCTTTGTTCCGTAAATTTCTTTTTTAATAATAGCACTTGGGGTATTCATTTTTCCAAATAAAAAGGAGAACCGACCGGCGCAAACGGCATCAGTTTGGACAATCAGTTCAATAATGGTGGACTCTTTTTCAGAAAGTCACTTTATAAATACTGTGTGTTATAAGGTTTCTGAATTGCTAAGAGAAGTTTTAACAAAAGTTTCCAAAGGAAATTTTGTATCTTTGGCAACTATTATACAGACGGTAAGTTATAAAACATAACTTAACAAACATTTATTTTACATAAGACATTTGATTTTAGATGACAAATAGAAATATAAACTGTGTCTTGCATTGTGTATTATAGGAAAATCTCCCCTTCAAAACCTTCGTTAATATAAAAACAACGCCGCTTTCCTCCCTCTCTTTTGAAGCACATCAACTCACCGTTCCCATTTACTTGCCAGCAATGGAAGCACCAAATACTACCACCACCACCACCAACGTCTCACCTTCTGAAAGCAAGCACTTAAGGGAAGGCGAAAAGACGATTGATGATAGCGCGGACGTTCTTGCCATTAAAACTGAGGTCAATAGGGATTTGATGGACCTTACGGCCGCAATGAATTCTTTGACTTTGAACGATAATGATAATTATAGTCAACCGATGTGGTTTCAGATTTTTAGCCCACCGCAGGAGGAAGAGCAGATGGATACCTCTGAGCCTGACAGCTCCACGGAACCTATTGTGAACTCCGACGATGACAGTGTGCAAGAGCTCATTGTTGTAGACATCCCAGTATTGCAAAATACTCTAGATGTGTCCACGACGGCATGTGCAAATTATCTGAACAATGGAATACTGGCGTGCGAGAGTGACAACCTACCCAGTTCGGAAAGCCGCAGTGGCAACCTACCCTTGGGAAATCTAGCCAGTGGTGACAATCCACTCAACATTGGAAACCTACCCAACATTCCATGCCAACCCGACGTGGATGCAAACACGTGCGACACAAGTAAGCCCAAGTTGCCCAGCATCACCATACGAAGAAAAAGAGGACATGAAACGATTCTGTCACTGGACGACGACAACTATGAAGTAGTCAAGCGACAAAAGCTGGCACACGATGAGGAGGCTGCGGAGGACGCTGACGATGAAGGCGACGGGGACTCGGATGGTAATGTATTCGAGCTTCTCGTGGAAAAAATTGAATCCAGTCAATGTGAAATATAAATTACAATTTATTGATTATTATTTCTAGGATCAAACATTGATAATCGGAGAAAATTCAAGCTGAAAAATTCTACCTTGTCAAAAAATTATATTCACATTATCTCTTCGCATGTTAATATTTACAACTAAAAATAGAATTAGTACATTTGGATTTGGTTTTTACTGTTGTATTGATGCATCTTGTTTTTCATGTACATCTGTTACTTGAAAAAGTTTATCCATAGGTTAGTATAAAAGTAAGAAAATATTGTTTTACTTCTTATGATTACTGCTAAATGGAATATGTCACTTATATTCTACAATTTAAAGTTTGTAATGTAATAAAAATAATTTGCACTTAGGTTATAGGATATATATTAGTAAGTTTCATTCTACTACTCTTTAGATTCTGTAATAATTATACTTTCTAACAATACACATAAACCTTCAATCAACAATCAACAATGACCCTCTAATACTTTCTGAATCTAGCAGAATATTATATCACATGCACAACTAGTTGCAAATGATTTCATTTTAAAAAATACAAAATAAATTTGAATTGGACTTACAATTATGGAGTGTATTTTGTTTGTGTATCTTCCTTTATGTTAACTAAGTTAGATTCTAGCTTTTTCTTTTGGCGAAGAAGCTTTTTGCACTCAACAAATTTAGTATTCATTGGATTTCTGATCGCCATTAGCGCCCACATTGGCCCAAGCGATTGTAAGTCCTTATAAATAATAAAATCGCGAGCAAGAATGCATGCGTCACGTTTTATTTTCCTTTTAAGGGCTTTTTCACTTAGCGGAATGTTCTGGAAGCGACGATGATACTGCAATACACAAAAGTTATATGCTATAACTATAACTCAAATGGATAGTTGGTATATCTTTAATAAATTCAAGTACCTGAGGAGATTGACCGAATGACAGTTTGTTGGTTTGAACACCATTGTCATTCATTGTGGCAGTAGGAGTTGGGTTTAAGTATCGTGGAGGATAGTTGCGCTCATTGTATGATGCTCGTTTCTTATCCACATATTGCGGTTCTGTCGGCTTTTGCATGTTTTGCTTTAGTAGAATCAATATTGGCAATTAAGACACATACAATACGTTAGAAACAATAACAAGAGAACAGGAAAATATGGAGTTACCTCCAACTCCGGGTTTTTCGTTCCTTCTGGCATTATCCAAATGGGATTTAGTGATGTTGCGGTTGTTTTGTATGGATCATGTAAGCGTGTTGGTCTTAACACAATCACAGAAGGCACTTTTGTTGTTTCTTCTGAAACAAGAGTAGACCCTGCTGTTGTTTTATCTGAAACAAGAGTATACGCTGCTGTAGTGTCTTCTGGAATAAGAGTAGACGCTGCTGTTGTGTCTTTTGGAACAAGAGTGGACGCTGCTGTTGTGTCGTCTGGAACAATAGTAGACGCTGCTGTTATGTCTTCTGGAACAAGAGTAGACGCTGCTGTTGTGTCTTCTGGAACAAGAGTAGAAGCTACTGTAGTGTCCTCTGGAACAAGAGTAGACGCTGCTGTTGTGTCTTCTGGAACAAGAGTAGACGCTGCTGTTGTGTCTTTTGAAACATGAGAAAGAACTCCGGAAAGCAGTGGTGTTTCTGAAACTGGCGACGGTGGAGAGTTATCTAGAACGGTTACTGTAGATTCCACTGAAGCATTAGAAAGTGCCAGTTTTGATGTGTTATCGGAGAAAGCAACACCCGTTGTTCCTTTAGCGACGGCTGGAGAAACTTGTGTGGTGGTTAGGTTGGCAAACTGTTGGGAAAAAATAGGTATTAGATGTATTGATGCTAGCATTTGTTTTTCCCAATATACATATCTCACATTACCAGGGTTTTCTGCACTTCCATTTTCCTCCTAAGTATAGTGCACCGTACGGAATTCCGATAAATTCGAATAGCCGGAGCAGCCAAATTTGACCAGTCAAGACATTGGAATTTCAGTTTCTTCAGCTCGACATAAATGCAGTTATTTTGAATGCATTCATGGCATTCCTTGTACTGTGTGCAACATGACACAAGTGTCACAAAACCAAATATTATTACAATGATCTTCATATTATAAGGATTCTTTGATGTTAGACTTTGTAAAGAAAGATTGTGTAACTTTTGAACTCCAAAACGCAACTAAAACCTCCAAGCAAATAATCTGTAAAACTTACCTCAAAATCAGGAGAAATATAAATACTAGCTGTAAACGCAAGAAATGCTGATATGTCACGTATGCTCTGTTTTTCCATATTTTGTGTTGCAAAGAATCACCTTAAATTATTGTTTTGTCTAAAGTTGAAAATTAATGGCTGACCTATGGCTTTTAAGTCAGCAAAAGGAAACCCCATAAATGTAGAAGGTTTTCTTCTCACATTCTCACGTCATGTGAGAAATGTTCGTTCTTCTCTATCCCATTAGGTATACAATTGGGCTACGGTAGGATACCATTACTATGCTGAACAACAACAGATTTATGCTGAAGCACAAACATGTTCCCAACTTGAAGTGAGCTTGCAATGTACTCAGATTGAGTAATGCAAGCATACCTTGTAAAACAAGCTTGCTTAATGTTTGAGTAAAACACAAGATATATACATAGCTTGAACAAAAAAATATTAGCTATACTAATCCATTGTTTGCCTAAGCAACAAAGTTAAGCACATCTATGAAAATCGGGTTTTGGGGCAACATGGTGGTTTCTGTGCACAATAAACTACTAGTAGTCTTTCTAAATTTAATCAGCCTTATTGCCATATCTAAGATGTCATTTTGACTATTCTTGGTGCCATCAAGTTGGTCGCTTGTTTCGTTGTTTTACAAGGTTTGACGCTTAAAATTGCATACCAAAATATGCAAACAAACTTTATATGAAGTAGAATTTTACTTTTCAGCTAACCATTACGTGTATAAACTCAAAATAGCTATGTTTCCTACGTTTAATTTTCATTTGTGTCGTAAAAGTAGCAAAATTTTACCAAAAATGTTGGTCAAAAGTGCAAATTTGTGCAATTTTTTTCAAAGATGCACATTTATGCAATATTTTTCAGGGATGCAAATTTATGCAAAAGATGCAAATTTATTGTTTCAAAATTTGGAGATAACAAGTTGTCATACCTTCTAGTTTTCGTTTTACCTAGCCATCACATGTCGTTTCTGGCAAGATGCAAATTTATGCACAGGATGCAATCTGTTGGCCTTGATCATAACACAGAAATTAAATAAAGCGTAATGTTGACAATTACACGAAAAACAACCACAGGAATTTCTCAAGATGTTATTTCTCAATGTAGTTTGATAACGGATACGATTAACGCTTTTACGGATAGACATGTTTGCTTTTGTGTTTTATTATCTGATGGTATTGCTGACACAAAAAAAAACCAATGTGTTTGAAAGGACATAAGCAAAAATGCTAGTAGCTACTTTGTGAATATGCCAAGAGCCCTATTATTTCAAAATTAACCAATTCCTCAACAATTTGCACAAATGCTAAATCTAAATTATTGCATTAGTATAAGTTAGAACGTTAGTCAGATATATTTTTGGAACTATTATTAAAAAGCATACCAGTTTGAAAAGGAAGGTTATAATATCCTGTGTCCTTGAAAAACGGTAAGTCTTCGGATACCACATCACCGGTTGAGTTCTACATGAATTGTCGGTTTTCTTGTGAATCTCAACCGGATATCTAATGCTCTAACATTATGATATAAAATTGCTCAATAAATTTAATTTTAACATCCGATTTGGCTTTTATCTACAAGCGATTAGTGTTCTAATTTGCTTTTCACCAACATAAAAATCATTAGAGTAAGCAGCCACCAGAGCATCAGCTTATGCCTTTGAAGTGATTGACGCTAACTGCATTCCAAGCTCACTACAATATTGCCCGGCTGTTTTCCAGTTCCAGAAAAACAATTTGCCTAAAATCATGTAAACTTATAAAAACTATTTTGTTAGTATACCCGCCGGACAGAATTGTCTGCAAAAATTGATTTTCCATCGACAGTTGCCACCAGTTTAAAATTTGTATCAAAGGGATCATCTAAATAGACAAACTTGATAAAATAAAAAACGTTCTGGTAAAAATATACCAAATTTGCATTTACCTGCATTAAAAGGTTTTACAGGATTATTGTAGTAATACATACTGCTAGCCATGTCATTCGTTGTGACTTTGACTACCTAAACCAAAATATCAAACATAATTTCCTACTCAGTAATAAGAAGGAGTCCAAAGCAGACTCCCTATTTATTTTTATAAAGAAAGCAGCAGCCGGATGAGTATATAATAGCACTTTGTATAAAATCAATACAATAAAAGCTTTTGCGGAAGATAGTTTCACAAAATATTGAAACGTGCAAAAACCTGAGTCTACAGATATCGTAAATATCAAAATATTGTCAAAGCTATATCGGTGTATAATATATGATGCATCATTATTTCATGTTATTACTGTATTGCAAAATAGATCAATGTATTTGTATTTAGTTATGTTTCGTCGTATGAAATTTTTGCAGCGTCTTAATGTATTTCGGTGCACTGAAGCACAATTAATTGATCTTTCTTTCACGTTTTATCAATATAGAGTAGTGAAAGCTCTAACAGTGAAAAATGAAAAGTGACTGTTTTGTTTGCAAATATAAGCCATTCAACCGTAAATTATTATTATTATGCTCCATTTACCAAGTAATTCTATCTTCTGAAGAAAACCGTTCATCTGGAAAATCCCACAGTCTATTGTTTTCAAATTCTAATATTAGACGTACTGTAACAGCAGAGCGCATTCAAATTTGAAAGTCACCTTCAATAAATAATGTTACAACCAGCTCAATTCTATGCTTTATGATATGTGGTATAATTCCGTTTAGAATTTCTTTTTTACTTTCTCCTGTGGTTGTACTCAAACAGTAACTGTTGACTTTGTAAAACCCTCTTGGCTTTTGACTTGCTTCAATATTCTCTAAAGATTTTGAAATCGTGCTTCTCGTTCTAGAAACCATCCACCGAGAAAATGTGCTTGCATATTATCTAAATTTCTGAGAATTTTGATGTTTGTTATTTATCTTGAAAAGTAAACTAGTAAACATGATGTATCTGTTTGCTTGAAACCTTTACGCAACACAACTTTTGAAATTGTTTGCTGAGAAAGTATCTGAAAACCAGTGAACTATGCACTCAGCTTACTTTTAAGCAAATAGCTTGTTGAAATAAATCGAATTATGTTACAAACAAAATTATGTTATTATATTGCTATTGCCTAAAAACATGATTTGCTTGTTAAGATAACTTGACGAATTTCATCATTATATACACAAGTAATACCAAATGGCAAGTTTTATTACAGTTTTTAGCTTAAGAGTTAAACAAACAGTTTTTTTGCTCAACATACACCATGTCAACACCAGATTTGCGAATTGAACTTCAGTTTACTCTAAAAACGAATATACACTCAAGTCAATCATATAAGAAGTTTCTTTACTTTGTTACATAAATATTAGTAGTTACAACAGATCACGTGCTAAACAAGTTTATTCATGCTTATATTGAAGCATATTCAACTATCGAATCAAATTTTGAACAAGTTGAATGAGTGACATATTTAAGTGCTCTTACATAAGAACACGTAGCAGGATACTAATAATAATCTATTAAAGGGACAAACGTCTTAAGGTTTTGTGTCAAAACATGAAAGATTAAACAATAAATTAAGAAACTGCAAATTAATTAATGTGTCATTTGCACGCAACAACTCAAAATTCATATTAAAATTAATTAAGTTTTGTTTTAATTCTGTTGTACAAGTTTACAGCATCAAATTGCTTTCTCTTTTACTACTTTGTGGCATCGTGTTCTTTGCTTTATTCTATTTATAATTTATACCCTTGTTTCCATGTGCTGCGTAGTGTACACAACTGTCGCAATTGACACATTGCTCTCTAGGGGCAAACTCGGTGTACGTAACGAAAAAGAACATAAAATGCACCGGAAAATGGAAAAAAGGGGCTCTCTGAACGTTTTACTTAAAAAGCAGTACAAAACCGGATTCAAGCAGTTGTTACAACTTCCTAACAGTTGTGCAATGGGAATTAAATAGGAAACTAGTTGATGCTCAAGTTCCATCTCCTCCGTTTTCTCATGATGTTCAAAATTCAATCGTGCTGTGATCACGTACAGAGGCAACCAAAATACAAGAAAGGCAAAGTTTAACGCCGTGAAAACTTTCACCACACGTACTTTCCTTCTTCGTTGAGTGTCACGAAAGTCAATACAAGTAGGTATTAGTAGCAAAGGTGGTGGAACGTCAGTAGGTAAACTCTTCCACAAAAATATACTACAAATTGTAATAAGTAGAAAAGGAACCGCAAATCGAGCTACCACTTGTACCAGGAGAAAGTAGACTGCTTCGTGGGTTGACGTTTTCCAGATTTCTTGACAAAATGCAGATTTGACATGATCAACGTTGGGATTTTCTAAGGTGTTGTGTTCTTTAAATATTATCCAAGGAAGAGTTATAGCAAAACCAAATGTCCAAATGGCAAGTACAATTTTGCAGGCTTGACGAGTGGAAATGTTGGAGGCTGTTCCAAGTGAGGTTTGCATTGCACGGCATCTAAAGTACCAAAACGAAATTGTTAATTCAATTGTAAAATTACACGTCAATATTAAATTTTGTAAGAACATACCTGTCAAATGATATTGCCACTAAGGAGTACACCGAACAAAATACTGACAGGCGTTGATTATACGCTACGATTTTGCACGTTGTTTCGGAAAATATCCAAGCTGCAAAAAATCAAAACAGAAATGTTACGCTCTTATAGACTTACAACTTTAAATTATTTTCATTTGCTTACCTGTAAACACATTTGCCAGCAGAGTAGCCGGAATGCAACTTATTAGCACTAACATATCAGCAATTGCCAAATTGAGAATGAATATACTAGACGCCGCTTTGATTTTTAGGCGACATATAGCCACAAACATAACCAACGCGTTTCCCAATATTCCAAATAAAAGCACTATTAAATTTGACACAAACAAAAATATGGTAAAACCCAACGAATGTCTGTAACATCTTGGATCACGTATTAACGGAATTAAATCCGAATAATTAATTATTGTTTGAAATGGACAACTGTTGTGGTAAAGAAGAGTGTCATTTGAAAAACTCTGAGAACTGCTCAAATTCTGTTCAAAATAGCTTTGATTTGCCATACTTAAAATATATAGCTTGTAAGGACGAGAAAAAAGTGATGCGTTTCTTGTCGACGGAGAATACGTACTAAATGGAAATCTTTAGCGGGGCTTTGATTTTGTAGAGAAAGTTTACAGAAAGTGAATATATTGGGATCGTGGCAATATATAAATATTATTATGACAAGTTTTCTCGACGCATGTATTAGATTATTTGGAAATATGGTGTAATTCAAAACACGTAAAAGTATACAACCTTCTGCCCGTAGTGAAATGTGTTTGGTAAGTAATTTGAGTCACCAGTTGTAGCAACGAAAGCATTGAATTTCATTGAATCAACATGGGAACACTCTGCATCTCACGTTTTGTACAAAGCTGTAAAAATCTGGTTCATTATGTTTCCCAAAACGTGTCTCTTTCATTAAGCGGAATTTTATACGCAACGGAGTTCGGTTGATAGTCAAGCATAATAATAAAAGTGTCTTTTGTTCAAACTTTTCAAATTACATCAGTTTTTCATTAGACGAAACTTATGGAGAAAACACAATTAATTATGAAATGTTTTGTTGCTTACGCAGTCTTTGCGTGATTCACTATGACGCTATTTAAAGCAAGCTTTGGAAATCGTATAAAATATCACAAATAATAAAAATCTGCCTCATTCTGGTTTTTCAGTTTTATTAAAAGAGACGTCTGTTGAAATACTGGAGTAGATTGGCCAAGTTTAGGCTATATTTGGAATGTGTAAGCATACGAGTCTACCTATAATTAAAGCCTATAACTCTTACTAACCAACATCATGGGTATGTTTGCAAACATATAAATAATTGCGTTAAAGGTAAGCCAGAGCCTAATATTGACATTGATTCGTCCATACGAAACATACGTAATAATGCTTCTCTTTGTTTCCATACTAATAAAATTAAAAGTTTTGATAAATGTTGCTCATAATATATAGAATAATTTTTTCCTTGTAAACATAACATAGTTTTCAAACAACACCGTATGCGTCCATTCGCCGAATAACTTAATATGGTATTGTTGTAATTTTATTGAGGTAACGCAATTATCTTTTGCATTCTCCATAGTATGCAGATGTATTTGGTCAAAACTGTTTTCCAATTAATGCTTTCAGGTGTTTAAATTTTATGTTTACTGCTTACGTTTTATTTAAATGTCACCAAGCAATTTACAAGCATATCAACAACAGAATTTCCAAACTCCAAAAAATTACCTCTTGTTATTTTGTAGTACGGATAGGCTAACTGGCCTAGTAGTGGCTTTTGACATTTTAGCTCTTTTGCAATTATTTTCAATTGACGTCGTTTCTCGACTACGTTTATTTCAATATTAGAACCCATTTTGATTTCGGACGGATTTTGAAAAACCCGTTTGTTATGTTTTCTGCTGTGAAGTTTTACACTTTTTAAGAACTCTGCTGACTTGTGGTAACTCTCTGAAAGGAATCGCGTTTCAATATACTCAATATAAAATGGGAAAACCAATGCCGCTATTGCATTTTGGTATCCAGGAAGCAGCAATTTTTTAAAGTCTCTTATGCAAAAGTATGCACCTAGTGTGCTCATACCCATAAACAATGTGTGATGTATGGAAAGTAGAAAATGCGCTGTAATTTCATTAAAGCATTCCAGAATATAGTGCTGCTGTCGATAAAAGCGAAATAGCTCTTCGGTGTCCATCTCGTTTCCCAGTTTACAAAGAAATTTAGCTTTTCCTGATTTCTGGTCAAAATGAAAGTCTACCGGTTTCAGAAGATAGCACCAAAATGTTGTACAGCGAAAATATAAAATGCCGAAAAAATCAATCAAAAGTATAATATCTGCCCCGCTTATACATAAATAGTAAATTAAAAAAACAATTGGAGCAAATATCGGTTTTAATTGCATATCCAACTCAAAAACTTTGACAAGAAGGCGATTTGTAGGTGAACCTGTTTGAAAAATTTGCATCCCAAAAAACAAGGGGCATATTAATGTTCCAAGAAACAGAGCGAGAGCTAGGTTTTCATTTAGTTTATTGAATATTTGAATTTCTGGCCCCAGTGTAGTATTTAAAGTAAGATGTCGACTAAATTTTTCTGAAAAATAGAACAAATATAACTTTTTGGTATTTTAACTTAATTTTGTGTACCAAATTTAAGAAATTTGGTAAATTTTAGTATTTCTACTTACCTTGATAAACCTCACAGGTGTCCATCATAAGATTGACGCAGCGCACAAATTGGATCCTTTTTTGACGAAATCTAATTGACATTGCTCCAACCAAAAATAACAAACACATCATTCCAAAATGCACCATATTTTCAAAATATGTGTCCCCTTTTTCTGATTCACTTATTTGTTTGTCGGATACGTCTGGTATGTTATTATGTGCAGTGAAGTTTGCTTCTGGTTTTTTAGAAATTACTCTTAAAAGTCTGATGTTTACCAGAAATGTGAATATTAGAGTATAAGCGATGAGCAAACAGTTGTTGATACTTTTGTACAACTCTTCGTTCAGAATCATTCGATTGGTTTGAACATCCCAGGCAAAAATGGTTGCCCAGGAATATTTAAGAAGACCAAAACGCCAGCGACAAAGTTTTAGAAAGTTTTGGGAAAGCATTTTTTGTTTGTATTGTATTCAGTCAGGTATGTACGTAACGTTTACGCAAGCAGAGAAAGAATGAGGTTATTTTTCATGATTTTTAATGTTACATATAACCACTTTTTAACAAAATCATATAAGACGTAGTAATGCTCGGCATATAAAAACATTTTAAATATTAAATTCCGATAGAATATATTATTTTGAAATTTTTACATGTACAAACGTTTACATAAATCCATAGAATTAGGCAAGATAAAAGTGAACATTCAAAACATTTTGTATCCCTCAAGTTAGTTTGAAACTTTTTAGTTTTGTAGTATGGTAGCCTATAAATATTATACCAATTTATTTGCTGATATTTGGATCATCAGTAGTATACGAATCTGTAAGCTACTTTTAATTGTCTCATTAAACTATACTTGAGTAAGTCCAACAACATCTTGGGGTAAGAAATGTATGTAGTATGACGGATTTTTTTTTTCGGGATGAGGATAACTCATTATAAATATCAAGTAGACTATGGATTATAATAGGATAAAAAATGCATGCCAGCACACCAGAAACTGTACTTAAATATCCATATGCTTAATCAATAATAATAAATGTTCCGCCTATCTATCCATCAAACATTTTCCAATAAGTCAAGTAACATAAATTATATGACCTCTAAGCAGGGCAAGTACTTCGTTGTTTTTTCCCCAATATTCGCTTATTTTCACATTTCAGATATTTCAAAACGGCTTAATCCCTTAAATTTAAACATGCTTTTAACTGCTTCAGAATTCATTAAATTGAAATAATACAACATTGCCAGTATTGTTTATGTAGAATTAATATTAATCTTTTGTGGTAGTACAGAGAAATCTGAAGACGACCAATTGTGTAGATGTGGCTGTGAAGAAAGCTAGGTACATGTCTACGTTTTCGTATGCAATATGTCCAAAAAGTACAACTTGTGGAATTTTAATGCTAATATGGAGATCTTGCCTGACATTGCCTGACTTTCACTTTTAAGTGTGCTTTGTGTCTCTATTCTATGAAGAACTAAAACGCTGTACTTCATGTGGTGGTCTACAATTTTTATATTGTGTGCCTGCCAACCTACTAAGCCTGCACTACCACGTACGGTGAAAGCAAGAATAATACATTTAAAAACAACGCTTGCTGGAAAAATACAGGTACAATAAACTTCCATGAAGAAACCAGCACTTCTCCATTTGAACTAATACTTTCCAAAAACTGCCATTTGTTTTTAATCATTAAAAATTGAATGAATGGCTTCTTCTGCTCTTCTGCTTAGGATTGAATATAACTACATGTGCAAAATTCGAATGTAAAACCAAGGACCTTATTCATGTTCTACTACAGTGGGACCCTGTCATAATTTCTCAACTACTCGTCAAGTGGTTACACATTATAGCTTGTTTGAAACAGCAACTCAGGTACTAGTAAACGGCAGTCCAGTTTTGTTCAGATTCTAGTGCGCATGGTTCGATTTTGAAAAAAACATTTTGCAAAAATAAGCTTCAGAACCACAACCCAGCTAAACCAAACTTTTATTGCTTGACAACCACAGCTCCAGTGGTTACAAATATTAGCTTATTTGAAAGACCAACTCAAGTACTATTACACTGCATTCCGGTTTTGTTCTGATTTGGGTGCGCATGGTGCAAAAATTTTATTCAAAAATTACGAGAGGGTCCCAGGCTAGTGAGAACTTGAATATGACTCTTTGCCATTTACCTGAATAGAAAAGGAAATTCTAGACCTGAATGTTGAGTAAGGAGACAAACAAATAGAGAAACGAATATATATGTTTTAAGAAATCTCTAGCGGGAAATCACAAATGCACTGATGGGCGCCACATCAACTCTAAACATCCATATTATTTTGACGTTGGAAAAAACAAGATTATCTATGTGCTAACAAACAGCCCAACAAAATGGTTGCCCACAAATATTTTTAGTTTTCTGCCTAAATAGATTAATTCAATTACCGTATTTATTCGATTTATACCCCTCGCTCGTTTTATAACCCCCCTCGAATTATACCCTCCTTTGAGAGGAGAAATTTGAAATTTTGGCCCCCCTCGGTTTATAGCCCCCTATCATTTTTGATACGAACATAAACAAAAATATTCACTTTTATATTGAGTTTTATGAATATAATAATCATTGTCAATACGTTTGATGCAATCATTTATGCTAAAATACATTCTGAACATTCTGCAGCTGAACAGTTTATTGTTAAATATCATCATAAATAAAAAATCCTTCAAAAATGTACCATTAAATTTGAAATTTTAGCCCCCCTCGATTTATGACCCCCCTCGAATTATACCCTCCTTTGAGATGTGAAATTTGAAATTTTAGCCGGGGGTATAAATCGAATAAATACGGTAATATGTAAACCATAATGGGAAGAAAGCATGCCTAAATTTATCCCACTTTGTAAAATAAATTTAGAATATTAATTAAAGTAATGAAGGAAGTACCCTCACAATCTAATTTTATACGTTATGGGCCCATTGGGGCAATTTAAAACATTAAATTCAGTTTAGCTACGTAAACATGTTGTTCATAACCAGAATCGATAAAATATAATCAATAAGTGCTATATTTAAAAGAAAGACCCTTACGTGTAAAACTATTATAAATGCTATCAAGCTTTAAATTTTATTGTTGTGTTAAATGTTATAAGTATTAACAGAATATTTTAACAGCAACAGGAAAAATATTACGGTCTTAATTATACCAAATTTTCAAAATTTCTAATAACTCACTACTTTTTCAGTTTTAAATCCCATATTTCAAAGTCACAAGACAAATTGATAAATTTCTTCTTTTTTATATTTTAAAATCATATCAGTACAAATAGAGCAAAATGCATGAAAAAATATTTTTGAGTTTGACTTTAATGTCAGCATTCATATTGCTAGTTGTTTCATTTCCTTTTGAAACCAAAATGGATTGTTTGGTAGGGCTAATAACATCGCAAAATGCAGTTGAACCCAGAGCCGAAACTCATATCAGTTCATATTTAGCTCTAAAGCAATCAGTCATACAATTCATTTGGCTTGTGTATTCTGCTGAAAAAATCAACCTAGTTTTCGAACCGAGTACTGACGAAAGTATAAATATGAAAACCAAATATATCAGATTCTCCCCCAAGCTAACGAAATCAGTCTGTGTGGCATTCATTCTACTCACTAATACTTTTGAGGACACCACCAACTCAATTCATCGTTCGGGTTACGGAACTTCCCCACACGCTATATTCTTTATTGGCGTTTCTAAAATATCTCTGGACCATTCAGAATTGCTACAAAATATGACAACAGAGTTAACCACCAACGATGAAGTTGAAGGGCCATTTGGAGCAACTCTGGTATTCTTTGAATACTCAAAAAAGCGGTACGCCACCAAAGCAATATTTTGCTATACATGCATTACTGCTCAGGACAAGCTACTTGTAACTCAAGAAACGGAAATATTAATTTTAAGCAAAATTGGTCATCAGATAAACTTCAACGTACATCGGAAGCCTGTGAGTATTTCCTATGGATTGTCATTTGATAAAGAGAAAGTAGATTCCATGTGTACCCAAACCTCCGATAAAAATCGACATTTGTACTATAGAGCATTTAGACAATGCCAAAGACAAACACTAGCCATGTCTCCCTTAGGACATTTTATAAACGCCACTTTTGTTCATAATGGATTTGGTATGCCGGAAGAACAAAAGCAAGAGGTTAAATGGATTCTTAACGCATATTTTGGAGAAGGCTTTTTCTTTGGCTTTCCTACAGAGCAAATATTTACTCGAGATATAAACGTAGTTTTTCAAGAAACGCCATGGAGGCTAATATTCTGCTTTCACGCAAAAGATCTAGCTAATTTTAATTTAAACATTTTAGAATTTTTCCCATTGGGTATAATAGCTTGTGTTACTTTGGTGGTCTTATTGTATGCTTATATGTTTAACAGTCTTAGTAAGGGTTTGAATTTTTATTGGTTCTTTCTGGGAATTTCTGTAAAAACAAAATTTGCACGCAAGCTTATTATAGTAACTGTATTGCTAAGTGGTATAATAGCTTATTCGTGGCAAGCTTGGATCTCTTCTGATGCTTTACAATTACAAGATTTTCCTTCTGATAAAAAATTGTTGCTATCAGGCTATAGACTGTGGATAAAAACACGGTTGGTGGAAAAGTTCAACAGATTATCGAATAAGACACAATGGAAAAAGATTACGAATGGTTTAAAAGTTAACTCGTTTGTGTATGATGAGGAAAAACATTCACCGAATTTGAGCAACGTGGGAGATTTTGTAAGAATATTAGCTTCAAAGAGAGTGACTATGTTTAATCTGTGCTCTCCGGTTTTGGGAGTGGGTATTTGGAAAAGGGAAATTTTGTTTCCAGGAAATATTGTGTGCAATGCGATTAGATTTAATGCCAAAATGAATTTTGTAGCTAGATCAACCGTCAGAGCTTGGGGTGCATCTAGAAAGTATTCAGAGTTAATACGCAAATGGTTTGAAGGTGGGTTTTTTCTTAGAGCGTATTCCTTGGGCGATTCAAGGAAAGAGTTTGCGAAATTGGCAATTCGAAAACTGCATGGTATTCCTTTATCGGCTCCGGCTAATATTAAAGGAGCGGTGGGGTTCTGCTGGTTTTTGTTAATTATTGTTGATATGGCAGTTTTAATAGTATGGATGGTGGTTAACTTTAGAGAAATTGTGAAATATGTCCGTTGGTATGTTAAGTGTTGGTTTAGGAAAATGTGTCATATTGACTGGATGAGTTATTTGAGTAAGGTGATGTGCAGAGATATTAATGCAGTAATTTATTTTTAATGTAAATGATTATTCAGCCAAAATTGAGTAAAGCTTGTATAGACTTAAATGCAGGTTGGTAAAAACACAACAACGCTGATATTGAATTTCGTATACTTGGGAGCAGTGTTATCTCTTCATATTTTTTAAAGTCAACAAATTTATTTTCACTTTAATTAATAATCTCTTGTTTACTGCACTATCGTTTTAAGAGTTTTTGATTCAAGCACAATTTTAAATAAATTTTGTTCAATTTTACCTATCAAAGTATCTAAAGAGCAATCAATTTAATAAACGGCAAAATAAAAATATTTGAAAACTGGCAATACTTTATGCAGTTAGATATTTATTATTATTTTTTAAAATACTAAAATTTTATTTCCAGCAATCAATTCCTGTAATCTACCCTTCCAAAATATCTTGGCTACCTACAACATTAATGTAATTAAAATTCAGACAAAGTATACTTGCTGAACAAATACAGGTACAGTTTTATGAAGAAACCAGCACACTTCCATGTCAACTAAACTTCTTCCAAAAAAACTGACCCTGTTTTATTACCGTAAAGATTGAATCAGTGACGGCTTTAATTCACATTGGAATAAGATGATAATCTTTGTGAAATCCAAATGTCAAAACAAATTTGCCATTTACGGTCAACGGAATTCTGGACCTGAATATTAAGCCTGCTGCCAAGCAATCACAATAATTCAAAAGTTCAGAGTTTCAACCGTTCTTGCATTCATATCAAGACAAATATGATTTGGTTTGCAAAAGGCTTTGTTGCTGGGAAAGGTTTGGGTTTTTATAGCTAACCAGTATTTCCAGAAGTATCTAAAACTAATATAACCAGCAGAAAACCAGTATTTCCAGAAATATCTAAAACTAATATAACCAGCAGAAACTAACCACACTAATCAAAAAATTAACACAGTAGAAATTATTGAACTTTTGGTTTCTTATTGAAAAATGCTAAATTTTATATTTAAGCTTTGAATATGCATCATATAATGAAAACACTTCAAACTTGTCACGTGTAGAAAATTTAATATTTATTAAACTTAAAAATGCTGAAGGTATAATATAGCATTTAAAAATATTAACAAAATAAAGTAATAAGTACCTTTTCCAATCTAAGCTTATAATGTAAGCCCATTGGGCCCCTTAAAACATTTAAATCAATTTAGCTAAGTAAACGTCATGTTTTTCATAAAGTGGATCGATAAAATATATTCAATAAATCCTATATTTAAAACAAACACTACCAGACTTGTATCAAGTCTTGTATTTTATTGCTGTTCTAATACGCTCAGTTATTTGCATGTACTAAAAGTTTCACAAAAAGTTTTAAATGTGCTGTTGCTTCTGATTTACATACATTCAAATAGCTCTTTTCCCAGTTTTAGACGTTCGATTTAAAACTCTCAAAAATTAACAAGTTTTTTAAACACACCTTCAAAATATAAACAAACTTAATTTAAAAACACATATACATACAAAAATACAAATTTTAAATATGAGTTTTGCTTTAATTTTAACGCTAATATCTGCAGCTTATTCATTTCCTTTTAAAACGAATAATGATTGCACAGTAGGCTTTATAACATCGCAAAATGCAACTGAGGTAGCAACAGGAAAGTATATTAATTCATTTTTATATCCACAGCCGTTAGCTATCCAATTCATTTGGCTTGTATATTCCGTTGGAAAAATCAATCTAGTTTTCGATTCAAATACAAACGAAAACATAAGTATGAAAACAAAGTATATCAGATTCTCTCCCAAACTAACTAAATCAAACTGCGTGGCATTCATTTTGCTCACTGATAATTTTGAGGATACCACCAACTCAATTCATCGTTCTGGTTATGGAACCTCCCCACACGCTACATTCTTTATTGGCGTTTCTAAAATATCTCTGGACCATTCACAACTGCTACGAAATATGACAACAGAGCAAACCACAAACGATGAAGTTGAAGGTCCATTTGGAGCTACTCTGGTATTCTTTGAGTATTCAAACAATCAGAACACCACTCAAGCAATATTTTGCTACACATGCATTACAGCTCAAGAAAAATTACTGCTAACCTCTGAAATTGATATACTAATTTTAAGCAAAATTGGACATCAGATAAACTTTAACGCACATCGTAAACCTGTTAGTATTTACTACGGCTTATCATTCAACAAAGAGGCAGAAGATACCAAGTGTACTCAAACCTCAGATAAAAATCGACATGTGTACTATAGAGCATTTAGACACTGCCAAAGACAAACGCTCGCAATGTCTCCCTTAGGACACTTTATCAACGCCACATTTGTCCATAACGAGTTTGGCATGACGGAAGAACAAAAACAGGAAGGTAAGTGGATTCTAAACGCATATTTTGGAGAAGGTCTGCTATTCCGTTTTCCTAGTGAACAAATATTCACTCGAGATATAAATGTGATATTTCAAGAGATGCCGTGGAGGTTAATATTCTGCTTTCATGCTGAAGATCTAGCTAATTTAAATTTAAATATTTTGGAATTTTTTCCACTAGGTGTAATAGCTTGTGTAACATTGGTGGTACTTTTGTATGCTTGTATGTTTAACAGTTTAGGAAAAGGTGTAAATTTTTATTGGTACTTTTTAGGAATTTCTGTAAAAACTAAATATGCTCGTAAGCTAATCATAGTAACTGTATTGTTAAGCGGTTTGATAGCTTATTCTTGGCAAGCCTGGATTTCCTCTGATGCTCTGCAATTGCAAGAGTTTCCTTCTGATAAAAAATTAATATTGTCGGGATATAGAATTTGGATAAAAAAACCATTGGTGGAAAAGCTGAACAAAATTTCAAATAAGACAACTTGGCAAAAGATTACGTATGGTCTTAAAGATAACTCGTTTGTGTATGATGAAGAAAAACATCCATCAAATTTAAGCAACGTGGGAGGTTTCGTAAGCATTTTAGCTTCAAAAAGAGTAGCAATGTTTACCTTCGGCTCTCCTGTTTTGGGAGTGGGTATTTGGAAAAAGGAAATTTTGTTTCATGGGAATATTATATGCAAAGCTATTAGATTTAATGTCAAAATGAATTTTGTTGGTAGGACAACAGTTAGAGCTTGGGGTGCATCTAAAATGTTTGCAGAATTAATACGCAAATGGTTTGAAGGTGGATTTTTCCTTAGATCGTACAAGTTGGGCGATTCAAGAAAAGAATTTGCAAAATTGGCTATTCGAAAACTGCATGGTATTCCACTGTCAGCTCCTGCTAATATTAGGGGAGCAGTGGGATTCTGCTGGTTTTTGTTAATTATTGTAGACATAATGGTTCTATTGCTATGGATGATGTTCAACATAAAAGAAATTGTAGAATATGTGTCTTGGTACGCAAAGTGTTGGTTTGGAAGGATTTATGATATTGACTGGATGAGATTTTTGAATAAGGTGACCTGCAGAGATATTAATGCAGTAATTTACTTATAAATGAGTATTCAGCCAAAATAGAATTAAGTTTGCATCTTATGCTGCAATGTGAGTTTGTAATAACGTAAAATAACGCTAATAATAAATTTCACAGAATTAATAGCAATATTATCTCTCCAAATTTTCTAATATCAACAAATTTATTTCACCATACTATTTTCTGCAACATCATTTTAACAGTGTTTGATTCAAGCATATTTTTAAACGTTTGCTATAATCATAAATAAATTTAATTTTAACTATTGTAGAGTATCTAAAGGACAAACGAATTATTAAACTGGAAAATAAAAATTATTTACAGATATTGTAACTTTTATACGCCATTTGGTTTTTATTACTATTTTCTAAAATTCTAAATTTTTATTATCAGCAATCAGTTCCTGTAATCTACCCTTCCAACAAAATCTTGGCTGCCTACAACATTAATGTAATTAAAATTCAGACAAAACATTTTTCAATCTTTTTCAATTTGCATATTTTGAAACACTAACCTCCGTGCTGAAACCTTTTCCATACCTCCACAACGTACAGTAGTACTCACCATTGCGAAAATCAAATTCATAAGGAACATGCTGATTCTTGTAAGAAATCGCAGTCTGAACAATTTCCTGTGGAGGTTTTGCGTTCAACTGAAAATGCGATAGAGCCACGTCTTCATGATTTCTCACACGAACTTTGACATCTGAACACACATCTTGTAAAGTGCCCTCAACAATTTGTGCTTCATCTGCTTTGCCATCCTCCGCGTCAATATTCATCACTTTGCCGTTTCCCAAATAAAGAGCATACTGCGTGTAAGAGCCACGCCTGAATTCCAGCAGCTCTCCGGGTTCCGTTTGGGTTTTTATTTGGTCAATGGTACAGTACTGACTGGTTTCAGCGACACGACCTTCAAAAATATTCAATCTATTTTATACAGAATGCAGGTTACAAACTTAAGTATATATTCAAACATTGCTTTTATTTACCTGTTGGTCCACGTTGCACTCCGGACAAATACTGCTGGTTTGAAGTGCCCATTACTCGATTCGACATTTTAAATTATTTTAAAAACACCACTACACCTTTCTCTCAAAACTTGCAAAATTCTAATTCCGTTCACTAAAATTGCTATGAAATTCTGTACCTAATTTGGCTTGTTTTTGTAGATATCTCAAAATTTTCAAATTCCAAAATATAATCTATGAAAATTTCAGTCAAGCTTTTACGCCGCTTGAGCAGCAAAAATACGTGAGTTCTTGTTGCGTGTGCTTTTACTCGCGTAATGCTATCCAAAAACAGCAAAGCAGCTTGTTCGCATTGCTTTCGTTCTGCTGCTCTACTTTCTCCATTCTGCTGAATGAAAACGTTGCTCAACCTTTCACAAAGTCGCAGCGGAATAGATTTACACCAGATATAGAGCTAAACAACTACGCGGTATACTAAACCGCTCTAGTATACATTTCCTGTTTGCCCTAGTCAAAGCTTGCGTACCGATTCACCATTTTTTGCCCACGTATATTTTTGGCTTTTATTCTAGAACATTCAAGGCTGAAGCTATAGAGCGATGACGTAGAGCTCTATACTACGTTGCGTAGCTTTCTCTCAGAGAAAAGAGAAAGAAAAAGTGTAACTCTTAAGCCAATAAATATTATGTTGGGCTAAATAGCTGGCTCCACTTTGTCGAGTTGCTCATAACGAAAACTGTGCTGTCATTTCTTATAGCTGTGTTTACTCAATTGGGTTATGAATGTGTGCACTTTTCCAGCCAAGTGCATTTCTCTGCAGTGCAGGTTCTACGATGTTGCCTATTCATATATCGATTTTTAGTATGGTTGTAGGATATTTGTGCTTTTGACTAAGGCTGAGCTTTGATCTGCCTTCATTGTCTGTTTTTCTTTTTACTTTCTACAGAAAGGGTAAAACGTGAGGTGTAAACAAAAATGTTCTTTTGATCCTAACGTGTATTACTACGTTGGTTTTGTTTATTGATGTGGAAAATGAACCTAGTATTGTAAAAAATGACAATTTATCAACGTTTGAAAATACAAATTGGAAAAACATGGGATGCTACATAAGTTTATAAATTAGGTAAGTATTTTTTATGAGTAAAGTTTAACGGTTAATTTTTTAGAGACGCTAAAAATAGAACCGCATTTAAGAGATTGAGGTAACATTCATGATTATTTCACGAGACAAATGAGTGACATAAAAAAGTATGTAAAATTTAGGACATTTCATATATGAAACCTTTAAATTCGCATGTTGAATAGGCAGACAGCTTTAGCGATTGCAAATATAAGCCGTTACTTGGGTCTTTAGACAACATGGTTTCATATTGTCACTATCATTTATTTTATTTTACTACGTGGACAAAATAAGAAATTATAGCTCGAGACGTTGTGCAACGTATTTTGATTTAGCATTTGAAGCTTACAAAGCAGTAAATGTTTTTCCTATTACAGAACAATAAAAAATAATGCTATCCATAATTTAATCAACTTATAAGCCGAAAGGACTCTATAACCTCAAATTTGCATGATAGAAGGTATTACGTGTTTTCACTAGGGAAAGCAAGAAAATTTATAATAATAGCAAACAAGGAAAAAAACAAAGTAACCTGTGAGGCGACATCTTTCTAAAGAACACTCAAGCTTCACATTACAAATCTCTGTATGGGATCAAGCTTGAGAACAATGGAGAAGGATGGTGCTTTTCAGAATTCGGCTTTGGTTGACGTTACAAAGCGTTGCTTTCTCCATTGACTTTCACCACTGCGACTGCAAATAGCGTGCTTCATGGACAAAAAGAGATACGCTGTTGTGAAACAGTTGTTTTGTGATTGTTTTATATAGTTACTAAATTAATATTCTATTTTTTAAGATATTGCTTTGCTGAGCCACAAACAAATTATAAGTTTGAATGATGATTTAGAAATTTATATTTAAAATTTGTTGAATGTATTAAACACGGGTTCATTCAGTTTGAGAACCTATGCAACATTTTTACCTTATACTGTGAAATACAAACAACTTAAATACTTAAGTTATTCATTTTAGCTTTAATTTTGTAACGTATTAGGATTTTCCAAACTTTTATTTCATTTGCTAGATTTCCACTGTCTGTGGTTTAATTTTTAAAAATTCATTCTAAAGCCACATATAAGCTGCACTATAGCCATATTATTCAATTTGACAAGTTTTTTGGTTCGTGTGGTATCTACATCACATATTCAACTTCTTTTTACATATCGTGAATAAAAAGAGAATAGGTTGTATGACAATCAAAGAAATTTCATTAAACAAAAACAAAACAGCACTGTCAGATTTCAAACCATATAGCATTCACTTGACAGCTTGATTCCTTGTAATTACATAAGTTAAGTTGGTAAACACATTCAAAAGATAAATATAAAGTAAGTCTCTCTTTGATGTAATGGACGACGGCAAGTAAAACAGATTGCCTCTCAAGACGGTGCAAATAATACGTCATTCTCAGAACATGTGTATTAGACAGCAATATGATATAGGTATATATACTTCTTACAAGCTCTTTGGTACCTTTTGTTATCTTATGGCTTCTCCAGTTTCAGTTGAAAAGGTGTTGATGTCACTACGCCTTGTATTATTAACACAGTTGACGTATTGGACACTTCTACCTACGCCACAACATTTTTTACATTGCTTTAAAACAAAGCTGTTGTTGTATGTTATATACAGTCAACTAGCAGAGATGAAAGGAATATGGGACTTGCGTAGTAATTTTGAAAACAGTGAAATACTAGGAACAAACTGCAAGAAAATTTGACCTTCACGCGACTTTGAACACAACAGATAAAATTGCAGTGCGTTCTAGAATATAACCCCGCGTTTCAAATTCTCCAGTGTATGACGCCCTTGACATGCCAAGCAAATTATTATGTTGAAATCCTTTCATCTGTTTTTCACAACAGCAGTGAATATATTTTGGGTAATCTTTTTATAGCATAATAGTATAATAGGCACTATACCACATAATAAATGCTTTCATGTCAAGAATTACGCAACTCTGCAAAAAGTGTAGAATAGCACAAAGGTATTGTGTGATTGTCAAAGAAAAGTTTTTTGAAGTGAAAATGTTTTATTTGACTCAAGCTTGGTTGAACTTTTGATAAAATTGGTGTAATGTAATGTTTATGCGTACAAACAGATGAAGTAATACATTGACAATGAAAATGTTTGTGGCATTTATTGACATAAAATAGCATATATTGCGTGTTTATTCAATATATATTCATTAAAGTAAGGTGCCTGTAAACTGTTTTCTGAAAACAAGATTCTAAAATATTCAATGATGTAATAAAAAGTTACAAAATTGCTTTTGGCTGTTGCTGAAAAAACGTGTCAAACAAGGAGTATAAAATGGAAACTGAACATGTGTGCATGACAAAACAAGACCAGGTAAAGAGCCAGTTTCCAGTGTCAAATTTTCAGATCACATTTCCATGGGATAGCAGGACTTTCCCTTAAAACGTGCTGCAGAAATTTGTTCGGTTACAGGAATTACGATTGCACAATCGGTATACCCATAAAACTTACAAGATCTTTTACTTCAGTTTACTTACACTTCACTCATATTTGCGCTACCTTAAGTATTCAAGTATGTACGTAATCCATGCAAATTCAGGTTGCTTAGCAATGCTGCGGAAGGTAAAGCCATGTATATAGTAGAAAATGCATGGGTGAAATATGCTTTCTTTTTTAGTAAAAACGAATTCCATAAATTTATTCATTCGTGTACTTTCTCCAATGACTTTTACCACGGTTTCTCGCTAAAGCATTTTACTTGCATGAAGAAATACACTATTGTCTGTGTGATTCTTCAGATTTACCACATATTCAACAGAAAGTATTCAAAATCATGTTGGGTATTAAAATATTATTAAGCCAGTGCTTATTCCCAAGCTTGCTTAGTAATTTAGTACTAGTATTTGAAGCTTTGCTGCTACTGAATACAGTCAGCCGCAAATCTTGAGACATATTAAAGTTTTGTTGCATATTTTATACATCATTTGCCTTCCTGCGGTTTCGCTTTAAACATACTTGGTCCAGAGAAACATTTGCAATCTGCAATTGAGTGTTCTGAAATTTATGTAAAATATACAAGAATGTTCTACTTTCTATAAGAAAACTTCTATAAGTGTTTTACATGACTTGTCTTCAAACCTTTATAGCTGTCACTAAAGTATTAAATGTTGACAAGCAATTTTAACTAAAGTTTGCAATTACTTTGTAATAATTCTGTTGCGTAATGTACCTAATTAGTTTTTGTGATTAGTGAGCCAACCAAGATTTTTAGAAAATGAAAGTGTTCTAATGCAAAATTTAATTTATCAAAATTCATGATATGCTCGTGTATGTTTGCAATCATGAAAAATGCTTTTGATTTTCTCCTCGATTTTTTAAAATACATTTACATAACACGTTACTGTGCAGAACTAATCAACCAGAAAAACAAACTTTTCATATAAAATAGAAACTAAAATTGTTTGGATAAACCTGCTGTACAAATACGAAATGAAACTAATTTATTCCTACATGCACAGTCGTATAAGGTGTAAACTGCAGCTGTGTATGCACCTAAGAATCAACAAATGTTATTATAATACAATATGTCAATGTTTCTATGAATATGCTGCTATTAAGGTACTTGTGTTATATTTGGTCTTAGTTTTCATCCTATGGCTTCTCTTTATTGACGTACATTGTACAGAATGTTTGACGTCACCACGCATTTTGTATCACGTACAGATTACGATATTGAAAATTTAACCTGCGATTAAGTTCTATTTATATTGTGACCAACGACAACAGGCTTATGTGCTATCCTAACGTAAATAGAAGTAAGGTGACAGTCACTAAGATGAAGGAAATCTTAAGTTCACTGATAACAGGAACTTCAAAAACAGAAATTAATTAAGCTAAACAATAGACAAAAACTGCAGGAAATCTTGATCTTTGTTTGACTTTGACAATAAAAAGTATATCACGTTCTGGCATGCAAACCCCGCGTTCAGAATTTCCTATTGTATTACGTCCTTGACTTGTAAACAAGCTTAGGCGCTTTCACAAACTGTGTCATCTTTCTTGTGCGTAGCAGCAATGAATTCTGTATCTATGTAGTTTAATAGCGTTATTATATGATGTGTTCCGGCCAAAGTCGAGAAAATGCCGGATGCTGATCTGAATGCGGAAGCTGCTACTTAACATAATATTTAATTCGCATTTTGTAAATATTATTATTATTGCTCATGAATTTCGTTTCTGTGTACGCATTATTCGTTTTGATTGTAAACTCTTTCTTGGTATTGAACTGTGAACTTTGGCTTCTTGTGACTGGAAACGTTTCTTTGTTCGCAATATTGACTTCCGGTAGGAATGTCAGTTTCTCTTTGTACTTGGAAAACGTCCGTTTCCGGTACGAATGTGCGTTCTTTGTTCGTTTTACGTTCACTGAGATTTCGAACGCACATTCTTGTTTTGTCCTGTTTTTGCGCATCCGGTTTCGGTGCGAAGTTGAACGGTCACAAGAAGCCAGATTTGGTATAAAAGGAATGTGAAAATTGTCAATCTGGATCTAGTATCTCTTGAGGTGTTTCACCAACAAAGAGTGTGTTCTGTTGAGGCAGTCAGCCAACAAACGGAAAAAGTAGCAGTTATCCTGACAAGTTGCCTTTTTGTCTTGATACTGTAGAGAACCCGGGCGAGGGCTTTTAGCCGGAGCCACCGTTTGGGGTCGGTCCCCAGGGGTACTTTGTGTCGATTTTCAGTACTCTAACCTTAGGTTCTCAATAAAGACGATTTCTGAGCAGTTTGAAGTTGTTCTTTTATTTACTTGCACCATCGCATTTACGCCAAGACCTCCGGAGTTATCTCTGGAGATTGCCACACGCCGTGGCTGGTCCTTCATTTTACCCACTTATTGGCGCACTGAAAGGAACCAAAAGAGCTATCGAAGGCGGCGCCAATATGATGTTTTCCTACATATTGAATGCTTTACGCAAGTATGCATACATAGGTTACACACGGTTGTCAAATGAAGTGTACTTCAAATTTAATGTAAACAGTGGTAACATGACGTCATTGGTGCTAATGTCTGTTTTAATGTGCTTATATATTATTCATGCGTTCAAAAACTTCCAAAAATGGATTGATGACAAAGTTTTCATCGGATAGTAGTCACGCACTCCAGTTTTATAGAATAAATCCAGCTCTTTGAAATTGTGAGAACAAAGTTTTAAGTGAAATTTATCAATTTAGAGAATAAGCTGTAGAAAAACTTTAAAAGCTGGTGAATTCAAACTGATCAAATACTTATAATTTTTTAGAAGATTTTTAAACCTATTATAAATTAAACTGGATTGTACAACTTTTAATATAAACTTGGCATGCACCATAGGACTTTCTTATATAAAAGCATATCCCAGAACGCAAATTTGTGTTAAGGTATAGCATTGGTGGATTTGCAAGTCCTAGAACTGTATAGAAATTATCTCGGCGTTTGTTTATCAGTTAACAATGAACCAATATATTTTTATAGAGCACAACTGGTATCAGTTGAAAACAGCTTGTACGAATTATGCTATTGGATTGAAATAAATTATGCGAAAAGGAAAAGAGGTAGAAAACAGTAATAACGTCGCGTTGTGTTGGTTGCTGAAAACGTGTCATACGAATAATACCATATTATAAACAAAAATGGATTCGTGACATAGTCCCAGGGCATTACAGCATCAGGTTTATAATGTAAAAATTTCTTATAATATTTCAAAGTTTTAGCACGACTTTTTCGTGTAGTGACGGGTGACTGCAACAGCGGCTCATCTTACGAGAAATGCGATTGCACAATAACCGGTGTACCCAGAAGACTTACATGTTCTTTTATTTCAGTTTGCCTGTTAGGGAAGCTTTGGTCCTGCTCGTGTTGCTTTACATAAACAAATAAGTAGGTAATCCAGTTAAATCCACGTAGCTCCAAAATTCAACAGACGAGAAAAACATGTATGTAAAATGTACATGCATTGTTTGTGGAATCGTTTTTGAATTCTATGGAATAAGTTATACATTTAAAATTGAAAGAGAATTTATTAATTTATATTGAAACTACATACATACTACGTATTTACTAACAAAGATTGAAACTTAGAATCTTTTAAAAAGTTGCTCAGCGCTGATTACTTAAAAGGTCAAAAGATTTTTTTACGATTGTTGTACATGTTGTATAGCATGTATAACAATCGTAAAATACAGTTGTATAACATGTTGTTGCTATGTAATGATTTATTTTTTGGAATTGAAATTTGCACACTAAAATGCTTCAAAATGCTAAGAGCGCTTATAGTAAAATGTTTTTGCTAATCTTTATATAAATGCTAATCTTTTATACATTTGTCGGACCCTTTGGCTTTCGTATAATTATCATGGTAATGCTTCCTTTCGGCCACCAACGAGAACAAGTTATATATTCAAAGATGGTTATTAGTGGCTCTCTGAACTTTTTACTTAGACAAACGTAGATCACTGGATTAATGCAATTGCTACAACTTCCTAACAGCTGTGCAATGGAAATCAAGTACGAAGCCGGATAGTGTTCCAACTTAACCCCATTTTCATCAGTTTGTATAGTTTACAAATTCAATTTTGCAGTAATTACAAACAGAGGCAGCCAAAACAGAAAAAATGCAATATTCAACCCAATAAAAAAGTTTACCACACGTTTCAGCAACAACAATATTGAAAATTCTTTTTATTTTTAAGTCAGCAAGTAATGTACTATCACCTAAATAAAGTCATTTGGTTGAATTTTAAAATTACAAATACGGACTGTCACACTTGACGTGACTCTCGCCTTCTGTGGTCATTAAATCTCCTTAGGTGTGAAAGCATTTGCTGCTAAGGTTGCTGGAATGCAGGAAATAATCACTAGCAAATCTGCCACAGCCTGGTTTAAAATGTTATCGGAAGCTGTTATTAGTCTCAAAGTGAATTTAACTACATATAAAGCCAACACATTTCCCAATATTCCAAATAAAGAACGAAGAAATTGGTCACACAAGGAAACACGGTAAAAGTAAAGGTATCTCTGTAGCAGTTTTTGTCTTGAAATAAAGCAATTAAGTCTGAAAAATGTAATACTTTTCGAAAAGAGCAATGTGGACTAGAAATAGGACTGGAAGTTAAAAGTGTGAATGAATCATCATAGCCAAGCCCTTAGAAAATGAAGCTATTTTAGAAAGATTTGACTCCATAATTATAGTGCAGTTCATTAGATGAAACCAGTATGCTTTCTACTTGAATGCAGCCACAGTACTAACTCAGAATCTTCTATGAACCCAGTATTTTAGTAGTTTCTCTGGTGCTGAGAGAATTCTGGTTAAAACAAAACGACAGCTTTCCAGATCAGTTTGACATGCATAACTTTGGGCATGCATGCGTACTTGTTGTCGTCAACTTGTGTTTAACAAACAATTCTGAAAATGCGTAATATGTAACTTAATTATGTTTTACTAGGGATCAACCCAAAATTTCTACTGTTTCTGCTGATGCTGGCATTTTCACGTAACTTGAGTAAGTTTTACTATGTAAATAAATCAACACGCTTGGAAAATTATTAAATTAGTCTTTCTGAGTTACGTGCTACGATAGAAGCAAAGTAAAACATATTTACATAATATTCGGTATATGGGGCAATAATGTTTGGAAATATGTAGAAAAGGAAATGTGTGTGAATTTCAGGTATCTCAGGCGTAATTACTTGGCACTATCAAATGCAGCCGAAAGCATATAAAAGTTCTAAGCACATACAACTGTGATATTCTTTGGCATGTAATATGAACATGTATTTGTATGCTTGTCAGCCATTAATGAATTCAATTTATCAAATAATAAAGCTCGTCTTTTGCTGCTGCAGGATACCCTAAAGCTTCGGTTTTTTGCAGAAACTGACAAACTGCATTTATTCAACCCAAGCTTTCATTTAGTGAGCCTAGCATGTCATGAGTGTAATGAACCCAGTGCCAGCTCTCGATTCTATTTTTGTATGCATAAAGTTTTTATGATAGTATTTTTGTATTGCAATTTGAAAATTATACTCATGCTTACATACACCATTTTCAATATTACTCAATGCATATGATCTTTATCAATTTAGTAGAATTGTACACTCTTTAGGTTTATTGGATACTGTTATACCAATTTATATCATATAACACTTTCACAAAGACTTTCATGCAAGCACGAATCGTAAATGGTAGATAATATAAGAAGTAGCTTAAGAAAACTCGAAATAAATATGACAGCTTTACTACTTTAGAAATAGATATTGACAAGCAAACCATTCCAGAATACTAGATGTGTGATGACATTAGTTTTACTTTATATTTGCCAAAAAACATCGGGGCTGCATCATTGCACAATCTTTGAAAACTTTATTAAGTTTATAATGAGCCTTTCAGTTGCATAATTGTGCGTAAGAGCAGCATGTCAATTAGGTTTGATAATTACAATTTTGTATTTACTTGAGCACAGCTGGAAATCTTTATTATTGGGAGAAGTTAGTGAGAAAAGTATAAAACTGTTACAAATAGTTGAGTTATTAACTGCGTCATACTGTGCTTTCAATTCAGCAACATCAATGTGCTTATGTTGTTTTTAAATGCCATATTGTTGAGATTAATTAGAAAACTTTGACAGTATTATGATTGCATAAGCAAAGTATTATAATGCAAATAACACTAAAACAATCATTTTACAATTGCAGAAGTGCAGTGTGTATTTTACCAAGAAATTCACAAATCGTTTTGTGATTAATTCAGCAAAGTTATGTCACCAGCAATTTGTTACACATAATACACATTGTAATTTCATGTAACATGCATATCGTGTTGAAAAAAAACACGGCACGAATTTGGCTGTACACGAAACGTATTCTTCACGGCATACAAGGACACGCTTAAAAAAATGTTTGACAAATTTTTACTAATGCTGAATTCTTGTCGCACGTGGACAAAACCACATCATGCTTGAAAATCGGTAATCTTTTTTAATTTTCTAGTTGATATAAAACTCTTATGTGTAAAAGCTGTTGAAATTTTAATTGAAACACTATAACCACCTAACTATTCCAAAACCTAGTCGCAAAGAATATTATTTGGTTCATATTTAAGCTGTACACTGTACACGATATGTACAGGTTTTTTGCGTGTTCTGTTAAACATGAAACGAAAACAACATGTGTCGATCCTACACGAAACAATCACGGAAAAGTAATATCGTGTTTGCTTGTACACGACGCGAAATTTTGAAAAGTCAAATCGTGTACACGTTTACAGCTCCAAATTCAATTTATTTATCTAAGGTGCATTTATAAACCAAGGGATATTTTTTCAATTTGCCATAACTTTTACAAGAATAAACCAATCGTAGCGGTTCATATATATTCTTGTAGGGCACTTTGCCCTTGTCATTTCCTAGAATATTCATGAATATCATAAACTTAATTTGAAGACTACAGCAATTTTTCGAAAATGTGTATTTTTGAGGTGTCCAAAAACCAAGGGATATTTTATTTTCCCGCAACATAACTTTCGTTTTTTGAGTAATACAACATACAATTATGGTTTATTAGGCTAGGATAGGCTTATTTAACTAAATAGCAAACATGTTGAACAAATTTTAGACCTTTGAATCGCTTTTTAAATCCATCATCTGTTTTCAAAGGTTATCAGCTTGCATAGTCTCAAATTGTGTGCCATGATTGTTGTTAAAATTATCTTACTTTATCAAATAAATTATAAAAAGCACATTTAGGTTTTATCTGACATTTTTTGAAGTTTTGTGACAGTTGCTTTCTCCAATTTCTGCAATCACAAACAATATTTTATAATTTCAGCTTAGATATGATGTTGCCATTTTTATAATTTTCAGAGAAATTATTAAAATATGATACTTGTATCTTGCTAAAATTATGAAATATGGGTAGTTATGTTTCAGTATGTACTTTTAATGCAATAAATGTTCATTGGGTCCCCTTAGGGTGCATCAGCATTGTAGTCTGTAATTGCGCGACACAAGGTCCTGTTAGGGTACAAGACAATTTTTCACTATTTCGGTTTTTTAGGGTTACTTTTCTACAAAATTTGGTCTACGGCATTATTCTGGTTATTTGTGACAGGTTTTGCGGCTAGCTAGTCAGTTACGTTTATTTCAAACTGGCTGTTTTTATTGTAGCATGTAGAACAGACATATCTACTAAAATACACTTGAGCAAATCAGGCTAATTTCAGGGTGTGCCGTTACACTAACTGCATTAGATTGATGCACTAAGTAAGTAATTCAATGTATTCTATCAAAACACTTTTAAAGTATACGTAGCGGCAATCTGCAACATCAATATTTTAAAAAAGCAGTATTAGAAGTAACATAGTGCAAACAAGGGACCAAAATTATACCACACCAATTGACATATCGTTTCATATAACACAATTTAAGGTAATACTATGCGTTAAAATATCTGTGTTTTGCATATTAAATCAAGCTATATGATTATAACTCATTATATTATCAAAATATGCCATTCAAAGAACAGAGGCTTATCTATAACGACGAAGTAGCCTAGAAACCGAACTGAAAATTAGACTCATGTTCTACATGTTTGCTATTTAGTTAAATTAGCCTATCCTAGCCTAATAAACCATAATTGTATGTTGTATTACTCAAAAAACGAAAGTTATGTTGCGGGAAAATAAAATATCCCTTGGTTTTTGGACACCTCAAAAATACACATTTTCGAAAAATTGCTGTAGTCTTCAAATTAAGTTTATGATATTCATGAATATTCTAGGAAATGGCAAGGGCAAAGTGCCCTACAAGAATATATATGAACCGCTACGATTGGATTATTCTTGTAAAAGTTATGGCAAATTGAAAAAATATCCCTTGGTTTATAAATGCACCTTATTACATAATGGAAGGAATTAGATCGTGTTCGATTCCGACCGTCCGTATATCTGCAAAATGGCTGAGTACAACGGCATCAAACTCGGTATGCAGATGTAAATTTGCCATTCACATGACACATGAATTGAAATTTACAACAAAACTAAATAGTGAGAGTATTTATTCAATATGTATACTTTAAAGAGAAAAACTGTTATACGTGACAAATGTAAAATAATGCTGCCGCTGCGATACATAATTCTGCTATTGAAATACTTGTAAACAGTAGGTTATACAACATGCTTGCAAAATTTATCTATGAGTTTATGCATTATGTCTTGTAAATTGACATATCCTTTTTGATAAGTGGCATTTATACTATATTTTCACTTTTCCGAGAATACTTATCTCATATGACATTTAATTGTGTGTTACATAATTCTCCCTCAATTCATTGATGTGTTCTTATCAGAAAATTTTTTTGTGCAGATTACATTTTGTAAAATATTTGCAGCAGCTGGCTTTGACAAACTGAAGCACATGCTGATTCATGGGTAAGCACAGAAGCTTGTATTAAGCTATCACAAAAATATATTGACCATGCCTACGCGTATAAAAGTGGCGAAAGCATGCCTATCTCTACGTTTGCTACATGTGAGTCTATTCAAAAAGTATAAACTATATATCACAAATATCGGAAAAAAACGTTTTTCAGACGTGGAAACTTGTTATTTCTTTATACTATAACTGCTTTGAGGAGTACCAAAATATTGCCAGAAATAATTGTATGCCCTTATGTTCAGGAAATCCTTAGAAAAGTGCCACTAGGTAGGAAAATGACTGTGAAAACGTGGCTAATTTGAACAAATGGCTTTCTCTACGAAACAATATCCCATGTTGTGAAAAATTTACAATTTATAGGCCACATTTTGTGAAAACTGGTTGCAAAAAGGACGTGAGATATAACATAGATAGACAGACAACGTAGATTCAAACGTTAGTGGCTTTTGCTACTTAATTAGCTCATATTTAACTCATCCAACAAAAATGACAAGGGAATAATAACATACCACACCAACGAAGTCATATGTATTGGATGTTCAAAATAGGTTCTGAGTATATCAATAAATCAGATATTGAGTAACATTTCCTTTTGAACATTGCCCGTGATGATAAATCTGATAATTAGTCTTCTGTCCGATTTCCATAGCCCAAATTTCCTGGATCATACTTGTATTTTACCTGATTGCAAAAAATCAATCAATCATTCGAACTGTCATCATAACGAACAAAGATCAAAACAAAGATATCAGTCAAATATATTCTCAAACACAAAAAGATGATTCATTCAGAATGATGCTTCATTTCCTGTCAGCAAATTGTATGATTCACGTATCTGCGTATAAAAAGAGGAAAATTTCTTTCTGTTTAACACTTGCACTTTAAGCAACATTCTAGTAATTTGTCCAGCTGCTGATTTCTTCATTTGTCAAAATGACACCTAGTTTCAGATTATTCCTATTTGTAGTTGCACTACATCCAAGTCATTCCTCTCTTTATTTTAGGGATTCAAGGCCTAATGAAAACGGTAAATACTAATAGATAAATACCCTTTAATTTTACAAGCAATTTAATTATGAACAATGTTGTGATATTAAGATTGCAACCTTCTGCTACCCACGGAAACCCACAACCATAGATGTGGAACAGCCATAGCAACATTGGTGCAACATTTCATTGGCGCCTGGCATGACACTTCGCTTTCTTCACTAAGTCGCTCCGTGCTGGCAAATGCTGAAGCGGAGGGTATATTAGGAAACTGTAGCATATCATTGAAATATGTGAGTACTTCTTTGGTCAATCTGAATTCTAGACTTCTTGGTTCTTCTTCAAGTGCAAACGTTGATTCCAAAAGGAAAAGTTTGGAGAAAGACTTAGCTTGTTTATATGACGTGGTTATTTCAAAATTTTGTCACGAGCAAGATATTGTATGTAAACTGTTTGATATATATGTAGCAACTATACTGCAATCTAAGCATGAGGTATCCGCAAAACATAGTTTCCCATTTTCTATGGAAAATGTTGCTCCTGCACATAATTTAAAGCTACCTAAATTAATTACTGAGTCTGAAATGCTTGGCGTTATTACGCAAATAAATACCACCGAGGAACTTCAGAAGCTCAACCAACTGTTTGAAATAATTTCTGATAACAATAGTGAGTTGAATGGAGACATGATAAAATTTAGCTATTTAATAAACCACGTTTTACCAAATATATCAAAAATACCCCAGAATGACATCGTTCTTGAAACAATTCGATATCAAAGCAACAAAAGAGTGCAAATCTTTGTTAATTTTTTAGTTAAAAATATTGAGTCAAATTCTGTTTCTGAATTTATGTTAGCATATAACTCCGACAGCGCTTCTCTACTTTTGAAAAACGCTTTTGTGCCAGTAATCAAAAATGTCATTCGACGATGTGCAGATAACAAATCTAGTTACGTAAGAAAAATCATGAAATTCATTTCATTTTTAAAATATGATGAGCACGTAATTATTGCAATCAAATTTCTTTCCGATCAAAACTCACTTTTTAGTGAAAACGTTGCAATTGCTGAAAAATTCAGGTACTCAGAAAAACTGATAAGATTCAAAGAACATTTTCCTGGAATAATACAGAGTTTGGTTTGGGGCTCCATGTGTTACTTGAAAGAGAGTAGGTATGGAGATTTTCTGTTGACACGTGAAAGCTATAAGCTAGAAGATTCAATATATCGAATAGTGTATTTTGAAAACTCTCAGTCCTTGGAGTCACAATGGAATGTAGTTCCAGTAGAAAACACTGGCGGAATGATAAAACTTCAGAATATTTTTGATGAATTCTTGACTGCCTACTACCCGTACTTTTTGGATATTTATAATACAACAAGGGTTGTCTCAACGGATGTTTACACTGAGTGCGATTATCATTTTCTTTGGAGAGTAGAGGCAGCTTCAGAAGGTCTCTTTTGCCTTGTACACAACAGCACAAACTTGTACGTTAATATACAATATTCTGAGGAAGTTCGCGTACACGTTCCTTGGTTGGAGCCAACCTCTAATAAAGTTTTTGAATTTGTGTGTTCTGGTTAAAATATTATATAAGAGAGGCTAAATGAAAGTACGACGTTTTGGCTTTTACTTTAGAAAGTTACTGTAAACTAATGTTCTTATTAATATATATCCTGTTAACAAAATTGGAAATCATACTTATGAATACGTGATGGTAGTTTGTACAATCGCTAGGACAAAGTTATAAAACAATGGTATATAAAACCAAATAGAAAAATAATTTATTTAATTTTTGAAAAGCAGTGTTCTGAAAAAAGGAAAATAAAAACAAATACACTATGTGTTTTGAAAGTCTAAATAGGTTACACTTATCATATTGAATTACGAGTGCCTGTTAACCGGTTTCATAGTTTGCGTCGGAAAATTATTTATATCCTGTAAATTTGCATCCAACTATATTTAACACCAACGTTGTGTCCAGACTACCCGCTTGCGTGTAATTAAAAATATTCTCATGTATTTTAAATTGCTAGCGTATGTTTTGAATTATCCACGTGCATTTAAAACGACACATGAGAGAGTTTTAAGAATTAACGTGTGTTAAATATATGCAGAAATTTTGGAATTACAAGAACTTCTAATTTTTAGTGCTCACCATCACTTGGTGTTACTCTGTACCTATTGGGCTAAATGGGCCTTAAACCTGGTTAAGTGCTGTCTAGACCAGATAAATGGGGTCTGCCTAAACCTGGTCTTTTCGCAGCGAGCATTTTGAATGGTTTACCATTGACTGGTTACATAATAACTCTTTTGCATAAATTAATTAAGTTTTGTTTATTGAAACGAAATCTGACAGATTGAAAAGTGAAAGTGTTCTAGTGTAAATTTTACTTTGCTTGTTGTTACTCCATGAGAACTATTTAAATTATCGTTGTTCATTCGTTGTTGTTTATGTCTGGGAACAAATGTCAAAGTTTGAACACGCCGGATTAATATGCACTCGGGGTACATGTGCGATTAGTGTGTTTTAAAGGTTAACAATGAATGATTATACGATTGAATTTATCACATGCAGCACCATCATTTGTAAATCTATAAGTTTTATTACATGTTAAATGAATATCAGTTTTGTAGTTTGATGTATTTAATAACAACACAATACACAGATCTTTCTTCAAAGCAAAACGTGGTATGCATACGAGCAACACAATATGAATTTGATACTTGAAAGGTTACACTATTTGATATAGTTTAGTATAGATTGACACATTATGGCTTCTCGTGTTTGATCTTGAAAGGTTTTGATGTCATTACGCACTTTAACATTAGCACAATTGACGTTTTTTTACAATTCTACCTACGTCAAAAATCTATTTATATTCAGCCAAACAATACCTTTTACAGGAGGAAACAAATTTGGGTACATAGTAACTATAATCTGTAAGAAAGTTTGACTTTCATTCGACTTTGAAAGCGTGACGAATATAAATCCGGCACGTTTTCGTGCTGATTCCAGGTTTACAATTCTAGAGAGTATTACGCCCTTGACTTGGGTTAGAACTATTTCATCTTTTGTTTGTGCGTGGAATCAATGATTCAAATATCTGTGCATTTTTTAGACGATAAAATAGGCAACATGCCCACATGTAGCAATAGATTAAAAGCAAGCCCATATTTAAATTAAATCAATATATAAATGTTTAGCATGCACTGCTGTAAACAAAGCTTATACAACTGTAAAGGTTATATGCCATCTCATCATCAACAAGCCAATTTACAAGTTGAAAGACCACCGTTGTTACTATCATAAATCTGCCTAACTCTTTAACTTCTGTGTCAAGTTTCGTTTCGTTCGTCAAATTTTACAAAACTGTAAAAATATCAAGCGGATGTCCTTGAAGACACAAGGCACAGACGACATGGGCTCAGTGTGGCTTTTGTTGATTAAAGAGACCATGTAGTAACTAATACTGCCTCTATCTCACACAATCCATGCTTTCAAACAAACAAATGACAAATATTCAACTTTATAATTAGTGTGCCTTGAATATATAGATGTAAATTAAAAAAGTTATTAGAATGCCTTAGTAGCAAAGTTTTTCATGCTATCAGTAAGAAATGGTAGCACACGCTTTCCAGTTCTTAAAGCTATTCCAAGAAATAGTTGTAAAAATTTTCAAAATTCGGTTGAAAGTAGTTGCTTATAAAGCATGCATGGATTAGTAAGTTAGCTAAAATCAATAAGCCGACGAACTGATTCCGAAACTTTTAAATTTTGCGAAATCTTTTTGTATCAGCTTATATTTGAACTGGATTTTGTAACTTTTTATTCCAGCAGAATAATCTTTACCCCCCGTTTTATAACACCATATCTAGTGACTCATTTCATCTCGTATTTTTAAGAAAGGTTTTGAAAAAGGTAAGTCAAGCTGTGTTAAAAATATCACGGTGTTCCTTTGTCAGGTAACATGAACCAGTTACCAGTTATTGTAAAGCGCAATAAATATTGATTGAAAACAGTTAGGGTGGAGTATGCTCTCGGCTTAAAATAAATAATAAGAATGTAGAGAGAAAGATGTACGCGTCTTTATGTTGAAGCTTAGGTATATAAAATATGTATAACGATAGTGAGAAATAATAAGCATTGTTGCTGCAAAGACGTGTCAAACTCATTATGAAAATGCAACTACGGTTATCCCAGGGCATTACAACATCCAGTTTCCAGTGTTAAATTTTCAGATCAAATATCAATTTGACAGCACGACTTTCACCTACATACGTGCTTTAGAAACAGCTCGTGTTACAAGAAATGCGATTGCACAACGGGTATTCCCACAAGATTTACACGGTCTTCTATTTCAGTTTACATGTTAGCGTCGCTGTAATCGTACTTATACTACTTTAAACCAGCGAATAAAAGTAAGTAAATAATCCAGTCAAACTCACGTAGCTCAGATATTCAACGAACGATGAAACCAAGAGTTTAGAAAGTACATGTATTATGTAGGTTTTGTTCAATAATTAATAAAATTAATTTGATGAATTTTTTATAGATTTATGACATCTAACAAAGTTTATTATACACATTTACATGAAACTGCATTTATTATACACACGTACTAACAATTATTGAAGAATTTTAATTTTTTTAGATAGCTATTTAGAGTTGATTGCGTTCAAAGTTAAAAAGTTTTGATAAAATTTTTATTCTACATAGTCTATGCAATGAATTGCTTTAGATGTTCAAAATTTTGGATTTGGGTTTTTACAATAAATCATTCAAAATGCAAATTTATTTATTTTTATACATTCGTTGGGCCTTTTTCTCTTCGTATAATAATCATGGTAATGCTTCCTTTTGGCCACCAACGAGAGCAAGTTATGTATTCCCAAATTGTTATAAGTGGCTCTCGAAATTTTTTGCTCAGACAAACGTATATTACTGGATTAATACAATTGTTACAGCTTCCTAAGAGCTGCGCAATGGGAATCAAGTACGACGCCAGGTAATGCTCCAATTTTACTCCGTTTCCATCAGTCTGTATAGTTTGCAAGTTCAGTTTAGCCGTGATTACAAAGAGAGGTAACCAGAAGAGAAAAAATGCAATATTCAACGCAATAAAGAATTTGACCACGCGTAAATTACGTAATCGCTGCGTATCGCGAAAATCAATGCAGCTTGGTATTAAAAGAAGTGGAGGTGGTACTGAGTTCGGCATGTGTTTCCAAATAAATATGCTGCAAAACGTGATAAGTACAAAGGGCACAGCAAATCGGGCTAAAACCTGAACCAAGAGAAAGTAGGCTGCTTCGTGGGTTGCAGTTTTCCATATTTCACCACAAAATGCGGGGGCAAATTCGTCTGATGTGAGAACGTCTGCGGGCTGCTTGGAGAAAGCCCATGGAAGAGTGATGGCAAATCCGAGAATCCAGATGAATAATACAATTTTGCAAGCTTGAGTTTTTGTAAGATTTTGGGTTGTACTGCGGGCGGCTTGCATAGCTCGACATCTTTAAATTGAAATTTTAAAGGTTAATTCCAGAAAAGTTTAGATTCCCAAAATTTTTTTTGCAAGTTTTATAATTTTACCTGTCAAAAGAAATAGCCACTAGAGAGTACACAGAGCAAAATACGGATAGACGTTGACTATATGCCACAACTTTGCATGTTGTTTCAGAAAAGATCCATGCTGTAACAAAAATTTATTCTAAAAATGTTTCAAAATGTAAAAAATACTTCTGATATATTGAATCTGCTTACGTGTGAAAGCATTTGCTGCCAAAGTTGCCGGAATACAGGAAACAATCACTAGCAAATCTGCTACCGCCAAGTTTAAAATGAATACGTGTGACGCCGTCTTCAATTTCAAAATGAATATAACCACATACAAAACCAGTACATTTCCTAGTATTCCAAATAATAAAACCAACAAATTCGTCACGCAAAGAGACACTGTAAAACTTAAAGAATATCTGTAACAATTTTTATCCCGAAATAACGCAAGTAAATCTGCAAAGTTAATTAGTTTTCGAAATGAGCAAAGTGGACTTGGTGGAGCAGTAGAGGTTACAAGTGGGAATAAATTATCTAATCCGTTATCAATGGTTACTACGTTGGATATATTTGACTCCATGTTGATGGGAAAGCGAGGCTCTGTTGTGCTTTCACTTTGAAAGCAGCAAAAGAACTAACTTAGAATCTGTTGCTGCATCTTCTTTAACCCCAGCATTTTGCCAGTACTAGGAACATTCTGAGTGTAAAAGCAAATGGCAGTTTTCTCAGGTTTAGTTTGGCATGTATACCGTTGGGAATATTTGTTGCGTGTGTTTGTTCTGCAAATTTTTCTGAGTATTCTTGTGTGTAATGTGTAAAATGTAATCAAATCCTCTTCTACCCGAACTTTACCCACGGGTTTGTTTTACGCAACGTAAATGGCAATGTGCAAATAAACCAACACGTTTGGGAAATTAGTAAATTTGTTATTTGAAGATACAGCTAAAATACATTATACTGTAGAGTACTCCTTTAAAGTACGCAAAAAACGATATTTAAGTTTTATGTGAGCATCATCAATTGGTGTTATGAAATGCAGTGGTCTTGTCAAACGTTAGTGAATTCAATTTATCAAGAAATAAAGCTGGTCCTGTTCAATTTGACTTGGAATTTTTATGATCTGAGAAGCTGACAAACTGCACTTATTCAGGTCTATGGGATTCACTTTGGGATTAACTGTTATGTATTAAGGGCGCTCACTTTTCCATACACGGAATAAAGTTATATTATGCGGAATTCTCAAATTTTTTTCAAAGTCTCTAATATTTCGGAAGGCATATGATTTTCTATTTTATAAACACAACAACTGAGTTTATGACAAAAACGTAGGTTCATAGACTAGATGCTACCTATTGTGACACTTTGTTGCCTTGTCATTATTAATTCTCAGAAATACTTAAAAGAAAACGAAAACTACATAGAGGACTATAAGCAATACATTGGCACTTCAATGAGAAAGTGCAAGCAACCTAGGGATGTAAAGTAAACTCTAATGAGTGAGCTGCAAAACAAACAGGTACTGTACAAACAACTGCCTAAAAGGTAAAAAAACCACGCAATATTTACCGTTAAAATACCAACAAGTTCTCAGACATTGATGAAATGAAACTTCTTAGCAGACTAGACGAGGATATATGGGCAAGAGAAATATTAGCGTTCGTTGGATTATACAGTGCATAATTTAGTAAAATCATGTTTGTGTTCATGATGAATTTTTGGCAATAGAGGCTGACTTTTTATAAATCATGTTTAGAATTAACCACGTAGATACCTTTTTCTGTATAGTGCTGTATCGTGTCTATCAGCATGGCATGTAATTATACTTCACGTGCAGCAAGTAATATTGTCGTGAATGAACAGAAACGTGAAAAACGGAATTAATAAACATTGATTAGATTTGAAAGCGTATACAACTTTAAGCTAAAACCATATTCGTTACCCGCTAGCCTGTTTGAATATTTATGCATTAAGCAACTCCGACAAGATTTGACATGCGGAAGGAAAACTGCTAGCGGTTGCGGACGGACGTGTGGACGTATGATCGGTTAATAAAGTACCACGTGCCTAATAAAAATGCGCAAAGAATATAAACGCGACACTGCACGTACCCGAATTTTGCACATTTCAAGTAAACCCGCGAGCTAATCCTTTTGCAATAATGAAAACTTTTTGTAAGTTATTATTTATGATGTTGAATAAATAAGTTTTGTACAGAAATGCATATGAGCAAGGCAAAAAAGAAATTATTTTCACTGAAACTTTGTATAATCTGCCACAATCCATTTTGAAATAGTACTAAATTTATTCAAACAGAATTCTAAAAAAACTTTTGATTACGTATTATGAAAGACTACTGAGAAATTGTAAAATCACTAGAAAATAGTTCAATTAAGAACTGCAGCATTCATTTCCCACACGTTAGTATTTATCTCTAGGAAATTTAATCTGGTGAAAATGTGCTGGATAACTTTGACAACTTAGAATACCAATAATCAAACATAAGACATGAAAAAGTGAAAATGCATAAACATAAATGAAAGATACTTCTAAATACTATGATATAGGGATATACGCTGAATAGATATAAAACCTTATGGGGATACTGATTTAAAAACAATAATAATCCTTCAATCTTTCATACAACATGTGTGTTTGTTCAAAACATTTTACAGGATTATGTGACTAAAAATGTTGGTAACGCGGTAGCAGAACTGGAAGTTAGGATTGCGTAACTATGAATAACAATTTACAAAGCTAGTGGATTCGATAGCGTAGGGTTTCAAGTACCAACTTAAATATGATGTTTTCCTGTATGTTGTTTCATTTCAATCTGGTAATGCAGAATCCATTTAGAACACATGCAAATAAGTTTATGAAAACAAAAGCAGTTTAAATGGAGTACTGTAAGAAAATTTCTTAAAAATTTTTGTTTTCAAATTTGTTTGTTTTTTATACTGTAACTTGCATAAGCGTATGTACTGAGAATATGCTCACGCCTTTAAGCCTTCGTGTACTACGTGTTGTGCCTAAGTAAAATTTTGGAGTGAAAAAGAAATCGTGCTTTCTCCTTGAGCAGAAACACAGCAATGGCAGACAAGTTGTCGCTGCGTTGGCCTTTTCCCTTTTCTACCAAGCACATTCAGCCTACAGCTTGTCTTCAAGCTTTAATGTTTCATTGTATGTTCACATTAAGCCAACGCATCGCACTGAAGAGCTTATTCCGTTTTCAAACTAGGCTTTCTAAAGTACCATTTTTCCTTGTTCAAAACCTTTCGGTTTTGTAAAGATGTAGTCACAAGGCGATGGAACAGGAATGGAAAGAAAAACAGTCTTAATATTAAAATATATATGTTTCCAAATAATCCAAAATTGTATCTAGTTTCTAGAATTTTGAATAGAATTTGTTGTTATATGCTAATTCTGACTTTTTCGGACCATGTTAGTTTTGAAAAATGTAACAAAAACTGTTTGACTTTTTGCTTGCTTACAGATTCCACTTAAGCACTACGAAAACAACCCCAGATGTGTGGCGGTTTTACCAAAAGAGCAACTGGAAAGTGAAGCCGATGCCTGTCAATGCTAACTGAAGAGTAGTATTCACTTCAGGCATATTTTTCAACCCACAGTGATGAACCACAAAAACCCAACTACTATAGTAAAAACATTAGATGAAAATGCAATGAAATGATAACAATTTTGCACGGATTTGCATAAAATTGAATCTGGTTTATTAAAAGCTGAGTTGCTTCATTAATTGCTGAGGAAACAAAAGTGGTGGGTATTTAATTGGTTTGCAGCATTAGGAGTGGTATTGCTCTGTTTTGAACCTAAACAAAGTTGGCTTTCTTTGGCTACGGTTAGATGTGGAATGGACGTCTGTCTAGTATGGCGTCGTCCATTAATGACGTCACTTTAAAGTGTCAGTGGGTCACTATGGTTAAAAAATGACGGCCTTTGTTAAGTGCCCTATCCTCTAACGTTAAAAAATAGTGACAGGGGTCAGTGGGTCACTCGAAAAATCGGTGTTTTAAAGTGTCGTCATTAGTGGACGACGCCTATGTGATGATATAAAAAGCTGTACTACGTATGTTTTGTCTTTGCATGCATATGTCTATATTGATTATATTGATTCACATATATGGTGTTATAATATATATTGCATGTAAATTGTTATATATGAAAACAGTAATTATTGTACTGATTTGGTAATGCACTCAAAATAAAGTTTCAATTCAATTCACCGGAGATTTTTCTGCAACGTATTATAACTATGAGATAATTTAGTAGTAAACAATTGTTTCCAGAAACTTATTTCTACAGGAACAAATGTTTTAAAACTATATGTACGTAGTGAACCAAATAAAATCACCTCTTTAACCTGCAAATACAAACAAATGAAATGAATGAATAGAGGAAAGAATTGACGCCCATGCACCTCTCAGCTTTGCAACTTGGTTGTTATAAAATTAGTGTGTGCTTTGATAACTTCTACACATGTAAAAAATTGCTGTGGTAGTTAAAACAAAAAACAGTACAGAAAACTAATTCGTAATATTCCTTTCGTGTATTGTAACGTCTAACTCGCCTTTTGTTTACCCGTAAATATACATATAACGAAATTACGTTGCCACATTTAGTATTAAATGCAATCCATGAACGTAATTTTTACAATTTAAACAATTATAGAAAGTTAAAAGCTTATCATCCAGGCAACAAAATATTTTATGAGACGTGGTAATCAGGTCTCTCCATCTCTCTGTTAGATATAAATTATATCATATAATCAAAACTGTTAAAAGTTGCTTAGTTCCATATAAATACTTTAGGTGGCTAGTGATGCTGCTTACAAATTTCCTGTTGCAATATGCAGTTGGAAATGCAAGCATACTCTTCTTTCATCACTTTTCTTATACACCCGTGTAAAAGCTTAAATCTGTACAGGGAGCTGAATAAAAAGACGCTGCTTCCTTTGCTTTCACCCAGATTTGCTTTGAAAAAAGTATGTATCAAGCTTTACATTGGAACTCTTGCTCTGACGATTACCAAGAGCGGAGCTATTGTGACGGTGCCTGTGATATTTGCAAAGAATATTTTAGCTAATTAAATCTGATATATTTATGTTCCTATTAAGCATTTATGGTTGTGTCGTCATCACTTAGCTTAATGATACTACCAACGAGAGATTACTTGAATATTTGTCTTGCCTAAAAAATTTGGTTTTACACGCATGCTGAAATAAACGATGCACTGGTTGGTGATAGTGTGATGTTCAAACTGATGAGCAGTGAATTGAGTAATTTGCTGTGCAATTTTGTGGCGTAAAAAGATGGAAACACGGTAGATAGGAATAGTGGGCAATTTAAAGTGTACTTATTTACTCATACAATGTCAATTAGTTAATTTTGGTAGTTTTAATATTATTCCATATGTCCAGTGAATGCCCCATACAAGTGACTCTCACCCTAGCGTATAACACCGAATCTATCGGCTTGAAAGATGATTGAAGCTTGAAGTAATCTGCAACTCAGTACGTAAGTGGCATAAAAAACATCATGCTTCTTGTCTTTTTTACATTGGCTTTAGCCCTAAAACCATCTCCCAATAATCTTCATTTCTTAAAAATACAAAGTCAACCGCTCTCCCGTCACTCAATGAACCTGAACGTTCCTAAATGAACAAAGTCAAATTTGGTTTGGCATACCGAGATTCTACATTCAAAACACATGCTTTTCCTTTCATTCATTAACAAAGTTTGTAGTGAAATATCGCTTGCAATGTATAATAGCACAGGTTGTATAAAGTGATAGTATATAAAGACAGCTTGCATATCATTTTTTGGATTACTCGCACAACATTATGTAGCGTAGATGTACTACATGGGTTTCGTTAATACACCAATTCGTTACATCTCTCCGTAAAGTTGAAGCACTACCAAACTATTCTGAACGACAGACCAAGAGTGTATATTGCATTTTGTACAATATATCATATTTCTTTGGGTAGTGTGCATTTCCTATATTGAAGACTGAGACATCAACACAAAAACTGTGACGTGTACATTAACAGAATACTTGTGGTATTACAAAGGCATAACTTTCTCTTACAGTATATAAACCCTTTTACTTTGTTTTTGCAACAACGAGCTATAGCGTAATTACTTGCGTACGTGTGCAGCAGTAGTAACCAAAATACTTGATAAAATGCCAGTCATGCAACTTGCTCAGCCAACATGTTCCAAACCATTTGACAAATTTTAGAACCTCACGAAAATTAAAAATTAACCAAATAAACAAAACTATTAACTTAACAATAACCAAAACAAACCAGCATGACCCCAGCGCCCCTGCCATACCAATTGGTGCTGGTTGTGGAAACCCATCAAGTCGACGTATATCCAAGCCAGTATACTCTTTACGCGACTCTCCCAAGTAATGCCCTCTAATAAAAAATCCGCCTTCAAACCAATATCTTAACACTTTCTGAAACTTAATAGAAGCACCCCACATTCTTATATTCAGATCTGACTTTATGTTCATCCTGGCATTAAACACAATCGCCTTGCACACCTCGTTTCCCGGAAACAAAATCTGTTTTTTCCAAATGTCCATATTTAAAGTAGATGTGTACCAGTTAAAAACGGACACTTTTTCTTTAGCTAACTTACTTACAAACTCAGTTATATTTTTAATATTCATAGGATGTTCTGCCTCATCGTAAATCCAATTGTTATCTGTTAACCCATAAAATACCTTTAGCCAATTACGCTTCTCCGAAACCGCTTGGTACGTAGTAATCCACTCTTTTTTTGTCCAAATTTTATAATTTTGAAACAGCAGCAATTCCTTATCAGTAGGAAAGTCTTTTAATCTTAAGGCATCAGCCGAAATCCATGACTGCCAGAATAAAGCAATTAAGCTTGCCAATAATATTGTTACAGCAATCAACTTAATAGAATACTTGCTAGTATTAAAATACAATCCTAAAAATAACCAAAACATGTTTAAGCCATTTTCTATACTATTTAACATCCATGTGTATAATACCACAACAATTGTTATACATGCTAGTACATCAAACTGAACTAGTTCTAAAATGTTTGAATTTGCATTAGCTAGTTGGCTTGCTTTTAAACAACTTACAAGACGCCAAGGAAACTCCATAAATACCACACTTACATCGCGTGTGAAAATTTGTTCATTAGGAAGCTTGGAAAACATACCTTCCCCAAAGGCCCCATTTACAATCCAAGTTGCTTCATATTGCTGTTCTTCGGTCATACCAAAGCTGTTAATAACGGGCGTGGCGTTTGCATAATGATTAAGTGGGGACATGGAAGGCAGCTGTCTTTCACAAGAGTGAAATGCATTGTAATACGCTTTTCTGTTCTCGAGAGAATCCGAGGTTTGAAAACACTTGGTGTCTTGCTCCGGGTTAAATGAAAATAAATATGAGATGGTGAAATGCCTGCGATGAATATTGAAATTAATTTGAGTACTAATCTTGAGTAGAGAAGAGACTTCTGTCTCAACAGTAAAGAATAGTCTGTCTTGAGCATTAGTACACGTGTAGCAAAATATTGCACGAGTGTAACTTATGTCAGGATATTCAAAGAAAACAAGTAGAGCTCCAAAAGGACCTTCCAGTTGATTATTTGTGGTAAGGTCTGTTGTCATTTGATTTAGTAATGGTGAGTAAACAGAAGATATTTTAGAAACACCAATGAAAAACGCAACATATGATGAGGTTCCATATCCCGAGCGATGAATTGAATTTGACGTTTCTTCCAAAGTAGAAGTAAGCAGGATAAAGGCCATACAGTGTGTTGATGTTAGCTTGGTAGAGAATCTATAGTATCTTGTGGAAACTGTATACTTTTCTAAGGAATTGGAATCAAATACAAAGTTGAGCTTATCTGATGAGTATGCAAGCCAAAGAATGTGTTGGTCCGTATTTGTTTGCATTTTTGCAAAAAGAGAACTGACGTAGGTTTCGCTTATTGGCTCTGTAACATTTTGTGTTACAAGCCCTATTGTGCAACCATTGTGTTTTGAAGGGAATTGCAGAAATTTGAAGAAACATTAACATTAAAATTAAAGGTGGTACATACGTATTCCTAATCATTATTCAGCAATTTGACAGACAAAAGCCTTTGCTATTTATAAGAAGTATTTGAATTGGAATTGTTGCTCGTGTATTATATTTACCTCAAGTAATGTCTTGTATCTTAACCAGGCTATTTATCAGATTTAGAAAAAACCTCCACAATTTGTACGTATGTAATCCAGACAAACAAATAAAGAACGACCGCACCCAGTTTAAATACTTGGGAGTAATAATCTGTATGCCCATAAACCTTAGCAAGCAGCAAAACAGATACAGCAAACAGATAAAATAGTTGATCCATTTGATTCTATTAATTTAAATATTTAAATACTATCGATTGGTTACGTGGCGCGTGGCATATGAAGCCAATAAAACAAGTGGGTGTTTTTAAATTTCAGGTACAAATTTTTGTCTGTGCCAATCTCGTAGAAAGCTTTAATAGTAAGGTTGCACGTGCTGAGACTGTATTAGTGTGGTTTACTTTTTTCTTCTATCTTGCTTGTATTGTAAAAGTATTAATATTTGCATTGTGTGTCTACATTTTACCGTACATCGGAAGGATCTCAAGCATATTGAAATTAATTGGTTTATTATATTTTAATCTTTTGAAACATTTGATATTAAGGATTTTGTCGCCTAATACTCAATTGACCATTTACATATTCTACGTTTTGACTTTTTTAAGGTCTATGTCCCAACTATCACTCACAATCTACAAAGGTTCATTTTGGATATGCATAAAATACGTTCCATGTCGCAATTTTAGACGATAACTATCGATTACGCGCATATTGTAAATTATAATGTAATAACTAGAAATCTATATGACGCGGTAAATGCGCTGCAAATAAATGCGCAGATATCCATTGCCATATTATACGCATAATAGATAACAGTTAATTCTATACTTTATGGATTATGCGTTTCATATGCATTAAAAAATTTTCCGAGATATGTATACATGATTTACGAGCAGAATCGACTTGTAGGATTTAGATGATATTACAGATTTTACACGGCAACTACGCATAAAACATGTATACTGCTGGTTTTACCGGATGCATAAAATGGGTCTAGGCTATTAGCTCCCGAACCAACTAGCTCCCGGTGGTCAGTTAGCTCCCCGACCCACCTGCACCCGGTGGTCAGTTAGCTCTCCGACCCACTTGCTCCCGGACACATTAGCTCCCCGTGCCATTTGCTCCCGGACACATTAGCTCCCCGTGCCATTTGCTCCCAGGTAAGTTTGCTCCCATAACCACTAGCTCACGGACCACTTACCTCCCATGCCAACTTGCTCCCTGTTCCATTTGCTCCCAAACTATTTGCCCCCTTAGGACTTTAGCTCCCAGGCAAGTTTGCTCCCAACAATTTACTAAACAGTGCAAAGTCCTTGGGATACAAGTTAAAATTTAAACATAATCTATGGGAGCTAGTTGGTTCGGGAGCTAATAGCCGGTTACCCATAAAATACAACGGCCATTCCAATTTCAGTATGCACACTGTAGTAATACAGCTGAGAACATATCAGTTCTCGATACAGAAGTTTAGTGTTAATTTTTAGTCGTGAAATTAGTTTTTATACTTAATTATTTTAATTTCCCTGGAAAAAAGGCTACGAATACAAGCAATCAAAAAGTTTCGTTTCTAAAATAAAGAAATTCACATTGTTGGAATTCCACGAAGATACTAGTAGACCAACAACAATCCAACATAGAGGATAAGGCTCCAACAATCTGGGTTTACTACGACAGTAAAACTGCTAGATAGCTTAACAAAACGGGTAAACCCGTTCAGCATATGATTCGAGAGGCAACAAGAGCACCAGAAAAAAGCCTAATCACTTCATCCTATTAACCGTGTTCTGGGTGAGTACGGTAGGTTGCATCACTTCACATTTATCATTTTGCTTTCAAATGTAAATTCGATAGCAATCTAATCAGATAAGCTACTGATTGATGTGTTTTGTCTTTAAGATTACTTTGACGATGTGGTTAATGCGTTAAAAAGTGTGAAGATACATCCAACCTCCTTTCCAAGGAAGGGAAATCAAGCTCGGAAAAATGCATCATCGAGTGAAGTGACCCTTACTTCGGAGATTTCTCTGTAACTGCTCCAAGTAAACCTTGCTTTAATTTAACAGGTTAAGTTAAAACAAAAATTAATTTAATTTAAACATTGGCATTTGCGTCAATAGAGAAAATAAAATATTTGTTGAATTGAATCCTTTCAGGCTCACAATTTCCTCAAGGCAAGAGTGCACCTGGAACAATTACTCCAGGAAAAGGCTTAATTCCTCCGACTCGTGTTATCACTAGTAGACTGGTCTCCTCCACAAGTTTGCAAGCAAGTATTCCACTACCCTCTACCAGCTCCCAAAGAGGTAACCTAGTACAACCCAGCGCCCAATCAAATGGCCCAGGTTTGATTTTTATTATAGCGAAATTAGTTAGTTGTAATGACTTTAATTATTACTGTACGCATTTTCAGAATAATTGTCCTTGGCTTGGAATTAGGTTTGTCACTAGAAGATAGTGTTTTGGACGACAACGTCCCCCACCAACTGAAGATCCCGTTGAAGACAACTTTGATGTAGCTGGTGTTCCTCTCATTTCGATCTTGGACCATGGAATTAACATTGCTACTTCAGAAGGCATTATATTGCTTAAAAAATTGATTTCAGGTACACGAGTTTCCAACATTTACATTATATCTATGTTATTGAAATACCTTAGTCTATAAACTTACTTCGACGTTTCAGAGTTTGCTGCGAAAACATTTACGCTTCGTTCTACCAGACGGAAAGGGAGTCACCCCACGTTTGATTTTAGCCAGATTCCACAGCATCACTCTCTACACGCGAGTTACTTGAAGGGTTAGAAAACTATTCAATTACAGGCTAACCAAAATTTACTAGTAAGAAACAACTATGAAGTATTTTATATGATTTCCATTTCACTATCTGCAAACAATTTAAGCACTTCTAAATGATGCATATTTTATTTTAGCGTGAATATTTGGGAATGTTTGGAAATTAAAATATATACTTGGAAGAATTAAAATATAATCCACAAAAAAAAGGTTTGAAAAATTGCAATTAGAACTTTTAAACCGATTTGCTAAGGTTTACTCCGTTAATTAGGTTAGGTAAATTGCATTACTGTAAATGTAAACCGATAAACTGTAAAAACGTCAATCACTTGAAACTATTGTGATTGGAATTTGCTAATTTACAAAAATATAAAAATGGTAAGCATTTGTCTTTTCTGTGGTAAAAGCATGTTTTTTACATAGGATTTCAAAAAGTATTTTTATTCTATTGTTTATTGCTACTCATATTTAATATTACCAATGTAAAACTTTATTGTACTAATTGAATATTCAGATCTATATACCGGTTCTTGCCATGCCATAGCGGCGGCAGCAAATATTTCTGTCTGATTTCAGGACAATATGTTATTTATACAACAAGAATATTAATTTTAAAATGTCATGTTTAGGACAAAAAACAACAAAGTGAGGGTCTTGGGACAGGTAGGCAAAGTGTTTACTGCAAAAAATTTAAATATCAAACATCTGGGTTAGGCAATTGTAGTCAGTATGCAAAACACTGGAATGTTGCCTTTTGGTGAAATTTTAGTCAACGTTTTTACGGTTGTTGATCTTCTACAAGCAGAAGCATTAATTTCATCTTACCATGAAGTATCTACATGTAAAAATTTAAATCTCCATGAGAGAAACACATTTCCATTTTTCCTTCATTAGTTTTACAAACTGTTTTAGCGATCTTCACGTTTTGAAATGTTTCGTTTTTACCTTAAAACCAGGAAATTAGCACGTGACATAACAGCCTCACCGTCACTACCAACCAAAAATGGTTTATAGAGATAACGTTTGAGGCAAAACTAGCTTTAGGTTTTAGAAGGGAGCCACATTTAAAAAAATGATAATATATTGCAAATTTGTGAGAAAAATAGGCTATTGCTGCAATCAGCACTTACAAACCTAAATGATTTGAGTTGACGTGCATATTATATCCTTTTAGTGCCATAAGTGTTTAGCCAAACTACTCGGACACCCAAACTTAGGGAAAACTATTTTAACCATTTTTATTGGCTATATTTCGTATTAGAAATTGAATTTTTTATTTGTAAAATAATATTAAACATAAGTTTGCATCAAAATATAGAAAATAAGTATAATAGTTATTTTTCAATTTGGGCTGATGTTTTTTTGTATGGCAGGCACGTGCTGCTTTCGAGTATGTAAGCTGTTATTTTGTATCATTTTGCAACTTTGCTTGGTTTGGTCAAGTAACAGGAAAGTAACGTAAATAACTCTACATTTACGTACAAACGTATTTTCTGAAAATTTTAATATTACAGGTTATCAAAAAATTGTGTTCATTAAGTCCACAGTGCTTGCGATATATTCCAGATCACAAAATGATAACACCAAATCACTCATTTATTCTAAAGCTTCAAACTTTAGCATTCTGTTATCTTCCTGCTTCACCTATCCAATGGACTCCATCTTTTACAAAACTTGCAAGCCCCAAACCACTTCAACACTGCGCAGGAATGAGAAGGTGGGAGAAAGTCTGTTTCCCATTTCCCGGTTTTTACCGGTAAAATACCGTATTATTCACTTGGCATTGGTGGTAAATACCACTCTACGCTATCCAAGTGTCCAAAAGTCCAAAAGAGGCATAATGAGAAGAACACTGTTATATTTAAAGAAGCGGTCAACTCAATTTTAACAAAACAAGCAACAGCAGTTTTAAACTTATTAAAGGCGAAGGAAATAAAGGAGTGCGGCATCAAAAAATAATAAATTAGTTAGCATACAACACATCAGTCGACACCGGGAAATGCCGTGCCAGTGCCAGACAAATCTTTGTTCTTTTGCCGGAGGAGTCTGTGTCAGAGTCGGAGTTATTTGATTAGCGGAGATTAACTAAAAAATCAATCAGCTTCAAACAAACTCGTACTGAACAGGAGACATGAGCATGACTCACATGACAAGAAGTGCATTTAACGAATACTATCATTCATTGGAGTGGAACATGGAATCAAAGCACACTCACCCAAAATGAACGTAGCTGGAGAACTTGACATGTGAAATCTAAAAACTCAAAGCAGTTACCTAATTCCTGTACAATTGGTCACAATTTCCAAATTATGGTCATTCGTTAAAGGTCGACTAGTACTAGGCTTGGAGTTAAATTTACCACTCCGTGCACCATCCCAGTTATTCCGAGATATCTTCTTGTCGTTGGTTGACTTCATACATATCTTTTACATGTCATTGACATGATGTCAACATGACCAATTGTAAATTGTCGTGTCAGGGCCCATAATTGTGGTGTTAGTGCCGGTGGAGTTTACTTCTATTAATGATCAGCATGATATATTTTCTAGTACAGCACTAATAATACTAAGCTGCTGTTTACAATGCCAAGTTGAGCGATTTTTTGCAGTCAGCTGCCGGATACCTTTTAGTTTAAGCTTTAGCTTTAATTTTTGTTCAAAAAGAAGCCTTTAAAATGGGGCAAATTGATACAAATTAAATGTGTACAATATCTCATATGCCAGTGTATTTAAGGCACTTTTGGACATTTTGGACTTTTTCCCGGGAAAAACCTTTTTCCCACTGGAATGGGATTTATTAAAATGGTGGGATTTACTCATCCCTGACACTGCTCTCTTTGGCTGGTTGAAGTTTTTCTATATTTTTTAATGAGTGTCAGTTGTCTCTGTCTATGTTTCTATTTTGCCTATTTTCATCACACTGTACCATTTAATAGATTAAACCACCTAGTTTTACTAGTTTTTGGTACTTTAGGTATTGGAATTGGCCTTACATTTCTTGTTTGGACTATGGACTCTACTGCGCATACTGATAGTACTTCAGAAATTTTGCGAATTGAATTGGCTTTAATTGATTGTTATAGAACTATACTACAGACAAACTTAAATTCAAATTCAGCTTGTGTTTTATTAGTGCTTACTTTAGTTTATATATTTGCTCCGTTTACTACAACAATGCTTGCAATATTGCTTGATCTTGATCCGTACTATTTTATTCTAGAAGAATTTGTACTAGAAAACCCAATATATCGCAGTATGAGTCAAATATATTGCAGCATGTTGTTCCGCACTGTAATGTTTTTTCTCTGCGCCGCAGAAGGATATCGTCTTGCTTTAATGGGTTTGTCCCTGACAATAATTATGATTGATAGCTGTTTGTCAATATTTATCGTTCTTAATAACTGTGTACAAAATTTGCCTGTTTTTGCACGCGTTTATACATACTACAGATTAGCCCACATGATTCTCGAAAAGTTGATTAGTGGTTTAAGCTTTTTTGTTTTTAACTTTTTATTTTGAGGGATTGTATGGTGTACTCGGATATTGGTTAAGGGCTCTGGTATAGTGGACACTTTAGTTCATATATTTTGTGGTATTAGCTTGCCCTGCTTGTTGCTATTTTTAATTGCATTGGGTCCTAAATGTATGGATGCAGTGGATGTAACTTATAGAATACTTCTTAAGCAAAGACAAGGTGCCCTTTGGAATTGGAAAATTAGAAAAACAAAACAGGCTAAAATTGAGTTAAAAGTTGTGCAAGCATTGTTACATATTCCTATAAAGTTTGGTCCATTTTTCCAATACTCACAAGAGTATTTTATTAGTTTTTGGGATACATTGTTGGAACGAACTATTGATGTTATAATAATATTAGATGTAAAATAAAGGTATTTCAGAAGCTTTTAAAAACTGACGCAAAAAATTTCAGTAACCTGAAGTGACTGAAGTCGTATAGCAATACAGTAATTACTAGAAGTATGTTTAATTTGGGATATTTTCAGGCAACTCTCAAACCAAATGCATTTGTACTCCACTGCCCACAAGTACAAGAAATATTAATATTTTGTTCATTCATCTTTACATACGGCTAAGGCTTCTTCCAGGCAGTATGTCCCAAAAATGTCTCAGCTAACCAGACCAATAAAGAAACTCCAATTATTATTGCATAAAGCTTAAAAGGTACCTGTATTGAAAGTAAGCTTATGGCTGTCTCTTCTCCATGTCCACTTTTCTCCCCAAAAATCCGATAATGCTGCATATATTTTTCGTTTGTATTTACTGGTTGTCTTTCTTTCTGCATTATGTACTTGCTTGAATATGCATAAAAATTAACTACATTTGAGCTAAACCCTGCGTATGCATTTCTTCTCAAACGTAAAGCCATTGTCAGAGTGCCCTGCACTTGTCTTAAAAAACTATACACATCACTTGCAACCAAGCGACTCAGCGCTCTTTCAAACATTCTCTGAATCAATGTTTTAGGAATGTATGCATATCTGAAATCAAAGCTAGGACATCCTGGATAATTATTATCATAGTATTGCACACCTCTTAATAATGGACCAACTTGTTTGAAAGATAGATCAATTCCCACTGCGTGTGCAATGCTTCCGTGGGCATACACAAAAACAAAGCGTTCCTCAATTTGGCTCTGTGATTCCATGCAGTTTGTAGGTTTTAGTGTTTCATCCACAATATTCATCTGACATCCAAAAGAATATTGTGTGCTTTTTCTACTTAACAGATTTTGAAAGCTTTCTTCTGGAACTAAATGAAACTGGTTGAAAATATAGTAATGACGCCTTTCATTTTGAACGTAACGCGACCTGGCAAGGGGTCTCCCGATTTTATTGCCATGACTACCAGATATGTGTATTAGGGTAGTGAGCACCCTGGTGAAGTTTCCTTTGGCAACGCCTTATAGTTTGTGAGATAAGGCACCTCAAAGTTGAGTTCGTAGAAACACGATAACTCCTACATGTTTTATCCAAATTTCTCAAATAAGGTATCATTCGACTCCTAATTAAAAGGACTTTTCCTGACTTCTTTTAGTTTTTCGAAAAAAAATTTCTAACATGCTTTTTTAGCATTTTTTAAAAAATTTTCATTTAAAAAATTTGGAAAATGAATAAATTTGCAAAAACTAAAAGAAGTCAGGAATAGACCTTTTTATAAGGAGTCGATTGATACCCCGTTTGTAAAAATTGTATAAAAGGTGTAGGAGTTATCATGTTTCTACGAAATTCGAATGCATCCAAGGTATAGTAAACGCATGATAACTTCCAAAATTTTGGTACAAATTTCAATTCTAAGGTGTCATTCGATTGGAAAAGTTAAGGGGAAGCACTGACTTTTCTTACATTGTTCAAAAATTCACTCAAAAAGATTTTATGCGCCAAAGTTCAAGTTGACAGCATGGTTTATAAAGAGTAACCTCGGTACATTTCATAAAATTGAGCGAATCTGCAAAAACTAAAAGAAGTCAGGAATAGACCTTTTCATTAGGAGTTGATTGTTACCTTGTTTGTAAAAATCGGATAAAACGTGTAGAAGTTATCATGTTTCTACAAAACGTACCCAAAGTTTTCGAGAAGTGATCACTCAAGGTCGACTTCGTAGAAACATGATAACTTCTACACGTTTTATCCAATTTTTACAAATAAGGTATCAATCGACTCCTAATAAAAATGTATATTCCTGACTTCTTTTAGTTTTTGCAAATTTATTCATTTTCCAAATTTTTTAAATGAAAATTTTTTAAAAAATGCTAAAAAAGCATGTTAGAAATTTTTTTTCGAAAAACTAAAAGAAGTCAGGAAAAGTCCTTTTAATTAGGAGTCGAATGATACCTTATTTGAGAAATTTGGATAAAACATGTAGGAGTTATCGTGTTTCTACGAACTCAACTTTGAGGTGCCTTATCTCACAAACTATAAGGCGTTGCCAAAGGAAACTTCACCAGGGTGCTCATTACCCTAATACACATATCTGGTAGTCATGGCAATAAAATCGGGAGACCCCTTGCCAGGTCGCGTTACGTTCAAAATGAAAGGCGTCAATACTGATTTTGTTTCATAGTGCTGAAAACATTAGCCAATAACTGTAAAGTGTACATTGTTGAAAACAGTTTGGGTTTAGTTGTTTCGTTTAGTACAATGCTTTCTAATGAGCCAGGCATATTCCCAGGCTCAACCTCAAGTATAAAGTTTGAAACTAAACAGGACAAGTAAATATTTCGTATTAAAACAGCAAACCCAAGCCAGCATAATAGTGCGCATGTTTTTCGTTTAAACATGGCTCCATCGTCGCCTTGTTTCAACAATGAACCAATCAGCCAGATGATTAGCAATTGTTTTGGAATCCCAGTTCCTGGTAGCATGGCAACAAGTAACATCCCGACAAACAATAGTGCCGGATTCATGTAGGATATGCCATCACTCTCGGGTTTTTTTATGGCAAATCCAACGCATTTGAATTTTGGTAATAGATCTGCGTTGTACTAATAAAGATAAAACATTGCCGAAAATACAGCAAAGGTATAGTAAAAAATCTGTACCAGTAAGCCTTCACGATTTTGTAACGGTTAATCGCTACCAAACCGGCAGCAAGTTAACGTTCGTTTCACATTAGCGTACAAACTGTTAGCAAGCCAGTACTGACTTGCTGCAGCTGAACCTACGCCGGAAAGCCATCACAAAGACAGTACCAAAGCAATACAGAGTAGGTTTTTGCGGAGTCAGCTGAAAGTTGGTTGTCCGTTGGCCGTTTCTTCTATTGTTCTGCTCAGTTCACTCTCCGCTTGCTCAATTCAGTTTGTGCTTACTCTTCCGATTTATCTTGACGGCAGATGCCTTCTCCAGAAGAATAATTAAGTTCTAACTTTAAAATTAAATGAGCATGGGAAAATCAAAAGCGTTTTCAGTCATAACTTTTAAAAAGTGTAAAAGTGTAGACTGGGTCCCCACCAGTTGGCTAGTTGATGGGGAGGAAGGCAAGCAAGTTCGGTTTCCAAAGGTCACGGTAAAGGACTTCGAAAGTATTCGTCGTATTCCAGGCTCTGTTCCAAAGCCCAGTTGGCCTTTGTGGGAAATTGAAGTTTGCAAGAAAAGTTACGGTAAGTGCCAATTAAGATATTAAATCAGTCTCATTTGAAAAGTCAATTGAAAAGTGTCATCATTATCAGCGGTAATTGATTTAAGGTTTGGCGTTTATTACAGATACCCCAGCACAGGCGGAAGATAAGGCCCAACGATATTCAGCCACGTCAGACACCAAAGGAAGTGCAACGGACCGTCCACCTGCTAAGCGAACTTGAAGTAACGAGCCTGGAGCATCTTTCCAGCTGACCTATGCCCCATCATCATCTTTATTTCCCACAAACATTTTGCCTACACTTACTACTGTGGATCCTAGCAACGTGAACTTCCCAGACCCAAGCGTTATTCCGCTAAATGATCCATCTGGTATTTAAAATCCTTCTAAAATATATAAATGCCCGGTATTTTAAAAAGCAATTATTTTAACTAAACCGTTTTGTTAAACTAACAACCCTTGGACTGGACCCTAGGCTGGACACTTTAATTGAGGAGGCAAATCTTAGACAAGTTAATCAGACTTTGGAAATTCCTGAGAACTTTTCGTGCATGGTAACCTTCAATGTTTTATGTCTACATTAAATGGAAAAAGTGGTTTTGTTTAAAATGCTAAAACGTGTATTATGTACAGGTTAATTCTTTTAAACGCTTTGGAAGGACAGAAGTGACGAAAACTGTGAAGTCTATCCTTTCATACTTGTTCGAGCAAGAGTTCTCCAAACAAGTTTGGTACACCAGCGTTTCCGGGAAACTCCCACTCAAGAATACTCGATTAGCTGCTGCAGTTATAGAGGCGGTTCAGTTCTGCCACTCGGACATTAAACACAGTGAGATTAAAGATCGCTTATCTGCGTGGTCTAGAGGTAGTGTGGATCGCGGACACGGACGAAAATTAAGGCATGGAAACTCCCAGAAGAGAAATGAGAAGGAAAGCACGGAGGTTGGTCCGGAAGGATCTGGAGCAAATGAAGGAGCAGAGATGCCGGAATAAAATTGTAGTAAATCTAGTTTCGAAACATTCTACTTACGGTGATGTAAGAGACATGAGTATATATAGTTTGCAAGAGCCATTAACTGATAATTTGGATACAAGTGACTCAGAATGCAAGGATCAGTTAGAAGAAATACGCGAGTTAGATAGTGTAATTAGTTCAGAAAATGAAAGTTCTAGCAAGCAACAAGAGTTAGCAGTCTGGGCCACGTCAAATAATATTACACATGCAGCTCTTGGCAACCTGTTAGGTTCACTGCAAAATTGGCTTCCAATGGAAAACTTTCCAAAAGATCCTCGTACGCTATTAGGTACACCAAAAAAGACTAAAATACGAGAACTAGCTGGGGGAACATTCCATCATTTTGGTATCAAGGCGTGGTTACTGAAAACTTTAGAAACTGGTATTACATGTTTTGAACAAACACTAGAATCCCTAAAACACATAGATAACCTCATTTCTTTGAAAGTCGGAATTGATGAAGTTTCTGTAAGTAAAAGTAGCAATCTTCAATTTTGGCCAATCTTGGCAAGTGTTGATCAATCTATTGATAGCAAAGTTCACATAGTCAGTCTATTTTACGGCTCACATAAACCTACTAACTGTCAAGAATATTTAGAACCATTTGTAAAAGAAATGTTAGAGAGTCAAGTGGACTTGTTTTTTTGGCAAAATGTATACTATTCGTGTCAGATGCATCATTGCAGATGCACCTGCCAGAGCGTTTATAAAAAGAATAATTAATCACAACGGATTTTACAGTTGTGAGCGTTGCTATCTGAGAGGTGAATGGTATAATAACAGATTGGTGTACCCTAATGATGAAATTGGCGACCTTCACACTGATTAAAGTTTTAAGTTACGAACGCACTCAGAGCACCACAAAGGTATCACTCCGTTGATTAGCCTAAAGTTAGATATAATAAGTCAAATTCCTCTAGACTATATGCATCTTTGCTGTCAAGGGATCGTCAAAAAGCTTATCTTAGCTTGGGTCGAAAGCGGTCCAAGTAAAGTTAGGTCAAGAGATTTAAGAGAAACTTCGGATCGTATGATAGCATTACGACGCCAGGTTCCAAAATGTTTTAGTAGAAAACCGAGAAGTCTTTTGGAGGTTAGACATTGGAAAGCGACAGAATTCAGGTCATTTATTTTGTATACTGGACCTTTTGTTTTAAAAGGTCTACCCGACCCAAAGAAATATAAACACTTCTACTACTTTTGCATGTTGCTATGTATATATTATGTTCCGAATCATGTTCAGACAATAATTGGATTGAATATGCAAGTGATTTGATTAGAAAGTTTGTCTATGATATTCCAAAATTATATCCTAAAGACTTTATAACCTATAATGTGCATTCAATTAGGCATTTGCATTGGGACGTAATTAACCACGGTCAACTTGACCGTTTCAGTGCATTCGAATTTGAAAATTATAATAAAAAAATAAAGAAAATGATACGAACAAATAGCAATCATTTATCACAAGCTATAAATCGTGTAACTGAACTAGAAAATACAGGCGTTCATGGCTCTTGCAAGGTTCAATAGGACAGTAACAACGTATTGGCGAATGATTTTTATGTGACTAATGACGAGCGTTGTATGTATGTAATTTGGGAAGGAATCCCCCCTAGAGAGGACCCAGCCGCGTAATCCATAGTTGAATTTTTGCAGACTCTCCCAGTTTTTACACGGTGCTGCTTTTACGAGAGATATTATAGAAATAGCAAGTATACAAATCAACAACATTGTTCAATCTCACCAGGGACACCCCATTAGGTTTCGACCTAATGAGAGAACGAAGTCACATTCACAACTGCAGGAATAAATCTCTAAAGTGAGAAGCTGCACAAACTTACTGTTCCAGCGGGGAATCGAACCCGAGCACGGTAGCGGCAGAATGCATGATTAGCTTTCTGCGCCACCGCGGCGCTGAGAATGACGAGCGTTACTGCTGCATTAAAAAGATAAGAAATGATACTGTTTTTGCACGTGTTTTTAAAGATGTTCGAAACTTAAATTACTATCCGTGTGAAAGTTCTAAATTGTCTATTGTTAAGTTGAATGAAAAAACGAAACTAAAAAAGCTACAAACTTGTAACCTAGTTAAGAAGTGTATGCACTTTGTACTAAATGAAAAATCGTATTTGATTCCAATGTTACATTGATATGTTTTGTATTTTAAATTGTTCATTTTGTAGCTTAAATTAAATGGTTCTGCTTTAATAAAATTCAGAATAGTTTACTAAGAATTGTATCGTGCATAATTATTCATTAATTTCATCGACTTTCCTATAAAAACCAATGCAAGAAAACAGTAGCACAGCATGAATTCAGCACAGATACGTTACTGATTCGGCATTGTTCCTTCATTGAACCAGCAAATGCGTACAGATGTTGCTATTTTTACGGTACTGGCTTTGTAATGGAAATCCAGCACAGATCCGGCATGCCGGTTTTCCATCGCTGAGTCGGCATAGAATTTTGATGCAGATCCAACAACGCAAAACGGACCATAAATGCATTGGATCTATGCAGTAAAACCCGCATTGGTTCGTTACATTTAGACGTTGCAATTGTTGGTCGGGATTAGTCCAAAAACAAGTAGTAAACAAATCCATACAATAAATGAGAATGGTTGTAACAAAGACCACGAATTAGTAGACCAGCGTGAAAATTCTTTTTCAACTACAGTAACATATCTAAAACCGAAGTCGTATTCTGAGAGAATTTGAGGTATCACTTGTACTTGACTAAAGTTCAGGAACTCAACCCCTAGGGCAAACTCTTTTATATGAAACTTACATAACTCTTTTGCTGTACAATTGTAGTATGTTTTTATGTAATAATCAACAATTTCCATTTCACTGTTTCCGTTCCCAAATTCAGCATCAAGATTTAAAATTTTATTGTTAGCGTAAAAATAAAACGCTTCAAAAAACTTGACAACTGAATTTGTATCCTGAAATGTTGCGTGCACTGGGTTGGAAATTTGATAATGGTTTGATATACTTTCAACAGAAGTGGGGTCATGGTAACCAAAGTAAACTGAGTAGTGGTCTAAAAACAGTTTGTATGAATTTAAGTTATTATAGATCCAACTTTGCCGAACAAAAGTTAACGCTGTCTTGGTAAGAGGAAATATGGCAAAAGTTTGAATCCGCAGATGGTATAAATCCCATGTTGTGCTTGAATTGACAAAACTCACCAAATCGGTCACTAAAGGAAAATACATCCAACATATTGGAATATGCTTTTGATGCCACCTACGCCGGTTTAGCAACAAATGCATCAAAATGGTGCTAGTGTTTCCGTACAGTTCAAAATTGTGGTCACTACTTGAGTTCAGTTTATATATGTTTGTACTCAATGTAACGCAGTATTGCTTTATGAAGCACAATTTTTTAAAATAATAGTCCAATAATGTTGATTTTATATTCTCTGACCCATGCGATAATTTGTCGGAATTGAAATCTACACTGCAAGTCGTTGTGAGTATATCAAGAACGTTTGTTGCTTTTGTATGCGTTAAAAGTATCCAAAATATTAAAAAGATAAGCACAAAGATAGTATTGACTTGTATTAACATTTTATGCGACTAGTCACTGAAAATTTTTAACCAATGTATCAAATAATTTGGTAATCATGTGGTTTACTAAACGTTTCTAAGAGAGAAACGCTGGAGTCAGTTTATGGTACATACAAGAATTCTCGTTCACATTTTTTCAACTTGTGTTATTGCACACTGGTAAACTTTAGAAGAATATATTGAACATAAAGTTAGCAATATTGTTAGTTTTGTCTTAGTAGTTTACCGTGTTCTTGCTGGTTCACAAAATATACACGACTCAACCCTAGCTACAAAGGTATTTCACTTTTAATTTTGAATTCTCTATTTATGCTATACATTCAGGAATTTTATTTCAATTACATTTTTTAATTTCATGCTAACTGACATGACTACTTATGAGAAGACACTTAAGATTCTCAAGTTGAGAAACAAGTGCTCGTAGATACGAAAATTTAAGTATATATTTGTTCAAATTAATGCTTAGTAGTTTTTGAATACTTTAAACTGTCTGCGAAGAAAAATATAAAGTATTTAACAAGAATTTCACGTTAATCTGCTCAAGCACTTATAAGACTAGATTTTTCCTTATTATTATGAACCAAGCTTTAACAGCAACAAGCATAGCAGCAAATGGAGGGAATACCCAACCCACTATAAAAACACTTGTGAATAAGTTTATCCATTGGAATATGACAAAATGGAAATGGATGATAACATATACAAATTGTTGTATTATGCCAGCCATTCAACCAAGTAGCAACAAACAAGTAGCAAAAGCTGTCAAGCGTAGAGGAACCTCTTGGTTTTAAATGTCAAATTTGTTCAAATTAATAATCAATATAGCGGCCAACCGATGGCTACGCGGCAGTATCATGATGATAAATACGCTATTCTTTTAGTGATTTCTGTATACACTAAACCTACGATAACCAGAAAATGTATTGTTATTGAGCCAGGAACGTAAATACAAATCACAACAAAGTTCTGTGGCTTATTGTACACGAACTGTGGGTTAGATAAAATCAGTTATATTTGGGCACTTGGTAGTAGTGCAGTTTAGTTGAGTGGCTTCTACAAGCGACATGTTGACCCAGTTTGATTACAGAATCGAAATATTTTGGGTTTTGAAAGTATTGCTTATCTTAATTCCGGAGTTCGAAACAAAAGTGTGCATTAAATTTATTCCTGTCACGACTTTTTTCACCGGCTACGCTTCCAGTCAGAATAGCTTTAAAACTCAGAAAGAACTTCAGAGAGAAATTTTTAACGAGTGCTTTTACTTTCAACATTCCCGACTTACTGAATCCGGTGAAAGACCCACAAGTGCTTATAGGCATGTAAATTTTCATTTGAGAAATTTTCCTCTCAGCAAGGATTGTACAAAACTGGTTCCAGAAAGTTCCAGGTAGCTTGTTGGTCGCAAAACATCTTTGGTTCTTTTCCATTTTAGTATGGAGGGCTAACAACATTCAGTCGTGTTATAAATAAAAACCAGTATATTTGCATGCAATAGACGTAAACATCAGCAGGCAGAATGAAACAAAGTAGTCCAAGTGGTGACATCTTTACATACAACAGCAATGCGCGACATTTAGAACTGCTGGTACAAAGTCAGATTGAAAATGCTTTGGCTAGATAGAGCTGTCTCTACTTTGTTTGGTTCTAGGTTGCAACAGATTGCTTGCAAAATGCTTTCTCAGCTTACACTGCTGCATAAAGCTTTACATAACTGCATTGCTGTCTAACATGTATTAACGCTGTCTATGTAAATCTGTTGCTTTCTCTTTTCACCGATAGCAGTATACTCACGCTTTTGCTGAGAAAGGAGAAAAAATTTCTTTCATAAGCTTCTGCTTTCTCCAGTGTTGCTAAATGAACATAAATTGGCGTTTGCTATTGTAAACATCGATTGACCCGTTATATGCTTAGCAAGCAATGAATGCTGGAATGTTTAGCAAAAAAGTTTCACAATGTTTAGAATCTCCATAAAACTTGTCCAAAGCAAGCAAAATGCCAATGTCAAGGTATTATTATTGGCCAATGAATCACCGACTCAAATAAATACTAATAAAAATAAGTTTTTAATTGCTTTGTCACAATTTCTGAATATATTTAAAAACTTATACCAAACGTTGGTACATACTTTTATTAGATAGATATTATATATGGTATTTTATGCCATGTATACATTTTTGTGTATCAATACAATATGTTTTTACACAGGTTTTGATATATCTGGGCAAATAAATGAGTTCATACACAATTAGTCTCCCTTAATAATTAGTAGTATAGAAAAGCTGAAATAATACGTTAATTTATTACATAATAAAATATAATAACTTACAATTAATAATATTTAGTTGCGGTCATAATTGCTGAAGCATCTCTATACAAAAGGCTTTACGTAAAATATTTCAAACAGTTTTATCGTTACTATATTCACAATTCCAATCCATGAACCCCAAGACAGTTAAACAAGCAAAGAAATTATTCCCCGTGGTTTTTACTAACAACATGTTAGGTACCTAACGTTATATACATTTCTATGCATCTGAGGAAAATATAAATTTCGCTATCAAGATTCTACGCAGCCTTTGAATAGAGCAATGATACTAAGCTACCACCAACCTAGAATCGCCTATTTAGTTTCTCTTAAAAAACTAATTATCCTAAAAGCTTTGTACTAAATTTATACTTTTAACAATTTCTTTCACAAATCTTTACCAGGCCTAATGTCACCTTACTAATTAAAAAACCAACCTTTATAAGATTTGGTGAAAGTATTTGCCTGTACTACCGAACAAATGTTGCATATGCTTTCATAAAGGTAGATATAAAATTAATTTCCATATTAACTTTATGTATATAACCCAACTTATTTTACGCCTGAAAATTTTCCACAATCGTGAATCAAATTGTCAAGTGTGCCATTTCTTTCCAGTGGGAGTCAATTAGTTCATAAAGTTTAAACAGTTTGAAACCTGAACAAACAATCTTTGCACAACAGGAAGAACATTTTTTCAGATTAGTTTTTCACGGGGGAGCTGTCTGTACATGAAGTATAGTAGAATATGTGTGCCACTTTAGGTAATCATTTTGTCCTATAAAACGAGTCTAAAAATATGTTTCACAGCACTACAAACCGTTCCAACCCAACCCAGACAATTTTATACGCGTTATCCCGCAGAGTAAAAAATGTAAAAGAAGATTTTCTACCACCTTTAATCATTAAAAGAGTATTAACTGGGCATGACACCATTTGCTTGCCGATCTCTAAAAATTTTTCAACCAACCGGAACAAAATAGCTTGCCAAAACAAATTAAGGATTTACTAGAATCCACACGCAAATAATTTTTTCCCAGAAACGACATTACCTAGAATAGATTTTCAAGCTAGGACTGATGAATCGTTTCAGCAAAAACGTGTGCGTAATGGATCTCACCTAACGTCCTCGTTAGCACTTTAACAAACTTTTCGCGCTAATTAAGCTGTCATCAAAGAGAAGGTGTCAAAGCTTTAGCTAAACAAAAGCAAACAAAATAGACAATATAGCACGATAATTGTCAAAGATATGGTTAACCCATACTATTGCCTCTATAGGGCATTTACTGTTTTGAATGCACAAAAAGAGACAAAAATTAGCAGGAAATGATAGAACACTGAATAAATACTTTTATTTATTTTTGTGTGCGTCATTCAAAAATTATATACCTACATAAAATAATTACTATACATTGTGAATACTTAGGTCTAAAGATTTTATAATGCTTTGATATCCTACTATGAGTTAACTAATACTTAGCTTTATATTCCAGCATTCAAACACACTTCAACTAATACACTATTTTTCATCAACGTCATATCATAAGTATGCTTCTACCTTTTCAAAACAAAATCCCATCAAATCTGTTGCTTGTCAGCTTTACACATCCACCGGAGAATTAAACCCAGTCTCTCTTTCACCACTCTGTTTGGAGAAAATCTGTAGACTAAAATGTTGATGAGTCAGCCTTCTTTCTCTATTTCCCGGAACAAAGGTCCAAGTCGTTTTGAGTCTATTAAACCATCTTTTTACTGCTTCGTTGACATCCTTGTTAGAAAAGCAGTATAGGTAGCTGACAACAATTCCCTGTTTTATAGAAGAAAAATGTATATACCACTCAAAAAAAACAAAGCCATAAGACATTTTCAACTTATTGTATGATTCCATTTGTGCCTTTTTTCTACCTGAGTGGATCCAAGCCCGCTGTTGACAACAGTAAGGTAGTCCTGGTACTCCCCAATATCCAAAACCGCGAGTAAGTTGTGCACGCCAAGAACAAGGAATAAAATAGCTGTTGCTTTCACCGTGGCTCTGTATAAAACAAAGAGAAAGCATTCTAGTTTTGCATTCAAGCTATTGTCTCCAAAAACCTGTTAACGACTTACTTTAGTTGAGAGCTTTCTCCCTGCGAACGTGATCTTTGCACTTTTTGATAGACAATGCGCGCGATGTTAATTATGAAGCCGAGATTGAGCTAGAAAACGTGACATTATTTTATGCAACACGTGAAATTTGCAAATATATTAAAATTCTTCCTTAATATAGCTTACCAATATTGCAGTGAACATGGGTACGAATAAAATATACATTTCGTGTGTAGCGGCATAGCCTTTCCAGCACCACTGTTGTTCCGATCGAATAGCCATAGTGCAGATGTATATAGCTAGGAGAATAGCAGGAAGAACTGGAATTACAAAAATAATCAATATTTGTACCATATTTGCTTAAAACATATTGTCAATATTAAATTTGAAAACCTGACATACCCCATCCAAAAAAGTAGTAAATTCTAAAGTGACGTTGCATGGACACACACGTGGGAACCACAGTAACCAAGCTGGTAGTGATGTACAGACCCTGAACAAACATCCAGCCGACAGAAGCCATAGTGCCGTAAAGGTAGGCAATAATTATGCCTTTGCAGATCATATCCTGAGGAAATGTAAAATTATTAAGTTTTTACTATGCGACTTTTGGAATATCCCAAATTACCAAATACAAGTGCCTACATATAAAAAATTCGGGCGTCAGAGTTTTCAAAATATTGAAATTTCTAAAAAAAATATTACAGCATGTGCAAGAAGTAGGATGACAAAATGTATACGTTTGTACTAACTTAAAGAAGAGCAATTCCAAGCAAACAAAGGTATGCTTGGGTACATTGAACTTAGTAGATTTTTGTGATATATTAGTTATTTCAAAAAACTTTACCATATTGCAGTAGCTTGATGCTGAATATAGCAATGTCGATTTTCATTTTTCCCGATTTTTCTTAGATCAATTATATTTAATCATTTGCCTACTCTGTTTAGTAAAAAGAATGGTACAGTTATGAATCATGAACGAGTCCCCAAAAAGTGGGCATTCAAATGAGCTATGAAACTGGCTTTTTAAAGTACGTACTAAGAAAGTTATGAGAAATTCAATTTTTAGCCATTTTTGAAAGAACACTAAATTTTTTTAAAAAAGTTCTTCCAAATGTATGAAGAGGTCAAACTTGGCATACAAGCTTTGAAATTATATTTGTTTCTGCACTGGTTGTAGCCCATTTTCTTAGCTTCCAGATTGTGCAAAGCAAAGTAATTGTAGTGATTGGGTTGTAGAAAAAATTGTACGTATAAGCAAAAGCTCGCAATTTTAGATCATTTGATGAAAAATCGTTTGTGTACAAAAATGCAAGTCCAATGAAACTGACGTTCTGGTCTGAGAATGTAGAGAAACGAATTGTGAATACATTGTAGAAATTGATTTGTAGCCATAAGTTACTTGGAACCCTCAATATAAGAATAAGTATACGTAGTACACTAAAGTTTTAGTACCAGGAAATTTCGTAGATGGCGTCACTTAATGCAAAACTGAATTTTGAGAAAACGAAAGGTCACTAGATCGAAATGTTTCGTACACTTATAATCTAAGGATAGCTTAATCATAATGTACTAGAAGTGTTTCTTAAAAATGTGTCTGTGAATTTTTATAGCAAATTGAATTTTGTCATCCTACTTCTTGCACATGCTGTATATACTTTTTACAATTTTTTTATCAACTTTCCAACGATCAAACTTACATTATCCCGGTAGTGGTTTTTTCGATTAAAAACAAATGGTTCCGTAATAGCCACCAGTAAAGCAAATCGAATTAGCAAAGCAACCATCAAATGTGTGTTAACCGTAACACGATCGCATCTTACGCTCCTGCAAATCCATATCGAAATAAAATGTATATATTTTTGAAATTATATGTATTACAAATAAGAACAACAAATTATATGTATACTATATATTTTTATTTTTTGTTTACCTCAACGTGCAAAAGCATATCAATGAGGCAAGAAGACAACCCAGAGATAACAAGGAGCCAATAAAAAGCACAAACTGAACCACAACAACCACCCAATCGGAATTTTTCTAAACGAAGAATAACAATAAATAGATGGAAAATTTATTTATTTATGTTGCATATATTTTTGTGCGCTTATAATGTTGTATTAGACACACATACATGGTTATTTACTAGTTGATAAGCCTCGTAAGAGTTAGCACATTCGTCGTAGTTTGTACGAGGTCCTTGAGACCAAGTGCCATTTTCCAGACAGGTGCGGGTAGCGTTTCCTGCGTATCAATATTTGAAGTATTAGGGCTGGTATTTGAAAGCGCTTTGATTTTCAAGAGGAAGTACAAAGAAATATTTGCAGTGTAAATAATAAATACTCAAACGCTTTCTCTTTGAATTATTATCTGTGTAGGCGTTTATGCAAGCGTAGGCGTAGCATTAACCACAACAAAGTTTGCAGTGTTTAAAAGATGCAGGGAAAGCAAAAGGTTGTACCATTTCATTGAACTAAAGAGCCGACAGAAACATCTGCTTTTTATGTAAGCATGATCGACAGTTTGGAATTCATGTTTTGATGTTTTAAGCAGCTTAGCACACATTTAAGTGAAAGCATTTTATTTTAATATACTTGCAATCTCAGTAAAAGTAGTTGTAAGCTTATTGCAGTTCACCCGATGCATTTTACATGACCATCAGTTTTGTGATTTGTGAAGGATGTAACGACTCAGAAAGTTTTTACGTAATTTAGATACACATTCAAAATTTTAAAAAGCTTATAATGAGTTTTAGACTTTTTTCGTTATACATAAGCCCAATAGACTTGTCAGCTTTACGTATATAAAATATTTCAACATGTTATACGTAACGTTCAAACTTAAAATAAATGTAGCAATAAACCAATAAAACATTTCCGTGAAACATGCTCTTCATTCGGATGCATTTTAATGAACACTGCTATCGCAATTTCCTTCTAGTCAAACGACATTTCCGTTACCTTAATAACTACATGCATAATATATTATTATAAGATTATAAGTAGTACTATACCAATGGCCATATATAGACTTATGCAACGTCCAATTTCCCTATCAATTGCAAAACCATAATTTACTGTGTGGGTGAACCTAACAGGTTTCTTACGGCTATGGCTTATTCTTTTTCTATGAGCACTTAACTCATCTCCTTTTTATTAAGATAATACACAACTGGGATAATGATGTAAGTAGAACAAAGGATAAAAGGAGGTTGAAAACGGAAGCTGTATAATAAGCAGTTTATCTCTTGATCAAAGAGATTTTTTCTTACCTTCTAAATAACTGGCATGATATGGTAAGCCTTGTTGAAAAGCCACAGAGCAAGGCACCGTAGCCACTGTACCTGCTTGAGTAGGTGGCCAGCAGTACCACGTGTCCCACGTCGCATTGCAATACAATCCTGTTAAAAAATATTGACATAAAAAATTGAGGGAATTTAGTCGATATATAATAAACCATACCAAGGAAACCATTCATTTGTTCAATAAATTCATTTTCAATTTCTGCTAAATAAACTCAATTCATCTAAAGAAAATATAGTTTCTTATAAAGTCAAAGTCGTTCTTGTAAAACAATTAATAGGCAAGCTTACCCCCAGGCATGTTATTAGTGTAGTTTAGCCACATGTCCAACAAGCACTGAATCCCTGTTTGTGAATCCATTCCCGCAAGCTGCGTCTTTTGCGACGCACTCAACAAACCTCCCCAATTTCCCATTACGAAGTTATTAAAATTATTGATTTTGGTTTTACTTCAAAAGCTTAACTTTGACTGGAACAAGAATATTTATTATTTTGTAGAGCGTAAAGCACGACACAAGATCATAAATTGATAAAATCAAAAAACACGAATAATTTAAAGATGCTTTCACCAAGCTACACACTGAAGAGTTAACGCGAATATTTCAGAACTGACACAAGTGCGATGCTTTCTCTTCAACAGCAAAATCCAGACTGAGAGTAAGTTGCAGACTGTGCTGTGCTTTTATTCACATAGAAAGACAAGTAATGGGAATAACTGTTTGAAATGAAAGCTGACTCACAGAATCCTGCTAAGCGTTGCTGTGGATCAAAAGGGGAATTAGGTTTGTAGGAGTGAAGCCTCCAATGCTCTGCCTTTTTCTGTGATTTTGCTCTGTAGGAATTGTATTTTTAGGAAAGATAACATAAAAAAGTTCAAAGAACAAAGAGAAATTAGCGTGCTTGTACAACTGGCGTGTATAGGATCTAACAACGATATTACCAGTTTCCAAGTATTTTGGGTTTTCTTTGGACATTTTGTGGAATCAAGTTCCATTGGAATTATCAGAATTGAGATGGTATCACATTTTGTGATTCACATAACTGTCTAACGTTGTGAAAATCAAAAGACCATTAACGAATTTGTTGTGAGTGTTGTATATAATTAATAAAACTAACATGTATATATATTTTTAAAGAAATCTTCAGAACTGCTGCTTGTAATATAATAGCTGTTATAATGAAGAAATGCGTTTGCAAAAATAGATACAATCAAATAATTTTCCGCAAGTTGCTAAATTACCGTAGCAATTAATTGTAAACTTATATGAGCAGCAGGTGATTTTAACACATGCAGAAAGTGTAAACTGATTTTTGCTGCTACTTCTGGTAATTTTTACTTCAACCGCTGGTTGGTAAGTAAACATGTTGTCAAAGATACCGTTAATTAACTCCATAGTTACTCCAAATGTAAATGTCAATATATTTTAGGCTGTGAAAAAGCATATTATAGAACTTGTGCTGGTATAGGAGAACAAACTTGTGCTGTGAGGTGATTGATATACACGCTGGTATATATTCTTAACGAACACGTAGTTCAAGCCCATGATGTGAAAGATTAAGGCTTTGTATTAGAGACTCATATGCTATTATTTAAAACAATTTTTAAACTATGAAAAAATATAAAATGTATAATAAAGTAAATGCGGAGGGAATAACATACTAATATACTATTTAGAATAACCTGTTACGAAAGATGAAATTCCAGTTGGATGTCATCTGGATGAAAGAAGTTACGTTGCTAACACTAGCACTTCTATCGTCGGCAGGCAGAGCAAGTGTGCTGAAAAAGAACTTCATTTGCAACTTATTCATAGCACAACTATTTGAGAGCAGAGAAAGTTGCTCCGTTCTGCTTGCATGGAATAAATAGGTGAGTAGCGTTACAAAGGGTACTTACTTTCTGGAGAATGTATTATCTGTTTCCATTAACCATTACATATTGCAACAAAAAAAATGTGTGTACCTTCTCTAGCCATGTAACGTATTCATTGGAAGCTAAACAATTTCAAGAAATTTTTTTCTATACGATGCATATGCATACAATGACACGTGACTATGCCATCTCATAAAACGTTGTTATCTCAACGCATGACAACCATTTAATTTTTATTTCTGAACTTGTTTTAAAATTTTACTTATTTTAAATAATGGCAACAAATCGCTCCTGTAAACGGTCAAATACGTAATTTCATGTGTGCGTCATTTGAATCTAATCCACTAAGTATATTAATGCTCTACAATGACAATTCTTGAGAAATAAGTTTACAAACAATTTATATTCAAGTACACTTCAACCAAAATATAAACAGAATGCCTATACGCGCAATGGACAAATATCTATTTGCACTGAAGCCGAAAATGTTATTTCAAAATCCGTGGTTTGTCAGGCTGTGTGGTGAAAACGCACAGTCCGAACTGTTGATGACTTTCTCTTGCTTCCAAAAAGGGTCTTTTTCTGCTGCGAATCTTTCATAAGATCTTTCTGTGCTTCTTTGACGTTTTTTTATAAACGTAATAGAGGACAAACACGAAGTTTCTTTGCTTATACGAAAAAACTCCTATAATATTCAGCGCACTCACAACAGTTATTATTCCACGTGTGTCCGTTTTCTACATGAGTGGTTTCAAGAAAATTATTGAGAACGATAAGGCTGTCCTTGAGAAACATTGGTAGGGGATTTCAGGCCATGGGTTACTCCTACAACGCTGGTATAAAAGAACAGGTTAGCCATTGCCTTCACCGTGGCTGTGTTAGAAACAAAGAAAGCAATTTCCATCGTATGTTCGGACTCTTTCAAAACGTGTTATGACTTATCGGATTCACGTTAAACTTGCGTCATTTTCACTTGAGACAGCAGGTGACCCTTCACAAGCAAACAGCTTTCTCCTTGAAACGTGATATTTTTTATTTTTTGAAGGACCATGTGGACGACAACGAGTTATTCAAGATTCAGCTAAAATGTGACATAAGTTTAGATGTGACTAATAAAGAGAAAGCTAAGGTATTTTAGTAACGACTTATAGCACAAGCGTTTTGTATTGTCTTTGAACATTTGTTGTTATCAAGTTCCAAAGGAGTCCCAAGCTGCCAGAAGTATACTCATACGCTGGAAATCGCCACTTTCATTCGCGACAACATCATTTCTTCTTCAACATCGGTTTTTCCACTTGTACCGCTTTTTAAATTAATAGTATTTCCGCTGTATTTCATGTTATCATTCCTTTGGAAAGCTGCATAACGAAAATGTTTGAAACCGCCATCAACAGATTTATCGAAGCCATGCTACCTCCATACGGTAATCAAGAACATGTAGAAACCTAACTGATGTTTTTAACTGTAGTGGTGAACACTTCAAGTCAATCAGCTTCACAAATAAATGTATTGACATCAAACAATATCCACTTTGGAGTTCAACAGAAATCATTTTCAGTTGGTGAGTTTTTAAACACAAATTGTACGTACTTAATAAGCAAGTTGGAAACTAAAAACAATGCACAAAGAGTTATGCCGGTATGGCAAGACCTGAAACTTTATGATGACTTATTTTTTCAAAAATATCTCTTAAAAGCATGTACACCAGCTAACATTTTCAAACGTGGCTTGAGCAATCATGAAGAAATTGTTCTAAAAGTGGCTCAACTAATTCTCTTAACGATGCCAAATACAACCTGGTATTTTACAGTTGGTTTTGCTTGTTTCAAATGCTATAAGGATGAGAAGCTTGGATGGACTAAGACATCTGAAAATTGGTGGGCATATGAGAAAGCACACCTTAATGAAATATCTTCACGTGTGACTATTGAAAACGCACTTCCTGTAAATTATCTTCCAACGGCACATTTTGTTGTTGAAGATCACCTAGCCAGGCTACGTATTCTTTCTTGTAGGCAACGAGGATTGAAGAAATTTCCCTTTGAAGCATTTGTAAATATATTTGATATATATAATATATAATATTTGGGTATGTATAGTTTGTTGCATTTGTATATACGCATGAACCATAAGGGGTACTTTTTCAACAATTAAACATTCCCACAAATGCTTGGATACAATGTTTAGAGTCGCTAAAATATTTCTGGAGCAGGGTGACCCCTTTCAAGCTTATATGGAAAAGAATCCCATTTTTCGTATGCTATTTTCAGGGCTATTTTTAGGCGGACCTGTAATCAGCAACGCGTACAAAAATGATAACGTGTACGACATGGTTCTACCAAGGGCACCTATTTTGTACAAGAAATTAGAACATTTAGTTGAGGACGGGTTTTCAATTTTTAGCCGACTTAGATTTCAATATATAGCACTTGGTAACGTTCATATAGATCATATTGAAATGGGAAATAGTATCATCTCTATCTTTAGTCAAAAGCATAGCTTTGCTAACGTTATAGCTAGGAAAGAAACGCGGGAGAAAGATTTGTACCCCGATATCTTGGATAACATTGGATTTACACTCAACGAAGAAGAATCAACAGTGATTGCTATCCAAAAGCTTAGAATGCAATCTCGTATTCATCCAAATGTGGCAACAGAACTTATTGACAGTTTGAGAATGCTAGAACCTCTATACACACTAAAATATTTACCAAGAGAAAAAACTTTTATGAACAGTTTTAAAATCTTATTTAAGCAAAGGTTTCGGGAAAAACAGGAAAACTTGTTTGTTCAAGAATTGCTAGCATGCAATAAAAAGGCATTTGTTTTTCCCGAATATTTAGCCAATACATACGCTAAAAAAATAAGTAGGTTAGGAAGAAGTTTAATATATGTTGGCTCTGAAATGTGTGCACGCTCAAACGTAACCATTAGGGTTAGTGATATTACCTCAATTCAAACACTGTCTAGAATCAACGCATTGAACACAGCTGGCGTTCCGGAATTGCTAACTAAGGTTGGAATGGATATATTTGATAGTACCATAAATTCAAATATTAAAGTGAAAAGTGCCTCTCTGCATGGAACTATTGTTGTTATATTTACCTTGCTTCTGTCTGGATTAGCTTTCGCATGTTTAGCATTTACAATTGAAAATTGCATACGTACACGAATATACATGGAAATGTTAATAAACTATATAAAAGTTAGTAAAGCTCGTGTTTTCGTCAATCTCAAAGCTTTTATAAATAAATGTAGAATGGTAGTTAAAAGACTTTTGTTCTGTGGAATAGTACTTAAAACTAAATATTTTCAAAAGTGTTTTGAGAATTTACATTAAAGATAAAAAACATACAAATATCAATACGTTTCATTTAGATCAACAATCAGTAAAGTATTTTAGACATATTAAAATTACACAAAACCTTCACAACATATAATTAACGCACTTAAAGTTTGCAAGTATTAACTCAAGTCCAAAAATTTTAATGTAAGTAGTGTTAGGATAGTTAAAAAATATTTGCACGTACATTTACAGCTGTTAAATTATTGAATATACCTAATAATAAAGGTATCAGCCACATAGCCTTTTTACACAACGCTTCTCTTTGCCGTTTCCTTTTGCATTTCCAGGAGCCCAAATGTTTTACTAAATATTTGTCTTGCAAAACATTCTTCCTTGTGGACTATCAGTACATTGGAGATTTTCTCGCCGTAAAAAATGGAATTGTGAGGTGAATTAATCAATTTATTTGGAGCAAGATGGAAGGAAGCAACGAAATTGGGTTACTAAAATTTATCATCAGCTCTCGTGCATAAAGTATTATGATGCCTATTTTTTAACATATTAAATATCTAAAACCAAAGCTTACTTATTAATTGAAAATACCGTATCTTCCTTCCGGGTTGGTAATTGGATTGAACTCGTGCCCAAATACTGGCTTAGCATAATAAAATTAATACCCACATAGCACATGATGCCATTCTGATAACTGAGACCTCTCATATTTGTATCATAATCATGATATCCATAATGTGATATCGAAATGCTATCAGAATGCTATCAAAATATGGTTCTCATAAAAGTAAATTAACGGGATATCAGAAAGATGTCATATTTTAGTCATAAACATGTTGCCGTTTGAGCGCGTAAATTTTCCATCTCGCGTTGGATGTTTTCAGGTTTTGTCTTCAAAAATAAAAACAAATCAACAACTGATTTTAGTAGTGTGCAACTAATTTAATATAATGCCGAAAATTAAGTCGTATAAACTTAGTGCTCGCCAGCAGCGTCGAATCATCCAACAAGAAAAGAAGCTTCAGTTGATTTCCTTTACCTCAAATAAAGTTATCCACACAGTTGAACATTTGAACCCTAACGTTGACGATACAGCTGTGAATAACCTATTCACCCCCGACGTTACAGAGGATTTAACAGAGGAAAATCATCAGGAGACCTGTGCACCTCTGTCAAATGATCTGCCATTCCAAGGATTTTCACTCAAGAAAGTCGTACCAAGATTTCGTGAGATTTTACCAGCGTGGGCTATTAAGCATCGGATTAAGCATAGCGCGTTAAACGACCTACTGGATGCTGTGACTACATCAAAGGACCACTGCGATCTTCCAAAGGATGCCAGGACACTCTTGAAAACCCCAAGGGAAACAATAACCAGATCATGTCCACCTGGAAATCTGTTATATCTAGGAATTGAAAAAGCCATACGGAAAGCATTACCGGATTCGTTTTCAGGAACCTTGGTTGGAATCCAGGTAAATACTGACGGTTTGCCTGTCCATAAAAGCAACGGCGGACAGTTCTGGCCTATTCTAGCCTCTCTAACATGTGACGGTTACCGGGATGAAGTTTTAACAATTGCAGTTTATTACGGAGAACGCAAGCCTGACAACTCTAACGACCTGCTAACAGAGTTTGTTGAGGAAGCCAAACATTTGTACCTTCAAGGAATTTCAATTAACGGACGTCATTGTCAATTTGAAATCACCAATTTTGTCTTGGACACACCAGCAAAGTCATTTGTAGCAAAGACAAAAGGTCATTCTGGGTACAATAGTTGTGGAAAGTGCCAAATCCAGGGAACCTATGTGAGTAATAGAATCGCATTTCCTGGCAATATTGCTGAACTGCGCAATGACACGGACTATCGCAATAGAAGTTATGGTGACCATCATTCCACCCCTAGTGAACTTGAAAAACATTCATCCATCATTCCACCCCAATTGATATGATAAACATTTTTCCGCATGATTACATGCATTTAGTATGCTTGGGTGTTGTCAAGGCGCTTTTAAAACTGTGGATCACAGGAAAAAACTGTTCATTTAAACTGTCAAAATATCATATTGATAGCATAAATCAACAGCTTAGGCTTTTTAGAAACTTTATTCCGTGTGAATTCGCAAGAAAACCCCGCTTGTTAGATGAAGTTGACCGTTGGAAGGCCACTGAATTTAGGCAGTTTCTTTTGTATACTGGGCCAGTTGTTTTAAACGGAATTCTCCCAAAGAAGTTGTATCAGCATTTCATTTGCTTGCATGTAGCAATAACTATTCTGATTTCGGCGGACTGTAACTCTAAGGAAGAGTGTGCTGAAAAGCTACTGGCATTATTTGTTGCAAAATTCAGTGAACTGTACAACGATATTAACTGTACCCCTAATATACATGGATTATTGCATCTAGTAGACGAAGTTCGAATATTTGGATCACTGGACAATTTTAGTGCTTTCAAATTTGAAAACAAGCTTGGTGAAATTAAAACGTTACTCCGGAAATCAAGCTATCATCTGCAACAGATACACAGAAGGTTGGCAGAATCTGAAAAGTGCCAACAGCAGAGCTCAACGCAGTCATTCCGCAACATCACATGTTCTCCTCACCTTGGATTACCAGCACCACTCTCGGAGCCGTGCTTTAGAAAGATTAATTTTGCTAATTATATCTTAGGAACTAGTCCCTCCGACTCCGGCTGCATTTTAATAACTGGGGAAATTATAAAAATTGATTCAATTGCTACTAATTGCGATACAAACTCCATTGTGCTATACGGACGACAGTTTCTGTTTAGGGACTCTATTTATACTGTGCCAGTTGCGTCAAGCCGAGTCGATATTTACCTGGTTACCCAACTGTCCAGTTTCGCTTATTGGGATATTAACAAAGTAAGATCAAAGTGTCTACTCCTGCCACACGGATCATCTTTTTGTGCTGTCCCACTGCGCCATACTCAAAATGGTTGATACTTGGCACGTGTTTCATTTTTTTCCTCCCGATAATACTACTGCTACAGTTCATTCAAGTTGGATTACTTTGAACGAGAACTCCAATCAGATACAATGCTTTTGGCCCAACGAAAAGTCAACTAATGTCATCAATTTGCTGGCTAAAAGAAAGACGCCACCACAGCCGGAGTGGAAAGCTTACGATGGGCGTATCCTAAAGACATTTGGTAAGGCTTTTAAAACAGTACTCAATCCATTTTACACAAATCCCCGTGTAATTCTGGGTGACCATTAAATGCGTTTGTTGTTTAGGTTCTTATGATGATGCCAGGAGGGCTCTTCCAAAATTAACAGAATGTTCCGATGCAAGTGACATGGAACAGGTACAGTCAAGACTGAGAACTCATCCCCCACCAGCAACTAGCCAGCAAGGGATTAATCATGGTCCTCCAGTTAAAAAATTGCGGAAAAGCAAACGTGATGCGCAACCCAGCCATGTACTTGGATTGGTACGAAGTGATCGTGTTCCTTCACCCTCAGGTTCCTCAGACTCGTCCTTGATTAGCACAGTCTCATTTGACGAACTTCAAACTAACCATGGAAAAACAACGGATGACTTGCTAGGTCAATAAAAAATTTGTTCAGTACTTTTTTTAACAGTTATTATCATTTTATACTCATTTAAAAATGTCTTTCTTTCAGAATCCATTCAGAATCAGGATAACTTTGTGAACTTGACAGTTGGTTCGAAAAACCATGATGTTATCCCCAGTACTTCTTCGTCTACTCCTATGGCCACTGCAAATCCTATGTCGTTTGCAACTAGAGGTCTAAATGGAAATCCTGGCATGAGTATTCACGCTACTCCTACTTCGCGGCGTAATTTTGTTAAGGCTACGGATTTTGAAGGTAAAAGTGCGTCCATTTCTATAACTTAAGTGATTAAATGACTTAAACATTCTAAAATTACATTTTGTTTTGTTTACATTTTAGCCTTCAAGGAAATGTGCGCTACAAACTTTGCTCAGATCAAGGCTACTCAAAGCAACATAAGTGGAATGCTTGTCACCGCCTTGGAGACTTTAAGCCGTTTGGAAAGTGACCGTCCAGCAAAAAAAGCAGTTCAAATCAAGGACTTTGGCGTTACATTTCCTATGCGTACTTCGGAAGATGTGGAACAGGTTGAGTCTTTGTTGGATTCGAATGAGTCGTTTAAAGACTATATGGTACGGACTGTGGACATGGATTATTCATTCTTGATTAATCAGTCATTCATATTTCAGTTGCTTTGTTGTAATTTCTGTATTTGTTTGCTTTACACAGGAAACTTTTTTGAGTAGCTTGGGAGGAGACAGTTTAAGCGATGTTACCAATGGAATTCTACGCTATTTGATGACTGATGAAGTGGCTTTACACTTCAATTATTCGGGCACAGGGGTAAAACAAAAACGGAAATTTGCGGACACTGCAACTGATTCTTTAGTTTGTGGTAAATCTCTATTTTACAATTTGAGTCATTAATTTTTGTGAGATAATGTTAATAATCTTAATAATGTTCTAATCTCATCTAATGCAATTGGTTTTTTAGATGTTGTATGTGCAAGTAAAGTCAAGGATGCTACAAAGAAAAATGCTGCGAAGGCTATCGGAACTTGGTTGCTGCACGCTAATGACCGGCTGAAATATAAACTTAAATCCAGGGCTACTTCTAATTAAATGTTAAAATACTTTCCAGATTATCCGTATTTTCTTTAATATTTATCGTTTTTGCTAATAAAAGTTCCCAACAGATGTTCCTTTCCAAATCTACCTCTTAATTTCTTTATTTGCATTAATTATTATGCATTCATTCGACGTTTGGGGCTATTTGAGATCACCGGTGGTGCTTGCATAAAAATGATACCATAATGACAACTTTAAGTCAATATTTTGATAGTCTTAAGATAAATCGATAGCTCGGATATGTTTCATAAATGATACATATATGACACTTGCGTCCCTATCTCAAACATCTCAGAATCGCGGACATCGCGATACGTTTATGATACTATTTAGAGACTATTTGGATCTGGATATGATATCTTCAAGACATCACGACTCACAAATCCATCTCTCATAAAGTTGTCAGAATGATGTCTTGGTGCTATGTGGGTAACAGCCAAAACGCGGATGTACTGAAGATTTCTATCCAAACAACATGATATCAGAACAGAAGGGTGAGTTTGCCATTTTTTCTGGATTATATACAAAGCTTTCAAAGTTTGCGTATATCACTTGAATAAGTTAGATGGCTTGAAGGGCTAATTGCAAACTTCCTGTTGCCATATGTTCTCGGAAAATTAATTTTTACTAAAACGTCAAGCCATTTTGCAGTTTTGCATGTTTGTAGGCTGTAAAAAATACAAACCAAGTTTCTTTCATCCGTCTTGCTATGAATACGCTGCGTTTTGTTCTTTCCCCAGCATTCATGTTTCACTGTTGCCGAGAGAACCGCTAATAGCACTGTTAGTGCAGATATAGATACATTCGTTTCGTTGTTATAATACATAAATAATACGTAAACATATGAGCATTATATTTGTTTGCTTTCATTTACTAAGTCTATTTATATTTTAAGGCAGTTATATTAGAGTAAATATTAAACCAGGTTTACGTTCATGGTAAATGAAATATCAATATGCCCGGTGCATACTACAGCTTCGTAGGCCACAACAATAGACTTTTCACCTAGTTAAACAGAATTAGTTGCAATACTTCCAGTATATTACACACCAAAATATATTGCAGCTATATAGGTACCTGTTTGATTTGTGGATTTCTAGCCTTAAAAATATGCTTAAAATGTTTGTGATAAATTTGTTGGAATTTAAAGACACCAAACATAAGAAAAAACAAATTCTTGCAATTGGTTAAAGCGTCTTTCAACTGAAACTTGTCAATATAAGCAAGCTAGTCCTTTCTGTTCTTTGAACCAGGCAGGTTATTTCTCTGAAAAAGCAATTACATCAGAGATCACAGGAAATAACATATAAATTGTTCTACCAGTTGATCATACACGCACAATTTCCCTTTTTCTCGGCAGGAACGCTTAGTAGGATTCCTGTAGTCAGCCTTTACTTCAGATAGTTGTTTCATCTCTGCTTTTCCCGTTGCACTTGTTTCTGAATGAAAGCACAGCGCTTTCTCCAGCTTTCTCTCAGTCAGGATTCTGCTGTCGACGGGAAAAGATTACACAAACGTCAGCTCTGTAATATTCTTTCAATGCTCTTGTGTAGTTGTCCGCATTAATATATTGGTGAAAGTTCACTTTCAGTGTCACAGCGTTTTTGTGTGCCGTTTACAAAATAGTCAATAGGCTTGTTTAAGTTGGGTTTCTTGGGTTGGGTACCAAAATTAATAATTTAAATAATTTGATAATGGAAAATTGGAAGGATATGCAAAACCTAACAGCTTTGCTGAGCGAGGACCAAAAGGCGCAGCTTGCGGGAGTGGAGTCACAGATAGGGATTCGGTGTTTGTTGGACATATGGCTTAACTTCACAAATAGTAAGCCTGATGGTAAGATGGCATATTAATTTTGGCTTCCGTAATTTATGTTATGGTTAAACTGAAATTTTTGCACAGGATTGTTCTGTAATGGAACCTGGGACAATTACTACTGCTGGCCACCCGCACAAGCTGGAACAGTGGTTACGCTTCCATGCTCTGAGGCATTTAAGCTGGGCTTCCCAGATCACGCGTACTATCTAGAAGGTACGAACATCTTAGAAAAACCTCTTTGATCAGTACAAACGGCTTATTAATCAGCTTCCGGTGCCAGATTACTTTTATCTTTTGTTCTACGTAAAGCTGTTAATATTCTATTATTCCACTTGAGTAGTATTTCAAGAAAGAAAGGAAATAGGCTAAGTGCTCATATGAAGAATTAAGTTCTAGGCATAATAAAGTTTGTTTTATGTTGTTATGTGTATAGTAAAAAGCTGTCATGTTCACCCACACAGTAAATTGAGCTTTTGCCCTGGATTCGGAAAATCTAATTCGCTTGATGTCTAAAGGATCATGGAAGTAGTTTAACTCATACTTATGCAAGGAGGAGAAAGTAACGGAAATGAGCTTTTGCATAAAGAAAACCGTGATGTACATTCCCATTAAATAGAACGATTTGTATATCGCATTGCAATTTTTCCTGTAATGTGGCTTGTTGGCAAAGTTATCTAAGTTTTCAAATCTGCAAGGTTTAAAAAATCTGCTGACGTCATGACGTGTACCTATTTTCTAAAGGTTTCTGAGGCTGTGTAAATATATAAAATTACTAAAATGAAAAGCTTTTAAAACTTGCTTGCTGTATTCGTCATAATACTGTAAGTTATTTATTGTGTCATGTGTGGAAGTAGAAATCTGATATGAAAAGTGCTTTTGCTGAGTTTGTAAATTTCATATTGGCGCATTTGCTAAATATGCAAACCTGTTAAGAATTTTTTACGTCTTAAGTCACCGTACTGATGTACTGGTGCTAATTACGTCGTATAATATAAAAAGACAAAAATCAAATTATCAAACTTTTAAATAAAATCCCTAGCAACTTATTCTGTACATACACATTTATTCCCGGTATTTAGTTTTCAAAGAGATAGATTTTTGCGAATTTACGTCTGTTGTTAATATAACCTGATTATAAGTTCCTACAGTCAACAGAACTATTTTTCCCATATATGTCTTGTTTGAGTTCATTCAAATTTGGAAAAACAGCTCATTAAACATAACTACCTACTCAAATGTTAGATCCTTTCAACACATATCAATGATATAAATGATATCAATGATAATAAATACGCTGTTTTTCTTGATTGATTTTAAAACCGTATTTACATTTTCAGTTCTTTTATAGTCTACGTTAGTATGTATTATTTGTAACTTTCAGTCATTTTCTCTAGTCACATTACCCGCTTTTATAGAAATCGGGATTTATCTTGTTTACTTGTTACACATAACTGCATTTATTAATATGTAGGAAACGCTACTCGCATCTGTCTTGAAAATGGCACTTGGTCCCAAGGAAACCGTACGAACTACGATGAGTGTGCTAAATCTTTCGAGGCAAATGGAAAACCTGCTCAGGTAATAAAACACAACACTTCAGTATAAAAAAATATTATGCAATACAATATGAATTTAGTACAAAATATTACACATTTGAGGTGGAAGGGGTTCCAAATTATTTTTGTTTGTCATTTTCTCTACAGGAAATGTCGGTAGTTGTTGTTGTTCAGTATGTGCTATTTATTGGCTCCATACTTTCTCTTGCTTGTCTTACCGCCTCTTTGGGAATTTTTGCATACTTCAAGTAATTTTACTCAAAAACATACATTAAATGAATTTACATTGTAACTTTTTCATTAGAAAAAATAAAGTTTGTACTGATGCATAATTTTAAATGTACAAATACTGCTTTGTAGATGTCTAAGATGTGATCGTGTTACAGTAAACATACACTTGATGATTGCTCTTGTAATACGTTTTATTTTACTGGTGGTTATTACCTGGCCATTTGTTCTGAATAGAGCTACTAGTTATCGGGATGTGGTAAGTGCAAAAACATTGCAATAAAACGCGTTTTCAAAAAAACCAAAACAGTTTATTTGACCGAACCGAACTGTATAATAAATAAACTTGTTCTCATGTTGTTGCAGGACACACTTTGCAAGGGCATAATTATTGTCTATTTATACGGCACGGTGACATCTGTTGCCTGGATGTTTATTCAAGGTCTATACATTAATACGAACGTGATCACAGTAGTTCCCACTTGTGGTGTGCCAATGCAACGTCAGTTGAAATTATATTACTTTATTGGATGGGGTAAACAATGCTTGTAACTTGTTATACAACCATGTATTGGGTTTGGCATATAGAATTTCCTCATTAATTTAGTGATTCCTGCTGTTCTTCTGATAATATACACTGGCCTTATGGCTACCAGACAGAAACAGCCATGGTGCTGGAAGGGCTATGCATCTACAGACGAAATGTACTACATTTTATTGATGCCAATGTTAATTGCAACTGTGGTAAGCATGTCAAGAGAAGTTGATATACTTTTTAATCCAAGTGTCAGCTAAGGTAACAACTCACGTTTTAGCTGAACGCGGGCTTCATACTTAACACTGGGCGCATTGTCTATCGAAAAGGACAAAGATCACGTTCACAAGGAGAAAGGAGTCAACTTAAGTATGTTCCTAAAATCATTAACAAGTTTGTAGAATGCTATAACATATTACATGTCAGTCTAAATTCTAAATGCATTGTCTGTTAAGAGACACGGCGAGGGCAATGGTTATCCTGTTCTTTGTTCTTGGCGTGAACAACTTAATCGTTGCTTACGATTTTGATTTTGGAGAGATGTACTACAACGTATTTATTGTTACCCATAATTTACTTGGATCCATTCAGGTAGAAAATGGTCGGAAATGAGATTGATTTTCAGTGCGGGGTATAAAACCTACATTTCATATTCACAGGGAATCATTGTCTCCCTTTTATACTGTTTTACCAACAAAGACGTCAAAGAAGCCACGAAGAGATGCTTTAACAGAATCATGACAAATAGTGCTTTTCGTGGAAGTGAAGGAAGGCTGCCTCAACAGTTCAGTCTTTGTGTTTTCCCAAGACAGAGTGTAGAGAGGGATCCTGGTACAAACTCACCAGTGTCTCTGTAAAGCTGACAAGCAACAGATTTGGACAGAAAGTGGATGGTTTTGACGTTGATGTGATTCAATATTGTAAAAGGCGCTGGTGTTGGCATGTTAGGAATAAAATATATATATAAAGTTTGAAATGTGCTTGGATGTAATAATAGTTTGGTAACTTATTCAAAAAGCTTAATGTAAGTTGCAATATCAAAGCACTAATCTATACTTCAAGCCTTATGAATAAACTATATGGCGCTATTGTGTATAGAAGACACTATGATAACACTGTATTTTGTGCGTTTAATATTGACTATAATAAAGAAATGCAAGCAAGCGAAACTACAACTTTATCTTGTTGGTGATTTTCATCGTTTTCTCTTTTTTTTCACTTCTAAGCTGAATCTTTTGAAATCTTCCTGTTATGTTTTCAGCAGCTTAATTAGCAAAAAACAAACTTGCGTAAAACTCTGACATAGAGAGCTAGAAACAACGGTACACGAAATTAATCCTTGCATAAAATTAAAGCATTCAAAAGCTCTAATATATTCTAGTTGCCACAGATCATTTTGAAAAAAAACTAAGGCAGTTGTACCCGTAGTTGTCACGTAAAGTTTAGTGCTAATTTAGATTTGCATTTAATTTTGGTTTTCAAGAAGCGTTATGCTTTTTTTCTTTTGCAAATATGTCTCCCGTGTCAAAATAGTTTTGTTGGTTTCATGGTTTTGTTGTATTTCCTACTGACTTCTTCGAATTTATTCACAAATTTCTAATTCCACGAACACACTTCTCATTAGTATCTGAAATTTTGGTAATGGTCTTGATATGGATCTTTATGTTGATCCCGTAAGGTAAACAACCCCTTTAATTACCTCATAGTCAAAACTGCTAGGACCGTTTCGTTGAGTAATCTAGGATGATCTTTATTGCAATAGTTATACTGCCACAAGTACGTCGCATTGCCATAATTTGTGTTCTTTATTCCAAAACGTATACAAAATATTCATATGAAACTGTGCAAAGGTAATATATGGGGACTAACGAGAAGATACTCTAATTTCACTCAAAATGAAACGCTCTCGTAACGTCATTTACAGTTTTATAGTAAGCCAACAGATATAAGGATCTTTTTTGTCTTGAATATCCTGTGTCCAGCGTATCCTGTATTCCCCGGTAGCCCTGTTTGGCTTCTGACCAGGGCAACGTTAGTGTTGCAGTGTATATGTTGCTAGCAAATAACATGCTTATACACACATTTAGAAACAGTATAAAAGTATGTTTTACAATTGAGTAGTCAAGCCATAGAATATAAGAAAAAATGTTTTACTAAAAATTTGTTTTTTTTATAAAACGTACATATTATTAAGTACACAAGTAAGAGCAAACATTTTTTAACAAAGGAAAAGTTGCTATATTTTACACAATACTTTTTTTGCAAATTTCGTTAGTCTAGTTCTAACAGGCATGATTGCACACAAAACACATACCAGAAATGCGTTGTCTTTTGAATTGTAGACTTTCTGTCAGTTACAATATACTTATACTTACACTGTTTCCTGCAATTTCTACGGAACTTGATGCTAAAAAATGCCTAAGGCCAAGACAAAGTATATAGAAAGTGCTTATACACTATCATTAGACATGTAACGGTTTGTGAAACGTTTTATAATCAAACACATTTCTTTTGTTCATTGAACTCGTCATGCAACTCTTTCTAAAACGGAATTCCTGCAGAGATTCAAGAAAATGGGAGAAAGTTTGAATCTACAGTTCCAAAAATAGGTACAGGTTCTTTGAATACGCAATAACGCTTTGCAGGATTCTAAAAGTTAAACCGTATTACAAACGGCCTTTTATTTGTGCTTTTACCCATTACCTTTATTTCTGAATGAAAGCACAGCGTTTGTCCAGATATCTGTCGGAGTGAATTTTGTCATGGAATGCTAAGCGTCGCGCAAACTGTCAGCTCTGTAATGCTCATCTAGGCCGCCAGTGGTTGACGTGCCAGTGTTTTAATATATTGTCGTGCACACATATGTTAAACACCTTTTTAAAATTAGGTTTTTGATGTAATACTAAAATCAATAACTTTAACAATTTTATAAGCAGGGTTGGGGAGATGGGAGAAATCTATAACACTTGTTGACTGAGTAGCAAAAGAAAAAGCTTGAAGAAGTGGATTTACAGATGGGTATTCAGTGCTTGTTGAACAAACTCGCCTGAAGATAAGATTGCATATTATCTCTTTACAAAAACACATTGAAGAGAAAGCTTATATCTGACATCCAGGTGAATTGTTTGGTTAGCACATATGGCAGAAATTTCATACCAAACCCAGCTGCTAAACGAAATGGTAAATATTCAAGAAATGAATGTTTTCCGCTATTTATATTTCAACTAAATTGAACGAAGCCAAGTTATCCAATATTTTATGTCAATATTTTTGAACAGAGCTGTTTTCTAATCCCACCTGAGACAATGCCTACTGCTGGCCGCCTACTCAAGCGTGAACAGCGCTTTCACAATAACTTGCTCTAAGGAATTTCAGCAAGCCTTAGCAAATCGTGCATCTTACCGAGAAGGTCAGACTCTTTGATCAATAAAAACTGCTTGTTAATCAGCTTCCTTCACTGGATTCGTTCTATCGTTTGTTCTACGTATAAGCATTACCAATACATTATTCCAGTTGAGTGATATCTATAGAAAGAGAAAATTAGTAAAGTGTTCATAAGAACACTCTAGAGATAATCCATTTGAGTATTTGATATGAACATAGAAATAGAAACCTTTTGTGTTCACCTGCACATTCAAGTATACTGTTGAAGCTGATTAAGAAAAAAGAATCAGAAAAGTTCCAAATGGTAATTGGTATAGTTTTGTTTATTATGGTGCATTATTCATGTACAAAAAGGTACGGAAATGTAATTTGACGTGTAAGAAATTGCAATGCGAATGCCCATTAAAATGATCCGCATCATGTACACTCTTCATGCGAATATAGTTATTTTCGTTTTAGTTTTTAGTAATGTGTTTGTTTAATATATTATATTGAATGTTTAAATATTTAACCTTGCGAATACTAAAATGTTAATGCATAACTACTTAAGCTGTTTTATGAAAGAACCGGTCATAAAATGAAATTCATGTGTTTTCTAAAATAATGTTGCGTTTTAGCTTTTTGGTTAACATTATGCGCATTGTCTATCAAAAAACCAAAGGTCACGTTTAGTAGGAGAGAACTGACATTTAAAGTAAGTCTATGAAGTTAACAAATTTTCAGGTTTGCCAATATGAAACGTCAGTTGTTTTTTGCAAGCTTTGATTTGTAGTATATGACGTATTTCAAACAAGTTTGGGACAACAGGAACTTTTGGTACAAATCCTTTTCAAAATATATTGAACACTTTAAAACCCATTCTTGTCCCAAAACAGTACGGTTTGAAATTTGTGTCAAAAATTAGATCAGATATCAAGGTTTATGATAAAAACGTGTAGTACCGTGTGCAAAAAGTGTCTTATTGTATTTCACAAGCTTAACATGTGTCATCAAAGTCCTTTTTTTCTTTTAATAGAGCCACGGCGGTAGAAGCAACTTAAGCAACGAATTAGAACAACTCTTTTTTTTCTTGGCGTGAACATCTTACTCGTGTCCTGCGATCCCGGAGAAAAGTACAGAGACGCTCTTATAGTTGTCACTGGTTTTCTTGGATCCACTCATGTAGAAAATAGAATCACATAGATGGATAATAGAATGCCATAAGTGCTGGAAATTACATGACTGTTTTCCTGTAAACATGGAATCGTTGTCTCCATTCCTTACTGCTTGAATAATAAGGCCTATAAAAAGCTGCAAGGAGAGGGTATAACAGAATTAGAACAAATAAAGCCTTTCTGAGAAGCGAAAGGAGACTGACTCATCAAAACTTTAGTTTTGTTATTTTCTCAGTATAAAGTGGTATAAACTCACCGGTGCTGAAGTAAAGCTGACAAGCAACAGATTACGATAGCTTTGGTTTGAATAGACATTATCTTTTCTGAGATGTAGAATACTTATATAATGACGTTGGGATGCTATAAAGAAAATACATGATATTATGTTTGAGATGAGTTTTAGCATTTATACTGCTAACGACGTTAGAGGATATGATATTATGTTGTTTGAAGTATGCTTGAATATAAAGACAGTTGTGAATTTACTAGCAAACCTGTGTACACTAAATAGACTTTGGCAATCCAAAATGTGATGTTGTTGATTATACTTTAATATATATAATTTTTAGATGACGCACAAAGTAAATAAAAATAATCACTGTTCCATGTGTAATAGGTAATATTGTCATATTTCTGTAGTAAATGCTGACAAGGCTGCAAACAAACATATATATGAATATATCCCACCGTTGAAATTCATCGTATTCCATTGTCTATTTTCCCTTTTGCTAAACTAAGTCTTTGACACCTTCTCTTTGACAACTGCTTAATTAGTGCAAAACAAAGTTGAATAAGCGATAGCGAGAATGTTAGGTGAGATCAAAACACAGTTTTGTATGAAGCATTTCAACAAGTTTCTATTGTGTGATAATCTATTCTGGGTAATGCTATGCTGCTCTTGTTTATAAATGCACGTGCCTTCTAGTAACTCACTAATTTGTTCAAACTTTTTTGTTACAGTTTGGTGAACGGTTTTTTGAGCTTAGGTTTCAGTTTATGTGAAAGAAGCCAAGAAAAGATGCTTTAACATATTAATGACAAATAGTGCTTTTCGGGGAAGTGAAGGAAGGCTGAGTCATCAACACTTCGGTCTTTGTGTTTTCCCAAGACAAAGTGTTGAAATGGATCCTGGTACACACTCACCAGTCTTTTTGTAAAGCTGTCAAGCAACATATTTTACAAGAACGTGGATGGTTTTGGCGTTGATGGGTTTAATTGTGTACGCGGTAATGATGTTGGGATTCTAAGAGCAAAAGTTATGTATAATAGATACTTAAGGCTAAAATTTATACTATATCTTGTGTAAATGGCCTGTTGAATTTCATCGTTTTCTATTGTTGTTTGCTTTTGATTGAATATGAATCCTATGACACCTTCTTGTTTACGCCAGCCTAATTAACAAAAAAACAGGGTTACGTTAAACTCTAATTCAAACAGCTGGCCACATTGGCAGAAAAAAATTGCTCGTGCATAAAATTAAAGTATTTAAAAAACATTTGGCATGTTTTTCATCTATTCATCTATCGTTTTCTTGTAAGCAAGACTTTTGGAAGTTGCCTGACATAAAACAAGTACAAAAGATTGCTGGGAAGCTACATAAAAGTTTTTTGTTGTCGTGTACGCTGAAAAATGGGAAGTGATCCTAATTTCACTCAAAATCAAACACTTGTGTTGTGTAATACTGTTTACCCTTTTGTAGTGTAGTAAGCAAACAAAATGGAGTTTTTTCATCTTGATACATCGCGTATCATACTTCTAGTAATTCTAGAAGAACATCTGCCTAGAATAAAACTGACGCTGCAGTGTTTATATCATCAGCAAAGTACATATTTTCATACACGTTTCAAAACAGTATACGAGTGTGTTTGTACTTTCAATTAGTCTAACGAAACGATTAACCAAAAAAATAGTTTTTTTGCTGAACTCCAATTATTTTGACTTTTTTACCATCGAACATACTACCATTCAAAATCTGCGCTGTTGCTGTAAAAACTTTTCAAATTAAGTATATATCACATAACAAACGTAATTAAATAAACCAAAAGTTTATAATTTCAAAAATGAAAACCTTTATGCTTCGTTTTGAGGCATAATTTGGCTATAGTTTTTTCTCAAATAAATTAAATCGCGGTTAACACGTTAAACATTTACAACGTGGATAAATCACACCAATAACTTGCGATTAAATAAGTATAGACTTATATGCACATTGCCTTTGAGCAGAATAAACGGTAAATCCTGTTGTTCATTGATGAATCCACAGAATAATGAATAATTAATGTGCAAGTTTAGCAAGGGACAGAAAAAATAGTTTTCATGAATCTACAATACTCACATTCACTCTTGAGCACTATACGTTACAAAACACACACACCTGAAAATGTCGTTAGAAATGTAGACTCTCTAGTTCCATCAAAAATGTTTACACACGAAACACATACCAGGAATGTGTCGTCTTTGAATTTGCAGGCTTCATGTCATTTAAAAGATTCTGATACTGCCACTTTCCGGAATTTGATGCAGGAGAATGCTTAAGCCAAGACAAACTATTTAAAAACTCCTTATATCCCACCATTACAAATAAGGTTTGTGAAACATGTCAGTATCAGCATACTAATTTCTTTCGTTCCTTGCTTGCTTGAACTTGTCATGCAACTTTTTTTAAAACTTAATTCCTGTAGAGATCAAAGAAAATAGCACATTATTTTCGTCCGTCTACTCAACAAATGTATTTATACTTTCTTTGAATACGCAGTAACGCATTGGATGAATCTAAAAGTTAGTTTTCTTTCAAGCAGCCATTTTGTCAATGTTTTTTGCCATTACACGTATTTCTGCATGAAAGCGTTTTTTCCTACTTTCACATGATCTTGAATTTGCCGTAGAATGCTAAGCGTTGCACAATTGGCCGTGCTGTGATGTTCGTCAATTCCTTTATCAAGCTTCTTTTCGTTAATTATTATAATGAAAGCATATCTTACTAAGTCTAAATCAGAGTTGTGATTTAATCAGTATATTGTGTGTATATATTTTGAGTTGTGCACTGCACACGTACATTAAACGTCTTGTTTAATTTACGCTTTTGAAGTATTATCAAAGTCAACTAGTCGACAACTTTATTAATATGGTAATGGAAGGTTTTGGAGATTGGAGAAATCTACAAGGCTTGTTGAATAAGTCCCAGAAGCCGAAGCTTGAAGTAGTGGATATACGTACAGATAGTGATTCTGTGCTTGTTAAACATATGATTAAACTATACTCAAAAAACCCCTGAAGGTAAGATTATATAATAACTATGTGCAACATCGTTTAAAGAGAAAGCTAACTTCCTTCATACAGAAGTATTGTTTGGTTAGCACTAATTGAAAATGAACCATACAAAACATATCTGCTGAAATTTTCTTAAATATTTCAAAACCTCAAGGTTTTTCGCTATTTGTATTACATCTAAAACGAAACCGTCATTTTACTCAATTTTTTGAGTCAATATGTTTGAACAGGGTTGTTTTGTAATTTCACCTGCTGTTAGCAACCTACTCTAGCGAGAACAGTGCTTACAATACCTTTCTCTGAGACATTCTAGCATGCCCTACCAAATTATGCAATTTATCTAGATGATAAGACATAACCACTGTAAGCAATATAAAATGCTTACTAAGCGGATTCCTATACTGGATTTATTTTATCGTTTGTTCTAGGTAAAGCTATTAATAATACATTATTCCACTTGAGTACAGCCTATAAAAAAGAAAAGTGGTCAGAATAACAAAGTATTTGAAGAGATATTAATAATATACTTAAGTATTAGATATGCACATCAAAATGGATACCTGTTATTTTAACCCACGCAATATATTGTAACTGTTGACATTGGAGCAAACGAGGGCATAGAAAGATCTATTGGTAATTGGAATAGTTTTGCTTAATATAATACATTATTCATGTACAAAATTTTACTAAAGTGTAAATTGACGTGGAGGAAATTGCAATGGGAATGCCCATTTAAAGGTTCCGCATCATGTACATTCTTCATCCAAATATAGTTTGAATTTTTAATATTTGTTCGTTAAAATATATGCTGACTCTTTAAAAGTTTAACCTTGCAAAAACTACAACTTTAAGATTTTTCTGAAAAGTTTTAAAGCTCTCTATTGTTGGAACAAACTTGTTTAACGCAGATTTATTCTAAACCAAACGGTGCAAAGGTATACTTGTCTGGGCAAAAACACTTCTTAAATTTTAAAGTTTCACAAAAAACACTTGGAAGAAAAGAAAAATGGAATAAATATATGGCGCGAGCAAGCGTTTACACTGAAACAAAACTTTTCACTTTGATTGTAACGGTGCGTATGTGGCGTCGGTGTGTTTTTGTCCCGCAATGGTGTATTTTTAAAGCGTAGACTAGGATTATCTTCTTAAATTCAAAGCCGGCTACATCTTTTACTTCTCAAAATACTAGTAGCTATGTACAACGCTAACGTACTTGGTTCGTTCACTTCAAATTTATCGAACACTTTAGAACCACTTCTATTTTTGCCCCAAAACGGAACGTTTTCAAATATTTGAGAACCGTTACAAAGCAAAGCCTTAATGCTTAGTACGAAATGAAACCTGATTTCTCATCAAAATGTTTTCTCTCCTTCAATAGAGCCACGGTGAAAGCAACAGTGACCCTGTTTTCTTTCTTGGAATGAACAACTTACACGAGCATACGATCTCAGAGAGAAGTAGAAAGACGCTATTATTGTTATCAATAGTTTCCTTGGATCCACTCAGCTAGAAAATTGTCATAATCCGTATAATAGAACGTGATAGGTGCTGGATATTACATGATTTTTTCCCTATAAACAAGGAAAGCGTTGTCTCCATTTTCTACTGCTTTAATAATAAGGACAAAAAAGAAGCCGTGAGAAGATGGTATCACAGAATCAGAACAATTAGAGCATTTCTTAGAAGCGAGAGGAAGCTCACTCATCAAAATTTTAGTTCAGTTGTTTTCTTCAGACAGAGTGGTGAAAGGGATTCTGGTGAAGCGCACAAGTGCTTCTGTGACAAGCACAAGCTGACAAGCAACAGATATAATGGCTTTCTATTGTGAGATTGTGGATTGTGGAAAGAAAATGTACGGTATGTTGTTTGATGTGTACTTGAATGTGTGAATGTAATAGGAAACCTGAGAACTCAAAGCACTAATACTCATTTGCACTTATGTCTAAAGCGTAATATTGAGTAATATATTGTCATATATATTTTTGGATGACGCACAAAATAAATAAAGTTATGAATTCATTGTTCTATTTATTATAGGTAATTTTGTCATATTTCTGTATTAAACGCTAGAAAAGTTGCCATCAAGCTTACGTATGATTTTATCCCATTTCGGAAATTCATTGTATTCTATCATCTCTTGATTCCTTTTGCTAAGCTGAGCCTTTGACACCTTTCTCTTTGATGGCTGCCTAACCAGTGCGAAATAAAATTAAATAGGCGATGACGAGAATGTTAGATGAGATGCAGGCAAAGTTTTGTGTGAAACATGTTAACAAGTTTTTTTTTAAATTCTATTCTGGGTAATGCTACGTGGCTCTTGCTAAAAAAATGCGCGTGGCTTCTACTAAATCACGACTTGGTTTGAATGAACCTTTTTGTTACGTTTGGATAAGCGATTTTCTGAATTGATAGGTATCTGTTAGTGTAAAAGCTTGGGTAAACGCAGACGATTTATGTGTTATGTACGATTTATAACATGGTTTAACTTTAAATATAAAAAGTATTTCAGCCGATTCTGTTAACTCATTTATTAGATTTTTTGGTTTGGTTCAGAACAATCTATAGTGATATGTAACGTATTTGTAGATTTGGTTATAAAACAAAATGATTACATAAATTAGTAACGAGTAGTAATGGAAGAAGAATGCTAGTAGTAATTTGGACTTTCTCTTCCATTTTGGTCTTCAAGGAGCTCTCTGCTTTGTTTCATTTAATGACGAATCTCTACGAAAAAATAATCTGCCAACTTTTTTATGTCTCATTGAGAATATTTTTCTGAGCTTCCATTTTGTCAAACGCTCTAACAACTTGACTTTCACTGACGTTTTAAAAGGCAGCAAATTTCTTGGCACACTTGACAATTTCGTATAGATTCAAGTGGTTCTAACCGTTAAATTAAGGATGCACAGTAATTACTTCTACTTCCCATGCACAAACATGGTTCTATGAGTGTACTGAAACAGAAATTTGTCCCCGTACGTTTACATTTTATAATGAGATTTTTGATGCTAAGTATTGCAAACAAACACTCTAAAAAGTTTTGCGGTTTTCTTATGAACTAAGTTATAATACTGTACCAACAAAAGCTGAGGATGAAAGTAAAGTTTTTCGTGTTAGTGTGTAAGACAGCTTTTGACATAATCAATTTTGAATGCACAAAATAATGAGCTGGTATATTTTGTGTTGATACTGAGCTACTGTAGCTTAGTATTATTACTGTAATCACCGACGTTTTTTGGAATATATTTCTTAACGTAATTCTTTAATGTACTTGTGCACAAAATGCAAATGCACATTTTTCAACAAATGGGTGGAACTAGACTTCAACATTTCTTTCAGATTACTTTCTTTTTTAGAGAACACTAGTTTTATCGTTAGAAATACCCTAGAAAAATGTAGTAGTCGTGGTTGTAATATATAACTGTATTTACCTATATATGATTATGGAACATCATTCTGCTTGCAGTGTTTTCTGAAATTTCTTTAATAATCTAAATCGTCAGTGACGATTCGTCACTATGACCAACGGACCGGAACAGCAATGATGTTGGAAAGGTTGTGCAGCAATAAACAAACTATTTTTTTACCATTATAAGCTATATATTACCCACAGCAGTTTGAATAACGTAATTAATAATATACAGACAGATTGATTGTACAGAAAATATTTACTCATTGCGAGCAAACAAACTCTCTCTCCAACAAATTTATCTATTGTCTTCTGATTTACAGAGTTATAGAGAGAGATGTAGACAGTTACATGACATCCTGGCAGTGTTTCAAAAAATTCCGGTGGAACATGATGACACAAAATGTCAAAAGAAAACACGGAATACCTAGAAACTTGTTATATTGAGTAACAATTTGAGTCCGGGTACACTCCCAGAATATTTTTCTCCTGGCATCAAATGTTTGGCTGTTAATAAATAGTACTAGGCCTACCAAAGTTGTCAAACGAGTTTTGGACTCCAAAACCTCTCTAAATACTTGGAAATGGCGCCTTGTTGAATATTGAAAAACAGGATTCAATAATTTCATTTTTCTTTCAACCAGGATCAGTTCCGGATCTGAAATTTTTTACACTAATCACAAAAAGCAGTACCTAGGTGGTCACTACACCAACCACATATTAAACCAATATTGTGATTTTATATAAAATTTAGAAAAAATGCAAAATTTTGGTCGAAAAAAAAAAATTCATATTTTTTGCAATTTAAACTATAATATTATTCTAATGGCTCAAAATTATTGCAAATACACCGACAAAACTATATTAGGCGCGAAAACTGAAAATGTGAACCTTTTGTGGTAACTGTGACTTATAACTTTTGGCACCGCGTTCACTCATGAGGTTTCTCCAAACGGTAACACAGTTTTCCATGTCCATGTATGAGCACCTAACGTTTTTCAATGAATTCGCAACCAGTTTGAGCCATTAGAATAATATTATAATTTAAAATGCAAAAACTATTTAAAAAATTTTCTTCGACCAAAATTTTGCAATTTTTCTAAATCTTATATAAAATCACAGTAATGGTTTACAGTGTGGTCGGTGTGGTGACTACGTTGGTACTGCTTTTTGTGATTAGTGCAAAAAATTTCATATCCAGAACTGATCCTGGTTAAAAGAAAAATGAAATTTTTGAATCCTATTTGTCAATATTCAACAAGGCTCTATTTTCAATTAGAGAGGTTTTGGAGTCCAAAATTAATTTGACCACTTTGGTAGGCCTAGGAATTTCTAATGACAGCCAAACATTTGAAATTAGAAGAAAAAATTTTGGGGGTGTACCCGGACTCAAATTGTTCCTCATTATCGATAGAACCAATACGTGCCAGTGCAGGCTAGGTATTTGTTTTTCTTTGAATCTTTTATGTTTTGTTTCTTAAAAACGTAATTTCTACTAAGACGGATCACAGGAAAAGGCAGAGCGTTGGTGGCTACTCTCATACAAATATAATTCCCCCTTGATCCGCAGCAACGCTTAGCAGGAATCTTAAAAGAGCTTTTATTTCAAACGGTTATGTGATGGGTTGCTATGTTACATGTTGTTTGTTATGTACGTTGCGTTCCGTTCGAAAGCGACGGAACGTTCGCCGAGGTCAACACGCAACGAGCGTGCATTTAGTCAGTCAGTCGTCGTCTAGCTGTCTGATTCTACTTTGTACTATACCTTGTAACTTTGTACGGAATAAAGTCTCTTGTCAATTGTCGTTAAGCTAACTGTAGTAGTGTTCGTCATTTGTTAGATTGTGGATAAGCTTAGTATCCAGCATCGTGTTATCTTAGAGAGAAGCATAACATTACAGGTTATTCATCTGTGCTTTTCTCATTACTTGTCTTTCTACCTGAATGAAAGCAGAGCACCGTCTCCAGCTGTCCCACCGTCTAGATTTTGCTGCCGATGGATCACACAAGTGTTAGCTCTATAATACTTGGGTTGATCTTTCAGTGTGTAGCTTGCATCTTTGCATTGGTGAAAATAAAAGCATCTTCTACTTCGTGTTGTGATTTAATCAATACATTGTTGTACACAGCCTTACAAAATATTTAATATTCTTGTTTAAGTTAAGCTTTTGAAGTAGTACCAAAACAATATCTTTAATAACTTTGTAATGGGAAATTGGAGAGATTGGCAAAGTCGGCAAAGTTTGCTGAGCGAGCCGCAAAAGACGAAGCTTGTGGATAGTCACAGATAGGGATTCAGTGCTTGTTGGACATCTGGCTTAACTACAATAATAATATGCTTGAGGGTAAGCTTGCCAAAACATTTTTTACAAGTACGATTTCACATGAAAATATATACTATTGAGGTATATAAAATGTTCATTTAGCGGAAATTGAAAAAAGATTTTATTAAGCATATCTGTTAAGCAAAATTGTGAAGTGAATTCAAACGAAGAGCATGTTTCACGAAAACTTTGTATTAGTTTAGCGCTATACTTTTTAAGGTTAAAAGTTACGTAACACATGTTGAAATTTTGAGTTTGCAAAATTTACAAGTCTACCGGGCTAATATATAATATAAAACTCGAGAACGACTGTTTTTGAAAAACTTTTTAATGTTTGCTTAAATCACGTAAAAACCTTTTACGTCGTTACATCGTTCGCAAATCATAAAACTGGTGGTCAAAAATGCATTGATGTGAACTGCAATGAGATGACAACCACTTTTGCTGAGTTTGGAAGCGCATTAAAATGAATGTTTTCACTAAAATGTGCTAAGCTGCTTGAAAACACAAAAACAGAAACGTCAAACTGTCGATCATGCTTGGATGAAAAAAGCGGATGCTCTGTCTGCTGTATAGTTTCATGCAATTCTACAACCGTTACCTGCATTTCTTAGACATTACATTACATGGTGATTAATCCTACGCCTACACTTGAATTAACGCCAACACAGAGAGTCATTGTTGAAGAACACGATCATTCTTGATTTTGCGCAATTTTGTTATTTGTAAGCATCCCGAAGTTGAACTGCGTGCCTTGATTGGTTTCTGCATTCGCGTGTAGCGGACGTCAGAATATGAGTTTGAAGAGCTTTTGCCAATTTCAACGCGTGTAGCGTGAGACTGAAGTGAGACCTGCAAGCTAACGATTTTCATTCATTCATTGTGTGGGTGAGCTAGAGAGCTGACGAGTGCACGAGAGAGTTGGCAATAGTCAATCGGAGTTTACAGTTCTAATTAGAGATTCTAATTATTAGCTCGCTGCTTCTGCAGGAAAGCTATTTAAGATATCGTGTCCGTCTGTCTGTCCGTCCGTCCGTAGACTTTATTTTTGGGCTAAATGGGCTCCAAGCCAGCAAAATAGGCTTTAAACCAGCGAAATATGCTCTAAACCAGCAAAATAGGCTTTAAAACTGCAATATAGGCTCTAATCTAAGCAGCGAGCATCTTTAATTGGTTTACCATTGACTGGTTTTATATGCCTGAAATATATGTTGTTTGTAGTAAAGGGCAATGGGTGACAATACGTGCAAATCAAATCTAATGTAACCTGACCGGAGAAAAGATCTGGCAAGTAATAGTCCCGTCTCTTGTGGTTTTCAGCTTTTTGTAGTTAAGTATATTTTTAAGGTTCGCATTACTTTGAGTACTCTAGTTTACAAGGGAATTATTAGATTCAAACATTAAAGAATTCTGCTTTTTATCTTCACCTATCAGTCATGCATGCTTTCTACTGTGGAATATAAATGTGTGGAAAGATTGACGTAGTTTATAATATGCATGACTTTATAATCAATTTTTACCACTTTAAACGTAATCAATTTTGTAGACTACATACAGGCTGTATTTAAAGATTTTTTGTATTTTTGAAATTCTAAAAAAGCCTCCCTGCCTATTTTATGTTTTCCGCATTGCAAAATTTCAAATCATTATTGATCATACCATCGATTTTACAGCTGCTTTGAAACTACGAACTTTTACAAGTCTAGGCTTGGAAACTCACTAACACAACCTACGTGAATTTCAATATTTGATTTTAAAATTGATTACGATTTACCTTGACCTGGCAGATTCCTCTGATATGTCTAGATTCGTGATTCTGCTGGCTCTATACTAAACGTATTGTAAAGGGCCATATTGCGAACATTATGGAGGGTGGGCCCAAGCCGCTCCGTAATGAGTCATACACCAATCGAATGCTCTTGACGAGCTTATCAATAGTGTTGCTGGGCACAAGTTCCAATTCCGTGAACCATTAGCAGTTTTTCTCTCTTGAAGTCAGAGGTTTGCATGTAAACCTTATTGCAACACCACATTGTGATGTGCATGTCTGGAGGGGCTTCAGACCAAGTTGCCAAGAAACCGCTTGTCATACTCTAGGCGTTAAGTACCAGTGTAAAAGTTCTTCAGCAAGTCAAAATCTAACTATCAGTTGAACATTTTCATGTTTTCTTGGTATTCTGTTTTTCTTGAAAAATGGTGAAACGGATTTTACAAGTAAAAGTCGTAACTTCAAGTGATCAAAACTGCCAATGGTTCACGGTATTGGGACTTATGCCCAGCAACACTTTTGATAAGCTCATCAAGAGCTTTCGATTGGTATATGACTAATTACGGAGCGGCTTGGGCCCACCCTCCATAAAGTTCGCAATATAGCCCTTTAGATTATAAAATGAAAATTTTTACTTGATGCTACTTTCGTTAGAAATGCTTTTTTGGTTGAAGAGGTTATTTGCTTTTTTTGTAATTAGTTTTATTTAATTTGCAGTCAAAAGCAAAGTTCGTATGGTTAGTTATTTTTACTGTTACCAAATGGTATGCAAGCCCGTATGTCTATTCCATTTTACTTTCTCCTTTGCCATTCTGTGGTTGTTTGCTGCTAACGAATTATGTACTTATTGTCAATTCAGTCTTAATGTAATAATTTTAATTAAACTATTTTATTGATGCACAAATTTTTTTGCTGATATTGCACTTAAAATCCTTAGTTCTCTTCTAACATTAAAAATAGAGCGTTGGGCTTTTGTCAGTTTTCTTCACAGTGAGAGTCAGTCTGGCGACATCTAGACTACAAAATGAGAATGCGCTTAACAGATATCAGATTGTTGTGTTGTTGCACTCCTGTAACGCAACGCGGCTTAACTTTATAAAACATGAAAATATTTGTCTTTGTTTGTCGCATTCCCTATCTCTGCATTATATGCCAGAGTAAAAAGCCTGATGGATTAACTTTTGAAATTTTCAATAGGCAAAAATGCTACTTATCAATTTCTTCGTAGAAACCGTTTGTTTTATAATAATTCTTTTTATAATTTAAATATTGTCTGTATAATAGTAAAAGTTTATTTGTTTTGTAATCAATACATCAATAATTATCGCTATATTAACAATTTTGCATTGGAAACATTATTATAAATGAGTGTGACGATATGATACGTAAAGCAGCTTAACAGATCACAAAGTTAGCTAATACGTTAGTTTTTGTGTTAATTAGTGAAAGCTTATGTACTATTTTAGTGAACTTTATACGTGACAAATAAAATTTCATAACCTTTTTGCAAGGTTTGTATCCTTATACTGCCATCATTAAAATTTCTGGAAACCACATTATTTGAAAACCTAGTTCCTTAAACTATTTAGTATAATATTTCAAAAGGTGCCTTAATCATCAAGCTGCATTAGTACTGCAGTAGCAATGCAATTTAAAAAAGTGTCTGCGATTGTCAGAGCCGTTTTATTTTTTATTGGTCTTATTGGTCCAATTTCGTAACCAATATTTGGACACGACCGCAAATAAAGCTGTTCCCACTTTTTTCTAGCAAAATGCAGCCAAAAGCTTTTATACCTTTTACCATTTTCATGAGACGTAGCGCCAAAATAAACAAGAAAAAAATCTACAAACAAAGCAATAGGTACAATTACGGCACATCCAGTGTACACTACAAATGGCAAATCATTATAAAACTTGATCACAACGTATCCACTGGTGGTAACAGCTCCGGCGCCCATAACCACCAAAACCGCAAGAAAGTCGGAGACAATATAATTTCCTATGCGAATCATTATGGAAATGATGCGGAATAGGTTTAAACATTTGAGAAATTGTAAACGAGTAGTAACCATAATTAGCCGCCCGGTTAACTCATTGTTGGTACTGAAGCCATTTGACGGCACAAGTTTAAAATTTCGAAAATATTTTAACCTATTTTTAATTTTCAACTTGCGTAACCGATACTTTGTAAGCATGGATCGGGCAAGGGAACCGCTATCTGTGCAATTAATTTCCAAAGCTGTACTTAATGAGTGATCGTACAAATCAAAGGAGAGTTTATGCATTGCCTCGAGAAACAATACAATGAGCATTAGCGCAGAGAGCACAATGCCGGCACCAAAACTTGCTACAAAACCTAATGTTATCGAGGATGCCACCTTTACAATCCATCGAACATATGTTGTATTTAATGGGAGAGAAATTGGACTCAAGGAAAAAATAAACATCAAAATAAGTTGCACGGGATCGTAGTCCCGAATCAGGGGAACGGCAGAAAATACAATGGGAAATCCTGGAAAGCATAGGCAAAAGCAATAAATTGAAACTTCTCCAAAATGCGGTCTTCTTTTAAGATTAGGCCAGCCTAGAATGCATAAATTTTCCAGTAAACTTTAAGTGTTAAAATTTATTCATTCAAATCTATTTTCAGCATTAATACCTTGTGGTAAAACTCGAAGAAGTTTAAAGCGCTGACTAAGCACATAGCAAATACGGAAGCGTTGTTTTACAAATACGCGAAATGTGGTTAGCCCTATCAAAGCTACGGCAAATATGAGACAGTTAAAAGCCACTTGCTCATAGTCTTTTTGATTATGCCAGTTTTTATAAAGCCAGAAAATTCGCAGACAAAGAAAATTTATAAGAAATGCGATGGCAAACCCAACCGAATAAAATAGATACTTGGGAAAGGAAAGCCGAAAGTTTTTATAACTGGCTTGAAATGCAGGATTAAGATAACAGTTTAAACTGGAAGGGTCTAATAGAACTGGTGTTTGTATATATTTCTGAATCAAAAATTGAACGTTAATACATGCCTCTGTAACCGCCATTTTAAGAGTAACAACTGAACTGCTAAGCACTGTAATAGCTAATGCGTCAACCTACACTGCCATTAACCTATTCTAATGCCAACTAATCCGTCCAATAAAAACCATACAATGGTTGTGAAACCGCCACAAGAGAATCAATACTGTAGAAGACGATGGTATTTTCGTATGAATATTTTTATAACCTGGAATGGCTTATGCCTAGGGCTTGCAAAGAATAGAAAAGGTAGGAATGTGTTTTTTTTATAAAATTTAGCCAATTTTCCTAATAACAGTGGCGCCAACCGAAGCACTCGTATTGCTGACCAATCATTGCTTCATATTGATATTTTTATAATTTTTTTCATAATTTTTCTAATATTGAATATATGTAAAAGTATACAACATATTAAATAGCTGATATAAACCAAAAGCACTTCTAATGTATTGTACAAGTAAAGTATACTGAAGTTGAAAAGGGTGGTAAATATCAAGTAAAAATCAATTTTACTGGTAGAACTTTTTATTCAAATTTATATTTTTATAATGTTAAACTATTGAAACTTTTGTTTCAAAGTAGGCGGAGTAGTCTTTTGGAAAAAATACTTTGAATAATAAATACATCTGATGTTTAAATGTTGTTTAGAGCAATCCAAGGCGGTGTACAAAGAACTGAGCTAAATACTAGAGTGATGGCTTTACAAAAGTGGACTTTATTTCGCATTTTTTTCTGACTAATCTTATCTGCTGTTCCACCAGTTGTAGCCCGCGTATCTAAATGTAATTGATTATTTGCTTTAAAACATAACTTCAAGGGTTATTTTTTAAAAATATTTTTCTCGTCACATATTCCAAGAAATGCTGTAAGGGAGAAATCCACCAAATCCAGCAATTTTTGTTTTTTTCTCCTATTTTGAGACAGATTTAGAAAATATTCTTAAAGCAAAAAATAAGTACATTTATTTAAGAAACATTGCAAGCAAAATATAAAATGCTTTATGCTACAAGTTTTGGCTAAAATAGATGCTTATTTAAATAAAATTTCACGCTTTCGATTTTTCGCAGATGATTTTTTCCAACAGGTATAAATAGTACAATACGTGGATCACTGCTTCATGTTCATCTTCTGCTTTTTTATTTTACTTCTAATCAGCTCATTTAATTTTCATGCTTATTTAAAATACAAGCTGTATTTCCACTTGGAATGCCCAGCAGAATATGATTATACTGCTGTATATATTGAATTTTAGAAGATATATTATTCATTATGGTATTTGGCTTACTCTTGTCAATAACCCACGTAAATTCCAATATTTTACTTCAAAATTGTTCGCAACGAGTGCTTGAGCAATCAACAACTTCCGTTATACTTACAATTGCGACATTGCAGGTTTCAAAGTTTCGTGGTAAACGCTTTGCAAATTTACCTAAATAAGTAACTTATACTGGTTTGAAAGCTACTCAGCTCTATCATTTTCACATTACCAATTTTGAGACCTTTCCCAGACTCGCCAGAATGGTTTTCATTTTTCCTATTCTGCACACATGCTCTGCTATTCCAGCCAATCACATGTACACTTTACGAAAACTATTTCATTTCAATGCGTTTCTTAGTATGAAACATGAAATGGAAGCCCAACTTTTATAACCTATTGTTGCTAAAAAGCTTTCTGCGTCCAATTTCAGGTTAAGTTTGAATAAAATAATTTAATTTAGTAGTTTCTTATAGCTGCTATCCTAATTGGCATTTCAGGTAACAGTCTTATTTCTCTTGTAAACAACATATCAAAGCATGGTACATCTTACACTTTTCTTCACAAAGTTGATCCGGCGACATCTGTCCTATAAAATCAGAATGCTTACAACAGATTTCAGGTAGTTGCGTTGTTGCACTCCCGCAACGCAACGCGGCTTCACTTTGTTGTAAAAATGCAAAGCATTCTTCTGTCTTTTTTCCATGCAAAAATTGACGTATGCTTCAAGCAATTACTATCTACCGTAAAAATAATTAGCTGCAGTATTTACTGCAACTGAAATGATCTGTGTAATACAATAGCTGGATAATCTGATTTTTTACTTTGTACGTTTGATTTTTAGTGCAAAATGGTGTGCAATGTCAATATAGTCATATCACGTCCGGAAACGGATAAAAAAATTAGGTTGACGTTCCCAGCTGTCATTGTTAAACCACCTTTTGTGAATCATGGAACAGGGACAAACTCTATGCTACAGCTCTCCTCAATTTAAATGCGTCAATCACTGTATCTATGTTTTCACTAGTTGTTCATTGTCTCTATCCCAGCTAACTAGTTTTTTTTATTTCTGGTTTTTTAGCACGTTTCATTTGAGAAAACTCAAGTATCTGCATTGGAGATGTTATAGAGTAAATTGAAAGTGGCTATCTATCTGCGGTAGCCAATAAACGCCTACGTAACATTACATAATATTCCCAACACATCTAAATATATTTTATATCAAACACAAACAATTTATTTCATAACTTTTGTACCAAATTGGTATCCTTTCTTTTGCTGTCATTATAATACCAAATTTACAAACTACTCAAAGCCCACCAAATCGCTGGCTGAGCATCGATTGAAGCTTTATAAGAAAATAAAATTGTACGGTTTCCTATATTATGAGAGTTTTTAAAATATGACTTTCTCTCTGGGATTTTTTATCAGTATATCAAGTATGGATTTTGCAGCTTCAAATATTGTTTGAATCAACAACGTAGCATTTGGGAGTTGCTATGGTACAAAAACCGTATTTGTCAATACTCGCTGAACAAAAGTAAAATTCGTTTTCAAATGTGTTCTTATAGAAAAGGAAGCGTCAACCGTTATTCTTTTCGTTTCCTTATTCCGACTTTCACCAGCTTTCACTCCAAATTGAACTAGACCTTATCCATGAATGCACACGCTGTGCATTACCGGAAATTTAGAATATAAGGCTATTTAAAAAAAAATCTATCACGTTGTAGTGTAATCCGTAAGTAGTTTGCATACTAATCATGCTTTCAACATTTTGCAATTCTTGCTTTCTCTGGAACTGCTATCGTGCAATCACGGAACACGCGCTTACGTTTTGTCAAAAAGTAAAGAGAAAGTGAACTGCTTAAATTGTAAACAGCACTCTATTTTTGACAGCTTGTGTTCTGTTTCAACTTACAACTACATAAATATTGCTGTAAAAGGCAAATAGTTTTTTGACAGCAATTTTTAGTGCACGCTTATTTTAGGCCTAGCACAATCATTGAGACAGTTTAGGGGAACTGAATTTAGGTATTTATGTGACACCTTATTAAAATGCAATCTTGTCGCTAGTATTTATACTAGTGAACTTATGTACCTCAAAACAACGCTTATTATTCAAATTTATAATAAAATGTCACATTATCTCATTTCTTGTCATGTTGTTTCATTTAAAATTGCTTTTCTACTAATACTGACTGAGATAAAGCCTTGTGCATTCGCTCTTAAATAAAATAAGAATCTCAAAGGCCTACGGTTTTATCTTTTAACCAATCTCACTAGCTATAAAAATCGGGTTTGTCCTTGAAAATACACACTGTGCATTACAGAATTCTTATGCTCCTTTAATCTCCAAAAGTCTAGTTCTTTCTACTGACGTGTTTACGAAGAAAACAAACAAATTTATACTTGACTTGACATATTAAACGATGCTAAAGTCGGGTCGGAAATAACAACACTGCAATTTCAACTACTTAAATAAGCTCTAAGTCCTTGCTATCGCGTTGACGCACCTTTCAACATATAATTATTGGAGCATGTTGTTGTCGTTCATTCCAGAAACTTGGCAAATTGTCTTGGACTGCATACGCCTATGTCAATGTATGTACGTATCAACTTGCTGATATAGTGTAGTGCTCTAGTCGCATTACACATTAGCATAACAAAGAAAAGTGATATTTTGCATGCTTTTTGTATCGCAATCTGCATTTGTCAAAAACATTTCTGGAATTATGATCCAGCCTGTAGGCAAAATAAAAAGTCGGATTGGTCGCATGTTAACTCCAGCACAACTACACGTGTCAAGGATTTTTGTATTCTAAAGTTTACTTTTACAATGCATATGGCACAGTTCTAAAAAATCATTACAAATCTGTTGGAAACCGTGTACTATTTTTGTGCAAACTTGGGACGTGCTATAGTTATTTCTACTAAATCAATTGCTTACTAGGACATTACAGGTTAATGTGAAATATAATTATCAATACTAGCAAATATTTATCTGTTTGTCGTTGTTGCTCTAAAGGCTAAATTATGCCGTGTTTTTTGGTTTATGTAGAAGTTCGGGGTAGTTTTATTGTTCATTCATTCTGAGTCTGACAGATCTCTGAACCCATTCCAATTCAACAATTAAAATCAGACAAAACAATTCCTGGCGATCCTACAAACTAACAAGTCAAGTTGCAAAATAATATCAAATGAAACCAGAGCGCATCAACTTCTGCTCATGCAAAACTACATAGCTCGTGTAAACCGTTGAAGGCTTATAGACATATTTTCAATGTAGCACTCCAATTATGCTGTAATCGGATAAGACTTGTTAAGCTTTTCTTGGATTTCTTTGTACAATTTGAAATTGTTTCGCATACTAGATTACACAAATGACATTACAAAATAGGAAGTGTGCACGCTTCTGTCAGCGTGTAAGCCCAATTAGTGTCTTTCCAGTTATCACACACAGGTAAGAATGAATGAAGAAACATTTTTCCGAAAAACTTAGATAATTCTAAATTTCCAAAGAAATACGACTACAGCATGACTACTACAGTTTTTAATGAACGTTTGTAGAATTGCAAAAGCCCGGACACGCCATTCTTAAAACTCGTTTAATCGTCTAGAAAAGAGGTATTGTAACAAAAACTATGATTTCATTGAAACGAAAAGAACGTTTCAAACGTTTGTGACAAACTAACCCAGCCTGACGTAGAAAAACTTATGCGTTTTATTCAACGCTTTTCTAATTTCGCAATACCTGTGTGAAACTTTATAAATTATACCTCGTTTTTTGTATCACCGATTTAAATTAATCCATCAAAAGCAGGATTTATTTTAATGAGTCTGCATTCGAACAAATAAACTGATGTTTTTGTACGGATTTTTACTATGCCGTAATTTTAATCAGGTTTTCAACCAAACTAATAAATTGGTAAATGCATTTTAATATTGGTTTAAACTCATACAACCTTTCAAAATAAAGTTTCTGTGAACTCCATTGTTTTACTAAATCCTTCCCAAAGTCGCTTTGTTCATTTTTTGTAAACCGCTTATATTAAAACCACGTCGGTTTACTATGAGGTATGTACCAGGAAAAAATATTATTGAACCATCGTGTTGTGGATGCCCTAGTATTTTCTAGGCATCTGGTAGAATTTTCTACTTTTTTGCTTCAGCAAATTTCTCTCTATTTCACTTTCTCCATGTAAGCTATACAACTTCACCCGCACGCAGCAGTTCTTTTCAAGGCTTGCACTCGAACGGACGTGCGCGGTTACTGTCGCTTGAATCTAGTGTTTCAGTTTCAAAATACCTTTGTCGTTGTGAATTTTTTACACTCTGGTTTGTACCGTGAAAGTATAGTAAAATGTTTACAAACAGTTTCTTAATAAAGAGAATAAATTAAGGCAAAATTTGAAACCGCAAAATGGCAATGGAGTTTGCTAACATATCCAGTTTGCCTCTTGTTTCTCCTTGCAATTCACGGAAAAACATTACACCCAGTGCATATCATGGTGAAACTTTCACCGACTCTGAAGTCAACGGCTCTGATTTCAAAAACGAAACCACAAGTGCGTTACCAATCGACATGCAATTCAACCCGGGAAACTTGTTGGCCATTGTTGTGTACTCTGTGCTAATGGTATTATCAGCAGTTGGGAATACAACAGTAATTTTTACCATTATAAGGTAATAATACCAGTTCCTAATTTAGCTTATTGTAATTTGAAGCACTTGAAAATGGACAATTCTTGTTTCCAAAAAGTATTTTTGAATATGCTACAAGATTTTCAAATGTAACTCAAAAATCTAAAAATCTAATCTTTCAAGATACTCTAAGAAAAAATTGCGTTGCATTTTATAAAAGTGCTTTTATGATTCCAACGTAAGAGTGTTTATGTGTTAGATTTCCATCAGTATTGAGAGAATTGTATTTGAACTTTACCAAAGCATGTCCGGCTAGCCCATATCGACATATCGTTCAAACTTCCATTTGTTCTAATATATTCATAAATACCGCACATCACATTTATATTTTGAAAGGATGTATGCAATACCAGTAATTGAAGAAGCAATGTTGGGATAATATTTTATTTTTTATACAAAATTGCCTATAGTTAGATTTGGTAACTTCAAGATACCTGATTGCTGTGCTTTTACAAATATCATTTAGTTATTTTTGCTCGTTTCAAACTAAATGTTTAACCCAACAAAATCTAATCCCATGATTTACAATGCCAATCCTGCAATTCTTTAAACCAAAAAAGTAACAAATATAAAATATTTCTTTGCAAAAAGCTTTGTTTTTATGAATGGCTGCAAATGCGTGGGTGAAAATCAATAAATGCAACATGCCCTAATATTTTTGCTGATATGCTGGTTTCTGCTGGAATTTTATAACTCGCAGAAAGCGTGGTGGATTAATGTTGCTTGAGTTCCATTCCACTAAAAACCCAGGCTTTTTGCTCTAACACAAACAAGGACTTTATACGCGTAACGAGACAGGAATATTTTTAAGGTGTAGTGTTCTAATCTTTAAGAGCTATGGGCTATGGACTACGAACATGAATATTATGTGGTGCTGCATGGGGCAAATCAATGCATGGTTCTTTGCCTTAATGTGAACCAGTAGTTTTTAGTTATTGCTTGTAAGACAGAAGCAGAGTGGAGACGAAATCACATGAGTTCGTCTTCCAAGACATTTCATTTCGATAGTTCAAGGTTTTATCAATCAACAAGCAAGTCTTATCGTCTAGCATAATTAACATAATTTGTTTAATCTATGTGGTGGTTTACATACACCACATGAGGCAAACAAGCAAACAAGAGATTTATTTAAAAACATAAGCAACACGCGTGGAATAAAAGCATTAAGACACATTTATATTTAGACTCACTTTCAAGAGAGTCGGGTAAACAAACATTGCACGAGTGTTTAAAGCTTAACAGGTTTCTGCTTGACTTATTTGCACTGTCAGAATGATAACAACATCACCAGAAGCTTACAACAACCTGAGAGGAAGCTTGCATGAAAGTTGTTAGATATAATTTAGTATTGGGATATTGTCAGAGGGCTATTTGTAAACTTTGAATTGTTTGAACACCCACGAATATATATGGCTTGCAAAATCCATTAGCCGGATATGACGAATGATTCCGCCGTTGGAAAATATTTATATAATTGTTAACGACCTGGAAGTTTGAGACATATAGCAACAAAAGAATAAGTGGCACAACAAAGGTAAAACATTACTTAATCTAAACGTGTTCTACAGCTGAATGATGCAAGATGCAGCTGTGAAATGTAAGCGCGACGTTTTTGGTGAACTGCTAAATAAGCAAAGTTGCTTAATGTAGCTTTCGTAAAAATTAAACTCTTTGAAATAAAGAAAACATCTTAGTGGAATGTTTTGCAACAATAAAGTATTACTGTTGACATACACTTCTTAACATCAGTCCAACAACTAGTACTTACAAAGACTACATTTCGTTTTTGGAGTATTAGTTGGACTACACATTCTGCCTTACTCAGAAATGCTTGTTTTCAGAAGACCTGTAGAAATACGAATAAGATAATTTTTGAAAGACTATTTATTCTGGTAATATAGCAAGCAGATTTTGATTGAAATCAATTTTGGAAGTGCATGTTTCAACGCAATATTTTTAAATTGGCATATTTTATGCAATATTACTGGCAAAGATGGATTCATGTACAATGAATGTAGCAAAAGTTTATAATATTTTCAAGAATACGTGGCAAAAACACTAAACTAGCGTTTCAGTGGTGTAATAGGTTCCTTAAAGAGATCAGCAATATTGTATGAACACATCCATTGTAAGCAATTAATAAAAAGTAATTGTATCAGGGTAATAGTTTCATGAAATCCCTACCGTGCCTCGTGTAGCATCTGCTGTTTTCCCTACTTTCTCCTATACTTTTTCAAAGTTCCAGTTTCCTTGCGTACTTTCTCTCAGTGTTGATTTGAGATCTCTCTTGAAATGCTATTCTTACGGGCATTGCAATCCCAATCTGATATATTTTCAGTACTGTGTGTATAAACCATTGGAAGTAAAATAGCGACATAAACATAAAAAGGAGGCAAGTCGCAAAAAGTTTAATAAGATTTCTAATTACCAATTAACTCGTAATGTCGGTTGTAATTGAAAACTTTGCCAGCTTAGAACCTAAAACTGCAGATTTGTGTAAAACAAATTCTGCACAGTGTAGTGTATTGGTTAATTATGCTAACCATACAGGACTCGTGAAAGCTACGTTACCAAACAATAGACAACAAACACTCCCTATTGATATGCAATTCAATGAGGGACATCGACTTGCAATTACAATATACTGCATGCTAATGGCGTTTTCTGCAATTGTAAATATTTCTGTGGCGGTGACTTTAATACGGTAACCAAAACTTATTATGGAGTGAAATATTAGCTAGCTTGTATCTGTTACACAAAATTGTAGACGGATATATAATACGTGTAATTTGAAACATTGTGTGTTTCTGTTTTCATCGACCATTACCCAATATAGTGACTACAGCTTTTACGTATAATCCTTCATTGTTCATTGTACAAACTCAGCAAGATTAAATTATATAAATACCCGGTCTTATAAAGCTACATATTTTTTAACATGCAAAAAGAACCTTTTTGGCCCGCAGGTCGACGGGTTTCCTATCAAAATCCAGGGCGTTTGGAAAAATTTCTTGCAATTGTGTTGACTGCTTACAAGCTACCTTTTCAGCTTGTAGCCTACCGCCTACCATATTAAGTGCTCAAGTTTGCCTTTGATTTTTGTATAAAACTACAAGAAATCATTATAATATAAATTGAGTATTAAATTGCCGTTTAAATGAATACATTCAAGACTCCCGTATTTTGTTCTAAATTCAATTTCCAATTTTCTAGAATTCCATCTATACTGTCAGGTGCAGACATTGCTTCTGAAAGTAAGTAACTACATCCGTACATTGATTTCTTGCAATTTTTGTCGACGGATGTAAAAAAACCAGTCTTGAAAAGATGTAGCACGTAGAATATACAATCTAGCTAGAAATTCAATGCATCATTCTTTATGCTTTTTCCCCATGCAGCATTTGCATTTTTATAGATTAATTTTTCATATTTATTGGAAAAAAATTCTTTTTTTACTTGTTGTAAAAAATGTACGGAGTAGATTTTACATTTCTCGCTTTCAATCTTTTTTCATGTTTTCGAAAAAAAAGAATAAGGATTTATTTATGTTTTGCTATTAACTCAATTTCATAAATTTTTACGCATAGAAGTATTTTCCAAATGACAGCTTGTGCTTTCTCAGTTCCACTCAACGTTTCTCCTAAACGGACAAAGTTTACTGATTTATATTTTTGCATTAAAGCTAATCCTGCAAATTCATAGTTTTTTAGGGTATGTGCAAGTAGCCAACTGAAATACATGAAAATACGAACAATGGTACAGAATCTTCTTTTGAACCATTTTAAAAATAATCTTCTTTGTTGCATTTGGAACTACAAATTGACGGGGAATTTTCATTAAATCCCAGCTTTTTAGATGTTTACAGCTCATGCCATTTTCAACATGTATCCTGTACAAGTTCATTCTATTAAAATAATGCATTCTTAGAAAACTCTGCTATTTTTATCTTGATAAAACACCTTTTGTAGAAATAAGCGAAAGGATTTTGATAAAAACTGACAAGTTGTTTTTATCTCTCTGTCTTATAGTGGTAGCCAACCTTCTTTGAAAAATAATACCACTCCGTTAGTGCTTCTAAGAAAGCATCTTATCCAAATATAAAAATATTTCCGTTTTTTCCTGGACCATTCTTATTCCTTTTTGTTTAGCAATACAAGAACGAGAAGTGTTAAGTAAAAGGCATTGTGCAAAATTTTACGTCAAACAAAAGTTTTTTGATCTTTACTTTCTTCTTGAAGATAAAAACATACATTTTTTGCTAAATTACAATTGCGTTTTAGAAATTACATATGCATAATTCAATGGAAAACGTGCCGAAGACATTCACATTAATAGAAACAAAGATGAAACTGTTTCGTAATTGAATTCCATTACGTACAAAACAAAGCCACACAGAAAATTCACAGTAGTATTATTCACAAGTAAGCTTGCCTTAAAACAGTTCAAAGCAAATGGTTGTACTACACATAGAAATAACAGCTTTAACCTACGTCAAGCTTTTTTCTATGGCTCACTGTTCTGAGGAAAAGGAAAAGAGGATAGTTGTAGATGGATAATCAAAAGTCTGTATAGATGAGAACGTACGACAGTACGACATACTGCTTTTGATCTTTAGTTTCGTGTCCTTTACAGGAACCAATAATCTGCTTACGTATATCTATCTAACAACTAAGCAATCAAAAACATTCAAACGACTTTACATATTCTGAAAACTACAAACAAGAAAAGGCTTGTAATTTTGCAAATGCCTTGGTGACTGTCTATGTGTCAGTTTCCACAGATAAAGTTATCTTAGATAATGGTTCTAGCCTACGTGTATATGCAACAAATGGATTCCCGGAATATAGATCGCCGGTATTTTTATTGCGGTAACTTTATCGCCGACATTTTTATCGCGGGAAGTTTATCGCCTGGTAAGATTATCGCGGTAACTTTATCGCCCAGTAAGTTTATCGCCAGGTAATTTTATCGCCGGAACTTTATCGCGGAACAAGATTATCGCCGAGCAATATTATCGCCAAGTAATATTATCGCCGAGCAATATTATCGCCAAGTAATATTATCGCCGAGCAATATTATCGCCGAGCAATATTATCGCCAAGTAATATTATCGCCAAGCAATATTATCGCCAGGCGATATTATCACCAAACAAAATTGCTGTATGCCAAATATAATTTCATACCAAATTTGCGTCAACATACTTTATGGATAGTTATTTTCGGGTAGGTGTTTGCCTAAATGGCATTGAAACGTTTAAATTCCATGCACTACTTGGTAAGCAGGACGACCAAACATTTGCAAAAAAGCATCAGGTTTGTCGTAGACCTAACGCAGTAAATGAAACGAATTACAATGTTACTTAAGATAAGTAAGTCCATTTTCATGTACTATATTTGGTTACATGTCCTTCTTTCTGTAAGATTGTAACCATTGCAAATTTTATTGCTAAATCAGAAGATACTCGAAATAATTATTAAAATGACGTCACCGACTCATCCATGGAGTAAGTTAGCATCAGCAGCCTTAATTTTCACACTGCTATTTTTTCGTAAAACTACAGTATTTCGCGTCAGCCCTAAAAGCAAAACAAGGTGTGCTTTTGGGTAAAAGAATCGGTTTCTGATACTAAACTTGTTGAAGTCTGAAATTTTAATGCAGAGCAGAATGGTTCAGTATATTTGTTGACTACCCCTTCTCCAAAAGAAAAGAACACGCAATGGTTACATGTATCGTATTGTTTTAAAGCTTACGAAATTTTCTCCAAGCAGTTGCCATTTTGCCATTGTGCATTTCATGAGTACAAATTCCAAATTAATGTTTAATCTTTAACGCAAAAAATACCAGTCGTACTGCTTCTTAATTTGTTACATCAAAATATTTCCATGTTATATTACTAGTCATTGATTGTTTGTTTGGCGGAAATGTTGCTTAGCAATAATACAGCTGGCCCAGCTGAGCTGGGCGATAATATTTCTTGTCGATACTATTGCTCGGCGATAATATTACTTGGCGATAATATTGCTCGGCGATAATATTACTTGGCGATAATCTTGTTCCGCGATAAAGTTCCGGCGATAAAAATACCTGGCGATAAACTTACTGGGCGATAAAGTTACCGCGATAATCTTACCAGGCGATAAACTTCCCGCGATAAAAATGTCGGCGATAAAGTTACCGCGATAAAAATACGGCGATACAAGTGCCGGTCATCAACAAATGTCCAACAAACCTGACATTGCTGGTTTCTTTACTTATAAAAATGATTTGCAGTTTTGTCCATTAAATTCGTAGACAGAAATGAACATTATATCTGTTAAGCTGTAACAAACAAAGCTTTTTTACTTTTCAGGTTGCGACGCAGACAAGGGAAGTTGACACCGATGAACTTGCTGTTGTCCCATTTGGCTACAGCGGACCTGCTTGTTACATTTCTCATGATGCCCATTGAGGTAACTTTCTTTCGTAAACTTTTTTCATGAGCCTAAGAATATGCTTTAAAAAGTAAATATACTTTTCCCATGCAGATTGCTTGGAATGCTACTGTCTCCTGGAAAGCTGGTGATTTTCTCTGTCGACTTTGTTCCTTTTGTCGAATATTTGGTCTCTATCTCTCTGGATTTACTTTGATATGTATTAGCCTGGATCGTTTTTACGCCGTGGTTCACCCTCTTTCCGTAACTCATTCAAGACAAAGATGTCGATTTATGCTAAGCTGTGCTTGGATACTTAGCTGTGTTTGCAGTTTACCCCAGTTGCTAATATTTCATGTGGAAACTCATCCCGTGTTTACCTGGTACCAGCAATGTGTCACGTTCAACAGCTTCTCGTCTCCAGACTGGGAACTTGCATATAACTACTTTGGATTTGCGTTTATGTACGCATTGCCCCTGGTTACTATTACAGCTTGCTACTTACAAATCGTGTGGAAAATTTGGCAAGTAAATTCTCAAAAGAAGCAAGAGGATCAACTAAGAAGATCAACTTTGGGAAGTTTTGAGCGAGCTAAATTCCGAACATTGAAAATGACGGTAGTAATTGTGGCAACTTTCTTCCTTTGCTGGACTCCATACAACCTTATGAGTCTCTGGTACTGGATGGATTCTCACTCTGCATCCAAAGTAGATCAACGTGTGCAAAAAGGACTGTTTTTATTTGCTTGCACCAACAGTTGTATGAATCCGCTGATTTATGGATTGTTTCATTTTAAGAGACGGGACCAGAGTGAAAGGATGAGCGGAAATATGAGTGGTGTTGGCTTTGGGTATAATGTGGGTTTTGTGGCGGCTGCCTCCACAAGCTTGCATACTAGACGAACTAATATGTTTGCGTTAGAACATTAAGAATGGCAAATCAAGGGCTTGATGTATTCATGCCGTGATTTTGTTTGAAGGTCTCAATATGGTTATGTGGCAATTCTTAATAGTAATTCTTAGGACCTATATGTACATTGATAATATATTTATAATAATACTCAAATAAAAATTTGAATATGAACTTATGGACTTTTTGTTTTCGCAAGAATTGATTTAGCAAATCATGCATTATTTGAATGGCATCTAGTTAAGTGGATATGACCAAGTGGCAAACGTGAAGGTAAACAAATATATTGGTTTTGCGCAACGAGTTGAATTTACTTAGAAAATTGCATATTAAATTTGTGCGTGCCTGTCAGACCCAGTTATCTGGAAATGTCCGTGAAGAAGAAAAGTGGTTTAATTTGGGTTAAAAACAAGCATACAATACAAAATGCACGAGTTTTTTGAGAACAAAAGCAAATATTATGCTTCCTGAATTTGCTTGATGCTTTAGTAAAATGCTTATTTATTTTCTTCGAGGCTTGTTAGTGTATCAACTGGATTCTGGAAATTAAAAACCAACATAGTACTGAGTTTCATTGTTTGGTTCATGAAAGCTTAGTCCGTTTGGTACTGAAGCCAACAAAATGTTTAAGTCAGTATAAGTTTACCCTTAAGATTTTTTCTATCCAATTTGTAAAGGACGATATGCATAACTGGCCATTTTTGGCCCCCTAAATAAAAATCGAGGTTTTGCTCTAGAATCATAAAACAATCAAAAAGATTTATTCCAGTCAAGGTTTCACTTAGATTTGACCAATATTGCAAAAGTTATGAAGTTTTGAAAACGACGTGTTTGGTGACCCGACGCCATGAAAACGCCAGCAACAGGATATACTTAAGTGGACATAACTTCTACACTACAGACACATGCTCAAACTCTTAGGGGTCATCCGACAGACTAAAAGTCAGCAATCATCATCCACATTGATCTTTGCAAAAATTCCGTTCTTTCTATGATTTATGGGTAACCCATCAAGCATGGGCGCCGAAAAATTGCAGCTGTATACACTAAAAATTAGTTTGCACCTAAACGGTAGGAGATACAGGTCAACAAGTTAAATCAAAATGAAGCACAAAAGTGGGGCTATTTAAAACTCTGTACCGCGGACGAAACTCCTTGTAACTAAAATACTACATAAAAAACATGGAGGTTTTTGTGCAATTTCGGTGTACTTTTTGAGTTAAACCTGACCGTTCTTTTAACTTCTAAGGAGTTTCGTCCGCGGTACACAGTTTTTAAAAGCCCTACTTTAGTGCTTAATTTTAATGTACCTTGTTGACCTGTGTCTCCTACCGTTTAGATGCAAACTGTTACAGCTGCAATTTTTCGGTACTCATGCATGATAGGTTACCCACAAATCATAGAAAGAATGGAATTTTTGCAAAGGTAAATGTGGATGATGATTGTTAATTTTTAGTCTGTTGGATGACCCCTAAACCTTTCAGCACGTGTCTGTTGTGTAGAAGTTATGACCACTTAAGTACATCCGGTTGCTAGTGTCAGGTCACCAAACACGTCATTTTCAAAACTTCATAACTTTTGAAATATTGGTCAAATCGACGTAAAACTTTGACAGGAATAAATCTTCTTGCTTGTTTTATGATTCTATAGCAAAAACTCGATTTTTATTTTGGGGCCAAAAATGGCCCAGTTATGCATATCGTCCTTCATGTTTTTTGGAGTTTAAAGTACTGCGATAACATATGGAACAAAATGTTGAATTAAGGTTTTACAGAGAAGATGCTTTTGTAGGTAAGACTAAAGCTGATGGCTGTGAATCATCTCGTCCGCAAATTTTTAAAGTGCGGACGACAAAATACACATTTATACTCACGGCCAATCATCGAAATTTCACAGTACAACTGCGTGTTCTGGACAACGCGCCATGTATATGAGCCCCTTAGCATATAGGCATTCGTCGGCATTATTTTTTCCGTGAGCGCCGTTAAGTTTCAGCACTTAACCACCTGAGATTTTCAATACAGTTTTTAGCCGCAGTAGCACTCTTTACTTTACTCAAACTACCAGGAAAAGCTAACTATTTAAAAGCTGTTTGATCTGCTCAATTTCAATTTAGGTTTATTTTGTAATCCCTGTGTACTTATCGCAGAATAACATTATAGAGGGTTTTGTACTACATCTATAGGGTTTCTTTTTACCTTTTTAATTTAACTACTTGTCTTACACGGTTAGGTAATTACAATGGAACAATTCTTCTAATTGCATTAACGTTGTCGCTGTTGCACATGCTATGAGAAGCCTGTTGTTTCCTCCCACGCTTTTTCGAAAGCCAAAAGATTTCCGTTGGAATTGTAAAACAAATTACTTTGCTTGTAATAAACAAATTGAAGCATTATAAAAACTGATTTGTTGTTACATTTGAAAACTGTAGTATTTCCATGCGCATTTGAAAATACTTACGCAAGCAAATATTCAACTCATCAAATAACGGTTTTTAAAAGATCAAAGAGACGACTTGTTAATTAAATTCCTTTGAATACTACACCATGTCACAATGTAAAAATAAATGCACGTGTAATGATGTAGACTGATTTCTATACAATCTCAAAAAGAAGATTTGCTGGAATTAATGGAAGTGGAATACTCAGCAACATACACAATTTGGTTCAAGCGTTATCATGAAGCCCGGCATGCTCGGAATAGTTTTGCCACAGGAATGTAATTATACTTCATTCTCAACCCTGACCTATAAAACTCATAAGAACAAATAACGGTTACGCGGGATTTGTGGTTCACGTAATTGATTACTAATAGAATGTGTCAAAATAAACCAGAAGTTTATTTTCAGCTTGTGATTACCCCATACGTTCAATAAGTTGTGTCACCATGTTGCAGATGTCAAGCAAGAATTGTTTAGCGGTATAGTTCGTGTAGTGAGCTAAATACAACACAATAAAACCTGGAAAATTCATTTTCCTTCCAGATCGAGTAACGGGTGAAGTAATTTGCTTTTAATTCCCCGTTGTGTTCGTGATTAGGATGCAGAAATAATAACGCTTTGTAGGGATTTGTTAGAGTAAATTGAAATATTTATTTTCTACACTATCGTTAACGAAATTGTATTCAGAAATTAAATTACAATTTATAATATAAGCCGAAATATTGCAGTGCAGGGGAAGACTGAAAAAGCCCCTGCACTTGCCTTCACAAGCTGTGAAGAAAAAGTGTCATTTGTTTTATGTAGGAGAGCTGAGATTTTTCAGCTCTCATTCCTTTTCTACAAAGTGCATGCATCGGCCACATGGAAGATGGGATGTTGAAGTTGGTGCGCTTGGTTGGGAAGGCTTTACGTCATGAGTGGGGTTATAAAGTCCCCCCACCAAGGCGGTGATTGTGGACATCCGGGTCAATCAGCGACGCTATTTAGTCCCACGATGTAAAGCCTGACAATCTACTGGTCTTCTAGGACGAAGAATTCTGTTACCGGCAGGAACTGGTGAGTTTGTTGGGGATGAGAGCGAAGCGGATGTGGACGGGGTGACTGTGGATAACAATAAAGAATTGGTGGAGGGCATCGAATTTTGGTGTGGAGCAGTCATGCTATTGTCGGAAATTTGCGGGGAAGCCATTTGTTGACAGTTGTTCTGGTCTAAGAAATTTGTTGTTGAGTCTGTCCGGGTGACATATGGGCGTAACATCTGAATGTGGATAGGAGACTTTTGTCGACATTCTGATTTGGTATTACTGTTTTTACCACAAGTGCCACATGGTTCTTTTCGTAGATGTGGGGGGCGGTATTTGGTTTTGTCAAGAGCTGGTGATGGTTCGGATTGTGCTGGAGTAGTTGGAGTAGGACCCGGTGCACATTTGGACACTTGAAGTGTTGGAGCTAGGATTTGTTTCAATTTTTCCACAAATGGTCGAGGGATGATATCTCCTGCGAGGAAATCTTCGAGTCCATTTGAAAAGTCTTCAATGCGTTGTAAATGTTCTCTAATTTTCCCCCACTCCCTTATCATTTGATTCCGGATGTGGATAATATCCTGAAAAAGCTGGTCAACTTGACAATGGGATTCCTCTAACGTTGTTTGCAGGTCTTTGTACCGGAGGTCTTGACACTGACTAACAAACTGAGTGAACTTCCGAGCATCATTTGCAACTTCCAAGATTTTTCCACATAATTGGCTGTCCAATCCGTTGAAATCAGTGTTTATTTTCAGCACTTCGGTGGAAGTGTAGGATTTCTTACGGGTCGGTGGCGCATTGTCCGGAGGGAACGGGGTTGTAGAAATTTCGGTGGGCGTATTCCATATTTTCCTGTAGCTACTCCTATAGATACGGTTGCCCATTATGTAGAGATAATGTAACAACATGGGAGCGATGACAGGAATGGAAATTATAAACCACAACTGAAGATTCATAACTGATTCTGGCACAAGAAACTGAAAAAAAAGAGGACGGTGATAGCGGCTCCGATTTCATTTTGGCACAAGAATGTTTTTTTTTGTTATGAAGTGGGCGTTTATTAACTATCTGCGTAATCCTGTAACCCAATAGTTACGGCACCATTGTAACGGGTGAAGTAATTTGCTTTTAATTCCCCGTTGTGTTCGTGATTAGGATGCAGAAATAATAACGCTTTGTAGGGATTTGTTAGAGTAAATTGAAATATTTATTTTCTACACTATCGTTAACGAAATTGTATTCAGAAATTAAATTACAATTTATAATATAAGCCGAAATATTGCAGTGCAGGGGAAGACTGAAAAAGCCCCTGCACTTGCCTTCGCAAGCTGTGAAGAAAAAGTGTCATTTGTTTTATGTAGGAGAGCTGAGATTTTTCAGCTCTCATTCCTTTTCTACAAAGTGCATGCATAGGCCACATGGAAGATGGGATGTTGAAGTTGGTGCGCTTGGTTGGGAAGGCTTTACGTCATGAGTGGGGTTATAAATCCTTTTCTGTATGCTTTTACCTAATTTTAGGTATAAGCAACATATTATCATATAAGCATAACATGTTTCACAAAAAATAAAATACAAATGGTTTTTCTGTTTGTGAACGTATGCCGTTATTTTATGGCTTCTGGTGAAAGTAATTTCCCTCCCTTTATTTCGCTTTCTCTGTCCGTATAGTCTTATTAACGTCCGTCTAGACAATTCTTGGTGATTTACATAAGATATGACGTGCAATTAATTTTGAGCTTGGCCTATTTCTTCATTTAAACATCTTCATGGTATGCTTCATTGTATGTATTCCTATTACTATGACATATTAATTAGTACAACCTACTAACCTCATTTATTTTGTCCGTTCAGCTGCTCGTACGTCAATCCGTCTTTCTGTCCGTTCTATCGAGTTTTATTACCATACAACCAACCCACCAATCTAGACAACTTGATCTTTTTTCCGAATTTTAAATATTTGTATCTTGAATTTTTAAGGCCTTTAATTTTCTTAATATTTCTGCAGTAATTGCTGTCTAAACGTCCAAATTGGAGATTCAATCTCCGAGATTGATTGCTGATTACATTCATGTAAACATTCTGAGAGTCTAATATCTAAAACCACTCTATTGGATCCGTATTACACATACACCCAAAAAAAGGAAAGATCCAATGAATCCACGTTGTCGACTGGTTTGATTTGTCTGATAACCTGATTCAGAGACGCTATGCCATTTATTATAATGTAATTCTAATATAAAGTTTACGTTTAAGGATTTATTAAATTGGTTTCTGAACAGTATCAAATGAATAAGAGACATTGACCCTAAATTGAAAAGCAAGAATTTGCATTTAAAAAACAAGCATGCTCTAAAATAGTTTATTGTTTGCATAAAAGCTTATAAAATTAGTACCGGTATGGAAACTATTTTGTAGGATGAATCGAGTGAGAACAATAATATTAAAAAATTAAGATTTAGCAGTACTTTAAACTAGCAAGGGTTATCTATCAATCTGTCCTATATCTACAATTGAAGCACTGAGGTATCTGGGCGTATAAATTTATTAGTCCAAATACGTTCTGTAGCAAATATGAAACCTCTGTAACGCGTGTTCCGAAACAAAGAAATAGTCTATGGCATTCCTTGGCTCTTGAACTATATTAAAATAAAATTAATTACGATTTGCACAAATAACGTAAATCTGAATAGCAATATTTTGATCAAAAAATCAAACGCAATATGCTTTTTAAATTATAGTAGATTCTGTTACCACCAAACCAATTTTTCGTTTTACAAGGATACCCTAAAAACGTTTCCATCTTGATTTCACTAAACGTGAAGAGCAATGACCTTGTATTACACCGCAGAAATACAGCAAGTAAGCAACAGATCCAAGATTCTCGGGTAGTAAAAATTTTCTAGGATTCATGACAGTTCGTTTATTCCTTGTAAAATAACACTCGGGGCCAAAAGAGACATGCAGTTTTATTACAGCAATTTTCTTTGTGCCTGATAATGATACTTGAAATCTTGATGGTATGCAATGTCAAGTTTGATTACCCTAAAAGGACAATAACTTCACAATTATGTGGAACATAACCCTGGTTGGAGGATTTTGAATTATATGTAGAATTGGTTGTTTTTAAAAAGTGCAAATTCTAAACCTGCTTTCACTCTGGAGTAATATAAGGTTACTATAATTGCATATATAAAAATGAGGTCTATTCAAAATCGCAACATGCTTCTGTTAATAAATGTGCAGAGTTTAACTTTTTGCTAAACAGTACTCTACAATTATATTTTGTTGACCATAATATATATATTATTTATGTTGTTACTCCAAACCACAACATGAATTTTTGTTCCTTAAAAACACTACAAAGTTCATAGTATCAACTTTTTTTGCCTGGAATCACGGTATTATTCAAGCAACCTTTAACAAATTCGAATGGGACGCTAATTTTAGAGAAATATTCTTTAATTAAAAAGACATTCCAGATTATTTCCATTGTTTGTGTTTACGCTTGAAGTACGTTTTATAGCATTAACAAATTACAAGCAAATTTACGGTTACAGAAAGTGTCATTAAGAATTTACATTTGTTTGTTTACTTTTAAAAGGACCAGTTGGCATAATAGTAAAAACTAAAGAAAGTGCAACATGTACTTTTATTTGAGCAAAAGTACACACTGAGTCTTGGTTACATCAGCTTTGTTTTATTTTCATTTTAAAACTTAAAACTTATTCCTCGAAACCCATTAAGACAACCCAGACTTTCTGAACTTACTTGTTTGCTTACAATTTTAAACATCTCCCGTTTGTTCACCTCGCATGTAAGCATTCATTGAGATATTCAATTGCAAGTTGTTGGTTTTCAAGTCAAACGGTTAACAAGGTTTAGTTATTGTATTCACATACAATGTACCATAAAGTGTACTAAAACTTCTGAAAATCTCACTTTTCTTGTTCTCACTTTCACTATATCAAACTCTGTAGCAAGTTCATTCGCCCGTAATATACTTGCCTACGCCTTTCCATTCAACTGAGCTTCCTTTTATTTCACTTTCTCCGTAGGCTTGGCTAGTGAAACTTTCACTCACACAAGGCAGTTGTTTCCGGAGCTTGCATTAGAACGGACGTGTGCTGATCTTTTGTTGTAGCTGTGGTTTCCAAACTTGCGTTAGGCCTTACATTATTTTGTAGCAAGAGTTTATTTCGTTCCATGAATAAAATGTTCAATCACAAATAGCAAACTCGTTTCTGAAAAAGATACTTTAGTGTTTTAAATAGTTTGTAACAACAGATATATAATCTGTGTCGTAATGGCTACTAATGTTCCAAAGTTTCAAGTTAACTTTAGTGTAAGCAAGGAGGATGCATATACTGAGTCCAAAACTAATAGCGTCTCACCGATTGCGTTGAAGTACGACAACGCTAGTGCACTACCAACTGATATGAAGTTCAACGAAGGAAACTTGCTGGCAATTGTTGTGTATTCTGCGTTGATGGTGCTATCTGCAGTTGGAAATACAACAGTTTTTTGTACTATTCTCAGGAAAAGCATGGCAACATAGATATTTGATTAACAAAATTCATAACTGTCATACAAAGAAACTGCTATAAATTTTCCAAGGAAACGATTCGCCTATTTATTTAAGGCTGTTCTACCCAAATACGATAAAATGAAAAGACTACATGCTATATAAAATGTATATTAAAACATGCATGTGGATCAATCAGAGAAAAAATATAGTGAACTGAATTTGGAATGCAATATAATTCAAGGTCTTTAGAAAAAACAAAATTAGTTTCTCGATGCCTGGTAATAGTTGGAAAGTATTTATTCTAACCAGTCGTATTTCAATATTTGCAAACCATAAGACCAAACTACAATTCATGTTGCACATAACAGGTCACTTTTCTTTTAAATATTTATGAATGGCTTTAGAAAGTACCCCAAAAATTAGGGAATAAAGTTACAGACACAATAAAACTTAGAAACCATATTTTGTACATTTTGTGTTTAATCCAATACACACACAGGGTTCTATAGTGCTTCTGAGTAGGATTGAAACTCTATTGATTTAATACCCAAACTTTCCTATTTTCCTCTAGAATAGTATAATATTCAAGCTTGTTTGTGTACCTAATTCAATGAGCTATATGTAACTGTTTGAATATATACTCCCATTTTGTATCTTAGAAGCCCATGAAAACCAAAATATATTCATACAAAACATTATTTTTTGACAAGTATAAACAATAAATTTGTCCTCTCTGTGATGTATGCGCCATTTGAGGGTTAGCACTGTCGCTTCTTTGCTAAATTACAATCAAAGAGAGAGACACATTTTGTGAAAGTACAAAAGTGCCAATTCAAATATGTTATTAAATTAAAACCACTGAGTTTATGAATAAAGAATATACAGTCATTAGCAAGCCATTCAATCAAATAAATGTACACTACACCATGTAGCTTATGAATGACCTTGTTTAACGATAATAATTAGTGCTATCCAGAATCGTTTGCTGATTGCTGGTTTTTCAGGGAAACCAAAATTCAGAAAGCATTTGCCACAAGCTTTACGCCACAGGTATCTTTGCGACAGAGAATATCAAGAAGTGACAATTTTACTATCAAACCACTGTTCTTCAATTTGGTAAACTAATGTACCATAAAGTTTTGCGATCCCCATTGACATTCGACATTGCAGTCAGGTCCTTGGTATTTTGCCATGATTGGCATCTTAAGAATACACCGTATACACGCTGGAGCAATTTGCTTATTACCAAATAATCCTCTGGGGTTTTCAAAATAACATTCCGTAAACAAACATTCAACTTTTCTTTCCGCAACAGTACCTTGTTACTCCCTTCAATTATGAACAGAATACATACCCTGCATCCTTATAGCACAATTTGTGCTCAACGCTACACCATCCACGTTTCATGTTCTGCTTTTCCTTGAAAACATTCAGGCGTTTATGTAATTAGCTGCTTGGAATTCATGTACGAGTATAAAAAAGCGTTTCTAACTACTCCTATAGACAGCTTACATTCAAAAAGATCAAAAGCAGCTTTTGTTACCTACATCAATTTCTACAGACAACCAAAACCGCATGGGTAGCCCTAGGAATATAATAACATTGTTGAAAGTGCGCCGGACATTTTTTTTACTTTTCACGTGCGACAAACACTTAGTTCCTTTACAACATTAAAAACTTGTGAATGGACCTATTACATCTATCCCGCTCATTGTAAGTTCTGAGCCGTTAAACTAGAAACCAGTAAGTACAGGGCACGCACTTCACCATGCCCTAAATGAGAGTATGAATGAATTTTTACTGGCTTTGATCTCTGTTTACTTTCAACCGAGAAGAAAACATGCAAACGTGTACCTAACATACCAAGCACAAAAACTCATGCATGTGCGTACAAAATATAGAAAAGATGAGAAGAATGGATACGAGAAACAAATTAAATTTTATGTATGCATCTCTTTGCATTTTTGATGTGTACATTAACATAGCAGCAAAACATATATACACCTTGTTTAAAAACTATCTAAGCAGTGCGAGCTGGTGATTGTGAAATATAACTGAAGAATATAAAGAAACATGAAGAAACACGTGCTCATAAACTTATATCTTTGATTTTCATAGATTGAGACGCGCACAAGGAAGATTAACTCGGATGAACTTGCTGTTGTCTCATTTGGCTGCAGCTGACCTGTTGGTTACATTTCTCGTGATGCCCATTTAGGTAAATTTCTTTTTAACCGTTGTCGACGAATATGGGAATAAATTAAGTAGAGTAAGTGTAAATTTTCTGTCCAATAGATTGCTTGGAATGCTACTGTCTCTTGGAAAGCTGGCGACTTTTTCTGCCGACTTTGTTCCTTTTGTCGAATATTTGGTGTTTACCTCCCTGGATTCACGTTAATGTGTATTAGCCTTCATCGTTTTTACGCCGTTGTTCATCCACTTTCAATAACTTATTCAGGACAACGATGCCGAATTATGCTAAGCTGTGCTTGGATTTTAAGCTGCGTTTGCAGTTTACCCCAGTCGCTAATATTTCATGTGGAAACTCATCCCGTGTTTACCTGGTACCAACAATGTGTCACGTTCAACAGCTTTCCATCTCCAGACTGTGAGTTGGCCTATAACTACTTTAGATTTGCGTTTATGTACGCATTGCCCCTAATCACTATTATAAGCTGCTACTTACAAATCGTATGGAAAATTTGGAAAGTAAATTCTCAAAAGAAACACCAGCAGAACCAACTTAGAAGGTCAACTTTCCTCAGCTTTGAGCGTGCTAAGTCCCGTACCCTGAAAATGTACGTTGTAATTGTGGCCACTTTCTTTCTTTGCTGGACTCCATGTAACGTTATGAGCCTCTGGTACTGGATGGATTCACACTCTGCATCCAGGGTAGATCAACGTGTGCAAAAAGGACTGTTCTTGTTTGCGTGTACCAACAGTTGTGTGAACCCATTAATTTATGGTCTATTTCACTTGAAACGACGGAATCAAAACGGACAATTTAGTGGAACTATTAGTGGTAGCTGGAATGTGGGTTTCGTCGCAGCTACTTCAAAATCAGTACAAACTCGTCGAACAGCTGTGATTGCGTTACATCCGTAAAAAGTGTATAAAGTGGGTTCACGCCTCTGTAGCATTATTTAGTTGACTGTGTGAAATTTATGGAAATTTATGTCTAAAGTGAATACTACAATATATAAATATTCAATACTTAGGCGCATATAAAATATGTCTTTTATAGCTATACAATGTAGCTACCACAAATGCATAAAGGTTTGCAGAATATAGGAATGATGGGTCTATTTAGGTTGTTCCGCTTTAATTAAGGAGTTTCATATATCTACTAATTACTTTGGGGATTTGATATTCAAGCATTTAATGTTGTGATGATTTAAATCTTTACTTGGATTTTACTAACGAAACTAGCATGATTGATTACCTTGGGAAAAGTTTAAAAGTTGAGAAAATCTCAATTTTCTTGTTTTCTCTAGGATTCACATACTGCTAATTTACATTGAGAATTTTTAATTACCTGCGTACCCAAATGACTTGAATAACCTTAGCTGTCTAGGTGTACCATTTAACTTCTAGGAAACAAATTTACCAGATAAGGAGAAACCCCAGAGCATTCTAAGAAAATACTTTTCCATATTTCCGAGAATTTTTTTGCACAGCACACATCATTTTTTTGTTGTAGTTGGCGCCCACCCACATAGCACCAAGACATCATTCTGACAACTTTATGAGAGATGGATTTGTGAATCGTGATGTCTTGAAAATATCATATCCAGAAGAGGTTTTCAGTAATAGACACAGCTCTACGCGGATCGATAAGGTCACCTTGATAAAACGCTTACATCGCTATAGTTGAAGGCGCCTACTGAATTAATTAGACAATGTATTAGTTTGATAGCAAATTCAGATAAGTGGCGTTAAAAAATAGTAACATATTCATTAGCAAGTAGCAACTTTATTTATGGCAGGTAAGAGGTTTATTCACTCGTTTTATAGTTTATTAATAAATACTAAAAATTTGGTATTTAGGTATCCAAAAGTCACAACAATTTAATATGCTTGACAGCTTGACACATCATATGACAAAGTAAGTTTTTTAAGAACTGATAGCTCTATATTCCGAGCACGAAATCAACAGCCATTAAAATTTAACCAGCTTGGGGAATTTAAGTGTACAGTTTACTCTCCTAAGTGCTGTTAATGGTCATTATGAGAAAATTATAGTGTGACGAATATTTAAATTTCTTGAATTTGACGTTCTGTGATCAAAAGAATAAGCTCGGTCCCTGCTCAGAAAGTATGACATGTGGATAAAATAGAAGAAATAGCGTGGGCTTTTCCATTTATTTAGAATTAACTAGCATTTTATCAGTAAATATTTAAAGTGTTATTCATGTCAGTTCTGTCACGTATAACTTGCTTGCTGAAAATATTTGCTTACTACTAGAACCATTTGTCGTTCATATTTTAAAGCTAACACACCTGCAAAATGCTGCAATCGGATAATCTTATTTCTTACGTTATACGTCTAATTTCCAGTGCAAAATGGGGGCCTATTAGTTTGCTTCCTTTGGAATGGAATGAAGACAAACGTATTTTATATTACACTCCAGACTGGCATGTATATTATTCTTCGGCTTTTGGGCTAGTTTTTACAATAGCTTGCATATTTTGGGAATTTTCGAGCAGCGACCAACTATTTGCCAAAGCTCTTCACGGTTTCTATTTTTTCAATTACGGAGGATATTTGTGTTTTCTTTGCTTCTATCGGAGCAGCAGAGGGCGGACCTTCGTGTGTATTTTTAATTGGCTTTTGTCATTTGAAAATCGATATTATAATAAACACGCAAAAGGAATGAACCTACGGTCTATCCAAACACGATGGAAAAAGCTACAAACAGTTCGTATCATTCTGATACTATTGTACTATGGAATACCACTTACTTTACTGGTGCTTAGTATAGCAAGCACTTTAGCTCCTTTAACGGCAGTTAATCCATTTTACATTTTATTTAAAAGCCAAGCGGAATCAGAACAACTATTTCGAAAGATTTTCATTTGCGTGTTGTCAGGAGCCCTAAATTTGTTAAATCATTGGCTAATTGTTCATGTGCTTCAATTGGTGCTGATGGTAAACACATGTCTATTTTACTTTGAAATGGATGATGCAGCACAGCTTGTTATACAGAACATTTTGGCAAAACCTACCTCTGGAAGCAATAACTCATTAGAAAATTTTGTGAGTTTGAGAGCCCTTCAAATAATTTTAAAATCTTATAACAATTTACATCAGAATACTATTACTGCTCTTATCACATTTGGTTCTATGTTTGCTCAGATAGTCAGTTTGTACATAATTATTGCATTGAATACTAGAGATGGGTTCGTAACTTTTCTGTTTGCTGTGCTAGTATACATTTTTGGACTGATTATGGCAATGGCTTCGTTTAAGATTACGGCAGATGTTAAAAAAGCAAGTGATAATGTGAAAAAGGCATTAAAATCACAGTGTGAATGCAAGAAGGAAAAAATGTGGGCAAAGAGAATTATAAAAAGTTTTCCTGTGATTGGAATTAACTCTGGTGGACTATTGACTATTGATCGAGTAACCTTTCCAAGAGCCGAGTTGTTCAGTATAGAGCAAACAGCAGCAATGTTGCTTCTCAGTCGTGACTAAAAATTTAATGTTTCACACAATTTTGTGGCATCTATAACGGTTTTATGTTTATCCGCTTAATACAATTTTTCTTAAAGTGATTGTTTTTCTTTTAAGGCCGGGCAAAACGATTGTTTTGATAGTAAAAGTTTCTTGACCAGGCTTTTAGAAGCTTTACCTGTAATTTCATTCCTCATTTTTTTAAAGCCAACAAAATAGAACAGGAATTAAAGAAACAAAGCATCCACTTTGACAGTTTATGCAATAATTTGGCCGCTGTTTCATTTAAAGTATAATCCAAAAATTATCAGTGTATTATTTATTAAAACTTTCTCTACCCGATGTATTTATGTTTACTCAAATGCTCTGCTTTAGAATTTTAAAATATAATTTTAATATCTAACAGATAAAACTCTCAAACAACTTTTGAAATTTATTAAACACGCTTATTATTAAAAAATCGTAGATTACTAATGAAAGTCTATAAAATATTTTGACACACTTCAATACAGTTTATACTAAAACATAAGTGGATACAGTTTGTGCTACATTGCTATCCTTTTTCTGCTGTCATCATAATTTACAGATGTACCAAAAACAAGAAAATCTTAAGCTAAAACCTATCAAAATATATCAGTTTTAAAGCTTCATTAGAACTGCAGTTGAAATGCAGTTTACAATTGCGTCTGCTACAGCTTTTTGGTCTAAGCCGCACTAAGCCGACATGGGGGATCTGCTCACATCTACGGGGGTCGGCTGCGTCGTGTACTTCATTGAGAAAGGAGTAAAAATGTGTGACTCGACTCGACTTTATGAATAATCTCAATGAAGTACACGACGCAGCCGACCCCCGTAGATGTGAGCAGATCCCCCATGTCGGCTAAGTGCAGCTCAGACAAAAAACTGGTCTGCTATTGTAAAGGTTGATTTATTTTAAACAAGTATTACTGGTCCAATTTCATACCCAATACTTGGACTCGACCGTAAACACTGCTGTTCATACTTTTTAGTAGCAAAATGCTTCCAAATTTTTTTATACTTTTTACCATTTACATGCGGTGGAGCAGCAAAATACACCAAAAAGAAGTTTACAAAAGAGCAATTAGTACGATTACCGCGCAACCATAGTACACAAAAAGTGGCAAACTATTATAAAACTTGATCACAACATATCGTCTCCCAAGACGCATTATGCAACAAATGAATTTAGCTTGGTAACATCAACAAACACTTGAAATCTCGGTGGTCAGCATCACCAGACACATGCATTTATGAACGTCAGCATCAACAAACACTTGATTTTGTGGGTGAAAACATCACCAAACAAATGAAAAAACTAAGTTTTGAGAAAAACGCATTTTACTTCAAGTTCCAATATTTTATTCCAAAAATGAAATTTAATTGTGGACAACAAAGTAAGTTTTCAAAAATACATTCCTAAAAACATACTTGTCATGACTAATGTGGTAAATTATCATAAAACAGGTGAGTCTCCTCCGGTAGGACATGTTTAAGATCTTGAAGATCCTTGAATTTTCGGTCAGTAATTTTTAGTCTGTTTTTGTACAATTGGGGGTACAATACGTTAGTCAACTTTTTTGAAACGTGTGGAAGGCTGATCCACTGGTCATCATCAAAAGCCAGTTTATACGATATCTTTCCATCTGGAGCGTAACGAATGTTTTTTAAATCCGTAACACATGGGTCACTTTTTTTCTTACCAGGTCTAATTGATATGTAACGCTGCTTGCTGACATTTGAATAATCCACAAAGAATGTGTGATCAATTTCTTTGACAATGTACGGCTGTCTCCTTCTCGCAGTTTCAATTATTTTAACATAGTCGTTGGGCACAAAGATTTCTTTATGCTTGATTGCAGCTCCAATTACACTGTGAACGGTGTCACATTCCATTTGTGTGTAGCCACGTTCTAGAAATTTTTGAATAATTTCACGATTTTCTGTAACTGAGATATTAAGCAACGCATTGGACATCATAGTGTTACGGTTTTGACTGGTACAGCCATCACTGTAAATTTTAATAGGTAGATTGCCACAAATATAAGCCTTAATTAAATCCGACAAGCATGATGATTGATGGATGGCAATGGTCGATGATTTTAAATCACCCTCAGATTCGTTCCAAACATAGCAAACTGCCATGTGGGTCTTCATATCGTACACTGTAAAGTTGTGAACCATTAACTTGGTTTTATAATACAGCAAACTGGCCGTTAAAACCGGTGACAGTAGTACAGCTTGCATATTCATTGTCAAAACATGACACTTGCCGTCAATTGCTTCGTTTTTGTCCTGTTCCTTAGCATCCCTAGCGAGATCGGTAAGTTTGGCTCGGTGAGTCTCCCATTCGCCTTTTTCAACGTTTCCATTTTTGTAGGCTACGCAAATGTCACATTGGTCCTTACGGGGAGTGAAGAAGGAAAGATTCATTTCATCCATCACACTGCAAAACGTGTAATTGGAACACGCAACTAACTGGTTATCTTCGCACCATTTCTGATAGCCCGAAAAAAGTTTTGCTTTCGACTGTATATCTGGCTGAAGATATATTTTTGAGGAATTTGCCCTGGCATAATGCGACGGCAACTTTGGAAGTCCCTCAAGAAACTGTTTGGCGTTTGTTGCAGCCAAAGTCCGTGGCCTTCCAGTTCCCCCTTGTTTTGGAGACGAGATGGGCATGCCATGTTGACTTTGCTTAACCCAAGAAAGAACCTCATATTTTCCTAAACCAAGGGTAGACAAAAACATCTGGCGACACACTTGCAGCTTCTTGTCAAACAGTTTCAGCGAGTAGCAAAATGTGTCTTCCCGGAGTTCCAGACTTCCTTTTGATTTCCTCTTGACAGGGACACGATCCACTAGTGAGGTTACGTAGGCTTTTTTCTGATCCCAATTCATTGCCTGCCAGAAGTTTTTAAATAGTTCTTCTCGAATGGTTTCCGGAAACTGCAAGCAATTGAGATTTTTTCGCTTTCCACAATACTTAGAGGTACATCTAGCACCCAAACGCCTTGGTCCCTTTTCAACTCCAAATATCTGCTTCCGTTTCCCGGTTTCCTCCGAGCTCTTATGCGAAAAGCCAAGGTAGCCTTCTCCCTTCATCCGCTTGATTTTGTTTATTTCCCTTCGCCAAGTACTTTTGTCGGGTTTTCGTTTTCGAACACGCTTTGAAGCGCTTATCTCCTGATACACCTGAAGGTCATCTGTCAGTCACATTATTCATATTACAACATGTATGTAAAGTTCCAGATAAATATGAAGTGGCAACTTGTTTTTTAATTGTTTAAGTACCTTCGTACACACAATCATTAGGTTCGTCATTCTCCAGATCAGCATCCGGATCACAATGTCGCTGGACACCCGCGGCCGGACTATAGTTAAGTTTCCACCGGTAATGGCCATCCGTCTTTGGCGAAGAATTGGGGGTGACGTTGGTCACGCAAACAACTTTTGACCCATTTGAGGATACAGCTACACGAACAAATTAAAAACGTAAATTTTGCGAGTTAATTTTTGGTATGATAAAGAAGGGATAACTTACCATTTTCTTGGACAGCACTAAGTAGTTCATTTACGGAAAATAATGAATCGTCATTAGTTTCCTGACTAGAATCATACGCCTCACTAATGGCGTCCATGATTGGATGTCCGTTAAAATAATGCCAGCTTTAACTACGCACGAAACTGTATAAAGGGTAATCTGAAGACCATTTTTGAATGCTCTATAACTTCTGTCTTTGTACCTGAATTTTGATGGGGTTTTCAGCATCTGATAGAAAAAAAGTTGGGTTTTAAAACTGATGCTTAGTCGCATATATCCCCAAAATGCATTTGTTTGGTGATGTTTTCACAAAATCAAGTGTTTGTTGATGCTGACGTTCATAAATGCATGTGTCTGGTGATGCTGACCACCGAGATTTCAAGTGTTTGTTGATGTTACCAAGCTAAATTCATTTGTTGCATAATGCGTCTTGGGAGACGATATCCACTTGTAGTTGCCGCTACAATTCCCATAATTAGCAACACCACAAGGAATTCAGAAACAATGTAGTTTCCTATACGAATCAATATGCAAATAATGCGAACATTATTGCATATTGATCAAACATTTGAGAAATTGCAAACGGGTTTTACCCTCAACGTAAGCATTAAAATGTTGTAACGACCCAGATTTTGAATTTCTGTTTCTGTTTGACCATTATCTATATGATCTGTATGCAATGCCGTGTTGAAGGAACGATCGTATAAATCAAAGGATAGCTTATGCATTGCCTCGACAAAGGACAAAATGAGACTTAGTGCAGGGAGTACAATTCCAGCCTCAACAATTGTTATAACTCCCAAAGTTATTGAAGATACTTTTTTCGCTCCATCGAAAATATGGCATTTCTTAATGGCAGAGGTACTGAACTCAAGAAAAAATAAGCATTAATACAAGATGCACAGGATCGTAGTCCCAAACTAAGGGAACAGCAGAAAACACCAGTGGAAATCCTGGAAAACAGAAGCAGTAAATTGAAACTTCTCCAAGTTTTGGTTTCCTTCGGTAACTGGGCCAGCCTACATTACATAAAATACTCTTTAAATTCAAATCTGTAACATATTAACTAAATACTTGTTGTCTTACCTTGTGCAAAAACTCGCATAAGTTTAAAACGTTGATTTAGAGCATAACAAATACAAAAGCGCTGTTTTACAAATATACGAAATCTGGTTATTCCAGGAAACAGTACAGCAAATATCAGGCAATTGAAAGCTACTTGTTCATATTCTCGCTGATTATGCCAGTTTGTGCAGAGAAAATAAACGAGTGCTAAGAAAGGGCATAAGAAATACTGCCGAAAACAAGACTGAATAATACAAGTACTTGGGTAACGCTCGTCGTCTCGTGTTTAACGTCGTCTTTAAAGCTTGCTAAGAATGCAGGATTCTAATAACAGTTTAAAGTAGAAGAATCTAGTACAACTGGTGACTGTATAAATCTCTGATATAGAAACAGAACGTTAATGCATCCTTGTGTAACCGCCATTTTAATGCTAACAACAGGAATTCAAGACTAAAAAGACAGTACATCAATCTACTCTGCAATGCCAAACTATAACCAGCATCCGTTAATCCCGCTTAACCATTTTTACAAATTGAATATTTTACAAATTACAGCGTTTCTTTCACTCTGTTTTTGTTGTGTAAATACCAAATATCTAATATTGGCTGATGAATACAAATATCTTGCCTGTTCATTTGTGTAACAACAGTAAAAACTGACAGGTTGTTACGAAACACAGGTCCGGACAAAACGCAGGTGGGGATTTACACAGGTGACAATTTGCACGGAAGCGTCAATGTGATTAAAATTTCATATGCGCATTATCAAACCAGTCAATGGTAAACCTTTAAAAATGCTCACTGCGAAAGACCTGGTTTAGACCCCATTTAACGTGGATTAGACCCCAAATAGCCTGATTTTGACCCCAAATAGCCTGATTTTGACTCCAAATAGCCTGATTTTGACTCCAAATAGCCTGATGTTGACCCCAAACAGCCTGATTTTGACCCCAAATAGCCTGATTTTGACTCCAAATAGCCTGATTTTGACCCTAAATAGCCTGATTTTGACCCCAAATAGCCTGGTATAGATCCCAAAAATAAAATGGACGAACAGACGGACACACGGACACACTACTCGTTAATAAGCTCCCCTGCTGACGCAGCGAGCTAATAAAGGATGATGAAACTGCTCTTTTAAAAGCGATTGCAAAACTTTTAAATAAAAATCAATAATGTAGACGACAGGCTTTCCTACGAATACTTTTAAGCAAATAACCTACCTATGTATTGTTTCTTAAAGTATTGGCAGGAAAGTGTCTTATAAAAAATTGGTTGATTTTTTGGAATAACATCGACGTCAACCTAGGCACGCGTATTGAGAATCAATTGTTGCTTCATACTTAGAAATATACAGTTTTTTAACTTAACATTTAACGTATAGGGCATAATATGCTAAAGAGTCTAATAGCTGATACAAAGCAAACGTGTATAACCTATTAGGTATTGTGTGGTGGTTTATGTAGAAACAATGTTAACTACTCATGTCATGTATCTGTACAGGCAAGTTATACTGGAGGTAAAGTGGTTGGGAAATACCAAATGAAATCAATCTTATTGATTGAAGTTTTTACATGTTTGCTTTAAATTATATTTGAAAATAATAAATTATTTAAATTTTGTTTCAAAGCGGGCGGGGTACTATTTAAAAAAGGAACCACATAGATATTGGAAGAACTGAGATAAGTAATTTGCGTTGTATAGATAAATAATTATTTTAATTATTTAAATTTTGACCTGTATTATGTAGTGGTCTACCAATCTAAGCACGCGTATTTAAAATCAATTTGGTATTTAAAAAATATTTCATGAATTTCTTATTTTAAATGTTTTTCTATGAGCTTCTCTTATATTTTTTGAATTGTTTTAACAAAGGATTTTGAAATACGTGGCTGAATAAAGGCTTTTAAGTAAAATAAATGCATTTTGAATTAGTTAAAAACTTGTAAGCTAGGAGACAACTTCGCATACAGCAAAGTTCAGCGCTTAAGCTATACTAGATATCCCGTTGTTACTAAGTACTAATCCTCCAATTTGCTCCCTTCCCATTTTAAGACTTGTCATTTAAACAAAACAGTTCACTCACTAATAATATAAAGAATTTTTTTTTAACTGCGTAATTTTGAACAAATTTGATTGTTAGACCTTACTTCCTAAACGCTATGCTCAAAACCAGAAACCACCCAATTTAGCATTTAGCATAATAATTAAAATATACATTGAAGCATTGTTGACATCGGTCAGGCAATACAAAAACCACCAAGTTTATTTAGAAATCAAATCTAACAAGCAAGATACATTTTCTATCAAATTCAAGAATAAAAACCTTGAAGCAAAGTAAGATTTTGTAGTTATTTTTCCATCAATATGTTAGAAAAATAGTTGAAGCTTGTTGCTGGTAGGTTACGAGTACACTTGAGTCAATAATTACTATTTGAAATAGAGAGAGAACATTTAGGGGCAAAATGGGAACTCCACTATTCTGGAAATCTGTGGAGATTGGCAATACATTCTATAACTACACATTACGCTACCGATACTTTGTATATTTCGATACTGATCAGGAAATGTTTGGCGTTAAAAACGATTCAAACGACTATTGCCATTTTATTTTGCTACATCTATCCAACTGCTTACCATTTTATTGGCAACTTTCATACTTGCCCAGGTTTACGTGTTTCACACAATGGTTTGCAAACTGTCTGTAATTATGCTACAAGTATTTCTAATTTGCATTCTTGGTCTCTGCTTTTCCCTAATTCTGATACTATACCCTACAGCAGAAATAATAGGGTGTCAGTTTTACAACGCTTTACTTGATTTAGAGCGACGGCTTACAAAACATAGATCAACTTACAAAACTCAAACAACTGCATATCTTCTAAAACAAGGTAACAATCCATATCAAATAATTTTGCTGCAAATTTGAAATGTAATTTAATTTAACTTCTTTTTTGGTTTTGATGCATAATTTCAAAAACTGAAACAAGGAAAACCCTGTGATATCAACGGTATGCTACTATGCATTCTAACAATAATCCTATGCACCACCGGATTTCTAATGGGTCCTGTGATTATATTAAGTGGAAATGATCCAATTCATCTAACTTTTAAACACCATTTTCCAAATTTGTCTCAAATGCGGGTGGTGAAACTTGCCTCACTTATTATTAGATTTGCAGGTGGCCAATGGATGAGTTTGGACGCATGTAGGCTTTTCATAGTGGTTGCTCAACCTACAATGACAATATGTAAAATTTATTTAAGAAGCTTTGCAAGGCTAAAGTCTAATTTAGTTTTAAGCAGAACAATACACTGGTATAATCAATTTCACTCTACAAACCAAATTTGCATGCAAATTATTGCTAATGTTGCTGGGACTTTAATGAGCATTGGCTTTTTTATTTTGGTATTTGGTAGTTGGATTATTGTGTTAGGTTGGGATATGTATGAACCGGAAATCTACTTTTTGATTGTGGGAATAGTAGCAATTTCATATTTTATTGAGAGTCAGACGGTGCCACTGGCAGCAAGTTGTGATGAAGTAAGTGGGGAATTGATATGCGGTTGGAAGCAGAGAATTGCACAAATTAATTTTGAAAGGCGATACTGGGTAAAGGTTATTAGGTCTCAGAGAAGAGTTTCTTTGTACTATGCATTGACAAGATTTGATAGATATACAAGAGCTAATTATTACTCAAATATTTTGGACAGTATGTTAAATATAATGTTGGTGGATTAATAGTGAACTAGCTGTAATTTATTTGTAGTAATATGCAATTAGCTTAATTTGTTTTAAAGCTTGAAAGAGTTTACAGCATTCAAATCTGACAAAATTTCTTATGAAGCGATGAAGCTTTGTTGTCAGCTTTGATAAATAAAAGAATAATATACTCTTGTTGTAAGCTAAATATAATTTTGGTATAATTATTTATTACAATTAATTTTTACTTGTATACTGCTAAGATTTTACGTATCAAAAAGCTGTTACTATGTTAACATTAGCACAACAAAATCCCACGCAAATTCCAATAAATCAGCAATATCGATTTTTATAGTTAAGGTGCCTTAAGCTTTTTCTTATGCTGGTCCACATATAGTTGAAATACATTGTTAGTTTAGTTCAACGAATTGTCAATGTATTAAAATTTTAAGCTTAAGTCCATTTTCTACTCTATTTATGTTACAGAACTCTAGTCTATTCAATAAAGTAAAATTTTATTTAACATATTTTAAAGCTAAAACTAGATTTTATTGATGACGGCTTTTAATACAAGCTTCTCTACAATCAAGCCTACACACGGTTGCTCTACTACCTATCATGCTAATGTATTGAGGAGTGTTAACAGTAAAAGGCTTGTAACTGATTTAGATACCTATCTTATAAAAAATAAAACCATTTTTTGAAGTCGATCGTCTTTATGATTGATCGACTTTATCATTGATTATTCTGATCATGGATCGTCACTACCATCGATTATTTTTATTACTCATGGGGGGTGGGGTGGATTTTTTGTTGGGGGGTGGATTTTTTGTTGGGGGGTGGATTTTTTGTTGGGGGGTGGATTTTTTGTTGGGGGGTGGATTTTTTGTTGGGGGGTGGATTTTTTGTTGGGGGGTGGGGGTGGAATTTTTGATGGGGGTGGATTTTTTGTTGAGGGGTGGATTTTTTGTTGGGAGGTGGGGGTGGATTTTTGTTGGGGGGTTGATTTTTTGTTGGGAGGTGGGGGTGGATTTTTTGTTCGGGGGCTGATTTTTTGTTGGGAGGTGGGGGTGGATTTTGTTGGGGGGTGGGGGTGGATTTTTGAAAGGGGGTGGATTTTTTGTTGGGGGGAAGGGTGGAAGGCGGCATTTTTTGTTGGGGGGTGCGGGTGGATTTTTGAAAGGGGGTGGATTTTTTGTTGGGGGGTGGGGGTGGATTTTTGAAAGGGGGTGGATTTTTTGTTGGGGGGAAGGGTGGAAGGCGGCATTTTTGTTGGGGGGTGGGGGGTGGATTTTTGAAGGGAGGTGGATTTTTTGTTGGGGGGTGGGGGGTGGATTTTTGATGGGGGGTTGGGGTGTTTTTTTGTTGGGGGGTGGGGGGTGGATTTTTGATGAGGGGTGGGGGGTGTTTTTTTGTTGGGGGGTGGGGGGTGGATTTTTGATGGGGGGTGGGGGGTGCTTTTTTGTTGGGGGGTGGGGGTGCGTAGGGGTGCACTTTAGTAACTCCCCAATGTTAGCTTACCTGAAATGCCTAAATTACAAAATTTGCCAAATTTTTATACCAAATTTACAATATACTCTATCATTTGATCTGAGATACGACTTAAAGACAATCAAACGTTTTCAGCAAAAAAGAAAAATATCATCTAAAGTGATCCCATTTTTGAACAAAGTCTGACAACGGAGACCAAAATAGTCACCAGAAATCATTCCTTTTTTGGTTTAAACCCTTCATCTTTAATGATAAGTTTCATGAAACTAAAAAGAACAAAATAATAACATATACCTTCATATCCATGCCATAATAATGCAAAGTACACAATTTTGTCTAGAAAATACAGGTAAGGTGATCATGGAAATTACTTTTTTTTTATTCCACATGATCCGTTAGGTTATTTTTCTAATTGTACGTTTTATTCTAACATGAAGCTTTATTATAGGTGACTCAAAATAACAAAACAATTAAGTACTTGAATTTTTATATTCAGTAGTTTTAATTTTTATGTTTAAATATATTATATATATATATATATATAATATAATAGTATAAAATACTTTTTAGTTATTGCAAACTGGAATGTTTTTTAGTGTCCGCCTTTTTGATGTTCTTGTATAACTGGCTCCAAATATTTGCGCAATTCTGTCTACAAAAAACTCTAATGAGTTCTCATACAGCCCACGTACAAAAATCCAGACAGGCAATAAAGCAATTCTATCATACCTGTACATACATATCCTCAGTCAGTCTGACTCGGTTGTACATTGGAAAACTAACCGAACTAAGAAAATGTTTAGTAATTTTTTAAAAGTTTGTTGCGTCAATCCTTTAGCTGAACCGAAACAAGTATCCAGTCGTTTTCATGTTCCTTAAATTGATTTAATGTTCTTGTGCAAACCCACAAGGCTTAGCTTTTTAGATTTAAGACGTACACTTGTACGATACATTTAGCAATTGGATATTTTTTTTGTACATGAAACATTTAAAAATATTTTTTGATCGTTAAAAAGTTTTGAAATATGAAAAATTGTCCGCCTTTGTTCTGTTCTGGTACCTAGCTCAGTGTGTTTGCGCAACTTTACATAAGCGGAATATAAATGTTTAACAGATACAAGCCTATTCTGAACTTCAAGTTTCAACCCAGAAACAACTAAATGAACTTATATCCATTCTCGTGCGCAATATTAAAAACTTTGGTTCAAAATGGCAACCCCGCTCATGTGGAAAGCCTTTCAACTGCACAAAACCCTATTCACCAAATTGCTTTACGGTCATGTCCTCTCCATTTCCACATCTACAGAAAGTTGTAAAATTGAGCGCCGTCAGCAAAAACTGCTAATGTTTTACCTGTCCAATTTACTGATTACATTCTCTGCTTCACTTTGTGCATATATTTTGATAAAAAATTGTTGGTTTCAAACCTCAACAACAATTCCAGACTACCAACTGTATATACTCTTTGAGGTATTCTTAGGTCAGGTATTGTGCTTAGGCCTGAATATTGTAACAAAAACACATGGAATAGAAACTTTTGATAATTTTGTTACGCGTTTATGGACATTTGATCGTTTTTTAAGAAACGATAGAAACAAAATAGGCTACTCGGTTTCTACCCCAGCAAACAAATTTCTACGTACGGGTAAGTACAGTCATGAATAATTGCTTATTTTCAAGTTTCGTTTCGTAGATACAAAAAGTAAATTTCCTTTCAGAAATAAAAAAGATCCTGAATCAAAACCCACACGTGGATCTATTAGGACCTATGATGAACGCTTTAGTTTTAATGTGTTTTGCTTTTGCAATTGGAGTACCAATAGTAGCTACACTTGCCAATATTGATCCAATGTATCATGTTTTTGAAGAATTATTTGCTACAACAAATATGCTATCTAAAATTGTAAGCTTACTAGTTCGTTTGTTGTTTACCCAGTGGGTGGCTTTTGAAACACTGAGATAACTTTTAATTGTAACTTTACCCGTTGTATCCACATTTAACATGGTAATTAACTGTATTAAAATAATTGCTACCAGGCCTCTAAATTTTATAGGTTTAAAAGAGTATACTAAACTGCAGTGCCTAAATCAGTTTGGACAGGAAGGCGTTCGACGATTTGGTGGATTATATATGAGTCTTGGGTTTATACTTGGAGTGATGGGTACTTGGATACTGGTTTCTGGTTGGAAAGTTATGCCAATTTATTTGTACGGTTTGTTTTGCATGTGTACGTTTGTGACATATATAGGAATTTCACAAACAGTACCTCGTATTTGCAAATGCTGTATTGACAGTAGAGAGTTGTTGGAAGATATTTGGCCTAAGAAGACGATAAAGTACTGGAAACTTATAAAAACAGGAAAGGGTTTGTGCTTCAGTTTGAAAATGTGGAGAAAAACGCTAACCGCACAGCAACCAATAACTATGTATTACATAGTAGCAAAATATGATGATGGCACTGCCATAAACTTTTGTCAAAATGTGTTTGATCGTGCAGTAGATCTAATTTTGTTAGCGTAGAGCGGCCACAAACTGAATGTTAATAAGTAGCCGAGATAAAAATGCTGCCTCTTAAAAGTCACGCGTAACTACTATGTAAATAATATAATAGTTAAAATTATCATTATTCAAGTTTAATAAATGCGATGAACTATCGTTGAATAAATTTATCTGTAAATTGTTGTTTGCTGAATGTATTGCAGCACAGCGCAAGAAGTAAACTTTATGAGTAACTAAAGTTTATAATTTTATGAAACCTTACTAGAACGCAGCCTTATTTTTCAAACGACATCAACACGGCCCTCATAATAATTCAGCTTATAATTAGTTTAATCCGATAATCATATTGGCGAAGCTTTTTATTAGAAGAAATAGTCATGATTCTTAGTTATTAGCTCGCTGCGTCTGCAGGAGAGCTATTTAAAATGTCGTGTCCGTGAGTGTGTCCGTGTGTCCGTGTGTCCACTTTATTTTCCATAGACCAGGGTAAATGGGCTTTAAACCAGGATAAACGGGTCTAAATCAGGGTAGATGGGCTTTAAACCAGGCTAAATGGGTCCAAACCAGAGTAAATGGGCTTTAAACCAGGGTAAATGGGCTCTAAACCAGGGTAAATGGGCTCTAAACCAGGGTAAATGGGCTCTAAACCAGGGTAAATGGGCTCTAAACCAGGGTAAATGGGCTCTAAACCAGGGTAAATGGGCTCTAAACCAGGGTAAATGGGCTCTAAACCAGGGTAAATGGGCTTTAAACCTAGCTAAAAGACCAGTTATTAGTACTTGTAATGATTTAAAGTTTATGTAGTAGTTTAAAATTTCGGATTTTAATGTATTCCGGAAAGTCATCGTCTTTCGCAGCAAGCATTTTGATTGGCTTGCCATCAACTGGTTGATTTTTAAAAATATACAGTTTAGAAAATTAAAATATTTTAATATTGGTTATTTTTGTCGCTTTACAAAAATATTTTTTGCAAAACCAAACCTCATATTTAAATAAGAAATAAATGAATCCGCCTTTCGCGTGTTGTTCGAATTTTTTGAAGCTCCAAAAATTTTTTCGCAATCTATCGTGAGCATTTAAAGCATCCTACCATATAATGCTAATGTATTTCATATAAGCCAGCATGTAAGAGAAACAGTTATACTTGTACACACATACGTAAAATGGACAGCATCTAATGTTTCTTAATACTCTAACGAAATAACGATTTCAAGATTAATTTGACATTACAAAGTTGAAAAATTATTGAATACTATGTGGGTAGATTGAATAAATCAATACACACGAAGCTATTAAATCAATGTTTCCCTGGAATTTTACCGCAGTACTTTAACGACTACATGTACATGAAGAATCACAATTTGCGTCGCATTCCTATTTTTGTTTACAAGGGACTAGGAGTTTTTCGTTATAGAGCACAAATAAGTTAAGTACAATTTATAGTTAAATTTTACTAATTCTCCTTCTATTTCTTAACTATTGTACTTACAAACAAACTCAAATTTCAAAAATGGCAACCTGTCTTATGTGGAAAGCATTTTTACTAAACGAAACTCTCTTCACTAATGTGCTGTATAGCCACGTTATCAGTTTTGACGTATCAACAGAAAGCTATAAAGTTGAACGTTGTTTGCGCAAGCTTTTAATGTTTTTCCTTTCAAATGTACAAATTGCATTGTATAGTTATGTGTGTGCCTACATTTTAATGAAGAATAGTGTCTTAAATATAAAAACAGTGCCGGACTATTTGCTCTATTTGCATTTTGAATTTCTTCTTTGTACAGTTCTATGCATGTGTTTAAATACTGTTATGAAAACACATGGGGTAGAATTCTTCGAGAACTATTGTACTCACTTATGGGTTCTAGACCGTAATTTAAGAAATGATAGAAACTGTAAAGGTTATTTTGTCTCAGTTTCAACATACACAATATTGCGTGCAGGTAAGTACACTTAGATTTTCCAATACAATTGTTGACACTGAATATTATTTAAGATTAAAAAAGGCTCATTTGCAAAAACATTGATTTCAGAAACCAGAAAATTTTTTAGAAGTCAACCAGTGGATGTTGTAGGCTTCATGATGAATGGCTTGGTGATAATGCTTTTCATTGCAGGAATTGGCCTGGTACCACTGGCGATATTTTTAAATTTAGACCCTATGTATTATGTGCTTAATGACCTGCTGCCAACAGAAACCTCCACATTTCTTAGATTGTTTATACGACTGATTACGTCTCAATGGGCTGCTTTTGAAGTAGCTCGATCTTTCTCGATGCTGTTTCTTCCTTGTGTATCAATGTTCAACATTGTTTTCAATTGTCTTAAGATAATTGCCTGGAAGCCCCCAAATCTAAATGGCATCAAGGAATATGTTAAAGTGCAGTGCCTGATACAGCTTGGATTCGAAGGAGTTCGTAGAATTGCAGCGTTGTTAATGGGAATTGGATTTGTGCTAGCAGTTCTGGGTACTTGGGTACTTGTTGCGGGCTGGAAAGTTGTACCAGTTTCAATATATAGCATATTAGCTTTGATTGAATTTGTTATGTATATAATTATTGTTCAAACATTACCTCGCATTTGTAAATGCTTTATTTACAGTAGGTATCTACTTAAAGTCATCTGGCCAAGGAAAACAATAAAGTATTGGAAAATCATGGCGACTAGTAAACAGTCGTGCTTCAGTTTAAAAATATGGCAGAAAACCTTGAGAGCACAGCGACCAGTAACGTGGTACTATGGAACAGCACAGTTTGACGATGACAGCACTCAAAATTTTTATCAAAATATTTTTTATCGAGCAGTAGACCTAATTTTGATAACATAATGATAGATTGACATCTGAACATCAGCAAAATGTATTGTATATGATAATTAATTACTTAATTGTGTGCGTTGTTCAGGAAACAAAATGGAATGACATGCAAAGCATAGCAAGACAAAACATTCGGCATATTGACTTAACACACTCAAATGTTCCAGTTTGCAAAACGGCATAAGATGTTTTAATTCAAAAAATAAAAAAATATTCTGTTCTGCAGAAACTATATATAAAGCATATAATTGCTTTAAATTTGATATTATAAAAGAATGCTTTAGAAAAGCTACTAAATGGCGTTGATGTTAATTATGGTAGCATAAAACGACTACAAAGCAGTAAGAAGCTTCCAAAAGTAAATAATTTATGTTGAAAGCTTTTGAGAAGTGGGTAACGCGCGTGCTAACACCCACTTAAATAGCAGGTAAATAACTTACACAATATACTACCATTTTATATGCCACGAACGGTTTTTAAAACGGCGCAAATAGTCGTGTACTGTGCTGTTGTTAAACGTCTAATAAATTATTTACTACAATAAAAGTATCCAGACTAAATGCTATGTACTGATCATACCGGGTTATTAAGATAACGTTTATAAATTGTAAAACCTGCAATATCCAATTTTGATTGCTGCTTTTCTTTTTCGAAGCCAAATTATCCATAAAATTTAACCTTTTAGCTCCACGTTACAAAGACTTTACAAGTCAAACTGTACACCTGTCGTGACTGCCAAACATTAATTATTAAAATGAGAAAATGGAAAAAAGTCTCTACTCAAATTTTCATTCGAATATTGGCCACTAAGAGGTCTCCAGAAAGAAAAAAAAATATTTTTTTACACTTAGAAACCAATTTAGCCGTAATTTTTACAAGAGAGAAGAACAAAGAAATTGTGATGGACATTTATTACTACGCCTACGTCGCCTAAAGCAGACTACAAACAGAATACCTCTTTTATATCATTCCAAATTCCAAAGGCTTTTATGGAAAATAGCTGTAACTTAACACCATAAAAAATTTAAATAGCGTGACAAAAGCTTAATTCGGACTAAAAGTTATCAAAAGTCATTAAATATTACTACTTGTGTCAAGCAATTTAAAGTTCTGTCCAACGCTGAAACGCGCCTATTATTTTTTTATTAAGTTACATTAGCATAATCCACTTTCCACAGTTTGGCTTTTCATTTGCTATAAAACTTTCGTGTGTGTAACAACTCCAAAGAATGGCTGAAGCCCGATACACTTCCACTTTTCGGAAAATATATTCCTACTATAACTTTACCCTCTGTTGTCCCATTACCCAAAAAAACTGCCACAATTTTAGTTTAAAAGCCGCTTCCAAAATCAAGCTGTGTATGTACTTCCTTACCCGATTCTTACTATTTGTTCCTGTATTTCACAACTTACTACTATTTTTCAACGTTTATTCATCAATTCTTGGAACAGTGGACATATTCGGTCAGCTAGAAGCAGCTCTTTGGATTCTTGGCTTACCTCTGTATCTGTGCACAGATCCAATTATACTCAATCCAAACTTTACTAAGTGGCTTTTCCAATTTTTAAATATTTGCGACAACATTTGGAAGCAAACTTGTGAATTTGTAAACCCATCTGAATCTAACGAGCTGCTTGGGAAACTGAAAAAACAGTGTCTATTTATATTTCTTCACAATGCAATTATGGACTACTATACATTCCTCAGTTTTCCTGCACAACTTTGGGACACAATGGAATATCAAACAAATTTATATTCAATTCTGCCTTGGCAAAACAACTATTTGGAGCCCGTTGCTTGGTTTCTCAAAGGATTTGCAGTATCAGCGTCCTGCTTTGCTTGGTCGTTTTTTCTGTGCTTTCAAGGGATCTTTGCGTATCACGCAGCAACATGTATCAAGGCTATGACCTTACGCCTTTCAGAGTCTCACGACAAACAGACATTTCAGTGGATACTTCAAAACTACAAAGTTCTCTCACTAACGTGTCGTTTAACTGACAAATATGCTAGCTTTTGGCAACTGTTTGCCTATTTATTGGTGGGTTTGCAACAAACCGTGGAATGCTACATTTTGTTTCAAATGCTGAGGTTAGGTGCCGGAGGTACTGATTTGATGTTTCTTTTGCTGGATTCTTTTGAGACAATAAGTCGAGTGGCGCATTCCTTCTATGCCTTGTCATCAGTTGACTCTGCGGTTGAAGGATTTTGGGATGCAGTGCAAGAAGCTTTGAGTGATCCAGAGATGCCCAAGAAGGAGAGAAAGGAACTGAAAAAGCTGTTCAAAAGTGTGAAGCCAATGACAATGAAAATAGGACCAGTATCTTGTAAAAAGGATTTGATGCTGGAGGGAATGTCGCAATATACGGATTATTATATTACAGCAGCTATGTGGCCATAAAAATCTACAACTAGTTGTTTAGTTGCATAGTTGGTTCAAACCTGTAATATTTGCAATGATTGATTTTTGCATATTAAGTTGCACACATATGTTAAATTGTATCTATTTGGTAGCATTTATAAAATGTAGCATACGAATCGATTACATTCTGAATATGTATTATGCTTGCTGTAGAATCGGGTTTGAAAACGACAATGCAAAAAGTCTTTTCTACTTTAGTAACTAGTGGCTTACTGCAGCTAAAACTTTGCGTGAAGTAATGATGAAATAAAATGTCAATGCTTTTCAATACAATGCAATAAATCATTTAGAATACTTAGACAACCTATCTTCATCATGTATGTATTTTAATGATAGACCTAATCTGATTTTATTGACAATAGTTCACTTCACAACTGTTGTCACAAAATATCTTTGATTATACTTGTCGTAAAAGCGTCGTGCGTCTGTGTTTGCATTTTGCTGTACTGAACTGGGGAACCAAATACTTTGAAAGAAACTAAGAATAGCTCATTTGGCGGTAATTTTACCTTTCGGGCTATTCACCAAACTTTAGGAATAACACCCATCATTTCTGTAAAACAAGCGTACATAACTGTTTCTGTGATCTGGCTGCTGGGAATATTATTAACTTTACACTGGGCAGTTGTCTTCACAGTTGTTTATAAAAATCCCTACAAGCACGAGTTTCCAGAATTTATTCCTATTGCACAATATGATCTTCCCATTTGTCAAGAAATTTGGAATACTAAATCAATGAAACTTGGTATTTTCTCTTGGTGGACGTGTTTGTTTGCTTTATACCTTTTGGATTGATAATAATTTGCAACGTGATTATATGGTGAGAGGTACAAGCTTCTCGTAAAAAGTAATTTTTATGCAATTTCCGGTTTTCTGCATTTGAATAGAAAATGTCACCAGAGATCTCAGGATGAAAGAAAAATGCGGTTGCTAAAAATGCTAATAGGACTAAACGTTGCTTATGTTTTCTGCTGGTTGCCATTATACGTGATTATGGGCAGAATAAAACTTTTTTACACAGAGACGGAAGGAGGAAAAGGGTACTAGTAAGTAAGTGTGTTTGGATAAAATGCTTTGTTAACCTGTTGACATGTTGTGCGTACTAACCAGCAAATTAGACACACTTAAATACCCAACAACAAATCAGTTATGTGAGACAAACTAACATCAACTAATTCCATAAATGTATTTCGTCCCACCGAGAAAAAGGGGTATCCCATTTGCAACCGTATGTCCCAAGCTGTACCAATTGCTTTTCGTGTGATGTGTCTTTGCCTTGACAAATTTCTAACTTTTGCCAACAACTCATGCGACACCTCCCACGCACTTCCAATAAAATTACACTCTACATATTGAATTGAAGCAACAACAAAAACAAATAGAAGGGTTATGGAATACCCTGGAAAACTTACAATTGTGTCAAAGTATTCAATGGTTAGAAAGCTACTAAGTACTAAGACTAGATGAAATACTGCAGCGTGTGAAGCTATACAAACGTTAGCCACTATACTATTTACCAATACATTTATCACCTGTTGTAATCGGTACCAGCGTATCATATCTTTTGCGCTAATAATACCAATTGATGTTATGTAGCTTCCTGTTGACGCAATCGCGCAGGGTTGAAATGCTGCTTGCCAGAAACGGCAAAACTGTACATATAACAAGCAAAAGAGGATTAGTAAAAATATTATGTTAGAGCACTGTAGGACAGACCACATGATAAACAGAATGGCAGGAAGTGTTTGGAGATCCAAACCTGGTTTAAATTCTAGCCATTCTACAAATACTTTATGAAGAGGCTCCGCAGGTTGCATAAAGAAGCCTATCCAAACGAAAGGGAAAGTTAAAGAAACGAAGCAGCAAAGTGCGGCCAACCTTTCAGTAAGTTCCACGATTTTTTTGTGACTGCTCATGTTTCTAATTTTTGGATGAAAAATTTCTGAAAAAAAAATGTTTATAAAGTGTTAAAGCAAATTAAAGATAATTTTTATAGATTTTTAGTTAGCTTTTCACAAACCTTCCATTTTCCTGTCAGTTTCAGCCAGCTGGTTAAAAACATAAACAAACTGATCAGCATATTGACGCAATACTTTTTGGGCAGCCGCAACTCCAGTAAATCCAGAAATAAATATTAGATCAATGCCGTTTAAAAAAGGTTTTAGGGCTTTTGCTTTATCTGCACTTTTTGCCCCGTCCACGTCATACAACTTCTCTATGTTAAGCCAAGTTGTCATCACGAGTCTTACTGCAGTAAGAATAGCAAAAAATATAACATAGAATTGGTACATTCCGAAATTTAGCAATGAGTAGGGACCAGATCGGCGTAGTCCTTCTGTGTGTCGCCAGCAAAAGGGTGCACCGTAGCAATAGTTCATCACCAGCAACCGAAATCTGACAATCTTCCAAAGAGTCTTGAAAAACATTGTAGCTTCTAGCTACACGAAAGCCAAAAAACTCTAGAAAACCAACGCATTGAATTCAAGGCCAGAACCTTGGATCTTACAAAATTTAATGAGCCAAGGGTATATCCAGCTTGGCCAGCCTGCACACGTAGAATAACCAAATTCTATAAGATATATGTAAAATGACAACCCCAGAAATATCTAAAATTAAATCTAATCTGGAAAAGGTTGGCTAGACTTCCTACGCAAACGTTGTTTGTGTATGTTAAAGCATCAGATCATTTTTCGTATGAAAGTGTAAAAAAGCTATTTTTTGATAAAAATTCATATTGATTCCCGATTTTCCCGGGATCACTTTCGTTTGTGGAACTGGTATTGGATTTAATGGCAAACAACAGGCTATTTTTACAAAAGTTTTAATGTGGAACGGCAAGCTAAAACCATGAAACATTGTATTAGACTCCAAACATACAGAAGCAAGTTACCAAATAATATAGAATGCATTTGTTTTACATAGACTTTACCAAAACTTTAAAGAAGCTAGGAACCAAATACTAAAAACAGATTGCCTTGACCGGCAACATGAAGTATCAGAGTAGAGTTAGCCACAAAATGTGTATAATCACAATTATACTACGACTGGAAGGACCAGTCTGGTAACGCCAGTCACTCGAAATATGTCAAAGGTTAAAAACAAACTGATAAGTCAAGTTGGTAAAAATGATGATGATGATGGTGGTTGTGCGGCTTTTTAGTGCGATGAATAATGGCAATGTAATAAAATCAATGCAGGGTTAAAACACAAAGTATTACGGAAGTCAAAGAAAGGTTTAGTTATTATTAAACTGCTGAAACCAAGTTAGCGTTTTTTATGGTCAGCTTTAGTCAATTAAAAAATGTTACAAAATAGGAGTTTTACAGCTTCTTAAAAATGCTAGAGCTCCATCACACAGGAGCGTAAAATACTAACTGGGCCCGGAGGAATGGGTGCACTTTACTTTTATAATATTTTTCTGTGGCTTTCACAAGCCCAATATTACACATCACCGCCACGTAGGTAGTTACAAAACCATGCTTTACCTTTTACAGACACGCCTACGAGATTCTACCACACTATGTATCATCACATCACATTGGCTTACAGATTTCAAATTTGTTACAACGCATAATATTGGCTTAAGAATACAGATCCATTCATACATTCTGTTTGGTAAGTAGGTGCACACATTCTCAAAATGATAAAGATCACACGCATAAAAAGTACATTACACAATTCATGAATACACATTGCTAGGTATTTTAGGTCAAATACAACTTTACAGATTACAAATAAATAGCCAAGGTGGCAGCATACATCACATTTTCATAACTGAACAAAGTCACAACAAAATAAGAAAGAACATGACAAAAGGTTCTTTACAAAATGCAATAAAGTTATTTTTGATAAACATTTGGTTGCAAATAAATATAGATTTCAAATTTTACCGGGCTCAATTTTTTTTTGTCGGCAACGGATATTGTATAAAATGGCCAAAGTATAAATAACCTTACCAAAAGCTATGATTACAAAATGTTGCGTAGAATGGCATACCAAAAACCACGAAACATATAAATAACTTTACAATTTTTTTATAAGCCAAATGTACAAAAACATTTTACCTAAATAGGTAAAGCAAAGAAACGTACTTATTTTACAAAGAATTTAAAAAAATAATAATAGCGTTTTGGTAAACCGGGAACCAAAATCTATCTTTAGTATATGTATATTTAATATGACTACGCATGCATTAGGTGAGAGTTACCCATGCAAATTATTCATATCAACCAATTGTAAAAATGATTTATGATGATTACTAAAAGAATCAAAAAATGTCTAGTAAATAGACATCAGTTATCCCATACTAAATACCTGGAACTTATTTACTAGAGATTTAAGAAAAATTAACCATTACTCAAGATTCAGTTAAGAAATAAATGGTGGATTATATAAAATTTAAGCAAAAACAAACCGGAACATTTTCATAATGATAGTAGCTTCTGTAAAGTTACGTCAGCATGAAGCTACCACATTCCTGTGTTTTTTTCCTCCCACGTAACAATTTTTTGACAGGGGTCCAAAAACCTTCACAGTCAGCCAGTTTTATCATCTGTCACCTCCAGCTGTACCACTACCATGTTTTTCTAATGCATACATGTTCAAAAAATCACTGATTCAGTTTCTTCGTTTGAAATGATTTTGGTTTTGCTTGCTAGGTTAGGAGTGCTCCAGCTCATCGGGAATGTGCTTTAATGACTTCTCTTACTTCTCCATGCAGCAAATTTGCACAATTCTTATCACTGTAATTTAAAATGAACTGTGGGAGAAATTGAGAAGAGAGGATGTTGTAATAAAGACAATACACAATGTGTTACACAATACGCGTTACAGCGCGGTAGTATATCATGTCCGCAACAAACATCTTATATTTTATCATAAACATGAAGTCGTCTTGCAAAAGTTTTATTTAAAAACAAATGCCTGCTGTAAAAATAAAAGAATTAGGGTTATATGTGAATTAATAATGTAATAATTTATGTAAAAATATTTTTAACAGTAAAATGTGTAAACCTATTGTGTAAAACTAAACATAAGTAAATTTTATGTACTACGATTAATACAATGTTTAAGGATGTTGAATATCGCTGTCAAAGTTAAACAGCTTCTAAAGTACAAATAATTAGCAAATGTTTTTACACGCACCCACTGTTCAACGAAAAAAGCTATTAAACACACAGCGATCAGCGTTAAATAAAGTATAAACACTACAGAAACATTGCCATTCATGTCTGAAGGCCGCATATCCTTTTTGTTTGTGGTAATTACACGGGAAGAAATTTTAGGCAGAAAGTGAATTATCAACTCTTGCCACCACCAACTTACTAATAGTCCAGCGCTATTTACTTGACCTAAATTTTGAAAAAATACTTTAGGAATCTAGCGCCAAAATTGGAGCCCATAGCGTAAATGAAAGTTTTCGCTAGGTTGAGAAAGAAAAGCATTCTTTCCACGATTTACCAAATCTGCATGAAGTACATGTGCAGCAATATCCGGAAGGAATAATGCTGTTCTATTGCAGCTGTTTAAAATATCTTCGCCAAACGGAGAAATGTGATCACTACCTATAAGCATTTTAGTCCAATTTGGGTGCAACTTGGTATATTGCATAAAACTTTGGGCTCGTTGGGATGTTTGTTTGTTTATGTCTGAGTTTCAAGCACAACCTGTTTACACAAGCTTTTCTTAGTTTCAATCGTAACGCTTCAGTTCAGATTTAGCATAAGCTGCTTTAACTATAAGGAGAATTTGAGAAATAGTTTGAAGGTGATTACACACATAAATTCAAAAAGCAAACAAAAAAGCTCATGCAAATTAGACTACGGCGGAAAAAATGAGGTTTTGCAGTTTCTTGTTTGGTAAGTATATAGCAATATGAATATATGGTAACTAGAATTGTGTTATGTACTTACAGAAACCTAAACACAACTTGTTTGTGCTAACAGTTCTCAAGAAAGCTTGCAGTGAGATTACAACATCTGCAAAAATAAAAACGGAGAAAGGTTTCCACCGCTGCCTACTGCATGCTCCAGGAAAACCAAGTATATTAAAATTTATTTACGTTGGTTTACTTACGTATTTTGCTATTACTTTAAAAAGTCTACAACGTAAAAGGACCCCTGAGCAATTGAAATGAAAAAATCTTATCCAACCGTTCAGATACAGATTTCATCGTATCCATATACTTATTAAGCCGACAATTTATCTTATGTATGGTGAAATCTACATTAGCTTTAAAAACCAAGTTTTTTAGATAAATTCTTAGTCTTAAACTATTCAACCCTGATTTTATTTATAATCAAATACATAAAGTCACACACAAACTTTAACGCAGTCCAAAAGACACTTTTGGAGAAAGTTAGCAGAATAATTAAAGCGTTTCACGCAAACCCCTAGCCTCATCACAACGAAAAAATAAGACAAACGATTCTAATTGAAATGCAGTGTTGATCCTTTTTAAAACCCAGTTGAATTTGGACTTTGTTAGCCTATTCCTAAAAACAACTTTGTTTTAAAAAATCAATGCTCTTTCATTCGTTTGCATTTGCTGATGCACAAAAGCAGACGTAAATAACTCAAAACCAATGCTTAATAGAGGAAATAGTAAGTTCAGTGGTTGATTCTGATTTAGCAATAAAAACTAGAGTATCTGTTAAATAAGAAAAAAGAAGTGCTAAAATACTTCTCAACGCGGGTAAATAAATGTTTTTAAAACATTCAATGTATAAAAAGTCTACCGAAAGGAACAGTTATCTGAAGTTTCTAGTCGGCTGAAGAAACAAAGTCGGTGTAAATCAAAGTGTTGAAGTAGTCGGAACATTAGACAAAACTAAGGAGAATCTATTGAAACTTAAAGTTCATAATGCCCCATTTTTGCCTCAGAGCCTTTTATATACCCAAACTTTTTGCGTTGGCTCATTGCACGTATGTGCGAGCATTCAGAACCTTGACACATTGCATCGGGCATCCATCGACTTGGCACATTGCACAACCTCGCACCCGTGTACTTAGCACAGAGTAAGATTACATCAACGATTTGCGCATGTGGCTACGTTACAAAGTGAAGTGGTGTTTGAAATGAAAATAAATTACACATTGTTCGTTTTATAGCTTCTAATAATAACTAAACCCGTTATGAGCATCTTCTAGTTTCCAGACTTCTAGCTGTTTATCAATCTGCTACGAATGATTGTAAGCATTGTTGGCCTTGAAAAGGTGTGCATATTTCAGGTAAAAGCAAGAATAACGGAATAGCTGATTTGGAAAAAGTCAAACTTTTGCACAGAACTGAAAGTTTTTGATAGAGTAAAAAAATTGGGTTATTGTATTTTCAAGAACTGGCGAGTACGAGTTCTTGGCAAACCTGTGATTTGCCCCAATGTTTTGGACTATGCTTACATTCGCACTTAACAAAAAGACACCAACTGCTTGAAGGGCTATTAGTAGTCCTAGCAATAGCAAACTAACATTTAGTTTTGTGTATTTGGAAGGAACAACGCTCATTCGTAGGGTTATAGGATTCCAATGGATAATTACGCCACCCCAAAATCTGGCAGGGGCTACAGTAAACCAAAGCAGTTTAGGATGTTTGTGTAGCATGGCGATAAATGTATGTGTCCAGGTGCAAAATCTTATGCGCAAAGAGTTTAAATTTTCAGTTTGTGTTTTCGAGACCCGCCTGTCGGTCGAATAGTGTGTCAATTTATATCAAAACTCTCCGTCTTCTGCTATTGGCAAAGACAAAAATAGACTAGCTTGCTCCGAGAAAAACAAGTTTATAAAAATTTGTATGCCTAAATTGATAAGGATATTTGCCAACCATTTTAAATTTTTTATGATAATTTTATTTGCCGTGTAATACTCTCATATCCAAATTATCTGCGTCACAAATCTTTTGGCGAAGTGGTAAAATAACAAATAAATTTTGTATTATATTCTCTGGAGCTCCCGACAGCCGACCGCTCTTCTGGAGGGGGACAAAGTAACTAATGAAATATAAAACTGTTTTGCTAAACCTTGAGCTATTATGTTCAATTTTACTGAAAAAGCTTTTGGATAAAGCCATGATTGTTCCACAGACATGATAGTCATATTTAAAGCCCAAAGACCGTTTAAGCCACTAAATATTTTATCTACAGCACACTTTGTTGTGGCCAGCGTTAAATAAAAGTGTTTGAATATAAAAATCATTAATAACAATTGCATGACTTTTGGAGAAGTTTGCATTAACAATGATAATATTTTACATAAAGCGGCGGGTTTTCCAAAGTATGCTTACATTTTGTACGGCTACGTACATGTTCAAATTATTTAGGTGCCCAAAGCGCAGTTGATACTTCAGGTTTTTATATACAACTTTATCAACATTTACTGGTCGCACATAATCTGCCTCTGGAAGTAAATATTTGAATGTTATTAACATTTTATTGCGATTTGAATGCTTTGTCGGTCTACTTTGTTTTTTTGATATTAAATGATTAAGATGTTGACTTCAGGCATTAGTTTAGACATAAGCTGTATAAACACCTAATATTAAAATGGCAAATATTTTCCACAAATATACGCGGTTTAGTTTGACATTAGCTAAGCCCAATGACAAACCATTTACTCATACTAAGCGCTAACAGTCGACATTTAAGTGCTGGCGTGGAAAGTGGTAAAATCACGACTTAATTTGTCTGGATAAGACTAAATATCTAAAATTATTCAACTTTTTGCAGAAGTAACATTTTGGTATCACAAACGCCAAAACGCCTAGTGTACGCAAATAAACTTTCTACAACGCTATATAGGACTGTGCTATTCTTTCCATTCAGCTAAATTCCACCACTTTTCCAACAGCATAATCTAATTTACGTCGGCTACTGACTTCATTATGATACACACTCATTTTCCGCTCGTTGCAATAGTTTTTAAGGTTGCTGAGACTTTTGGCAGTTTGTTATTTTACTGGAATACGGGGGAAAAGCAGTTACACATTCCAACACAGTTCGCTAAGGCTCAAAATAAAACAAAAGCGCGCTTAACAATTCAGGGTTTTTTGCTTTTGCTGTCTTTCTTTGGTGGATATGCAATGTTTGGGCTTTCCAAAAAAACAAGGTACAATCTGAATGACATGGTACTGTATGGACTAGAAATTGTTATATTGTCCACTACTTATGTATATGCACATTTGTTTTGGATACACGCACCTGCCGTATGTTCTTATTTGAATGGAATTATGACGTTTTCTGAAAACCTGCAAAAAACTTGCTATGCTTTTAAACAAAAGCAAACGGCGCTAAAACGTATGAAAGTGTTATATCCTTATATATGCTTTGCATCCTTGATTGTGTCTCCCGCATTGTATAATTGGGGTATTCATTGGAACCAGCCTTGTAAAGCATCGCTTATAGGTTACTGGATTATTCCCGAATGTCATACGGACAACGGCATATCAACCAACAAGTTGATTTATCTTAACGTAATCCTGAAGTTATGCATGCTTTTTGTAAATCAATGGGCGTTACTATTTGCTGGAAGTATTGCGGCAATGTATTTTTGCATCTTTCTTTCAATGAGTATTACAACGATTCGAGAATGTCTGGAAATGTGAGTGCACGTTTTTGTATACAAATTGTTATCAAAATTCAAATTTTAAATGCATTTCTCCAACATTTTTTGCAGTTTAACATTTGCTACTTCTTTCGGACGCATTCCTATGAGAGAAGTGCTTTTGAAATATAAAACACTGCAGATTCTTACCACAATTATGAACAACTTTCAAAAATTGATTGCCGTATTGTTTGTAAATTATGTTATTTTGATGCAAGCACTTTCGATAACAATACTGTCCAAAGTAGATTTTTTGTCTGAGGGAAACTTTATTTTGTTGATGATATGTCTCTGTGTGATTTTCAACATGTCATTGTGCACGCTTCTTCTATTCGGAGAAATGGCTGAGGTACACACATCCTCTGAGCTTCATATGAGAACCTTATCAAACAGTTTGACATTTGACACTAAGGACTCAATGCGGATTGTAAAAACAAAACTAAAACACTGTAAAGGTTGTGCAAACATTAGGGTTTGCTTTGGATCGTTTAATTATTTCGATAAGTTAACACCACTTAAGTGTGGCGACTTAGCCAACAGCTTAACTATTAACATGTTGCTTCTTACAACATAAAAATGAAAGTTGATAATATGTACCATGATTACTAGTAAAAAAACAGTTTTTTGTTCTGTCTTCATACTCCTTGTTCTTTGACCACACTTCTAATTCCCCCCTCACCTTTCTTCAACTTTCTGTCTCTATCTATCCCTCTCCATTTCGAGATGTTTTCTTAGACCTCTTATTCGCAACTGAACTGACTTATCCGCCACTTTGCCTCTTGCGGTAACAAACTCTGCTTTGGTTACACGACCCATTTGAAAGTTGGAAGACTGTTGTCAAAACTGAAGTCCTTACCAATAACAACCGCACTATTTAAGGATGTCAAAGATTTATAGCACACAAATGCGAATTTATATAGTACGAATGCAATAAAACATGTCGTTACACATTTGTAAACATTTTTGTACACATTTTTGTAAACAAGGTTTCGTTTCCATATGGGGCAGGCTGTCACTTTGAAGGCAGGATTTTTTAAAAAATTTATACTGACTTTATCGAAAGCTGCTTATGCTTATCGTAACCCCTGAAGGTGCTTCTAATTTCGGTACTTTATTAGGAAAATTTGTGAACAATAAGCTCTTACGCAAAATTAGAATTTAGATTACGTAATTAGAAATTGTTAGTTTTAATATTTGTAATAGTCTATTACTAGTAGAAGACAAAGCAGTAACAAAATTTACGCATGGCCGTTGGCTGCACAGACCTCAATTTATAATTAGGTTCCTCTTGTGTGATTGTTTTAACACCATTCAAATCAAAGCCTTGTGGATCACAAAAATGCAAAAAATAGAACTTGACAAAACAAAAACTTGTGTGGTCAGACCAAATGCTGCAGACTGCAGCAGTTACAATAGTTCTCAAATTATAAAATTATAATTAAGATGTAGTGTTTCTGTCCGCCCGATTGTCTGTCTAGTTCATTTTTTGTCTCTAAACCAGAAAATGGGCCCCAGACTAGCAAAATGGGCATTAAACTTGCATGCAAACAGCTCTAAGCTAGCAAAGAAGGGTTCTAATCTCAGAATGTCTCTATTTTTCCTGAATTTAAATATTTTAGTTGACAATTCAAATGCTATAATATTCATATTGTGGTTATCAGAAGTGAGCGTTTTTATGGTTTACCATTGAGTAGTTAAATATTATTTCCCCTGGATTTTGTGCTGAAGCTTATTGCAATGCATTGTCAACCGAATATCGGAAATTTAAAAATGTTGCTATTATTAGTGTTTAAAGGATTTTTAAGTGGAAGGACAAGAGGAACTATAAAAAGTAGCTCTATAATACAAGTTTTAATTATAAATTAGAATAATATGATAGCAAGCTGCCAATTTTGTTTATTGTGTATGAACATGAAGACACATAAGCAATACAAGCTGGTTGATATCTAAACTGAACATTAAACAAAAATGAACAGAACAGCAGATCTAATTAGCAGTAATTTTTGTAAAGCATAACAATCATATATTGGTTTAATTTAGGATAAATGATTACCGGAAAGTTCATTGCAAACATTTCTTTGCAAACACTTCATCGCAGGGAAAGTTCGTCGCATGGAAAGTTCATCGTAGGGAAATTTCATCGCAGGGAAAGTTCATCACAGTGAAAGTTAATCGCAGGGAAATTTCATTGCAAGGAAACTTTATGATAGATTCCTTGCCTAGCAAATTTATATCCTTTCAACTTCTTTTCAATTAAATTTTTTGAAATAATGTGGGTTGCTACAATCTTAAGTTTTTCTTTGTTCGCGTCTGCAAAGTTACAAGGAAAGACTTTGTTCGTTCGTAATAAAAAAATGCACTGTTTAACCTTTTTGCATGGTTTTAAAAAATAGCTTTTATATATTTGAAGTTGGGAAATTTTTCACACATTCGTCGAGACTACGTGGCAAAATATTATAAGCGCTGCCTTAAAACTTTGATTGTGATTAATTTTGTGATATAGTTAGTAAACGTGGGTATTCAAAAAACCTGTAACTACCTCTGGCGTGGGAATTTTTTTCGATGACAAAATGGTAATATAATTAGGTATTCAGTTGAGACTATAAGTTATTATTTATAAATGTCATACAAATATTGATAAATGAAAAGTGTTTTATCATGTAGCTTAGCATAGTGAAACTAATATTGAGATTGTCATATTTGTCCGTCTGTCTGTGTGTTTGTGTGTATCATCACGATACAGACCAGACGGTTTGTCAGAATCACTCCAAATTTGGTACAGTGATTCAGTGGATCATAAAGAAAAACTCTATTGATTTTGAGTAAGATTGGTCATCCTCCTGGGATACTAGTGGGAGGTCATCGCCCTGACCATGTATTATGCTTTATCAGTATTACACCAAATTTGGCACAGTGACTCATTGGGTCATAGCAAAGAGCCCTGTGGACTTGGAGCCAGATTGGTTATCCCTCTCGGGTAGTAGGGGGAGATAACCCCCCGACCATAAAACTTGACAGAATCACACCAAATTTGGTACAGTGACTCATTGGGTTATGAGAAATAACCCTATTGATTTTCAGCCTGATTTCTCATCCCCCTGGGGTGGATGGTGGAGTCACAGAATCAGAAAAACAGACACCCACTTGGCTCAGCTACGTATTTTAAATGATCAATAAATCGGTTTATTATTTTATTGTTTTGTTTTATTGTTTAATTTAAAAATCTGGTAGGTTGTTTCCAATGTAATTTTGTGATAGTGTGCAAAATTGTAAAGTTTTTTAATTCCCGCGAGTCCTTTTTGAACCTCGTAAACATAAATATTTCTTAAAACTTGCAAACACATGCTTCCCGCGTCATGGCGTGTGTTAGGGCGGGTTATAACAGACGTCGGAATCACTCAATTAATACATATATATCGTAAGTAAGATATAATTTTTGGATTTAAAAAGTTATTTCTCTTGTATAAAATATATAATAGACTGACAAAAATGTACAGAAACAAAGTTAACCTAAGATTTTTTAGTTTAAAAAAAAAATTGTTTCCTGGTAAAAAGAATAAGGTGGACAGATACAACGACACACTTCATCCTCTATGGGCGTTAGGCAATAGCAAACTACAATGGTAAACATCCATGGTAAGCCATTGCAAAATGCTCGCTGCTAACAACAATGAGTGTCAATGAGCCCATTTTGCAGATTTAGAGCCCATTTTGCTGGTTTAGAGCCCATTTTGCTGGTTTAGAGCCTATTTTGCTGGTTTAAAGCTCATTTTGCTGGTTTAGAGCCCATTTTGCTGGTTTAGAGCCCATTTAGCCTGGTTTATAAATAAAGTCTACAGACGGACGGACAGACGGACAAACGGACATTATATCTTAAATAGCTCCCCTGCTGAAGCAGCGAGCTAATAAGTACACATTCACCTGTTTTCTTGATTTGCGCAATAAATAAATGGAACTTATTAGATCAGCTAAGTTTACCAGGCAGCTTTGCAAACAACCAAAATATGACAAAATAACAAGATGACTGTGTATTTGTTCTAATCAAACAAACAAAAATTTAGAAAGACTTAAAGCTAAGTTAGATTTATAGCCAATGTTGTAGATGAATATCAATGGTAAACATTAAAGTATGCTTGCTGCTTTGCTCGCGTATATAATATTTAGAGCCAATTTACTTTTGTGTTGCATCAATTTAAGCAAAGCATAAACCACGGAGATGACCAGCGTTATGATGACAGGTATCGGTACACCAATGGCTCGCCTGAAAATGTTATTACTATCCCAGCCTTTCAAAAATGGTTACAATGTTCTGCAGAAGAGGAAAAATTCTATACGTTTATATTCTATATTTTGACATCAGGTAGTTTATAAAACTGTACCATTTATTTCATAGTTTACCATATTTGTAGAAAGATAAGCAAGTTGATCTGTTCTGAAACATACTGTTCTTGAATTCCAAAAGTACTTCGGAAGTCGTAAGAATATTCTGGATATTTTGAAACGTATTTTGGATATATCGGTTCAGTTTGCCCCCAAACAATCATATATCACCTTTTGAAGTTTAAAAAACAGTCATATAAAACATCGAAATTTCTGAAAATTTCAATTACCACAAATCGTAAATGGTGTCCTTTCTGATAGTACATCAGATCGATAAACTTGCCATCGATATTTGGCACTTATTTTCTATATTTAAAATCCTACTTTAGTTTTTAGTCAATTCGGGTATATTGGTATTATCGTCTTCATTAGCGAGCTTTTTTATGGCTTACCCATGTCTTGTTTTTCGCAATTCCAATTTTTTCTAGTGGACTACTGAAATACTATGACCAAATTATCGTTTTCAGTCGTGAGCATTTTATGGTTTCCCATTATGAGTTTTTCAGGTCGCCAAATCAGATGTTTTTTCTAAAGGGTGTGTACTTGATATGGAGACATTCATGCAAATGGAGATAATATGCAAATGAAGGCAACATATAAAAAATCTAATGCACCGTACGATAGCTCATCTTTCGGCGACTACATGATGCATTTTTTGGTTTTCCCAAATAAATGCATAGTCATGAAATCCCGGGAGATTGAAGCGTTCCCAAAACAAGTTATGAGTAAAAACGAGTGGAGGTGGGCAGTCAAAATTGAACCTACTTGGATTTTCAAAGTTTTTGCATAATCTCAACACATATACGTCGGAAATGTTCCACGCCAAGTTTCAATGTCTCAAGTTGCCCCAGTGACGAATTACAAGGGTTCGAATTTTGAGCATCAAAAATGGACTTGTTGAACCGTTACTCTATGATTATAGAGAGTTGGTGGCTGAAACGTTTTTGGTAAAGTGGTCATGGTATTAGGTATTATTGACCACAATATTGCGTCGCGACCACGCATCTGTAATTTTGTAGAAATTTATTTCCGAAAAAATCCGAAAATTTTACAATTTTTTGGATTCAAACCGCTGTAACTTCACAAGTTTTGGTTTCTGAAACTTATTCAAAGGTTGGCCATCGACAATGTTTAATGTTCTATCTATCACAGAAAATAATTGTCAAAAATATTCATTAACAAGGAAGTTATGCATAAAACTGTAAGTCAACACATTTTGTTGGACCGACTTTCAATTCCAAGTAGGTTCAATTTTGACTGCCCACCTCCACTCGTTTTTACTCTATATCCTACTTTGAAAATGTCCCTAACAGGTCAAAGGTTAGAACCGTAAAACACTTTTATATAAAGAATAATTTTGGGAAATTAATCTACAAAAATTCAGATGGTGGGTTCTCTGGAAAACGTTTTGCAATGTTGGCTTGCTTAAGAGAAGTCGACTTTAACGTTGTTCAACGAGGAGCCCTCCACTTAATTAAAGCTGCAGCCAACAAACTCAACATTCGTCCACAAACGCTAGGGCAAATTTAACTTCAGAACTTGGGCTTCAAAGCGTAAACCAAGCAGCTTGCACCCAAGTGTGTCAAGCTTCACAATCATGGTCCAAAATCTGAAGCAAGATTTGTTTACAAAGAAAACTTTCTAAAACCCTAGTTAATTAGGACGAGGTCTACGTACTTTGCGATGGTCAGGATGTTCCTGAAAACAAATAAAACCATGCTCTTAACCCTTAGAAAAACTCACAAAGCAAGAGAGTGCAGAAAAAAGTTAAGAACTTCAAAAAATTGACGGTTTGGCCGGCTATGGACAAAGATTGGAGTGTTTCCCAACCTTACATTAAAAAGGGGACTACGCTTACAAAAGAGGACCCAGAGGAATGTTTGATGGCACGTTTAATTCCGAGTATTGTTGAGCACAATGACCGCAAAAAAGTTATCTTCTGCACGGTCCTGGACACTTCACACTAGGCCAAGAACGTAACTCCTACCTGGAAGCTCGAAACACCGATTTTGCCCAAACTCCAAAAAAGCCCCAAGTATTCCACTGGCTAGAGGAATCAATACATTTTGGAGTTAATACAGAGTTGAGTACTCCAATCGACAAAACCCATCCAACTTACTCCGAGATTTTCCCAATATTTAGAAAAAATCACCAGTAAAGTGACAGCGTCATCGGGATATGGGGTTAGAGGATAAGCCGAATGAGAACTCTACAGCACTGGATACAAAGGCATCAATGAGTCTTAATTTATGTAAATATTGTTAACAATTGGTAGTACTATATGTTAAAAAATGTTGTACTTAAATAAAGCTTAAATATTAGGAAATATCACAATTTCAATAATGTCTCCATAACAAGTACGAGCATTTTACTAAACAAATGTGATATTTATTTTATCTTCCTTAGCAGCAAGCATTTTTATCTTTACGATTGACCGGTTAAGTAACATTTAAGCAAATGTCACAGGGGATTGTTTCTGAATTTTATATTTAAAACATCAGCATAACTGTAAATGACGAAATATTACGAATTCAGGTATGTAAAAAAGGAATACGTTGTCAAAAATCTACTATTAAGTGGTTCTACAAAAATAAAGATGAAACGTTGATAGAGCAATCGATAAAACTCAATATTGAGCGGAAACTTACTTATAACAATAACTTTGGTACCGATAGGACTTGTTCTTGCAATTTTAGTGTATGCCTTTAATCCTGGATGTAAATACTAAAATGTGTCAATTATTAAACTTTGGCACAATACAAAACTTTTAGTTGCTTAATATCACTAAGATGTTGATTAATTATATATTACCATGAGGCAATTATATTTTATTTACTGAGAGACAACAAATTTAATTATTAAAATTAATAAAAATGAATGCTTTTTAAAACGTTGACTTTAAGTTTAATTAGTTTAACAAGGCCACTTCTAAACTTTAAACACACAAAATATTTTAAAGTTGCCAAGTTCTCTGACTTCATCCCATAAATCATTGCAAAGGCACACAATAGAATAAAACTCCATAGAAAATAAGCCAAGCAAACCAGCCCAACGGCCGACTCCATTTGCAATGGCGCCGGAGTATTTAACGTTGCGGATAATTCCTCCCACTTGGATAAATCCTGTAAAACTTTCACGTAAGCAAACAGTGCTTGAAATTTTGAGACTATTCCAACCTCATTTAGCATTCTTAAAACATCGTAAAATTCTTTTGATAACGGACCCCACGAAATAGTGCCGATGGCAACACAGGGCCAATACTTTTCTGAAACCGGCTTAAGCACGCAAATATATTCTTGTTGAATCACTGCTTTATCCACAATTTGTAAAATATTTGAAAGGGATCGAGCATAAGACTTGATAGAGGATGACTGATAAGCAGCTGCTAAAAATTTACATTTTGCCAGAACTTCCACAAGATCTTCCAGCATTATACTATTACGTATACGGTCGCTGACAGCAAAAACATCTTTAATATTTTCAATGCCAAAAATACTAGCAATATTTGTTTTTACCAGATACTTAATTACTGATGTAATCTGTGTTAGATAGTCATTATCGTAAGTGTGAATTCTGTAGCCTCGTTTGTAAAGTTCAACAAATGTTTCTGGTAAATCAGCAAAAAGATAATCTGATGAAAATCCTGCCGAGTAGATATTTGCCAAAAATAGCATGCCTATTACATACCCAAAAACGTGGTAGGGCTTGTGTTTAAACATAGTGTCTAGGTTTAAAAACAACCAGAATAAATCCAAACCTCGCACAATGTTCTGGTACACACAGGCATATATTAGTAACGATGAAATTAGCAAAACCCAAACTATCCCAGGAAATACAGAAAAATACACGTTCCAACTTCTAGCAACATTTCCAGATTTTTCGGTGCAAAAAATAAGCGCCAATCCGTTTTGTTGCAAAAGCAAGTGCCGCGACCGTGTTTCAAGCTGACGATAACTTGCCCTTAATACATATAGCAAACCCCACTTAATTTCAAGACATTGGTCTTCTACTTCTTGGTAAGTTTCAGAATAAAACAGTGAAATGTTCAGTATGTCAGTAGACATTATCATTGCAAGTTTATCTCCGGTCTCGCAGTGCTTCAGTTGGTATTGAAAGCCGTACTTGTACCATACATTGCAATCTGTTCCACTAATGCTACCAATCACCCCAAAACCATGTTGTTCTTCTGTTGAGGACTTGCAGATTGCTGAATATCCATAAGATTGTTTATTTAGTAAGCTGGATTTGTGCAGCATATTTGAAAAACTTTTAGGTTTAATTGGAATTAGATTAGAAACCTGGCAATATCTACAAAATACGCGAACGATTTCATCCAAACTTAACAAGAAAATGTGAGCAGAGGGTCTATCAAAAAAGTCGGAAATAAATTCTGTTGTGTTTGTAAATACAAAAAATATTGTGTCGCTAGAACTTGCATGACCAGATTGTTTAATGCTTTCAAACGTTTCGCTGGAATTAAGGTTCCAAAGAATAAATATTGTGTAGGTTGAGAAATTATTTAGTTTCTGATGAAATCGAAGGTATCCTTCCTTTTGTGTGATAAGCCTTTCATGGTCATCCAAGTCGTCAGGGTCAAATGCAAAATGGAAATGATTTGAGGTAAATGCAGTCCATATGTGATTTGAAGCAGTTTGAATACCCACTTCAAAATTTATAAAATTCTGATTATCAACCGGTTTATTTGCTGCCGATATAACATTCACCTGACTATTTATGGGAATTAGTGAAGTAGTGTGTTGGAAATTGTTCTCCTCTGATTTAGCTGAAATCGCGAAGACAAATACTAGAAAAGTAGATAAATAAACAGAAGCCATTGTTTGGAACATTTATCTGTTTAGAAAATCTGTATTTTTTTACATAGAAAAGCCTGAAAACAGGTTATGTCGATATAAGCAACTGTTTTATTTTTGGAAGGTAGCTGCACGTGTGGTACAAAAATATACTGGTTATTATATAGCCTAAATTTAATAATTAATATAATTGCTTGTAAGTACCTATTGCGTCTCTAAAAACTAATACACTTTAATGTAATAAATGAACCGTAAATAATGCATACTAATTTACAAGTGTATTTTGAATCTAACTTTGGATCACTTTGTATTTACCGCTTTGAATTTTAATATTAGGCACCGGATTCAATATTTGGGAGTGCCAAGATTTTGCATGCGAGGAATTTGAGTAATATTAAGACAACATTAAACAAGTTTGCAGCAATTTAAAACAAAAATGACTTGCTGGAGTTGCAAATTAGACTAACAATATGGTTGTAAGTGAGCTGTTATTTAGGAAAATGGACTCTTCTTGTTGTGGTTTCCCCGAGATAAGGCACTTGTCCCAATTCGTTCGGTGCTCGGATGAGTGTTTTAAATGTCTGCTTTCCTTAAATGCCTGCTAATTAATCCCTATCCCCGTTACACGACTATGCTGCTGGCTAATCGACCGAAAGTGTCCGTATTTCCACGAATGAATACTTTATTAACCACAGTACAGGCCGGAGAATCTTTAATTTAACAGACAAAAAAGGAGCTTTAATTATTTCCCAATTGGAATCACATTAATTTACAAACAATAAATAGACTGAATTTACAACGACAAATTATCTCAAAATTCACAAGACCCAATTTTTTCACCAAGTCCCCGAGGCAAGTGAACAATGGATGAATAGACAGAGAAAAACGGGAACAAGAAAGTGCACGATCATCCCATGCCACCGTACCAGACTGCGTGGCTCCCGCTCTCACCGTACCAGGACTGCGTGGTCACTGCGAGTGAGATGACCGTTGCTACTTTTACTTGGAGAATCCAAGATTCCCAACAGAGACAATTTTTCTTATGACTATAATTTTGAAGCCACGCTTTTTTCTCATGAATCCACAACATTTTCCGGCCCCCTGATTTGGGAACTGTCAGTTTCCAAATCATAAATCCGGAGCCCGGTAGGACAAACATTCGCCACCGCCCTCAGGTAGGTCTTCACTTCCTTCGTCTCAAAGTTGCGAACTGAGACTTCCAGTTTCACGAGTCCATCATCATCTCGAACTCCCTTTAGCTTCCTCTTCGTTTTCACCATTTCCTCTACATCACCCTCGTCTTGCGTTACCCGAATTAGTAGCTTTTCCGCTGCCCGCCTGTGATCAGTAGTGGTCATGGAAACCATTTCACTTCCATTCCATTTCCATGGGCGCAAAGCTTCTTCTTAGCTTTCGAATACAAAAACTTTGCCACAGCAATACAAGCAGCAGTGGCCCTCACCATAGGGCAATAACAAGAAAATCTGGTGATCGGGGGAATAAACTCCTTCACTTTCCCTGGCCCTACTTCGTTTCCAAGACTTTCCTCTCCTGCAGAAACCGTGGCTACTTCAATCTTATCATTCACTGCTTTCCTTGGCCATTTCTTTTCATTCAACTTGAGGAACTCCGACCCCCGTACATTCCGGAGATCTGCATTCCCACGCAGCCGGGTTCCTTCGTCAGCTACGTTCTCCGCCGTAGAGATCCATCTACGTTCCTCCACCTTGGTAAACCTTTGGGTTTTTGTTATCCTGTGTGCCACAAACTCCTTGAACCAAGCTGACTCCGACCCAATCCAGCTTAGCACAATCCAATACACAAAGTTATCAACCTTCATCTTCACTTCCCTCTTGATTTTATCTGTCAGTTGAGGTCCTATCAACGCAGCGCACAACTCCAGTCGAGGAATTGTCAACTTCCTTTTAGGTGCCACACGGGTTTTTGATACGACGAAGGATACATTGACACTTCCATCGTCATATAGAAACCGGAAATAGCTTACTGCACAGCTACTTTCCTAGGAGCTGTCTATAAAAGTGTGTAGTTGCACACTTTCCGCAGGTGAAGATGAGTAGCACCAAGGAATTTTCAGTTCCTCCAATTCCTTCAGCTTTCCAAACCAGTTCCTACAGTCATAGCAAACCTCATCTAGAACTTCATCATCTAATGCTATTCCATCTGTCCTCCTTGACATGAATCTTTCTCGGCGACAAATTCCCGTGATCTCACCCTTCAGCTTCACTGCTTCCGGTATTGATTCCACTCCAAAGAGTAAATCATCAACACACATATTTTTGATGGTTCACCTTCCGGGAAAATGGCTTCTTGTTGCCTCGCGTTCTTGTCCGCAGCCTCCTTCTTCTTCAGCTTTTCCACGAATCCTTTCATGGTGTATTCGCCAAACTTTCCATTGTAAAGTTTTGCGAATTCGGGGTTTCTCTTTATTCTTCTATCGGTCTTTCTCAATCTGGAAAACGCTTCTTTGTAGCTGGTCTTTGGAAATGGTTCATCATTCTTGAATGGTCCAACCTCCCATCTTTTTGCTGCTTAGTGGTTCTCTCAAAAGTTTCAAGGGCTCTTTCATCCTCTTTGGACAGCGACAACTTTTCTCCTTCAGTCTTCCCGTACTCTTCCCGGTTAAATGACTCCACAATAAGCTTATCTAAAATTTTGTCAAATGCTGGTCCACTTACATAAAAGGCTGCTCCAACCGTGTTGGTATCCCCTAACTTCCCTTGCAAATACCAGCCTAAAGCTGTCCTTCTTCCGACTGGCTTATCCTCGGTTGAATACAGTAAATCTAGGTCCATGGTGATGAACCCTTGGTCTACTCCAATGACCACTTCCGGTATCACATTAAAAAGAGAAGGTCCCTTGTACCTTCCAAGATAAGGCCACATCTTCTTGTCCTTACTCACATCCATTGAGTACGGAGCCAATCCTACTTCCCCAATGGTGACGGCATCAGTAATCTCGAAGTTCTTTGCTCTTTTGTAACTTCCAGAGATCTCAAAATTCACCAGCATGGCAGATGACTCCACCACTCCTCCTTGCATCACCCGGTGGCAATAACGAATTGACGGTCCGTCCAACACCAAATACTCGGCTAATTCTTCAGTTATTAAAGTCCGAGTACATCCAGAGTCTAAAAGAGCGTACACCCTCCTAATTCCTCCAGGCCCCTGCACTCGCACCGGTACGATTGGTAGTGGTCCATCCGTGCCGCTAATTATCGTGGCGGATAACCCAATATACCCAATATTGGCTCCTTGTTCTTTCTTGTCAGGAGGCTTAGCATTCTTCTGTTCCTTCTTCTCCTCGGAGGATTCGCTTCTCCTTGGCCCTGACCACTCCTTAAAATGAGGCAGAGGATGGTGACGCAGAATGCAGCCATCTTTTCCATACTCTTTCCCGTCTGGACAATCCTTCGTGGTGTGGTTGTCCTTGAGGCAACAAAAGCACACCCTCGCCTCTTTAGCAATCTTCCAAGTTCCTGCCGCGATTTCTTCTTCAATCCCCAGCAGCCATCCATACAATGTCCTCTTTTTTGACAACATGGACAGGGTTTCCCTCGGTTTTCCTCAGAATCCTCCTTTTCGTCCCCACCGGATGCATGTAAGGACCCCATATTTCTCGGTCGGTAAGAATGGTTGCTAGTTGTTTTTTCCTCTAAACTATCCTTCCCTACAGTGGGATTTATTTGCAGTAGCGCAGCTGTAACTTTCTTCTCTAACCATGTAGAAAAATTATGAAGATCGGGCTCCCTCATTTCATCATCCGCCAAGAACTGGACCCAGGATCCCTTCATAGTCCCTGGGAGTTTCTCTGCTAACTCTTTCACCAGCTGCGTGTTGGACATGTAGCTGGGCCGCTTATAAGAGTTGAAGCTCGTCACCAACGCCTGCACACAAGTTTCAAATTCCACAATGGTCTCCGATTTGGCCATGTCGGGCCTCCTACTTTCTTTGGCCTTTTCCACCAGATAGTCCAGCACAATCTCCGGACGCCCGAACCACATCTCCAGCGTCTTTATAATGGCCGGCACGTTGTCTATGTTACAGAGCATGTGCTCGACAACCTCCTTTGCTTTGCCCTTTAAGGATCTCTGTAGCCTCCCGAAAATTCTCCCCGTTGCTAATATCAAGCTTGGCTGTTGACCGATCAAATGCGGAATTGAAGTTGCCCCACTGTGCAGCATCTCCAGTAAACTTGGGGAGGAACTTCTCGCTTTTACCGGCGGTGCTTTTTTCCATAAAGCTCAGCTGACTCTTCATTAGAGTCATCAGCATGACATCCTTGTCCATGTCGGCTTCTCCATGTGGACCATGAGCTGGTGGTAAACTTAGCTGGTCTTTTGGTCACTGGGGGAGTCCCTTTGTTCCTTTATGTCGTCCGAAAACTGGATTTGGTTGATAACCGCCTTCTCGTTTTCGTCGAAACTTTGGTAGTCATCGTCATCCTCTTCCTCCTTCTCCTCCAGATTAGCCTTTTCCAACAATAGCGCAAATTTCCCCTCCACCTGCTTTTGATTCCTTGCAAACTTCTTTTCCAGGCGCTCCTTGTCAATCTCCAGCTTGGCCACGCCATCCTCCCTCTTATTTCTAGAGGGTCTCCTCTGCTCCTCCTCAATTAACCCGGCAATCTCTTCCAGGTCTTCGTCGAACTGATGCAGCAAATCCATCAGCTTTTCCCTCTTTTCCAGCTCCAGTTTCTTTGCGGCGGCGACCATGCTTTTTGAACTGGCCACGGAAGTCTTGGGCACAGACGTCACCGACTTTTTCGAACTCTTCGTGGACATTTTTAATCACTTCCGACACACTCCACAGTTTCGGCACAATATTGTGGTTTCCCCGAGATAAGGCACTTGTCCCAATTCGTTCGGTGCTCGGATGAGTGTTCTAAATGTCTGCTTTCCTTAAATGCCTGCTAATTAATCCCTATCCCCGTTACACGACTATGCTGCTGGCTAATCGACCGAAAGTGTCCGTATTTCCACGAATGAATACTTTATTAACCACAGTACACGCCGGAGAATCTTTAATTTAACAGACAAAATAGGAGCTTTAACTATTTCCCAATTGGAATCACATTAATTTACAAACAATAAATAGACTGAATTTACAACGACAAATTATCTCAAAATTCACAAGACCCAATTCTTTCACCAAGTTCCCGAGGCAAGTGAACAATGGATGAATAGACAGAGAAAAACGGGAACAAGAAAGTGCACGATCATCCCATGCCACCGTACCAGACTGCGTGGCTCCCGCTCTCACCGTACCAGGACTGCGTGGTACTGCGAGTGAGATGACCGTTGCTAATTTTACTTGGAGAATCTAAGATTCCCAACAGAGACAATATTTCTTATGACTATAATTTTGAAGCCACGCTTTTTTCTCATGAATCCACAACACTTCTGTAATAAACAAGGAAGTGTCTTAGGCAAATTTACATTTATATCATCCATAACAGCCAGCATCGTTTATGGACTCACCAAGGATGCTTAAGTACGCTTCTATTATTTTACAACTATGTAATTTTTCTTCAGTATACGCATAGTTTCTAGTTTAAAACTGCTCTTATGATATTATCAAATCCAAAGAAAATTGGATTCTCCCAACTTTTTAAATACGGCCCAAGTTTATCATCAGTTTTAGTCAACTTTGAGTTAGTAAGTCTGGCTTTGAAACTCTATTCTCGTTGTAGTCACACACGCAAGATGGGCGTGGGTTAGGTAGATATTATTTGTTCCAGCAAGAAACACAGGGAACAGATTATATTTTTTAAACTGGTAACAATACGGGTCAGTGTATACTAGTCGTTGCATGCAGAATATGATATAAAATTTCGTTGTTTCTTAAATTTGTATCAAATAAAATCTTTTAATTCAAAACGTTAGAAGGTATTTGCCTTTTGTCGTATATAAGGGTCATTAAAAACAATGTTTCACTTCAATGTTTTTTTCAAAATTGTATTTGTTGTTCTAAATTTTAGTGCTATAGCTACTGTCAATTATACAGTTAGATTTACGGAATTAAATAACTTCACAAAATCTTCTTGGAAAATTTGACAAAAGTACAGTCACGAATCACAAAGGCAGGCATTAAAATAAGTAATTTTGAAATATTTATAAAACCGTTTAAAATTAAATGCGTGCAGCATGCACAACAAAACGCTAACACGAGTTCCACCAGAACTCAGTCCATCTTCTAAAACGACTACACTTCAGGAATACGATTGCAGGCTTTCTCGGTTTTATTTAGGATTTATGCCTAATGAATACATACCTATTTGCTTTTTCTGTGTCAAACCGGAAATGCTAAAATTTGCTGCGTTGTCCAAACATTGGAAACATTTAATTCAAATTGATTTGTTTCCGCAATCCCAAATTTAAAAACCACGCTTCTGACCAAATGTATTCCAGTTCGTCAATCAGCTTAATCCTTCACATCATGTGTTGAGGCCCTGGAAACGTTCTCTTTTACCGGAAATTCCAAAACATAATACAATTCTGGGAAAAAACTGCCCTGGTTTTCTTTATAGACAGAGAGTGAAATTCGGGAATTAGAGGAACGACATTTTTATATTCTAATAACTATTAGAATATAAATGTGTTGTTCAGATCAAACAACCTGGAAAAGGCATATAGCCAATGGGATTGCCAAGTTGCTGTGAAGTAAGTCGAGCAATATATTCTGTGAAACCCTGGACATATGGCAAAGTAATCCTGGGTAAAATATCGGGATGTTTAATCTTCGGTATTACAAATGAACATGTAATACGACGAATAGTATTACATACACACCCATTGCCATGGGTAACCAGTTTTTTACACCTGCACATTTTGGATGCGCTGAAGTTCTTTTTGTATCTTTTACCCTTTCAGTAAACAAAATGTCCGTTCTTTACTGGCTTGCTTGTTTGCCACCGTTTTGTATGAGCAGAAGGATAAACTAAATCTCAATCCAAATATTTATTCGTATGTGTGACTTTTTGATAACAACTATCAAACAAACAAACAAACAAATTTTTGAGAAATATCAAAAAATTCCATAGAAAGAATACTCTGATTTTTTCCAATTTCATGGGTGAATTGGACATTTTATTGGAAGGCATTTAGTTGGTTTTTGATGGTTTTAAATTGATGTGGAAGAAAAACATATCATCAACATAGCGTCCAACTTGACATGTGGGTTGTTATCGATGATTACCAAGCTACCTGTGGAAAGGAAAATATTTCACACATATTTAGGCTAGAGCCCTTATTTATGATAATTTCGGATTCTTCTAATCCGCCAACATCCTAGTTTAGTGACACTGATACGTGGCTCTCTAATTTGTCACCTTTCTACTTCCCCTTTGTCGGCACATTCCTTCTGAATGAGTCCGATCCTTAGAGTAGTCAAAACATACCTATATATTGTTTGCCTTTTCCTCTGTGTGGCCTTCCGCTGCGCAACACATGAATACCTATGTATGCATAATATGATGACTAAGTGACTATCTATATATACCGAAATGATGACTTAATAAACACCCTTCTCTTGACATTTGATGAGTAAACTTGTATGGCATTTTATGTCTTGCATACTTACCTGATCACATGGTAGCAGAGGCAAACAGTAGAGAATTGTTAAAGTAGAATCACGTTCTTTTAGGAACTACTCGCGAGTAAATTTTAAGAACACAAGTGTTATTAGGTACGAGAACTTGGTGGATATTTTTCCAAGTCGGGGCCGCTGTTGACGCACCTGCGGACTGAAAAATAGACCATGCAACGTGGGAAATTTGGGAACTTTCTTATCACATTGTGTGTGAAAATTGCGAAAAATCATAAAACCATGAACGTGAACTTTCCAGTACCGTCCCTGGTGGGGATGGAGAATTTCGACCTGGGGGACTTGCACTTGCTGCATTGAGATGCATTTGCTAGGTACAGGCAACTGGGGTTACGTGGACGTGGGTGGCTGGTGATGCAAAGGCTCGTTCGGATATTTTTCGAACATTGAATCCGGACGACGCAATGCAATGTGCCGCATTTGACACATCTAAAGACATGTACGATCATTTGTCTAAACTGTACGCTGCCTTCTATGACTACAACAAGTACAACACTCTGCAAAAGTTTTATAAGTTTTCCATGAAGAAAGATGAATCAGCGGTCAGACATAAAATCGCCTTCAAGCCCTGTTTTGTACGTTGAAACGTGCCAAGATTGCTATTGATGAAAAACAAATCCTAGCAAAAATGCTGACTTGCTTGAAGGGACCCAAATTCTTCGCCTTACGTACGTCCTGGGATGCGATGGATAACGTTCGCAAGGACAAAAAGGCGCTCTTTGCTTTTCTCCAGAATTTTGAGGAGATGATGCAGGAGGAAAAGGAGGAAGAAGAAAACCAAGCAAGCGCGTTTTATGCTGGACGATGAAGGAACATCCAGCAGAGCCGTGGTAGAGGACGTGGAAATAACCGCAGAGGTGAAGGAAGAGGTGGTGGCGCATATAATGGTGATGGAGATGGTGGACAGAGGCAGGAGCTCTGCTGGAACTGTGATAGCCAAGACCACAACGCTAAGAATTGTGACAAACCACCAATACTTGAAAATGAAGATAAACAAGGAAACAACAACGGTCGTGGTAATTACAGAGGACGCGGCCGGGGTAGACGAAGTGGGCGTAGAGCTTGTCTTGCCAACCAGCAGTCCAACAACAACAACAAAGAGGAGGGTAATGCTGGAAACCAACAAGAACAATCAGTGGCAGCTTACTCCCTTTTCGCTGATGATTTGTTCACTCGTAACTGTGAGGTCAAAGGAAAACGTGAATTGATTTTTCCTGAAGTATTCGAATTCAATGATGACAGCCAATCGAGTTCTGAGTCTGAGGATGATGAAAGTTCAGACAGACAGACAGACACACGGACACTGACATCTGCAATAGATCCTCTGCTGAAGCAGCGAGCTAATAAAAGAAAGCCGACAGCGCAAGAAAGAAACGAGGGAATGTATAACCATTCAAAACGCAATTCAAGATGGCATTCCTATCATGAACCGGAAGGAAGAACGTGACCGTGAATACAGTCACAAATTTTGGAACGCTACCTTGTCATTATTTTATCGCATCAAAAATGATAACTTGTAGCTTTTTAGCCACTTTATGTTTGTTGTGTTTCAAAGATTCTATGCAAACCTTACTCTGATGAGGGCTTGTGTTTATTGAGCCGAAACGTCAGTTTTGTTTCTGTTTAAACATTCATTTGAACATTCGGTGAACCCAAAACATAATGTCTTTCCGAAATATACGATGCTTATTTAGCTGACCATTTTGCCACTGAATGCGTGTATCAATATCAAAATGTAAAACCGGAATATAAAAATAACCTTTAGCAATTTTACTAACAAGAACACAACGAACCTCACAAATAATCTTACTGAAGCTAAAATGCTAGAATGTACATCTGCTGAAAAATTTGTGGATAAATTCTCAAAATCCTTTAATAACAGTATTAACAGTAAATCCAAAAAGGTTAAAGAAAAACAAGTACAATCTTTTGTTACTGAAGCTAACAAAAACCTTATCAAGCAAAGAAATAATATATACAGAAAAAACAAAAAAGCTCCCACTACATTACTTAAAACAGAATTAGAAGATTTGAACAAATATAAAAATTCATATACAGCAAGATACTACAGAGAAACTAAAATATAGAGTATTAAAATCGAATGTATGGAAAGGTCTTGATGATATAGTGGGTATCAGGAAAAATTAACAAAGTCACAAAAACATTTCACCTGATTTACCAAATGACTAAATATTAGTTCACAAGAAGAAACGACAACAGTTCTCCCTACGAAACTGATAAACCTTTACCATGATCCTGAAATCAAGTTAACATTAAGACCAATCAGTGCAAATGATATAACTAATGCGTGGTACAATATGAAGCAAAGAGAGTCAACCACAGTAGAGAAAAATCTATTCACTACTCGTCAATTTGGGTTTCAGAATAAGCTTTCAACCACATACGCTTTAATGACCCTTACAGATAAAATTTATTGATCGATATTGATGAGATTATTGCAGTTGTAGCACTAAATTTAGAAAAAGCTTACGATAGCATCGATAGGCCTATTCTTGGAGAAAAATGATCATGGTATGGGATTATTGATAAATTCATAGACTCATTGATTTCAGGTAGAAGTCAGTATGTACACCAGCAAGCAGCGTCTTCATCCTCCTCCTGGTTCAACATCTGTATAAATGATTTACCACTCTGTATAGCTAAATCAATTCTAACTATGTTTGCTGATGATGGCACACGTTTGAACTCAAATTCCATTATTAATAAACAGATTCTTAAAGAGGATATTGAAAAAGACCTTTAAGCAAAAAATACATGGCTAACAGAAAGTTAAGTCAAACTAAACGTTAATAAATCACAGTTTATTATGTTTTGAAAAAAATGCAATCTCAATGTGAAGATATCAAGCTATTTATTAACAGTACAGAAATGCAACGAGAAAAATCTCTCAAAATCTTAAGGTATGGTACTAGATGAAAATCTAACATACTTTGATCAATGCAAAAGGGCACTACAAAAATATTACCGTAAAATGTCCAGAATCTACATGTTTAAAAATATTTTAAATCTATCTGCTAAGACCATATTGATTAATACACTAGTCTTTAGTACTCTGTCCTATGGTATCAAATATTGGGGTAACAATCTTTCTCAGAACGAACAAAAGAACATCGACAAAATGTTATAAATGCAGCAAGGTTTGTGCTAGGTAAGCCAAAATTTTTATACCTTGTCTGAAGAATACTCAATAATTTAGAATGATTTTATTATAAATACAAATTAGTGTTTAAAAATATTTGTTTTGTCTACAAGATAATTTTCTGTAATCAACAAGATCAGTTTAATAAGTACCTTGAATTCTCTTATAATTATTCACAAACGACTAGGTCTAGCTCATATAATATACCAAACATTTATTGTAATAGCAAGTGGGAAAAGCATGTTCCCAAGACAAAGCTGTGTATGAATGGCTACAGTAACCCGATTCAATAATCTCTGATAATATATCTTTTAATGTATTCAAGAAAAAACTGACAGCATATCTCCTTTCACTACAGATAGAAGGTATTTTTAGAATTAATTGTAATCCTGTAATTGTGAATATGTGACTTGTCTGTCTGATGATGTAATTAATACATGTTTAAACCAAAGAGAAACAGAAACACCAAGGTCTTAAGAGTTGGACGGTTTTCAACCTAATTACGCTCGAAGTATTCCACACTACAAAGTATACTTACCGGATTACCCTTAGTGGCTTCGGCAGGTTGGTGAAATGCAGCTGCGGTTTACCAAGGCGTTTTTTGAGTTTGTTACCTTGCACTCTTACCTTATTATATAATAATACAATGCATAATCGTATTCTATAATACAATATCAAACACTATGTATCAATACATTTTAATCAATCCAATCATGCAGACAAATGTAAACTATTTATTTATATATTTACTTTTAAAGTTGTTTCTTAAACTTTATTGTATTATAATATACCGATATTTTGTCAAGATGATGTAACTTGCCTTTTGACGAATTCATTGACAATAAATGCAAATATTAGCTCGCTGCGTCAGCTGGTGAGCCTATTAACGAGTAGTGTGTTCGTCCACATTATTTTTGGGATCTATGCCAGGCTATGTTGAGTCAAGGTCAGGCTATTTGGGGTCAAAGTCTGGCTAATTGAGGTCAAAGTCAACCTATTTGGGGTCAAAGTTAACCTATTTGGGGTCAAAATCAGGGTATTTGGGGTCAAACTCAGGGTGTTTGGGGTCAAAATCAGCCAATTTGGGGTCCAAATTAGGATATTTGGGGTCTAAATCAGGCTATTTGGGGGCTAAAAGGTATTGGTATGATTGGATGTTGGTATTATTACTATTGCAATTTTCGTCTTTGCTTCCTAGTAACTTTGATAATTGAGAATGTGCACTTGTACTACCTTTTAGTCTAGTCTACTATTTTACCCAAGACGGCTTTTGAAAGAGATTCAGCCTATCTATTACAAATCGTAGTGGGAACAGGATTTTTATGTTTACGTCAAGCTAGAAGTGAGCCGTGTGTTTTGTTAGCGCGTTACTCCCACTCGATTTCCTTTCTTTTAAGCTTTTTCTGAAAATTTTTACTACTAATTGAAAATAGAGTTAAAAATATCCGTGACCATGGGCGGACAGAATTGTATTGTTTACAGTTAATGATTTACTTAACTATTTTCTCTTTAACTATTGGTTGTTACATTTATTGAGATGACCTCATGTAACCCACACTGTTAACTACATCCTTGATGTTTCGTATATATAAACACTCATAAACTGTCCTCAAGTAAGTCAGAGCGGATAAGGGCAACAATACACTTCTATTCTATTAAATAACTACTGTACTAGCACTACCACCTTGTTGTTGTTTATTCAGCATTCTTTAGCCCTTTTTATTCGGAATGTTCCCACTCTAGAAACCACCAATATTCCCGGGATATTCACCGGAAATCAAAGACAGCGTTTTGTTAACTTTGCCATAATTGTTTTTGAAAGCACCAACCGATGCCCAGCAACATCCGTCCATCCGTCGTGTATAGAAAGCACCAAATAATTTTTAAAATAGTACTAACTTTATACATTATTAGTACAAGTTTGTTTTAGTAAATACTTTATTATTATGCTCCAAGCCGTGTCACGATTAGAAGTGTCACGTGTCACTTATTAATTACGTCTCCTGCCTTTTTGCTTCACACATAATACTTTGCGTTTTACCTGTACTGACACTTTCCTAATGTTGAGCAAACTCTTAACTACAAGAACCTTGCCCCAACGTTTGTTTTCCCCAGTAATAACCAAAATGGCGACTGTATACCCCATTGGCAGCAACAAAAATATTACGCATATGTTTCCCCGCAAGGATGCACTTTTTACTGGAGGATTTAAATCCTCCACAAATGGGTTATTTGCTGTGAACAAACGTGTTACCCAGCCAACAATGCCACTTTGTTTTAAACCGTTCAAACGCCAAACTACCTCAAAGGGCAAAACAGGCTGAAAACTGAAACCTAGACTTGATTCAGCGTAAACCTCACTGCTAACTGATACATAAGTAGTGCTTTGGGCGTCAGCTTGTTTTGCTAAATTATATGCCATGCCCTGCGACATTACAAATGCATGTTTCCTGCAATTTGTTAATTCTTCAACGAATAATTCCCACTCAAAGCTGCGTACCATAGTTGTAATTGCAGCGTGAAGTCTATCCGTATAAACAACAAATCCTTGTGTAAGCCAAACCCGAAAATTATTCAAAATATTGGTCAATGTCCCATTTAGTTTTGGATGTATTCTGGAAACATTCTTCAATTCCATCAGTTTCCTCTCCTCTTCACTTACTTCACCTTCGAACAGCAATTTCTCATAATCCACAACTTCGGTCCACGCAACAAACGCGTTAGTCAAACCTAACCAACGATCATCCGGGCTGCTCAATGAATGTTCATCGTGACGCAACCCAAGTGGAACCCATGGCAAATCCAATGGACTATAACCCAATTCCATAAAAATTAACCCAGTAATTGCGTAAATTGAAAAATTATCAGTTTTCAGTTGACCCAACGTTTTATACAGAAGTGGTTGCCTAGACGTGATCATGTTGTAAACATTTTGGTTTTTGTATGCATTGCTAAGAACCAGTCCACTTAGCATAAAACTTACAATTATAATTCTCTGACTTATCAATTTGTTGAGATATCCTGGAAATGGGTCACCTTGTTCTAGAAATACCTTACACAATGGCAAAACCATTTCCAAATATTTTAACTTGAGCTTTTGCTCAATTTTAGCTTCGTTCAGAAACCATTTTGGCAGAACTAGAGCTAGAGATAGTCCAGCAATGCAAAATAATGCGCATGTCCAAACAAAAACGTCGTAGACGTTGAAAAGCTCTTGAAAGGCATACTGCTGCAGTCCTCGTTGTCCACAGGTTACAAATCGAAGTTTGCTGTTTAGATTTTCAATTGATAAAGGAAAAGTTTTGTACGACCCACTTTTCGTAGTCAACGCTATGTTCATATGCATACGCAAGATTCCATATTCAAATATTTTGGTGTGGTTTGCACGCACGTATGTCTTTCCTTGTAGGCACTGCATTCTATTTCCATTTGACATTTTTTCCAATTCAATTGTACTGTTGTGAATAAGCTCCAATAAAACAACTGCAGCTGCTCGAGCCAAACGGTCATCCGAGGTTTGTTTGTTTGCTCCAAATTTGTAAAAGTTCGTAAATATTTGAGTTACTGTGTTGCATGCAAACATCTGCTTGCTAACTTGAAGTAGTAGTCTTTCAGTTGGATTATAATTCCAGAATCCTGTCCAATAAAGTTGAACATTAGCTTGAGAAACTATTGCGTTGATATTAGCGAGTTCACTTATATCCACAAGTTTGTCAAAAAACAAATCAGAAACTTCACTGGCACACGTCTTGCACTGTTGTAAAAGCTGAAGTTTATCCACATTAAAATGACCGTCAACCATTGTAACATATGCAAATGCTTGGCGAGCATCCATTTTGCTAGGCGTGCGATATGAAGAGGACAGCGCGAAAACCCATTCCTTTAATGCATTCAGTGAAAGAGCCGTGGGATTGTTGGCTGAAACCATTATGTTCACCATTGGTCTGGGTGAATCCAAATAAGAATAAAAGTCAACAATGGTTTTATGTTTTAAAAGATTGTAAAGGTTGAAAACATATTCCGCAGGAGATAAGTTAATATTAAGTATTCCTATCAAAGACTTTGCAACTGTGAAGTACTTTTTGCCATTAAGAGTTATGCAGTAACTCTCGCCGAACACTATTTCATTTACTAAGTATTTTGGCGTATGACAGAAATCTTCAATGGTACAGGAATTTCGGCACACACCGGAGTAGTCTCTCGGTATCCACTTTAAAGTTGTTTCGACTGTTGTACTGTTGTCGTCCTCATAAAAGCGATTGACAACTTCAAATGCCAACTGAATATTGTGGATTATTAAAGGTAACACTGGTGCTACGATATCAGAATTATCATAAATTGTGACAATAGTCAGTAAATTGTTTTGTAGAACTACATTGTTAATGTTGGCTGCTGGGCTGTGCGATGCTGTTATTTTTGATAGATGGTCTAAATGTTGTCTACGAAAATCAATCAATGTATCACTAGTGTATGTATCACTGAGCTGTGACATATATTCATAACTGGACTCGTTTAACAAATGGATTGGGAAAAGGGTCTTTTTTTCATAAACTGCTGAAGATGACAATAATGGAATGTTAATCAAAAACAGAATACATGTAAGCAGAAGCATTTTGGATTGGTGTATTTAAATTCGAGTATAAATGTTTAGTACGTTGCAAGCAAATAAGTTAGCTAAATATATCAAACCTTAACTAAGACAATGATTGCGATATAAGCAATAAATTGTAACTCTTTCTCTGCAAGTGGAGACTTCTTACTCCATTTAACTAAACCCACGCAAACTTTTTGTTGTACTGACAAGCACCTAGCTTGCGGACAAGTATCCAAGTATGTCGCGACAGAGCGTCGCTGATCGAAAAAAGTTTGGTTATAAATGTCCCAACCAGAATATTGGACTTTGTGTGAAACAGAAAAATAATTTACCTAATGTTTTTCGTATGATTTATAAACCCGGGTCTTTTTGTAAGTGGCTGAGTTAGAGTAACTATTGGCGAAGGGTTCCACCCAAAACTTAACTTTCTCAAATTTTTAAACCTTAAGTGCTAACGGATAGTAGGTTTCAAGAAATAGGCCCATGCGGAGTTTTAACCCTCCAAACCAAGTATGGCGTCAGTAATGACGAAAACATGTTTTGATCGGTTTCACCGTAAACAACTTCAAATTTCTGAAAACTGAAAAACTTTTGGACTGTGATTTTTTCGGTGAAGTTGAGCGGTTATATGAATCAAATCATTGTGCAGAAATGGCGACTTTTTATATTTACAAATTTTCACAAAAAATACTTTAATTTTCATGAACTTTCTGGAACTGTTTTGACATTTAACAATGCATGACAATTTTTGGTGAAATGCTAGTTTGCATTAAAATTCTGACCTTTACCAAATGGAGCCAAATCTTTATATATTTGCATTCCTGTTGATATTTATTGAAATATGTTACTTTCATGAGGTTTCAGTAATAAATTGGACAAAATTTTTGCCAAAGTGCTCACTATCAAATTTTCAATGAAGTGCCAATAGTTGACAAACTGTCCTCGCGTCTGCGTAGTCAAGTATTAACGATTTAGGTGTCAAAAGAATCACAACACATTAAACCCTATTGCATATTCTCATATTTTAAAAATTATTATCTGGAAAAGGATATCGCAAATTTTGTAAAAGTTGTAACTAGAGCTGTAAGCGTGTACACGGTTGAAAACCGTGTCGTGTGCACATCGTGTTGAACAGAACACGACACGATTTTTGCAGTACACGAAACGTTTTGTACACGGCATACCAGAACACGAGACGAACAATCTTGAAAAAACGCGTGTACTAGACAAATTTTTATTCATGGTAAACGCTTACGTAACACTCTGAATGCAAAAAGAATACTTTGGTTTTACTCAAAATCTTGGGTTGGACCATGAATTTTATCGAATTCAACTCCCACTTAACTTACCTTATGTTATCCAAAACTGCATTATACGTCAAAAACGGTATTTTGCAAATTTTTCAGTCGATAAAAAACTTTTTGTGTAAAAATCAATAAAAACTTGATTAAAATAACATAATTAACCACACATTTAAACTTAATCTCAACGAGTCCGTTCTGTTTTAACTTATACTGTACACGATTTGTACAAGTTTATTTTCGTGTTCTGGTAATCGCGAAACGAACACAACACGTTTAAATCGTACACGAAACGAAAACGGAAGGGTAAATTCGTGTACACGTTTACAGCTCCAGTTGTAACTTCTTCAAAATTCGAGGGTGCTCAGCATAAATGTCAGCCACAGCTACAGCTTTTAAACAATTAAACTGCAATGGATGTCAGAGAATGTGCCAGTCATGTTGCACATTTTTCACATTTGGTTGGATAGATTGGTTGATTGTTGGCCAAGCAAGGGGTAGTGCAAGCAAAGCATATCCTCAAATTTCAAACCAGTAATTTCAACAAAACCGACGATATCTTGTTATCGAAAACGAATTTTTACAAGCAGTTTGCCGCAATGTATCAGCAAGACACTATTGTAGGTGCACCTTATAAATTGGTGACATCTTAAAATACAATAAAAAATCTACGAGGTTAGAAGTCAAAACAGTTTCAGAAAAATTCATGAAAATTAGAGTATTTTTTGTGCAAAATTGTGAATATAAAAGGACTCCATATTTGCACAATTGTTTGACTCATATATCCGCTCAACTTCACCGAAAAAATCACAGTCCAAAAATTTTTCAGAAATTTGAAGTTGTTTATGGAGAAACCGATCAAAACTTGCTTTCATTACTGAAGCCATACTTGGTTTGGAGAGCTGGAACTCGGCATGGGCCCTTTTCTTTAAACCTACTATCCGTAGGCACTTAAAGTTTAAAAATTTGAGAAAAATGATTTATGGGTGTAATCCATCGCAAATAGTTACTCATAATAGATTCTATTATATGTCATCGTAAAGCGTTATTAACTTAATGAATTTTTAAAAGTAGCACGGGTATAAACTATCGTGCCAAGCTAACTTCAGAAACAATAATCTAATTGAAAATTGACACACCTTTAAACTCGGTGATGTGGTGGAATGCTCCACTCTTTCCACCAGTTCCTTCATAGAAGTAATTTATTTGTGGCTCTTTCTTGCAAACTTAACACAAATAAATAATTGGAGAGCCCTAAAGTGTTAGAAATGGCGTTATTTGAAATCTTACCCCTTTAAACTTCAAATGTATAAATGTATAAATTGAAAAGCCAGAAGCCTAATGAGCCAGTAGATGAATTTGTAAATGAGATAGTCAATTTGTCAAAACAGTGCCATCCATCAGAGCCAGAGTACAAACATGTATTACATGCCAAGTGTAGACTCTACGTTGAACTACGAGAAAAGATTTATATTGAAGACGAAAAGACACTTAGACAAATAATTCACTCTTTGACAAAGCTGCATACGCCCTTGACACTCAACGGAAAAAAGACAGATCAGAAACTAGGTGAGCAAGAATTGCTCACCTAGTCTCTGATCTAGTCTGACGTAGTCTAGTCTAGTTTCTGACCTAGTCTAGAATGCAAGAATTAAGCATGAAATTTGATTTTGGCTGGATCAGCATATAGGATTACAAATATGTGAGTTGAAACAAAAAGTAAGTATTAACATAAAATTTGCATTCTTCGCACATAGAAAATAATTTTAGGTAGTGTGGACACCATTTACTCTGGAGACCTAAAGCAGGGCAACAAATACAAGTAAGTAATACATGTGAGAAAACAAAGTACTTATTATAAAACTACAACAATACAATGTTATGACTCGAGTTGATTAACAGAACTGGCGGAAGCACTACTCATACAACAAAAAGTTGTGTGAATGCAGAAACTACGGGCACACCTCATTTAAATACGCCAGTGAGTTTTTGGACAATTTGTTGCTGCCTAGTTCAATTAATATTTACGATATACCTCATTCTGGGTTTATTTCATTTCTGAATTCTAGACTACTTCATGCTACGACTTTTGAACGACAGAAAAACTGTGTCCATTGGTCCATATGCTACTCATTTGAAGATAGTAGGAAATCAAACTATACACCTTTTGATGGACTACAATAAAATGTTGTACTATTATGAATACAAATGTATTATGTACTATGGTTATCTCATTTTATAATACGGAACGTCTTGTGTACGTATTGCATAATATTTTCGAATGATCAAGTACTTCTTTGTAGGCAAAGAAGTGTTAGCTAGATCCAATTTTACTATAGTTTATAATACAAATCGTTATGGATTATAATAATCCGAATTAGGCGGAGATGACTGTATGAAAATGACATCTCTTTCTTGTCTCAACCTAAAGCTAGACAAAAAAAGGCATTATGTCAAGATCTACTTAATGCCACGGAGGTTGACACAGATATAGGTACTTCCCATTTTGTGCTTTATGTCCTACTTGTTAGAGTGCTCGCGATTTTTATTCTGAAGATGGTATACGTACCTTTTCTGAATGGAAGTTTGTATTTAAACGAGAGAAGTTGAAGCTTGTGTAATCAGTAGCCATCAGAATTATGTTTTATGCGGTAATATGTAATTTCTAATTTTCAGCGGTTTACTTAGGCTCTTCAGACGCATACCTCTGAGTGGACCCCACAACAAGAAGATATAATGATTAGTAAGTTTGTAAATTTAGACGTAGTTAAAACTCTTGAACAATTTTAATAGTTACAATGAAATTGAAAACATGTTAAACACATGAAAGATGACAATGTGCTTGATAATTTTGTTTGAAAAGTGAAATTTCCGATTGCATAAACCATCGGCCTTTGCATTGTTCTTTTGGTTTAAAAAGTACTGTGACAGCATTCAACGCAGGCAATCTAATGGCAGTTCTTGTGACGAAACAAGCTTTTATTATGTCGATTGAATACGTGAATGTTATAACTGGGGAAAGTATTTTCATTCATGAAATGTTTGACCAACGTTTCCAAGGCGGGGATTTGTTCTTGGTAAGAATTTATTACAAGGCTACCGGAATTTTCAACACGTTTTACCTTTTACCTTACCGTTGTAAAAATACCTTTGGAAACAGAACGGACAATTTCATTTCAACAAGGATTGTATACCATTCCTAGAATACGCTGCCCGATACGGCCAAAGCCACACCCAGCTTTTTATGAGCGGGTACCTGCAACAGAAACTTCGACGATTACGAGCTACACACCTCCTTCCAGGGAATTGCTGGCAAGTGACCATTTTGTTAACTTTCATTTGAAATTATGACAATTATTAGTTGAAGTTCCTTTTCATTCATAGGACTTTACCTCCTCTTGCCAAATGCTCATCCTTCTCCCAAAGAAGACGACAAACTCAAAAATTCAATTCCTCCCTCGGACAAAAATAGCGGCGAAATTAAACAGCACTCCAATATAGCTTATGTAGGCTTTGATTCTTCTAACGCAGCTCAAAGAAACTCAGGATATATATTACCAGTCCTTATTTTCACAAGTGGTTTTTGTTATGTTTGTGCATTTGTAAAATGGTTTGTAAAATGGTAGTACAGGATGAGACGGCATGTTTAATTATTGACTTAAATTTAGGAGTGCCAGCACATTAATATTATGTAGGGAGTGCCAATCAATAAGTCATCATAAGTAAAATGTAATTAGTGTTAAATATAAGCATCAAACAAATATTTTATTCAGCCACACGAGAAGATTGTAGTACTAATCATGAATTACTGTCGGGATACCTAATAAATTCCATTTCATCCAATTCCACGCTTTTTCAAAAAAAAAGTTCGACGTCTCCCTCCGCATCACTCTTAATGTAAGAAGGCAATGGTCTTCGACAATTACATCCCAAATCGCACCGCGTTTTCTCCCTGCGAAAAACCACATGATTCAATATTTGTTCCATTCCCTGATAACTTATAGATAGATTAAATTGATAAAGCCCCACCTAAAATGGGTTCTTCGACACCAATCAATATCTTGAACTTTGGATGTTTAGAATTGACGTAAACCACCATTGCTCTTGTTACATACAAAGGTAACACGTCTTCAAGTTTTTGGCAAGAGATGATTTGGAACTGTTATCAAGTTAAAATGACTATCATGAACAAACTACTGGAAATTACAACATGTAAATCAGTATGTGGTCACAAATCCTTGATGTGTCAATGTCAGAAAGCGAAAGCACGTGAATTACCACAATTTCACCTGTTAAAATTTCTACGGCACCAACCGTAAAAATTTGTCGGTTTTCCTCGATAACCTTATTATTTAAAACTAGTTTACTCGAAAGAAGCTAATGGACACGTGCATGTTAATACCTGTATCATATAAAATACTTATTTTAATACATATTGTACCTAAAGAGTTAAATTAATTCAGTAAGTTCTTTCACTCAATTAAACCCTCAACTTAAAAATTAGACGACGCGTGCATGTACCCACACATTTTTCATTAGCTGTCTAAGTTTTGCGTGGCAACATAGACCAACACTTTCTCCAACTCGCTATATATAGGTGCAGGTGTATACAAATAGTTAAAACGGCTTGCTTGCTTATGGGATACACATGTAAAGTATATATATTTAACGGCACGTGGAGTGCGGAAATATATTTAAACATACAGCAAGAATTAATGAACTTGTATATTCATACTTTAATAGAATTTCAACATTTACCCGACCGACGTTCATGCTGTACAGGTAATTCAAACAAGTAATGCACAAGCCGTAGATTTAAAAGCTAAAACAGTAAGTTTAAAATTCTGACCACGTTATTAAAACATACAATTGGAATTGAATAAGCTTACGCAAAATGAAACGGCTTTTATTTGCCGTAGTCTTGTACGTTTTAAACAACTTATGTTATATTCTTGCCAAATCTGACGACAAATTACTTTCTCGTGATAAGCTAGCAAAGCTAGAGATCTTTTCTGACTGTGTTCTCAGTATTGTAAACTTTGTAGGACTTGACATAAATTTAGACAACTTTAGCACACCGGTAATATTAACCAGATATTTCTCAACTGCAGGACATCTACACGTATTTCCAATCGAACTGCATGGTTCAAACAATAGTTTTCTGGAAAAGTTCATATTGGATGGACGCAGCCAGGTCTTCTTAAGTAAAATTGCGGGTGCTCGTGGTAGTACACTAAGCAAGGTTAAAAACGTTTGCCAGGCAGATATTTATCTGTACCCTCCAACGACTGGCACAAATTGGTACACGCATTGGGGTGACAAAACTCTAACTTATTTTAAGCTTCCAAAGTTTCTATATAGTCGTTGGAACTGGCAAGATTGGAGAATGGCGTTTGTGCCGACGGTGTCACTATATTCTATATTTGTTCTTAAGTCAACATTTCAGTATAGAAGCATTCACTTAGCAGCGGAAACATGGATTGAGTCTGTGTACGATTCGCCCCATGTTGTTGGCTCCTACCAGACTATTTTATTCATAGAGACTCTAACCGTTGTTGAATCTAGAATGCTAATTTACTGCAAATTTTGCCAAACATGTGCAAATCTAGCAGTAAGATTAGTCAGCAACTTGTATACCACACGAGCAGAAGTAGACAAATTTGTTGAGGGGCTGGATAAAACAAACTCCTACCCAGTGAATGTAGTGGTTCCAAGCGCGGTTCCTACCTACAGTTTAAATGTCCAAATCTACAAGGACTTCAGAAAAGTGCTTAGAAATATTGTACAGACTAAACTAATAGAATCCAGAGATATTTCTAATCAATTTATTGGCCACGTAATTTATTCCATGCTTCCTACAAATATTACGCTGTCCTTTAGTGCAAACTTTGGTATGAACACGTTTAGTTGTGTACTATCCAATGTTGTGGGCTGTCCTTCAGCAAAACTAATTTCTCCAAATTTACGTCCAGCTTTGCATCGAGTAACAAAAGTGAACATAGCACAGTTTTCAGACATGTCTTTTGTTCTACACAGCAAAAGACTTAGATTTGTTTCTTGTCATTTTAAGCGACAAACCTGGATTTCGGCGGCGGGTGAGCTAGTGTACGCGTTTGATACAGCCACATGGATGCTGCTGATAGTAACAATAGTTCTGACTGCTGCCTTAATAACTTACTCTCAGAAAACTGACATGTCAACAAAGCAGTTTATGAAAATATTTTCCAAAACATCGTTTAGTTTATTTATTGCGTTGCTTGATCAAGGCTCGCGTTTGTTTAGTTTTTCATATATAAAAGACAAAAAGCACGCAATATTTGCAACGTATTTCATTCCAATAATATATTTTGTATTTAGTAATGGATACAAAGGCGACAACATTACAAGGCTAACTGTTGAGACTTCATTGATTCCATTTGACAAGTTTGAGGATCTAATTTTAAACAACTTTAGTGTTTATGTGTTACCATTTGAATTGATTGGATACGACTACCACATGCTGGATGCTACTGTGATAAATAGTATAAGAATTAAATACCAGCAGGAAAATTCTCATGAAGCGTTTCCTGTTGTGTCAGAGTTTTGGTATAGTTTGATGCTTCAAAAAACAAAATGGTATAAGTTAATAGATACATTAAATGAGCTATCAGAGAAAACGAAACTATTTCTTAGAAGCTCACAGTTGTTTCCGAATTGGAAAAACCAAACAGGATTTTTCAATGGGTATGTATATGATTTCCGGAAGCTTGTAGTTCAATATTTAGAAAACTGTAACAGGGCTAGCGTAATACTAGATGAGAACTTGGCTAAAGTAGTACATTCAATTATGAGTGGTGGAAAACGTCCTTTGTATTTTGGCAAAGATGTTATACATGAAAGCCTTGTAGGTTATCACCTGTTTGGTCAACACCCCAAATTTGCATACGAAAGAATGCGTTGGTTTTTTCAAACCGGCGTAACTCAATGGTTTCAAAAGTTTGTAGAATTTGCACTTGTCCAATTAACGAATTCACGCAAACATAAACAATATCAGTATATGAAGGAAGAATTGATAGAGAACCAAAACGCAGGAATACTAATGTTATGTTTTATTCCAGGTGTTGGATTGTGCTTAGCACTTCTGGTTTTTGTTCTATTTGAAAACCGGATTAAAGTTTCTTGTGTTAAAGATTCAATCCAGATTTCGATGGTTGTATCGTATCGTTTAAAACGTAAAATTGATGTAATGGTACCTAATCAACAAACGAATACAGATTAATTAAACTCAAATTTTTGTTGCACTTGTAGTACGTAGTTAGTAGAGTAACTACAAAGTCTAGGACCTCACCATAAACTAAAAAACGCTTCTGTTCTAATGCTAAATTTGACGAGCAATATCAAACGCAATATTTTTTGCACAACTGATGTTAATCTAATAAAAGCTTGTACTTTGTTTCGAAGGTTCGTTTGCCTTTTTCGAAACCGCTCCAGTTATTTGAACATTTCATCAACCTATGTTGAGTGATAAAATTTTGCTGCCAATGCAAGAAATATACCGTTATCCATAGTTGCAACAGCAATATCAGATCCAAAAATTAACATTGGATTATCAATATTAAATAGGAAAGTACAACTTGAGCAAGCACTTAGACACTGAACAAAACATCTGCAAATATGGTTCCAAAAAAATAAATCACTGACGAGGTAAAGGAAAGAGCTGACCATATATAATTTTATAACATTTTCCTAACCTTCAAATTTATGAAACTTTTAAAAAAATCAGCATATATTGCTTAATAAAAAAGTGCACTGAATATTCACAAATAAACGACTACCTTTGCACATGACACTTATTGGAAAAGAGACACTTTGTGTTTACAAAATCAAATTTTTAATTCCAGAAATTTCTATGGAAGTTTTAGTAGGTTGACATACAAGATGATCTCGCAGTCAGGCACAGATATTCAATCCGTGGAATTGTGGTTGGAGGTGGGATTCTATTAAAAAGCAATCACGAAATGATTACCCCGTTAATTTTGCTCATCTGAGTTCTCTTAGTTAGATGAATTATTCCTGTTTATCTACAATGTTGTGTTTGGTAGATAAAACGACGTTGGGTTTATTTACCATTGGCGTGTAAAGATCGGAGTTGCGTGGGATAATCCGTGCAAAAGGGTTTTGTGACTATTGGTTTTGTTAACGCCTTTATTGTTTGACATAAATACATAATTTCTTCTCTGGTAATTAGACATTCGATGCAGATAGCAATAAATAAAGTGCTTTCCTTAACGCATCGTGTATTTACATTATTGAATTCGTTATGTAACGACAAGTTTGTTGTTGATTGTGGACGCGATATAGTAAATCTATGCAGCTTTATATATAAACTTAAAGTGTCCCAAATTTAAAAATAGCTTTCTCAAGACACTGGTGTAACAAAACATGAGCTGAAAAAATACTACAAAGAAGCAAAACACGAGATAGGTTTAAACCTGGTTTATCCAGAGAATTTAAGTTGCAAATACGTCGAATGGTTTTCAGTTATTTTGAATGTAATAAGATAAACTTGTGTAGAAATGAAAGAAGTATTCAGGAGAAGGAGTCTGACTAAAAAGGCCTAACATGTGTTACAGAGAAAGTTTTACAATGAAAACTTGGTTACATGTATTTGGATAACTAAGGGACACGGTTCCGGACTGAAAACAGATTTCGGACAGAAAAAGATTTCGTGAGTGTACAAGACGTCGGATAACAACCTAGACCCAATCTTCTGTTTTTGTATTACTTCTACTAAAGGAATTTGAAGACATGAAACTAGATGAAGCATGAATTTCCGGCTCCTCAATAATTGTTGAAAGTGATTTGGCTTGGTATTTACAACTCATAGGAGAATTCCTTTTTTTAAATAAAAAACACGAGCAAGTAGGATTATCTTGATTCAATTTATAGGAGCACTGCAATCTACTATGGCAAATTTGGTTTCTCTTTGCATTAAATTCAGAAGAGTTTGAAGAGGCTATTCCATCACTACCGTTTGCGTTTGCCACATTATTATTCTCACTAATTGAATACTCAACAGTTGACGGTATACCGGTGTCAAACGTGAATCTAGAAATGCTACTACCAGAAATTATGGGATATTTAGAACGAGCGTAAATGGTGGGAGGAGTTTTTGCTATGCCTTCTGAGTAGCTGGCTACTGGAAAATTGACTTGATCATTAATTATGCATGGTACAGCGTCATGCTGATTCTGGAGGTTTTCATCACGACTTGAAACCTGATTGTTGCAAATGACGTTGGGCTCAATGGGACATGGAGCGGCACGATAGGTGACATTGATTGGCTGAAATGTAAAAAAAAATATTATTTACAGTTTTACAAAATATACAAATATTTTTCTGAAGCTTTTTGTCATTTCTTCTTACTTTTGATTGTTGTGGTGTGCGTATATATTTCATCCATTTTTCAATAAAGTTGAAAACACTGTTCCGAAAATTCTTACTCAGCATTAAATAGAGTATAGGATTGACAACCGAGTTGGCATGACCAAGTAACAAAGTAAACGGGATCCACCATGTGGTAATATTTATGAGATTTTTGTCAACTTCCTCATCATCAGGCTTCATTTTCTTGTTTGCATTAGAGTTTAGATCCAAAAACAATGTAAGAACGCTGTACGGGAGCCAACATAACGCAAACTCGACGGCCAAAACCAAAAGAATTTTTCCTATACGCCGTCGTTCGCGCACCAAATTGCCGCCAGTTGAGTTTACCTGCAAAATATTGAACACATTTTAAATAAAAATATAGGTTTTATACGGTCTCACAACAAACGTTTTTAAGTTAAATGATTTTGCATCTTCATTCATTTTTTTAAAATATGCATAAAATTTATTGCGTTTAACCTGCCATGAAGACGCAGATGGAACCAAATTTGGGCCAGCTTCGTTGTTTGCTATATTGGCTCTCGAGACACGAGAACGTTTGTATTCCGGAAGTAAATTGTGTGAACAAAGTTGGAAACCCATCAGAGTGTACGCTAAAAGACACGTATTAACGTGAAAGACTTTTTAAAATATGAACTAATATATATGATGTTTTACCATGTATATCTGTATGTTCCACAAATTACGTCATATAAACAAGTTGCGACTTACCAACTACTACAATGAATCCAGGAATAGCGTACACAGCAACAAAGCAAAATATTCCAAAGCAACGCTGTGACAGATTGTCGGGCCATGACTATGAAAAACGGGTTTAGGACCTTTCACATTTCCGCCGTTGCCACTAGGACTTTCTTCCCATTTCGACATTCCCATTGGACAATTCCCCCACGTTTTAAAATTTCCCATTTGCACTTTTTTCCCATTTTCTCACACGGATATATTTCCCACTTCATTTTTTCCCATATCATCTGCAACACAGACAAAGCTTGATTTCGTTCACGCGCGACACTTATACAACTTGCAATGAAATACATACAAGTTCGTCCTTCAATTTCCAGCTAAGCACTGATTACGCTGAAATTATAAACTTGATCACTCTCCTCCTCACTTCTGAACATTAAATATTATCAAAGATGTCTCAAGATAAGCGTAAAAACGGAAAAATTGTTTTAAATTACAAGCTCTTTTATCTTAATTCAGAGAGTTCTTAATTGATTTCACACAATCACTAATAAGGAACCTCTATGAGAAGGGCCTAAGGAACTTGTATGAAACTTATATGATTCAGAAACCTCGTCATTTTAATTTTAAGAAAAAGGCAGACGCTATGAACGCTTTGGACATTCAAAATCTACCCAAAAAGTTACGATCTGGTGCAACTGACGAAATACTGACACAAGTAGTGAAAATGCTTTTGCGGAGCAATACAGTACGGCTCCAATCAAAAGGTCTAGAAAGCGTAAAGTATATGACACTACAAATATCAGAAGAAGTTCCAGACAAAAATTAAATTGTGTAAATAATTATTGTCTGATGTTACATAATGAATACATGAGAGTGTCTACTCACTCTAAGCATTGGCCAATAACAAATGCTCTATGTTTTGATTTACCGTAAAACCTTGGAATATACCCGGACCTCTGTTTATACCCGGCCACGAATTATAGCCGGGTTTAGAGGCAAAAACTTGAAATTTTGCTCTGCCCCGGTTTATAACCGACCTAGAATTATAGCCGGGTGTGAGACCTCAAATTTGAAATTTTGCCCCGGGGTGTAAACCGAGTTTTTACGGTATACACAAATGCGTTGCAGTTTTCTAATATTACTTGAAAATTTGTCGTGGGAAGTCTGTCCGTGTGGCATGGGAATATTTGCAAATGGGAAACTTGTCCTAGTGTGAAAATTGTCAAATGGGAAAGTCGAAATGGGAAGAAAGTCCTAGTGGCAACGGCGGAAATGTGAAAGGTCCGTCACCCTGAAAAACAAAAAAGCATTTTGGAGAAAGTGTAAGCATTTTGAACAAATGTTCCTAAAGCTTGCAAATGTAAAATAAACACTGATGGTTTTGTAAATTCCTACCTCAACACAGTACAAATACTCCATCATCTCAGTCTCATTGTCCCATGTAAATCGAAACCCAACGGTTTTCCGGACAAACAAAATTGGTCCAAAAAAGGCCATTGCCAGGAACCAAATAAACGCAATAACCTAAGTAGATTCAGGAAATAATAAATTTAAAGCTAAAGACCCATAGAAAAATAAAGCACAAATTAAAACAATTTGAAACAATTAATATTTTTATATGATAAAATTTATAGGGTCGGTACAACTACTTAAGCTTTTTCACCATCATTTTGGTTACAATATCACGCATTCTACTTCCGGTATTTGTTTAATATATCATTAAACGGATTGGTAAGGTACGTTCATAATGTGCTTCTTCTGGTCTTGCTTTGCATAATTTATTCCGATGTTGAGCCTTGCACCTCTTTGCAGATTCGACATAGTTTTTGAATCTTGCCTTTTGCCTTCTGACTTTTCACCTGTATACCTCTTCTGAACAAAAATTAGCAATTAGCAAACAGTAAAAGTCTCAACTAAACAATATTCCTTTTTTTATCTCGCATTGGTTAATAAATTCGTGTAGTTGGATATAATATTTGTATTATTCTTATTATACTGCTTATTCCTCTGCATTCAATGTATGATAGTAAAATATGATATTTTCAATAAATACCATGCTTACACTACTAATGAAAACTAAAACAGAAAAACAGGCACACTTCTCCAGTACGGTGGTATAATTAACATTCAAAGCAAAAGCGATATTGATTTACCCAACAAATAGCAAAATTCTTTGATTAAAATAAACCTAATGCGTTTAAAATGTTAGCAGTGTATTTAAAACATTTCCAAATAATTTAAAACACTTTGAAGTAGCAGCAGCAACTGGCAACTAATTGTATTGAGTATATTAAAAATTCCAACATAAATCTTATTGCTAGGCCGTTTTTAGCAGTTTCAAATTGTTATGTGTCTTATATTTAAAGTTTACTGCATTACCCCATTTCAGAATACCAGTTTATGCTCACCGCTCCTCTATAGCTTCTGCATCCCTCCGCGCACAATTTAGCGCTTATGTACATGAGATTTGCACTCATGCGATATTTAAGTATGTTGCAGGGCTTGGAAAGAGGAGTCGAGTTATTGCGATTTTTTGCAAAAAAATAACCGATTTTCGAATTCAAACGTTTTGAAATCGGTGCACTTTCAGGACAATTTGAAAGCGTCAAATGGTACCTTATAATGTCATAATTTTTTTAGGTTTTGAAAATTTGAAAAAATGTTTGGAGCCCAGGAGATATGGCAGTTTCAAAATGCATATAACTGTACAAGCGAGCTAAACTAAAGTATTTGCAAGCAAGTTTAACAACATAAAAGTGTTAAATTTGTTACTTCAGCCAACTATGTGCGATTTTAAAGGAAAAGTTAATTTTTTGTACATAGGCTACCAAGCTCAGGTGACCGATGACGTCATCAAACAGTATAGCATTTTAAAACTGTCATATCTCCTGTGCTCCAAACATTTTTTCAAATTTTCAAAGCCTAAATAAATTATGACATTATAAGGTACCATTTGACGCTTTCAAATTGACCTGAAAATGCACCGATTTCAAAACGTTTGAATTCAAAAATCGGTTATTTTTTTGCAAAAAATCGCAATAACTCGCAAAGTTTTTGAGTTTTTAAAAAAATTCTTTTTCTAGAAATTGGAGTTTTATATGTGTTTTATTAATATAGTTTTTAATTAAGTTAAAAAACTAATATTTTGAAACCCCAATTAAATTTAAAAAACCCGGGAGGTGAATTTTACCCGGGTATAACTCCCACATACTTCAAGCCAGGGATGCAAAATCTGGGCATCCTGGCATCCTCGCTGCCGGGAAATTTTGAAAAATATGCCAAAATTGGGGAAATTTTCACAAACTAGTACTAGAAGTAGTAGTAGTAGTGGTAAAAACCTTGAAAATTTGAGGGAAATTTGCCTCCGGATGCCGGGAAATTTTTGGTCCCGGAAGATTTTGCATCCCTGCTTCAAGCTGGAGGGGTCAAGTGAGGTATCAATCGACTCCTATTTCCAAGCCTTGCAACATACTTAAATATCGCATGAGTGCAAATCTCATGTACATAAGCGCTAAATTGTGGCTCCGGAGTACTCCAGCATTCCAGCCTTGCCGCAATCCCAGCTTGTTCAAAAAGTACCCTTCGGAACAGTCACTTACACAAATTGCCAAGTCCTTCACCCACCACTCCCAAGTCCCTCAAACCGACTTTGCGTTTTCACCTGTCCTGTTTCTGCTTATTTAACACAACGTGTCTATTTTCACTTCCAGAATTGAACAAAAACTTCTGAAGGACAAATCTAGAGCCATCCTCCGCATTCCTGGCATAACTCGGGTGACCTTGCTAACTGACCCTGGTCCTTCATCCAACTGTCTCCTGCAAAATTGTTTTCTGCATTTCTCAAATTTTTCATGATTAATCCAATCCATGATTAAATTATGAACACCATCTTTAGCTATATGCTAAAAAAACTGGTTTAATCCATCACTACGGAATCAAGTGCTAATTGCAAATCCAAATTTTTATTACGCACGTTTTACAATTTTAAACTTAGTAAGATGATAAAGATTTGAAAATTTAGCAATTTAAGTACCACTCATAGTTCAAAATTTCTCGAAATTTTTGCATTGTAAACATTTTAATTTTCATTGACGCAAAGTAACTTTAGCTGAAAAGGGTTGGGGTCCCACCGTAAAGCCATCCACAGGTTCCACCGCAGGTAAACTTGTTCCTGGCACAACCTCAAACCAAAACTTTTGAACTAAGCCAAGGCAAAACAGAAAGTTACTAATTCTGGCCAGTGGCTCTCCAATACACTGTCTTTTCCCCGCACCAAAACCCAAAACGTGATCTAACTTCTCCCTTGAAAACTCTCCACTTTCCGTTAAAAACCTTTCCGGTCTAAAATTTTGTGGATCTTTCCAAAACACAGGATCCATATTGGTACTTGTGAAGTTAACCAAAGCCCAGGTGCCTTTAGGCAAGTAGTAACCCCGAAAATTTACATCCTCCAGAGGAATCTAATGTCCAACGGAAATTTGGGCAACTGGAGACACTCGAAACACTTCCGTAAGCACGGCCATTGTGTAGGGCAAGCTATCCCTGTCATTCCACGAGGGCAAACGTGACCTTCCCACGACTTGGTCCAGTTCCTCCTGCATCCGTTTCTGAATTTCGGGGTGACGAATCATGTGCAGTAAAATAAAGGCTATGGAGTTGGACGTGGATTCTGAGCCGGCAGGAAATAAATCCGCACAAATTTGGATTAACTGTTCCTCTGAAAATTAAAATGGTTTCTATTTCAGTACACCTCATGTGCAAAATTATGAGCAATTTAATTTTAAAAATTTACTAAAAAATGTGGAATCCGGCTCATCCTTCCGTTCCTCCATTTCCTTTAGGTACACATCGATAAGATCCCTTGGCTTGTTTTCCGCCTTAAAAGTAGCCTGATGTTCAGCAATGCTCACCTCCAGCATTTTCAACACTGCGTCATTACCCGCCACCAGGGTTTTAAACTGTTGCTTAAAATAAGGCAAGTGTCTTATCCAGGGATAAGCATTGACCAAGTTCAAACTGGGGCTACCTGCCAGAAATGAGATTTGAATGGTTTGGAGCATCTTCTGAAACTCGCTGCCTTCATACTTGCATCTCTTTCCGGCCACAATAGCCCATAAACTATTTATCAGACTGACACCAAACATGTTATGAATATCCCGAATAACTCCCTGATTTTCGGGTTTTTCCTTTATGCAATTGATTACGTTATCCACACACTGGGTAACTTCCTCGTGGATTAAACCCTCCATTGTAGTTTTGCCAAAACCGAAATCCCTCAAGTGACGTAGTGTCCAACGACGTTGTTCCTTCCAAAGGCGGCCATTGGAAAAGAAAATGCCTAAAGAAGGGCCAGAACCCAACCGGTGGTTTACCAAGTAGACAAAAGGTCGATGGGCAAACTGGTCCAGAGCGTAAAACTCCCGGGGGGCTTCATACCCATTGATTATCACTGCCCGGAAGTTGCCCAGAGAGATGCCCGTAATTGGACCGTAAATTTCTCCCAGTTTGCGGTAAGCGTCTGTTGTAATCCGACCAAGTGTGGAGAGAATTAAAGTGTCACCCACAATGGGATAGTTGGCAGGACCAGGAGGAAAATTTGGAGGGATTTGGGGCTTCAGGTACAGGTAAAATAGGTAGAGGAGCCCCAGCCCAAGAAGAAATTCGGTAATCATTTTAACAGTTTTTTTATAACCGGTTGCCTAAATGAATTCTCTACTTTAAAAAATATAGGGAAGAGCAAGAGGATAAAAATCAGCAGTTGACTTTATCCAGAGGCTTCTTAAAATGAAATGAAATTATGTTTGGGTTTGTAAAGTCAAAGTGGAAACTTAGTGAATTCATATACTAACCATGTATTTTTATCTGAATTTCATCTTCTAACCTGTTTCATTTTATCTGTGTTCTGTTGGGTCCTCGTGCAAACAAGATAAAAGCCCAATAAGCTGATTATATATTCATTTCAGAATGAATGACAAAACTCAAGGTTATTACTCAGCGCTATTTTTTGTGCTTGGAAAAAGCTTCAAAGCTTCATGTGATTTTGTGAATTGCATGTAGGTAGGTTCAACACAGCTATACAATATTGGTTGCGGTAGTGGGTGCATAAAAATATTTTAATGTTTTGTAAATGCTGAACTAGTATGCACTTGGGTATTATTAAAATACATGGAAAGGGAGCCTTTGCTATTCTTACTACACCACTGACCACTTTGTTCTTTTATATGTAGGTATTGTACAATTAGCCATGTTTCTGGGGTAACATGCTTCCTCTAAAAATATTCTTGTTCAAATTTCTACTGTTCTCTATATATATGATTGTGTAGGAAATGAGATTTTTGTGTTTTCTGGAAATGCTCATATGAGATTAGTGACTAAGCTTTTGTGTTGAAATTTGTTAACATTAGGCTTGCCTAAATAAAATGTTGAACAATATAGTTTTCTGAGAAAACGTCAAGTGCGAAGTGGTATTTTTCATATTCACCAGCACGTTCCATATATTCATCTTATACCTTTGTTACCGCACACAACTTGTATATAAGGAATACGCAAATAGCTTTATTAGCAGCATTCTCAAATCTGAAATGTGACATGTTTGGTAAGATAATGGGCTTGTTCTGCAGTCTTCATATGATGACAGCTAAAATAAATTAAGTAAAAGCACTAAGCACAAAATAATTGATTTGAAAAAATTGATGTGCAATAAACCTGCTGCAAAACCTATTATTATTTTAAATGATGAACCCAAAAAATTATCCTAATACCTAAACTTATTCTCTTTGATTTTAAAAGTAAAACAAGCCGGTATGATAAGTTCAAATTCGTCATTCTTTAAGTAGCTTTTAAACTGACATGGCAAAAAGACAACGAAAATGATGATGATTTTAACTGTTGCCGATTTTCAATAAACTGCCGAATTCAATACAAGCTTAATATCGTAAAAGCAGAAATAGGAGTGAAATTATATGTATTAAATCTCCACAACTCTTCACGTGAGTTATGTTTTTACAATAATTTATGTGTTGGCATGAAACGTGCCTGTCTCAAGTTTAAACGCTAGTATAATTATTCTAAAGTAGGTATTCAATAGGCTGACAATGACAGGCCATCTTAATTTGATGACGTAAGTTCTTATGTTAGCTTAGCAATTCCAAAATGCAATAAACTTGACATTGATATATTTAAATGCCACATTGATATGCGTATGGGCAAAAACATTTCTTTTGACTTTTTACTTTATATCGATAAAACTATTTCGTTAATATGTTCTCAGACAAAACAAAAGACAACGTGAATAAAGTGTGAGAAAAACTGAAAACCAGTCACCAGCTGCAATTGTTACGTGAGACTAATACCCAGTTTGAATTCCTAAAGTGCTTTGTTAATCTTGTAAAATTTCAAATATGTAGTTTGCAGGTTTTCTGCCTGGATTTTATTAAGTTTGACTATTATTACATGAAAATATTGTTATAGTGTTTAAGAATTGTTCCAAATCTTACAAAATGGACAACCAAGCATACACACCAACTGACGGAGAAGAAACAGGACCACCTGTTGCCACTCCAAAAACCTCTCCGGCTTCAAAATCAGCCGCCTTTAATATACCAAATAAATCCATTAAAACTGAATTAAACAAACGTCCAAATTATTCAAAGAAATATTTATGCACCAAATTTCTCCTTAAGAAACTTCCCATTTTAAAATGGTTGCCAAACTACAATCCAAAAACAGATTTGCTGCCAGACTTCATTTCTGGAATAACCGTAGGTCTCACAGCAATACCGCAAAGCATGGCTTATGCTAATGTTGCTGGACTGACACCCGAAGTAATTTGCATATATTAATATGCATGCACAAGAAATATTTTTTTCAAATGCTGAGCTAATTTATTTAATTTGTAATAATTATTTTATACAGTACGGCTTGTACTCAAACTTTGTCTCCTGCTTTGTCTACCTATTTCTTGGATCCTGTCGCCAAATGACCATTGGTCCCACTGCTCCTATGGAACTTCTTGTGTATGAAACCTGTGGTCAAGACTTTTCGTCCTGTGTGGTTCTCATCGGATTTTGGATTGGCTGTATACAACTTCTCATGGGCATTCTCAAGCTTGGTGCAGTGGTTAGCTTGATTAGCGACCCAGTTACTATTGGCTTTGTGGCAGGAGCTAGCCTTACAATCAGTTCCTTAGAAATTCGGAACATTTTAGGCTTGTCTGGACCAAAAGGGAGTGGCTTTATTGGACAAGTGAAATCTGCTTTGGAGAATATTTCAACCGCAAAACTGGGTGATAGTCTGCTAGGATTTGGATGCGTTTTCATTCTTCTTCTGTTTAAAGTAAAAAACAAAACCATTTTTCATATTTGTTTGCAAATATTTGCAAATTTGCATTTTTGTTATTTTAATTTCTATATAGAATCTCAAGGAGTACATAAAACCAAATACCTCCAATCTCAGCGGTCGATATCTAGCCAAATTTCTCTGGTTTCTTTGCATGGGCCGAAATGCAATTGTGGTCATTTTTGGTGCCGTTCTAGCCTTTTGCCTTTCCAATCCCCAATTTGTATTAACTGGCCCAGTCAAATCCGGTTTTCCTCCTGTAGCTCCCCCTAAATTTAGCCTCCCCTACAATTCCACCACAACTTTAACATTTGGTGAAACACTGACTAAGCTGGGCACTGCTCCCTTAATGATAGCTATAGTTTCCATTTTGCAAAATGTAGCCATAGCTAAAGCATTCGGTAGTGGACAGAGTATTGACGCCAGCCAAGAAATGATTGCTTTAGGCGCTAGTCACATTTGTGCAGGGGCATTTGCGGGTTTCCACTGTGTATTATGACCTGTTTACCCCTTTATAACTACTTGAAGAATGTGAGATGCATGCATATATTTATAATTCAATCGATCTTACGATACTTTGAGTTAAAATGGGATGATGACACGAGATGCAATGCACAAACTTGTCGCAACGGATTCCAGCTCTTCCTTCTGGTGTGCACATCACACGCTAAGTGGGTAAATGATTGTCCCCGAACACACAGCAGATTGCAAGCTAAATATATACAGCTTTTATTTCCACAATAGAATTCCGAATATCAATCTCAATCAATCAGCCACTTATAAAGTACAAGAAATTATTATGACTACAAGTCTGACTACTGCTGCTACTACTACTATCTAGTGCTCCAGGCCACGTCTAAATGCAGAATGACCATCTCTCCTCTCTCGCTCAGGATTCCGCTCTCTTGACTGCTGCACTTCATTTCAACATTCTGAAATATTGTGCAGTCAGTATAGCATGCGCGAATCCCTTTACTCCTCTCTACTCTGCCTTGCCCCAACTACATTTTCCATATACACCTTACATGGCTGGCTCCAAAACGGCCCCGGAACGTACTCCCCGTTCCTCTGCGATTTCAGCTCCTTCAACTTTTTAGTTTGTAGCTTGTAGACTTAAATTTAACCTTTAACAAATTTTCTTGTTTACTTACATACTAACATAATAACTTTAAGAATTAACATAATATTCTCATGAATATAAAATTTTATTCAAATGCTAACTAGGCATAATATTGTTTTCTTTCAATTTTAATTTCTAATCTGGTAAAAATTATTGTATATTACCAGGAATGAATGTAATTAAATGTATAATATTAAATGTACCATTTCCCGAATCTCATCTCAATGTTACCACAACATTCTGTGATATTATTGGATGATTAATTTTTTCTCTGACACTCGACTTTCCGAGATTACAGATTTCTTCCTTCATTTCTTTTTATCTTCAACCTCAGGATTCCTTGGTTTAGTGACCTAGGAGTCTCTGGAACCCAGGCTGTCGTTTTAACCTTCGTGGCTAAATTTTTTGTTTTCTCGTTTACTGGTTTTTTCTGCTTCTGGCTTTTCACAATCCTCTTATTTTGTTTTTTATTGTTGATTTGCTGGATGATGTCTTTTTCTGCTGCTGAATTGGCCAATTTCAGACTTACGCTTGGGGTCCCCTTTAATGATTGGGTTAGTGGCTCAGCACCTCCCGTTAGCTGTGTAGGTTCGACTTGATGCCGAATTACTACGTGTGGGTCATACCCTTGGGTAACTCCCACCAGCCCTTTATTTATTTTTGAATCTAACTCGACTAACCGAGTATTAAGATCCATTTCATCATCCAACCCTTTCGGAAATTTACTTTCTAGAAGTCTCTTCTTTTTCAATAGTCTTTTGCCGACCTTGAAATTTGTAGTCCTTTTTCGGTTTATTAACACGAACATTTTCTTGAAAAAGTCATCTTTCTTATCGTGGTACCAGTCGTGAAAGAAAAAATTGGCTTGATCGTCACCAAACCAAAACTTTCTTTGTGCGTTTTGAAATACAGCAACGTTGGCGCGAGTAATGTCGGTTCCAACGATGATGGAGACTGCTGAGCCTTCAACGTCTTGAAAATCCCAGTCCGCTCCATGATTGCCGAGTTGTAGAAAGACTTCTCCCACGCAAGTAATTATATACCTTTTCGTAAATTTGAATTTTTGTTTTTTCTGGACTCGGAAGCCCGGAAATAATTTTTGGACTAATTTTTCTTTAATAAAGGATTTGAAGTTGCCAGTTTCCAGTATCGGTGTAATTTTTGATAAGTCTTTTGTGGTGAGACCTATCATTGGTTTTCCCCTCTGTGAGATGCTCATTTTTTGGATTAGACACATTGGGGTTCTTGTGTCCTCCCTTATTCGTTTAAATCAGAGTCGGAACCGTTGGACTGATGATCAGTCTCTTGTAGCTCCACTAGAACCTCAGTTCCGTCCGGTAGTATTGCCATTGTAACTCCAATTTTACTTGGACATTCTTCGACTGAGTGGTTGTAACCTCTGCACCGGATACATACTTCCTTATCATTTGGGTTGATGACTCGGGCTATGTTTTGCCCGGCCTTGTGGGAGGTAGATCTTCCGCGACTAGAACCGCGTATTTGATTTCCTCTGCCCCCATGTTCCTCACTCTGACTGCTTTGGAATTGACTGGATGTAGATGGTTTTTCCTCGTCTTTCTCGTGTTCGGTTGAATCTGCAAATGCTCCTCTTGACTGAAATCCTCCGCGATGAAAACCTCCAAATCTTCCTCTGTAACCACGGCCACGCGCTGAAATCTCTGTTTGATTCCCACCGGCGTCCGCCTTACTGGTTGCATCATTTTCCGCAGATTGTTTTGGTCGATCACCAGCTCTCATGGGAGGAATGGTATGGCCCTTTTTCTCCAATCTGTCTACTGCATCAATTGTCAGAGTGGCTTGCTTGCACGTACTGACTAGCTCGTCTACGTTATCGAACATCTGCATTCCTATAGCTGCACGGAGTGTAGGGTGCAGGCTGGATTGTGCTCTGTAAACGTGATTTTTGGCATCATCCGTCGGGTAGCAATCCTTTGACAACTCAATTATCTCGTAGATAAATTTTTCGGTAGGCTCATTCATTTGCTGTTCTCTCCTGTGGAGATTATTTTGTCTTTCATTAAGTTCTGCCCATCCTCCGTACTTGGCTTTAAGAGCTGCTTTGAAAGTGTCCCAATCTGTGAAAGATGGTTTTTTATGATCGTACCAGGCTTTGGCATCTTCAGGTAATACTTCTCTAGCCAGTGCTACGTACTGAGACGTATCGTAGGCCATGCTTTGGAAAAAAGTTTCCAAATTCGTTGTGAAGGTGTCGGTTGACATTTTCTTTGGGTTGAATTTGGGTGCTGTAATGTTGGGGTTGGCGGTTGGAAGTTTCAATCCTTTCAGAGCTTTTGAAAGCTCTGCTCCGACATCTGCATTTTCCAGAGCGGTAGTTTGGGCTTCAATAGCCTGCACTAGTTTTCCTATTCCTTTATCTAATTCCTCTTGGAATAAAACACGAGCTGCCTGTAACTCCGCCGCAATCAGTTCTCTTACTTTTTGTTCATCCATTGTGTTTGTTGTTTGTGGTGAGGGGGGTCGTCCAAATGTGAAGACTCCTTCTCCACTTTTGTGATTTACTGAACTATTCTCAGTATTATCACTTGCGTCGATGAATGTATCTGTTGATGAATCGCTGTCAGTATTTTGGAAAACCTCTTCTGTTGCAATAGAATCAGTATCCTCTGCTGTTGAACTAGTACCTGCTGTTGTATTTGGTATGTAGTAATGATTTTGTGTAGTTTTACCCAATTCTAACGTGGTGTCACTACACGAATCATTACTACTCTCCTCTGTTGTTGAATTTTTAGGTACTTTTGCTGTAGGGGTACGTTTTTTCTTTACCACCTCCTTCCCTTCATAGACATGTCCAGTTCTTGTCTTTTTTGGTGATGGTGGTTTACCAACTGACGGCTTTTCATTCTTCTTTGGCATTAATCACTTATTTTTACATCCCACAACCATTCATGCAAATATACCGTAAGCAGGAAATATTCGGCGCATAATATGCATTAACTTTTATACATGAGTCGCTATACTACTATTATCTGATGTACGCATATATGCCTTATAAGAATCTATACTAAAGCTTCTTTTGTACAATTCTTTTTATTTTCCTGCTATGCGGTACTCTAGTGTACCTTTGAACCAACTAAAGTAGTAGCCTAGCAGTTATAACTGAAATCTCCTTGTACAAAAACGAAATTGACGTATTTTAATTATATGCAGGTTTTGTAGACTTATTTCATATAAAGCTTTGACTGTCAGCGTTTTCTAGTAATTTTCCGTGAGCATGATCATGATGATGAGCGCCATATTGCTTTGTAAAAATATTGAAAATTTTCTAACCGTTGAGTTACTAAAATCTCAATTAAACAACTAAAAACCACTTTTCAGTCACCATGCACGCTCATTTTTACTGCTACTTGACACTGCTTTTACGAAAAATATCCTGCCTCTCAATTAAAACTGTCAAAATTTCTCATAATATTATACTTTCCTGCTAATCTTTGCAATAAAATGACTATTTGCTTTCTTAGACTGCTTCTGCGCTTTAAAACCGATAAAAACTGGTAATAATATGTAACTGTGTGCTATGCGTAAAAATGCTAGCACGCTGACAACAAGACATGTAATCGCAACATTCTACGATATTATGTCTGTTATCATAATATGCAATGCTGTGGGTGATTGATGATGAACCACTTCAAACGTAGTTCATTTTAAACATCAATACCCACTATACATGCACTTTTGCCAGCAGCTTTCTACTTTCAACCATTTACCACTAAAGCACTGCACTTTACCCAGAAAAATGGCGTAGTTCGCCATGCAGGGGCATTTGCGGGTTTCCACTGTGTATTATGACCTGTTTACCCCTTTATAACTACTTGAAGAATGTGAGATGCATGCATATATTTATAATTCAATCGATCTTACGATACTTTGAGTTAAAATGGGATGATGACACGAGATGCAATGCACAAACTTGTCGCAACGGATTCCAGCTCTTCCTTCTGGTGTGCACATCACACGCTAAGTGGGTAAATGATTGTCCCCGAACACACAGCAGATTGCAAGCTAAATATATACAGCTTTTATTTCCACAATAGAATTCCGAATATCAATCTCAATCAATCAGCCACTTATAAAGTACAAGAAATTATTATGACTACAAGTCTGACTACTGCTGCTACTACTACTATCTAGTGCTCCAGGCCACGTCTAAATGCAGAATGACCATCTCTCCTCTCTCGCTCAGGATTCCGCTCTCTTGACTGCTGCATTTCATTTCAACATTCTGAAATATTGTGCAGTCAGTATAGCATGCGCGAATCCCTTTACTCCTCTCTGGCCACCTTCTCTACTCTGCCTTGCCCCAACTACATTTTCCATATACACCTTACATTTGTTCCAGCTTTTTTAGTGCTATGCCAACTGCGGGAAGCTTTACAAGGTCAGCAGTAAATGATGCTTGTGGAGTGAAGTCTCCCGCTGGTGGAATTTTTACTGGAGTGCTTGTGATTTTTGCCTTGAGCTTTCTAACTCCATGGTTTGCATACATTCCAAAAGCCAGTTTAGCAGCGGTGATTTTGTGTGCGGTACTGCCAATGATTGAATATGAAGCTATACTACCCATGTGGAAAGTCTCTAGTAAGTTGAAAAAATCATTACTCTTATTTCTTCTTGAAAAATAATTGTCCAAATTTTTAAAAATGTTTTTGCTAACCACAGAACTTGACGTGCTAACAACCATGATAACATTTGTAGCTAGTTTGCTTCTTCGAATGGAGTACGGAATCATTATCGGTGTAGCGTCCAGTCTTGTGTTTTATTTGATGCGACCAATGAGGCCTAAAATACAATGGAAGATTGTTACTATAGCCAATAGTGATATGGATAAAGCTACCTTGGAGGAAGATAAAAGTTTAGAACCAAAAAGACAATATCACTTTATTATGCCCAAACAAGGTTTTCAATTTCCTAGTGTGGACGCCGTTCGTTGAAATCCTTAGACATCCAGAAATTAAGGTGATTTGTCTAGACTGCGAAAGAATGATTGACATGGACTACACCAGTGTAAGCGCATTCTGCTCATTGGTAGAAGCATTAAGGAAAACGGGTAAGGAATTGGTGTTGCTTAGGTGCAAAAATGAGTGGGTGAATATGATGAAAATAGTGGGACTGAAAAAATTGCAAACATTTGGAAGTAAATGGGAACTTGAAACTTGGATGGGATCGCGTGTGGTAAACGTATGCACGAAGCTTTAACGAGCACCCGATTTGTAGTTCATACTGCATACTACGAAAATTAGTAATATTTGTAATTACCTTTAATATAATTAACAAAATATCTCTTTGATGAATACAGTGTTTCAAGTAAAAATATCGAGCTTTAATAAACCTTAGCAAAAATAGAACTTAAAAACAAACATGCTAAAGAATCGTTTGTCATGTGTGGAGAAAAGTAGAACCAAAATCGTCGGCTATGTTGAAGTATAACTCATTGTTGCTGCAGATTTACCTACTACGTTTTCGATTTTGGTTTGAATGTTTGGGATATCAAATGCCGTTTAATTTTTCATCCTAAGAAAATTTTCATCCTATGTAAATTTGATTTTATTCAAATCGAAAGAAGCGTCATGTTGGGTATTCAATCTGTTTTCTAGGAATAAAGCAATATTCCGATTCGGGATGAATAATTCTTCTGACATTCAAGGAAAATATGCTAATATTCATACTAAATAATCATTTGGGTAGATACAAGAACAAGACATCAGGGTATGAAGGAAAATTACAAATTCGTCCTTATCTCTGTAATATTAAGAAATATACACATACTATAAATGGGCAAAATTAAGGAAAATGGCAAGTCAGGTTATTATTTTATCCCCAGAAAAACAGTTTGAATGCTCAGAATGAAGATTTTTAGATTTTGGATTAAACAGTTTTCTGTGATAGACTTACAATAGACTTGTTAGTATGGTTTTTATGAAAGTTAATGGGACAGTTTTAATGCCATGTGCTCATTTTGTCAATCATTATTGGCAAACACGCTTGGTGCTCACTTTGTTCATCTCCATGTTTCCAATCATATCTACTATATACGATACTTGAACAATCATAAATAATATATTTTGTACATGCATATAAGCATATATTAAGTGGAAATAGTTCATGGTTATTTGCATTGTGAAGAAGTAAAACAGACACACAGACTGATAAACAGATATCTTGAAATGAACCACATCTGATTTCAAACGAAATAAAAAGGTCGTGTGGCCTAAAAGATAACACAAGTTATGACTGGCGATCGATAAAACTTTTTTTTAAAGGAAAGGAGATTTGCGCGACTTGTTATGATTTGAAAAGAGTTACAAATACTAATAAAGCATGATTATGAGACAAGAAGCTGAGTGTTACCTTAAATAGAAGACTTTAGTAAAATTCACAACAATGGCCGAATGAGACTGACAAGGAAGCCTTTTCAGGTGCCAGTCGGATCCCGACACAAGATACACCGATTCTGGTCATTTTTAGGGCGTTGATTACGAATCTGTATTTTGATTTCTGTAAAACTAATGTTCTGTGCCTCTACAGTAGGATTTATGTAGCGCGCGCAAGCTGTACTTGACGCAGTCCAGCATAAGTGCAACATGCCTATGCTCTTCTCCTTTTTTCTCTTTTTGTAGCTTGTCTCTTCCTGTAGAAGAGAGAAGAAGGTGCAAGCAACTTATTGTGCAGAGAAGAGCAAACGCGCGCTCTCTTACGCGAGCAACAAAAAGGCAGAGAGAAGAGGGAACAGCATAGGCATGTTGCGCTTATGCTGAACTGCGTCAAGTACAGCTTGCGCGCGCTACATAAATCCTACTGTAGAAGGTCAAAACATTAGTTTTACAGAAGACAAAATACAGATTCGTAATCTACGCCCTGAAATTGACCAGAATCGGTATATCTAGTCTCGGGATCCGACTGGCACCTGAAAAGGCTTCCTTGTGAGACAAGATTATTTATTAAAATCCTAACATCTTGGAAGCAGACTTTGGGTGACAAAGCTGGTTTGTTGCTAGGATGAATGCAACAGTAACTTAGTTGCTAAAGGCGACCAACCTAGGTGCAGCGATTTGATTAGTCAGGCTAAACCACTGATCCAATAGACCACTGCACCAAGCTTGAGAATGCCCACGAGAAGTTGTATACAGCCAGGTCAAAATCCGATGAGAACCACGCAAGAGAAAAAAATCTTGACCGCAGGTTTTACACACAATAAGTTGAATAAAGAATGGTGGGACTAATCGTCATTTGGCACCAGAATCCCAGGAATAGGTAGACAAAGCGTGAGATAAAGTTGGAGTACAAGCAGTACTGTGAAAACTATAATAGCAGTAAATTAGTCACGTGTTTTTGAAAAATTTATGAAGTTGTGTCAATTACCTAGGGTGTTTGTCCAATCACCACGTTGGTCGATTCTCCGTGGAACTGCTTCACGGCCAAGCGTTACTAACAAATTGGTTGGATTTATGATGAAATGAGAACTTTGGAGATTAAAACTGGGTCAGTGGTTTGCATGAAACCGTTATCTTCCATAATATGTTTGTTTTTATATGAGATTGCATGTGACAACGCAGTAATAGTGAGATAATTGCTAATGTTTGCATGGTACAAATTCCATCACAAAACCCAGTATGTATTTGATATTGCTTCAGTTCACGATATCGCTCGGACTAAACTGGCATTTATACTTCCAACTCCAGGGAAAACTTTATATAATTTAAAAATGGGGTCTCATTTAAAAAACCGTAAATACCGTAAATATTCGGTTTATACCATGGGGAAAAATTTCACATTTCATACCGGGACAGACCAACTTGCAATTTTTCTAGAAAGCTTTCTAGTATAATTGTAGAACGTTTTGAAATAATTTGAATTAAACAAAATTTGAGACATTTTCTCAGTACTTTGTTAAGTATCGGTACTAAAAATAAATCTTAACAATCTATTTATATAATAATATGATTGTTCATTTAGTTGTATGTATTCACAAGGTGTTAAGCTTAATAGATAGCTTAATAAGCTTAATAGAAAAATATGAGGGGCTACCAGACTCGTATCACTTTTATGGTTATTTATCTATCTCTTCATTCTACAAATAGGTAAAACTCTGTATATCATTAACTTTACTTCATACATATACTGGAGTGTGCTTAAGATTCTTCATCTTAAGTTAGTGGAAACTTGAATTTATAAAATTAAAAAGCAGGTTTAATTAAAATGAATAACTTTATTCTTCATCTTATTTATGCAAACTTACACAATAAAATGACAATAAAAATTTTCATGATAGATTTTGATTGCCACTTTCACCGTATTCCATATTCACTTGCCAATTTTGATAGACTATACGACTTTTAAAATATATGCAATACTGGAAACATGCTTGTTTGTTGCTTCTGTTGTATATTGATTATCAAATCACTTTTAAATTAAACAAGCATTAAATTAATCCATAAAACAATCCATACACTATATTTTCAACCAAGCCGTCTTTCTAAATATTTTTTGGAGTGAATATCATAAGTATCGATTAGATGACTCCTTCCTCATACAACTGCTTCACCGTAGCAGTCATTTCCATTTGATACAAATCATTCTTAGTCCCATTTTTCTTTAAGGAAGAAAACATGAAAGAATTTCTTTCTTCCTTTTTGTCTTCCTGAACCTCAGCACAATCTTCTTTAGGTTTCAGCACAACAGCCAGAAGAGGAAGGGATACCACCAATCCATAAATTTTTGCGCGTCTGTAACGTATTTGCAAATTTTCAAAGGTAAACCCCGGCAAAGTTGGAACTTGAAGGGTATCACAGTATTTTGTAAAGGCGTCAAAGTAAATACGAAGCAGTTCCTTTTCATGCTTGATTCTCAACGGAGCACGTACGCTGGTGGAGAGAAAATAGGCCAGATCGGTAGTCGGACAACACTCACGACTAAGTTGATAATCCACCATGGTTACCTGAACAGGCTTCTGATTCTCGTCATAACGAAACAGCAAGTTATTTACCCAACAGTCTCCGTGCGCCAAGACAAGCCATGGTTCTGCAAAAATGTCAATATTAACTTTTCACAAAATTTTAACAAATTTCTAATTTAATAAACTTTAGCTAACCATAGACGTCATTAGACTTTGGTGATTTGACACGCAACAAGCTTTCCTGCTTTTCCCCATTTATACCTTCCTGTTTCAAGCTGTCATTTAAAATAGCCAGTAAATCATTTGCCATAAGTTTCCTGAAGTTTTTGCAAACTGGATTATCAACTCCCAATGCTTGCTCCACAGCATTTAATGCTCGTTTTGACATAACTTCCATCATGGGCCTAAACTGGGCTTTCAGAGAATCAGGCATGGCGTAATACAATGTGGGATATTTAGAACTTAGCAAACCCAGGTTATGCTTTTGTTTGTAAGCCCAGCTAGCGGCGTGTAATTTGGCAACTTCTTGCAAAACCAGTTTAGCATGTGGAATATCCAAACCATTGAAACGGTCGGCCATTTTAAACCCGAATGTTTCTCGGATATCGGTCATTATGAGAAAAGTTTCGTTTGCGTATGGAGTCTCCTTGAAATCTGTAATTTGGAAATATTTTATAAAATTTTACATATTTTTTGGGAAATATTCGTATATTTTGTATAAAGTTATTTACTGGTTGTGATATGGCATCCCGCAACATTGCCTCCATGAAACGGTGCCACCACCAAATCAACATTTGATTGCGCACCAAGTAGATGCAATTCTGGCAAAATGTAAGCGTACATTAACAACTCCTTTTTAAAAAGATTACCGTGATCCAAATACGCCCTCCTGTTGGAATTTTCGGGGTAGCACTTTATCAAATAGTTTTTTTGTGTTTTGTCATCTTCAAAGGTCACATCAACACCGTATATAATACTGCAGTAGTTATCACCTGGATTCGTTCCCACTTTTGCACTAAATGATTTCACTGGCTGGCCAAAAGCAGTTTCTAGAAGTTGCTGGGTTATGGTAAAACCCGACGTTTCTTGTGTGGTACTAGTGCTCATGTTTCTAGCTATGATAACAATGCATGTAAAAAAATATAATAAAGCAAAATAAAATGTAAGAAAATCTGCATACCGTGGGCAACAGCTGGGACAATAACGCAATGTATTTCGCAAAATAACCGAAACTCAACTGAAATATAGTCCATCATCGTTATCATTTTGAAAACTGAACGTGTAATGACAAAAAATCCATAATCAATAACAGTGAATAAATTAGCTTTAGGATTAGTATTGGTAATGGGTTGAACTCAAGCATGGAAAAGCAATTATTGAGAAAGTTGTCCTTGATTTGCTATGATTAGAGCAAAAGAGACACGCAAGTACGATTGTCGTTTCAGTTTTCCAGCAAGCCAAGCAGTGCAAAGCAGTGCTGGACGGTATGCTAAAAGCATGAATTTTGATAGGCGTTATGTCTGTTTTGTGGAAAAGCAAGAACAATGCTTCGAAAGCTTAGTGTTATTCTTGATGTTTGCAGTTTGATATGATTTGAGTATGACCTAAATATTATGCTGATTAGAAATACACTGAAAAAGCCGGTATATTTTGAAGTATTTTGGTTACAAATGTGGGACGCATAACTTGAGATGTATTAACACATGGGCCAATTACCTTCTTTTACATAAAGAAGAAAAACACTTGTCATAAACTATGTCTTCCACTCATTAATAATATTCTTTCACTGAATAATTTTTAAATTTCAAAATCAGCATAATTATAATCAGATTTTTTTTTGAAAATATGACCAAAATACCACAGTTGTTGTGGATTCCTGAGGAGGATAGCTTGGCTTGGGAAAAAATAGTCATAAGAAAGTCTCTGTGTTGTAATCTTAGATTCCCCATGTAAAAAGTAGTAACGGTCATCTCCCTCGCAATGACCACGCAGTCTTGGAACGGTGAGAGTGGGAGCCATGCAGTCTGGTACGGTGGCAATGGGATGATCGTGTACTTTCTTGTTCCTCGTCTCTCTGTCTGTCTATTCATTTTTTTGTTCACTTGACTCGTTACAAAGTGAAAGATTGTTCTTCGTCCTTGAGATAATTTTGTCGTATAAAATTCAGTCTAATAATTATTGTTCGTAAATTAATGTGATTCCATTCGGGAAATAAATAAAGCTCCTATTTTGTCTGTTAAATTAAAGATTCTCGGCGTTCGTTGTGATTAATTATAGTATTCATTTCGTGGGAAATACGGACATTTTCGGTCGATTAGCCATCAGCATAGTCGTGTAACGGGGAAGCGGGTAATTGGCAGGCATTAGGGAAAGTAGACATTTTTAAACATTAATCCGTGCACCGAACGAGCTGGGACAAGTGCCTGATTCGGGGAAAACCACAACAACAGTAGTGCGGAAAGTTTGTAAAACGGTGTGAGGGTCAATTCTGGTAATGTATGGGTTAAATGACTGGATTTGGATTTGAAAATGGGCGGCAACCTAGAAATGGATAGAGCTTGTTGTGGGTTTTTTGAAAGTGATATGTTGGACTCTTTGGTTGGTTTTTTATAAATATTTTAGTGTGGTTACTTGGCAAACCGAGTAAATATATTTTCACTTGCTTTGATTTCTCAAGCAAAACTCCACTTTGGTGAAAATATGTTTTCATGGAAAAACAAATCATTGTTGCCCTCATAGCAAAATTTAGTGCAGACGTAATGGGCAGATGATCAACTAAACTTGTCTAAAAACTAGTAATCCAGAAACTAGATAGTACCAAAATGTAGTTAGTAAAACTCCTGGATACACAGTTGAAAAAATTGAGAGATGGTTCAGGTTTAGCTCGTGCAATGCGGCAGGTGCATCCACAGTAAGCCAGTTGTAAATTTCCAAAGGAAAGTATTGAGATGCCCAATAGCTCCGAGACATTCTAATATTCAAATGGACCGCTAAAGATAATAAACCTTGCAATGTGGCAAAAAGGCAATACAACCATGTCATGGACATCCTATGTCTTTCAACGTGACCAGAAAACTCATTGGTGTAGCCTCAAAATGTTTCTGTAGAGAAATTTATTCATTCAAGTTCTGAAAATTTAATAATTTGTTATTTGGGTTTGAGTAACTATTAGCGGATGTTGACACCAAAAAATGAACTTTCTTAAATTTCAAAACTTTTACTACATAATGATAGTAGGACTACAAAAAATAGCCCGTGCAAAGTTTCAGCTCTCCAAAGTAGCTTATTCGTCGGTGGTGACGAAAAATCGTTTTGGTCGGTGTCGACGGGAAAAAGTTCAAATTTCTCGAAACAGAATAATTATAGGATTCTGATTTTTTTGGTGGAGATTGAGGGGTAAATGGGCAATTAACTGACACACAGACACCATATTAATGTGCATGCATTTTTTTTGCAGAAAAAATAATTTTATGAAATTTTCAATTTTTTTTCTTGAATTTTTGAAGGTTTTATCCGCGTCCATTTTTAAGAACCACTCATAAATCTTTCAATTTGTACTGTCTGTATAAAGTGGGGCATTACTAAGCTATTGCAGCAAACTTCGTGTAAAAGTTCGATTTGCTTGAGAAAATGTGGTCAAAAGTTAAAACCGGAAGTGTCACAAAAAATTGATCAACTTAGAAAATTAGCAATATCTTTTTTTCTTGACAACAATTTAAAAATCTGAGAATGTACAAGAGAGCTAAGTGTATTAGGATTCATTTGACATATTAACGGCCAATATCTGACCACAGACCATAATGGACAGCTTGGCTACTTTTGGCACTCAATTCATTCAATAAAAGCGACCTGCTTAAACGACCAAAACAAGTTGTATATTGCAATTCTTAAGTTTGAATAAAAGTTGTACTTCCAAAGCAGTTTTTTGTCTTGAAAATCGTTAACTATAGTAACCGAAGTCCATGAAATCTAAGAATTTCATTATACAACTTGTTTTGGTCGTTTAAGCAGGTCGCTTTTATTGAATGAATTGAGTGCCAAAAGTAGCCAAGCTGTCCATTATGGTCTGTGGTCAGATATTGGCCGTTAATATGTCAAATGAATCCTAATACACTTAGCTCTCTTGTACATTCTAAGATTTTTAAATTGTTGTCAAGAAAAAAGATATTGCTAATTTTCTAAGTTGATCAATTTTTTGTGACACTTCCGGTTTTAACTTTTGACCACATTTTCTCAAGCAAATCGAACTTTTACACGAAGTTTGCTGCAATAGCTTAGTAATGCCCCACTTTATACAGACAGTACAAATTGAAAGATTTATGAGTGGTTCTTAAAAATGGACGCGGATAAAACCTTCAAAAATTCAAGAAAAAAATTGAAAATTTCATAAAATTATTTTTTTTGCAAAAAAATGCATGCACATTAATATGGTGTCTGTGTGTCAGTTAATTGCCCATTTACCCCTCAATCTCCACCAAAAAAATCAGAATCCTATAATTATTCTGTTTTGAGAAATTTGAACTTTTTCCCGTCGACACCGACCAAAATGATTTTTCGTCACCACCGACGAATAAGCTACTTTGGAGAGCTGAAACTTTGCACGGGCTATTTTTTGTAGTCCTACTTTCATTATGTAGTAAAAGTTTTGAAATTTAAGAAAGTTCATTTTTTGGTGTCAACATCCGCTAATAGTTACTCTTTATATTATCACCTGGCCATGATTTTGAAGCTTGTAGTATTGTGTTTAAAACAAAATTCTATTATAAAGGTGTAAAACAAGTAGAAAACTAAATAAATTGGCAACTAGCCTTGAATTTTTGAAACATCGACGTAAAATAGGACAACCATAGCTTCAGTTCAGCCACTTCAAAATATTGAAGTCGTATATCGTATACCACTTGCTTAGTGACTCAATAGAACAGGTCATATTTGCGATTGTAAAACTGAATCTATTGAATTCAGCGAGATAAAGGTGCATTGCTTTCAGGTTGGAAATTGACAAAATCATGCTTATTTGATAAAATATACAACATACCTTAGTTATGAGCATTCCAGATTTAACTACGTTTATAAAATGCTTTAACAGTTACGATTTTTTACAATTTTGGGCATCTTCAATAGGTTTCATGAGATGACTTATTAAACAAAGCTACAATTACAATGTTAAATATTACCCAAATTATCTGTTTCCCTTCAGAGTGCAGAAATTAAATACATATTTATTTGAACTTGTCTTGGAATGTCGCTTTCGTAAAAAAATTTCTAGCACTCTAATGTGAAACATGATAATTAGGAAAACATTGTTATTTACTTTATGAAAGTTTTCTTTTCAAACACGAAGTCTACGTTTGTAAATACAAGTTTTCAAAACGTACTTAAGATGGGCAAAGCTACTGGTTAAACTTTGTTATCGATAAATACTTAGTAAGCCTGTTAAACTCTGGCAACTCGGTTAAGAAAAATGAATGCAGAATCACTGATTTTTATGCGAAGATAGGCAAGCCATCTTGAATAATATCTTGAGTTTGTTTTTCGGTACGAACAACGAAATAAAGAAACAGCAATGGGAAGGACTGGCTTTGCATAATATTGTACACACTTCACGCGTTCCAACTCGGTCACTTTTAAATCTCGCCAATTAGAAATATCAGCCGTGCAGTGTCATTTACCGGTAAAAAATAATATGATTCCGATATCTGTTTTTGTGAGAACGTGCATGACCTTAATTACATGTTGGTTTGGAAGTATGTTGGAAAGGTCAGCAACGTGTGGACCCAATGTGTCTATTTCTGACATGTTAACGACAATACAGAGAAAAGATTACTTAAAGGTAAAAGTAAATTCTTTTTCCATAGATATACATAGTATGAATGTTTCGTACTTCGTAATCAAACATAAGAAGTGTCTTAGTCATAGACCAGAGTAAAGAGTTTGATGCTTAATAGAGTTCTAATAAGAAAATGATACTTGAAATGCTATACTCAGAAGGGTGGTCAGTGAAACAATTTAGGTTCATGTTTGATTGTTCAAACTGTACAACCTTGGAATCCATATGTTCAACAGGAGATGCATGAAATGTTTACTCGGAAACTTACGTCATATGAAACCGATTGTGCAGTTTTGCTTAGAATTGGAAACAACACAAAACTGGTTTTTGTTAAGGGTGTTCTTTAGCAAAATGAACATGATACGTTTTTGTGTTTTTATGTGGATTACACGTGGGTCAGATCACATTTCTTAATCAAGAGAAACATGCATTACCTAAAAAAAGGAGTATACCACTGGCTTCAAATAATACACTACACAAAACGCTGCCAACTTATATTGGCTTTAAGGAAAATATATGTCAAAACCTAAAAAGAAAATATATGAAATCGAAAACTTGGGAAATGGGAAACCGGAAGTTTGTTTCGGAACAACATTTAATCATTATACTTACTAACTTGAATAAAGTAACAATCAGCAATAAAGCACACACAACTCAACTAATGATTTGTGAAAGAAATTGCTAAAATTAGAAACAACACGCTTTGTAAGTGTAAAAGCTTATAAAAAACTATTCTGAAAACATTTTAGAGTGTCGTATTTTTTTACTATATATGGTCAAAACACGTTTTTTTTCTTTCGCACTAAGGTTGAATTATGGCATATATTGCAATTGTGGGATTTTGCGTATGCTAATAGAAAACTTCAGCAATAACCAGATGTAACAAACTGGTAACTTTATACAAGTAATCTCAATTACATGTTACAAGTAACCCTCGGAATGTTAAAAATCACTCAATGACAAACATTGATGCCATAATTATTTTTCATATTAGATACGTCAGCCTACCTAACCCAAAAGCAGGGTAAAACGTGAGAGAAAAATATTCGGTGGTAGTGGTAAGAACATGCTGAGTGCATGTTATGTGAACAATTAGGAATAACAGGCACAATGATGCACAATGTAGAACTGAGACTTTCTCCAAGCACAATGTAGTGATGTTAAATGTTGAAAAGCGTAGGTTCAAAAACAACCATGCTACTGATTCGTTGTACTGCTTTCATCAGTTTCAGTCCATTTTAAGAACTGGAGTAGAAACCATCGCTCGGAAGCATTTTCTGAAAAGCTGAAGCTCTGCTTCAATCAAAAGAAAGGGAATCGCTCTTTATAATTCAAGGGAATATTCATTTCATTCATATCAACTGTGCATTCAATACACATTTTTATTTAAATTCTCTATAAATTTTATGTTCATTAGAATTTAAAACCATAGAGAAAAGGTCTCTTGTGCATTATAATCAATTACCAGCGCATTTTTATTCAACATAAGTTCGGTCAAAATGGAACGGGTGGTAGCAATCCATCTTAATTTTTCTCAGACTGAGTGTGCGAACACATCTGATTTGATAAGTGAAACTTCGTATGCATACAAAAAGCCACAAAATATTGCGTTGATTGTTTTATAAGTGCCTCTCATTTTGGTGGGACTGATTGGTAATATCCTTGTTATTTTGAATTTTCATCGGGATCGCAGGTCGAGAAGGTATATCTGTATATTATAAATAATTTTATCTAGTATGCAGTAGTATAATCGTTAAATTTTTGTGTATCTTAAATAAATTGTGATCTTTCTTTTCTTGAAAAATTAGTCTTGCAAATACTTGAAATATTATAACGTGCAATAATTTGTCAAATTTTATAGATAGTCAGTACAAAGTTTCCATACATTTTTTATCGTTTCCTTTAATTATGTTCCAATTCATACCATAGCATTGAGCGTTTTTCTGAAGTATCTTTATCTGGTTATTGTTGCTTCGTATTATTGTACCTGTGTGTCCGTGTGTTCGTCTACTTTGTTTTCTGAACCAAGACTGTTTTACCTTAATCAAGCTTAAATCAGGCAAGTAATTTCTAAACTTGCCAGACCTTGACACTGACTCAAGTCATTTGCGACCATAGCAGCAAACACTTTTTACCACACATTTCAATCTGTTTCAATTTATATTTATTGTAATTAAACACTTGATAAAATGAATTGGTATTAGTCCCAACAAATTTTCAATTTAGTGTATGCAATTACCTCTTGGTAAACCTCGCCGTGTCGGATTTATTGGTGACCTTACTTTGCATGCCAATGTCGGTTATACAAGCAGTATACTCTTACTGGATTTTTAGAGACTTGGTGTGTAAACTGAGTAACTATTTGCAAGGTATGTCATACAAATCTTGCTACTTAAATATCAAATACATGAAGCTAATTTAAATACAACATAAATGTATTCGCGTGTTTGCCAAAGGTGTACTAAAATCAGTTTATAATTCTTTGAAAAATTGTAAAATGAATTCAATCGATTTCTTAAGCTTACCATACAAACCAAAAGCTACTATACGAAGAATGTTTCTGAAATTCAAAACCACTTGTTGCAGGCGTTGCAGTAAGCTCTGGAGTTTTTACAATCACAGCACTCAGTTTGAACCGATATATGAAAATCCAGCATCCTTTTAGGCGCAAGATTGTAAGCCGTCAGCGAGTAAAAAAGGTACGAAGTTAAGCATTGCAGTGGATACCAGTAAAATTAAAACCTCAAAGTCAGTTTGGTCTTCAAACAAGTAAAAGTTTCAAAATGTGGTGTTGGCAAATTAAAACTTTATTACCGTTTCCTGTTGTAATTTACCGTCCTACTTGCTGAAACAGGAAAGTATGAACCATCTGATGTACTTTTTAGGCGTTTAAAATTTGGTGAATGAATGAATTTGTTTACTAATTTTGTTGTAATAATAAAATTTGTTGTCCGTATGAGCAACGTACCCAAAAGTGACAAAAAGGACAAATATTACAACTCGGATAAAAAAAATATTTATCAATATAATGCTACACTGGTTATTTTTGGTGACCAGTTACTATACAGTTTCAAAAAAGAAAAATTTTGTTACACACCAGGCAACTATATTTTTTATTGCGATATTTTATACCTTTTAGGATATTGCGTTGATCTGGTCTTTTGCTTTTTGTGTCGTTTCACCGGATGTGTTTGTGCGACAAACTGGCGGTTATCACTTGAATCAGAAATCAGAGTTTCTATTCAGTTATGAGGTAAAACCTACATCCATAGTAGGACCTGAAGTGGAGATTTTTATTTTTCTGGGAACCAAGGACTTCAAAAATATAACATAGTTTCATTTCTTTACAGGTTTGGCCCGACAATTTTTCTCAACGTTGTTTTGGAATCTTCTGGTTTGTTGTAGTATACGCGGCTCCCGGATCAACTGTGCTTATTAGTAATTACATCTGGTTTTCTTGTAAAATGCTTTATAAAATAATTTTATAAACAGTTATCTCCCTTTATGCTTCAATGTGATTTACCTTAGCGTACACGTGCATGGCATTTCGACTCTTTTTGCGCAACGCAATTCCAGAATCTAGAGTTTCTCAAATTTCGTCAACAACTACAGCGAAACCCGTAACCGATCTTAATACAATTCAAAATTTCTCGTCGAGGAAGGTAAAACAAAGTCCCAGTATTCGAACACCAAATTTTGAAAACTTCAAAGATTTCACGTTCTTCTTTAAAATCCTTGCAATATGAGAGGTTAAAGTAACGATAGAAAAAATAAGTGTACATAGATTTTGAATTTTATATTTAGGTATCCCAGACTGAAAACGTAATGGTTCAGGAAGAACGTCGCTTGGCAAAAATTCTGTTTGGGTCAGCCGTGGTTTTTAACGTTTGCTGGCTTCCACATAGCGTTGCCACCTTAATTTCATTTTCTTCAGCAGGCGGGTACAGATAAACGTGGGCTTCACAAAGCCAGGGTTTAATCCCCATCAGTCTTTTATAATCCAAGGCATCAACAATATACTAGCCTTTTGATACAGTAATATTATTAGAATGTACTTTCTCGTATGGCAGAACTATTTCTTCTATCATTTGGTTACCAGAGAAAGCAAATACATTATCCAATCGTGGAAGAATCAGCGGAATGCTTGGAGAATAGTAAAAGTCAGCACCATTGAAATTGATTATGTTCAGTAGACATTGGGGGAATGGTGCCACATGCTCATTGAAGTCTTTGGGTGTGACCTTGTTCTGGCTATATTTACATATTGTGTTAGTACGATACTGCGAGAAAATATACCTATTTGTTTCTGTGTTGCATTTTTTTTTGTTTAAAAGCAGCAACAGCACACAAACAGTAAGGTCACGCAGGTAAACCATTTTAATGTTGATAAGTTTGCTTTAAGAGAATTATACTTCACGGGTTTTAAGTATTTTTAAAAATGTTATTGTTTTGGTAAATAATTTAGCAACAGGTCTGAAATTAAATCACAAGCTACAGATTTTCTGCAAATTGAATTCGTCTATTGTTTTTCACACACCCATATTATTATGCAATATTGAATATGCCTACTAGCCTTGAAACAAGCATGAACATAAAAATCAATATTCTCTGTCAACGACATTTTTTTATTTTTAATATTTCCGTGATGCTTTAATGATGGTATGCTACTACGCTCCTAATACTGCATGAACAAACCAAAATTACAATAAACTTAAATATATTTGGTTTGCAGTTTTATTTTGAATTTTGCTAAACGTTTCCTATGCACAAAGAAGCACGTACCTGAAGGTTTGCTACGATTGTAGTAATGTTTTTACCTCCAATGGTTTTGAGTTTAATCAATCTTAGGTATGGAGAATTATTTTTGCTCAGTACGTAATTATATCAAAATAAATCTATGAGGAAGCGTGCTTAGCTCATGTAAATAAATCAATATTTTTAACCATCACTAGTGCTTGAATTGAAGGATTAAATTTAGAACAGCAAACTAATGGGATTGATTTGGTGCTCAGAGTCCTTCAAAATCTATATTTTCCTTTTTTCAAAAGGAATTCAAAAGTCTTTCGAAAGGAATACTATCTCTCAAACCCCTGGTTAAATTTATTTCTCTAAATATCAAGTTTTTGGAACTAGAGGTTTTCATTTATGAATTTATCATCAAACAAATGGTATTTTACTTAAACAGTAGTACAAATTGTGCTGTTAAGTTATTTGCAAAGTCAACGCAATTTAACGGCGTACAGTTGTCGATAAAGTTGATTGACCCAAATCCAACCTTAATACTGCTACAACTTTTGTAAAACTTTTGCCTTGTTTTTAACCAAAAGCTGCTACGAGAGCAATGGGAATAGTAATGCACGAGTTTGCGTAAATTGTTGCTGGACTGCTCAAATACTTCTGCTAAGCCGCCCAGAATCATCAGTAGGACTAACATTGCGTCCAATTTTACCGTCAAAATATAAGTTACCTCTGCAAGGCTTATCATTTTCAAAGACATGGTAAGCAACAACGTTGAAGACATGGACTCCAGCGTAATTGCACCAATTACTATTACCGGAATGTACACCTTCTGCACAACTTGGTTCATCAGTATACCCAAAATTTGCAAACTTCGATATTGTAATATTTGTTTGGTCCAACTTGTTTTCCTTTTAATTGTGTCGTCGATATACCTGAAATCATGAAGAAAACTATTTAGCACCGCGGAATTTAGTACCTATTGATTAAATAGTACCTACATCATCATATATTGCAGCAATGTTATCGAACAAAGAATTAGTACCCCAGATACCAAAAAGACTGAGGCACTCATCCCAAAAGATAACATCCAATGGTTGGCAATAAACACAAGAATCTTTACAATTAAATTTAACAATTTGAAATCATTAAACATTGTGCCACACTCTGGCAAAAGCCAGTAGCAAAGAATAGCTGGTTTGCAGGGATTATTCCAGAAGATTCCATAGAGATATATGATTGGACCAAAAAGTGTGGATATGTAAGCTGCATAAGCAAAACATATATTTAATCTTGATAATACACTTAAATGTTGTATATACGGATTTCGTTCTGGATATTTTAAAAGACCATTTATAAAATGGCATATTAGATGAGCGTCGTTTTGACAAAAGTAGATTATAACAAGGGAAAATGCCATGCAAGCAGTCATCATTCCAAAGAGAAAGAATTCGGATCTAGTGACCGAGGATTTGTAAAATGAAGTTATTATTCCTCTTATGCATAACAAAATAATAAAAACAAAGTGTGTTAAAATTTTCCGTTGGAGCGCTTGTTGACTTTTCTGGTCTTCAATTGGACGTAAAAGACACAAATTGTTATCCAGTTCAATATTTATACTGCCAAGTGCTTTAATTTGGCAACATAATAGTTGAAGCAGAATATAATGCCTTTGTAACATATTTTTTAATGCCTGAATGCCGCAATGCAAAATTAGATATTGTGACCTTTCAAAGTCTTAAATTGAACTGATCGAAGGTATAATATACCGTTGCCGGTAAGATTATTCAAGTTGATAATAATACATAGCTACAACACAAAGTTAATTAATGTTCTTGTTAAGACTGATATATTTACAGATAAATCACTTGTTGCAATGTTCCAGAACTAAAGTAATTATTGACTCAATATTCGCTACAACATCAAAATTGCAAAATTGGTTTAACATTGCTTGCATTTTATTTTTAATAAGCAAATTACCATGAGTGCTTTTGTGCTACCGCTGCACTGGCATCCTATACATTATACAGAAGATTTGTGTAAACGTTCTGCTATTTGCTATCAGATTTTGTGTGAAACTGGAGGTGACAAACAGTAAGAGGTCTTAGTTCACGTTTTTACCAGCGAACTTAGTGGATTACATGGACATTAATCGAACTGATCCGTCCAACCTACGCAACTTGTAGGCGTTTTGCTGGTTTTTGTTAGATGGTACAATGCTTTTAACATACCTTACTTGATACATTTTGTAAGTTTTATAATATGGACTAATCTACATCTTAAACATGACATTGTACTAAAAGCTGAAGTTAGTAAGCTTGTAATGAATACTTTATTCCTTATCTATGTTCATACTACGGATTCTTCAAAAGTTAAGTCAGTATCTCTTTTATACATCTGAGGTTTAAGTTAGGGGAACTATTGCCTTCAAATAGAGATGATGGGTTTGCCAAGATAAAAGTTCCAAACCCGTATACTACTTTCAGCGTTCGGAAAGAATTCTACGTAAACTCTGTGGTCGTTTCTCAATTTCCTGCTCCAATCCTTGATATACAGTACAAACAACAAATCAGAAGTAAATAGAATACGTTACAAAGGTGGTACACAGTCGTCTAGTACGTATAAATCATTCATTTCTCTGTCCACAGTGCATACTATGTACTTGGTCTACACCTGCCAGCCGATGGCAACCATTAAAAACGTTGGCTGCTAAAAGCGATGAGTGTCCGGAGCAAACAATGACAACTGGGTGCTAATTAAACAAAAGAATACGAAACTTTTTAAATGAGAAAACATACATAGTAAACCATTAATAATTTCTCGCTGCCATGATCGCATATTAATTATGTCTCTGTTTAATTTAGAAATAATTTGCCGGATTTAAAATCGCTTGGTTTAAAAATAATTGCGTAGTGTAGAAAATAAAGTAGTCGAACAGACAGTTGCACTACATCTTAAATAGCGAAGATGCGAGCTAATAGGTGGCCATTTAGCATAAATTGATTCCCGTTTACTCTGGCTTAGGACAAATTTACCCCGGTTTAAGGTCCACGGGCTTGGTTTACCAAAAGGAGTAGGCACACGGGCACACTCATTAATGATATGACATCCTTAATAGCTTTTCTGCAGAAGTACATGCTAAAAAATTGAAATTGCTGTTTAAAAAGCTTTATTGCACAATTTTGTATATGTCTTTGCATGGTAAATTAGAAGAGCATTATTTGTCATCCGAACTTCCAGAAAATTCATTGTACTTTGGAATTAATTTATTACTGTTTCTAGTCCAGTTCGGCAAAGTTTGCTTTGCTCTGTGGAACATGATTACCCACGCATTCTGGATTAAATATTAAACAACATCAAAGCAATGACCCATCTTCAAGCACTGTATATTTACATTCCGGTTTAACGTTTAATTAATCATAATGTTTCTCTTTAGCCATAAAAACGTTTTACTAAAAAGCTCTAACTGATATACTCATGCCAAAGCATTAGGAAATCTTTGCAGAAAAAAACATAGAATTCGAGCATGTAACTTTGTGAGCTGTTTTGTTTATTAAACTGACTAAGAACTAAGCGGCTGCATTTTCTTTGTAACGTAATCCCAATTAAGATAATGGGAAGCAGAATCAAACTAATTAGAACTGTTAGGTTAACACACAAGATTAGACTGCGTCGGGCCCCCAACTTACCCCCAGAAAATCCCAGAGGGTTTGGATTTCAGGATACCACCACCATGGTGGTGCACCACCTCAAAAACCAAACTTTTATTATGCTGCTTTTGCTCTCTTCTCTGATTTGCCCATTTCCGCCTTGTTTATACCAAAAAATACCTTTTTTCTGCTGCCAGCTTGTAAAATCAATGCAAAAAGGACTTAGTAACGCCCAGATTTACGAAAAAAACAGAACACAAACACCATTTTTTAGCAATTTTTACAGAGTTCTGTAGCTCATGAGTACTGGCTTTTCAGCCAGTTTAAAATAGGAAAAGGACGGTTCGTCCCAAAAATACATAAGAAAGTTGAGAGCTAACGAGGTGGGCTCCAGAAATCTTCCTTCACTTTTTCTTATGCCAAACATTCACGGAAGACTAATTTCTTCTCCTCAAATGCCGTGAGGTTAGAAACACAAAAATTCAAGCCATTCGGCTTTACAAAAATAAGCTCGTACAAGCATAAGGAATGGAAAAAAGTTTAACAAACTTGCTGGCTCGATGAGCCCAAAATATTTAAAACAAAATTTATCAAGACAATTATACAAACGGGCGGGATTCCTGACATACTGGCACCTTTAATTAATCAAGGTGGAGATTAATTAAACACAAAACCAAGGATTCCGCTTTCACTGAAAGTTGTCACCTGAAAAGGTAAAAAGAAGATAGAAGAACCGCACCTAAACGTTTATATCCTAGCTGGAAGCTTAGAGACCCAGGACGTGAGCGTTTATAGCCCAGCCTGTCAACAAGGAGGAAAAAGGTTGGATAAGGTAAGGTGACAACCACCACAATCATTTTACATTTTCTCTTTTCATGATTTTTTCCTATAAAGTTTCTTTAATTTAAATTACTTTTATTTTTTAGTTTAGGTGATGGAGCTGTGGATCTTTTCCTGGACTTCTGGAAGAGCTTCTCAGCTACTTCAGCGACTTCCAGTGGATAAAGGCGTTGCAACGGACGAGTGGTGATTCCTTTGCTCGTTTTAACGCAAGCTACTCGTCCTTCAACGTTCAGTCCAGGCATGATCTTCATGATAACCCCCATTGGCCATTTGAGTCTCCTGTGGTTTTCCCACTCAACTAGGACCTCGGATCTTGGAGCGAGGGCACTAACACGTTTTGGCTCGGATTGACCAACAAGGTGCCCAAGGTACTCTTTTTGGAAGCGGCAGCGGAGCTCTTTCTTCAACTTCTGGATCTTGTGGAATGCCTAATGGAGTGAAGCAACAGCGATCACACCAAGTTCGGTAAGAACGGCAATTGGGAGGTCCCGAAGTAAACAGGCAGGTGTCAGTGGGCAAAAGTCGTCGGGTTCTTCAGATAAGGAGGTGAGTGATTCATTCATGATCCCCTCTATCTCCGCCAACAGCACAGCATGCCCCCACAAAATTAGTGCCGTAATCAGAAAAAACAGCTTTTGGTCTGTCCCTTGTTGCCACAAACTTCTGGAAGGCCATGAGGAAGGCCACGATCCAGTTACGTCAACACCCGTAACGTAAAATGCTCTGGCGGCGTTGACCGGGCAGCTCGGGGAACTTCACACTTAGTAGCGAGGTGGCGGCTACAAGTGGTACAGCGATGGATGATGTTGCGGATTGTACGGCGGCTATCCGGGGAATACTTTACAAGGGGATTCTTTCCCGGTAAAATAGCCGGCCTTGTAAAAGCCTCATTCTTTTCCCCATGAAGCAGTGGACTCTTCAGTCGGAGGATTCCCCCTATACCGAGGAAAGCCGGCAGCTTTTTGTAACTTTCGGGGATGACTGGTGACTGGATGAAATGGATGAGGTTGACTTCAGTTAGGTCAGCTTCTGCAGCGGTAACAGGTGCAGCTGCATTCTGTTACTTCATCATCCTGTTGGTGGCTCTGGTCATGTAGGGGATGACCCGCAGCAATTTTGGATAGCGGTCACATTAGAGGAACTCTGTTCCTTTGTTCCAGAGATTGGCAAGCAGACCTCTGGAGATTGGCAGCTGACACGACACTTTTCTTCTTTTCTCAATTCACCTCGTCTTCATCTGGACTGGTGGCGATAGTGTTTCAACCCTTTTCGGGTTGATACATCCAGGTGGCTCCTTTCCACCAATTTTCAGCTGCCAAATTCTTAATGGAGCAGCCTCTGGATGACAAGTTAGCAGGAGTAAGGGCAACGGAAATGCGCCCCCAAGTTTCTGTATCGGACACCTTATAACTGGACTCACACTGTGGCCCTAACAGTTGCCCAAATTTTGTCGTTCTGGATCCAGGTGAGGGCAGTGAAGTCGGTCAGGAAACGGACGGGAACGTCAAGTTAAGATCCTGCCTGACGGTTGAGACTAAACGGGCACCGATGAGGCAGGACAGCACCTCCAGTTGTGGAATTGTGACCCCTTTCTTTGGGCTAACACGAGTTTTGCACTTGAGCAGGTTGATGTGCACGTTACCAGCTGACTTGACTCGAAAGAACGCACAGCTGGCCAAACATCAAACACCAATCTTTTCTGGCGTCAACGCAGCAAAGCAGCATCCTTCTCGCGTTGGCATGATTGGCATGAATATGCCGGGGAATATAAACTTCCTGGAGGTCTGTAAGCTGAAGTTTCAACTTGGAAAATTCCCTCTTGGCTTCTTCAGGTAGCGGCTCGTCCCGTCCCAGTTTGTAACTGGGACGGGACGATTCTTTCTTCAAGAGAATTTTGGCAATAATAATGAATGGGACAGCAAAACCAAGAGGATCAAACAGCATGTTGATCATGCTGTACAGGTATCTTTTTGTGGCTGGTGTCTCCAAATGAGCCAGCAAGTTCTTCAGGTCAAAGCGGATGTGGTCATCCTTCAAGTTCCTCTAGTGCCCTAAAACAAAGATTGTTTTTTCATCAGAGCTCGGACCGAACTCCCACCCACTGAGGTTAAATTTACCAGCAGAAGGATCTCTCTGGCTTCGTGCTGGAACTGCATAGCAAAGACTAACGACGGTATTATCCACGTAGAGTGATGGGAGCAGCATTTCTTTGGTTGCAGGGAAGTGGGGATACTGATTGATGTGGTGCTGCAGCGCTGCACTCAAAAAGAAAGGACAAGAAGGCACACAGAATACCACACGGGTTTGTCGCTTTTCTTTTTTTGAGCAATTAGGTACCAAATTACCAAAGGAAACGCAGCTTGTCTCGGTGCCTCTCCTCAACCAGCATTTGCTGGAAAGCTGGGGATGAGCTCTAGTAGATATGGGCCTTTCTCTTGTACACCATTTAAAAATGGCCCAAACGTGATTTTCACGGAAGCATCAAAGACAGAATAGGAGTGGTGAAACCCTCTTTGATGACAGCACGGTGGGGGAGGTAGAATGGGGTAGTTGTGGCAGCGGCTGGCGGCTCCTAAATCATCATCTCCTCCTCCCAGTTTTTGAATATTCTCCTAAAGCCTCCAAAATGCCCTGTTGCTTGAGTCGTCTGGTAATGGCTTGAAGCCGGCTAATGGCAATATTTTTATTGTTGGGGAGGTCCGGGTGGCCCTCAGTGAAGGGTAGACACACGGTGTAGCGGCCACTCGGCTACCGTTGCACTGTTTTCTGGAAGTAGGCGAGGGCTGATTGATCAACTTCCTGTCTGCTTTTGGTCTCGGCAGGGCCTATGATGCCGATTGTCTCCAATTCCCACAGCTTGTGGAGGTCCTTCTCTGCTGTGGTGGCCAGGAGGTGGTCGGCTTTGGTGGGGATTCCAGTCGACCTGGCCCGATCCAACACAGCGAATTTTTGACAGCGACTAGTCCATCTTTCAGTGGAATTGATTCTCTCCCCCAGCTTCAGGAACTCACAATCGTCGGCTCCGATGAACACCTTAATCTCCTTGGAATCTACATCACGGTCCGTCAAGGTAATGCCCATTTGCCTGCACTCCTCCGTATAGGAGCCAGATGGATGACGAGCAATTGGACCAGAAATTCGAGGATGAGCTCATACCTCCAACTCAATCTTCTTTTTCTCATGGATGCCGGAGGCCAACTTGCAGATATTATGTTTTTGGAATTTAGTGGTGCTCCCTCCAATAACCTTATGACACTATCATGTCCCATTGGCTTTATCCCCAACAATTTTGGCAGCTTCTGGGAGAAAAGGGAAACAGAGGAAAGAGAGTCAATGGCAGCACGAGCTCTTCCTTCACTTGCTGGTCCATGCACTACCACCGTGTGAGTTTGGAGTAGGACATCAGGACGGTTAACTAGGTTGGTGCCGTGGGATGGGCTTGGTTGGTGGTGCCGGAATTTCGGTGGATGGAGCAGAGAAGAATGATGATGAGGAAGATTGCTGTTGTGGTTGTTCATCTTTTGTTGGTGGATTGGAATGTTTGTTGTTGAGCCGGTGGCACAGTAAAACGTGGTGGTTATTGCCACATACAATGCAGGTCATCTTGGCCTTGCAATTTTTGTTTCCATGGCTAACACAGAAGTTGAAACAGGCGTTGTGTTCCGTAATAGCCGGCTACTTCTTCTCCGGACTCTTTTTAGCAGCTCGACAGTCGGTGTCGGTGATCAGGATTGTGACAGAAAATTAAGGTGCACTTTTCCTTCTGCCTCGACGTGTGTATAAAGCATGCTGCTGTTTTAGGAATCCGGATTTTTATTTTTGTTGGAAGGGCTTACGGTTTTTGCTGGTGCTGTTGAGCTCGATCAACAGTTCATTGTGATGTATAAATCAGTGTGGACGTGTACCCATTACCCACGGGTTGGGTGACCCAGTAAAACCCGGGTTTTTGGGTACCCAGCCCACTTTGTTTTCAGAGTGGGTTTTGGGTAAAACTGGGTTTTTAAAATTTTGTTTAAAAAATACTATTTTTGTAAATAATTTACCATTTTGCTGCTTATAATATCAAAATTGTTCAAAATATTCATAGTTTTTGTTTTCCCAAATCATTTTTAACCTGATATTCTTGTAAGCTACTGCCTTTTGGGTCGCCAAATTCTTGGCGGGTGCAGATTTTACTGCATGGTATTGCAATACCCACCCATACCCAGAAATACCCACTTTTACCCAAAACCCCAGATAAACCCTGGTGGGTTGGGTTTTTGTCAAAAACCTGCGGGTTTCGTCCACTCTGGTTTAAATGAAATTTCGAAATTTAATCCCGGTTCCAGTTATCTCATTTCCGAGTCGGAGAATGTAGCAGTTGACATGTTGTGTACACTTGATTTCTTCGTTTCCGGAATTTGTAATGTAGTAGTTTGCTTGGGTAGGGTTTTGGAATAGATAAAGTTGTTTTTGAGTTTTTCAAACTTTACTTGGTGTCTTTGTTTTAGGGTGACGTTAAGTTTCTGGACTGATGTATGTATGTAAGATTCCACTACGGTGAACACATGTCCCATCTTATCTTCAATGTTTTGTCTCAATTTGCTAATTGACGTGTCCAGAAATTTGAGAAGTTTAAAATTTTCATCGATCTTGTCTTTAAGGATTGTTAGTTGACGTTTTTTGCATGCATCATCTATTTGTCTTCTTTTGTTCCATTTGTTTTTCACGGTGCAGCATACTGGTACTAATTCGTTTTTCTTTTCTTTTCTGTTCGGTTGAACATCTGTTGAGTTCTTGTTTTTCTAGGAACGAGATGTGGTAAACATAGTTTAGCCTGCATAAGTTATATTATAAATGATACTCTTGTCTATAATAAGCTTTCTTATCAATTATAATACAAAAATGTGAAAGCCGAACACACAATTATATGATTAAAAGTTTTTAATTCCGTCCCAGCAAGATTTGAAAAAGCTGTTCTATATATTCAGAATAATTAATAATCAACGTATGTTGATTTTCTGTTTACTGGCCCTGACGTCAATAATGTTTTGTAAAATGTGAAACTTAAAATATCACTGTTAATGTCAGCGTCATTTCCACAATACAGATATTCTGTAACAGAATTTGCTAGTTTGTGCATCTCCATTTGCCAATATGTATAATCCGCAGCTGCCATCATATGTGTCAGAAGAGTAATTAATTTCTGAGCTCGTGTAATTACAAGTCTCTAGACAAAACTGAGGAGCAACACGCGACTAAAATCTATATTCCTCATTACACCTCCAAAAATGTTATTAACAGGTTAATTAACATTATTTCCTGTCGCTGTTCTTTTCTTCATTTTCTAATAATATCTAAATCGATTTTTTGCGTCTAAATACTTTTACACGTGAACTGATTCTCATTTCATTTTTATTCTTATTTTATGCCTGATTGCTTTAGTACAAATACCAACTATTGAATAGATACTTCTATGCTTCTCTTAACAATAAAGGCTCTAAGCGATTTTTTGCCAGAAAGCATCACTTCTTGATATAATATAAAAAACAAATCTAACCCACCTGTAAAACCTCTTGTGTCGTATATAGAAGCGGACCTATAACACATTACAAAACGCACCATTCTGCACTACTTACTTCAGTTTACGCCTATAAAGCTTCAAATTGTTGAGTTATATCAATTAAGTTTTACTATTTCAACTATACGATATGATTTATTACGTCTTTTTATATTTGTGTGAGCAATATGTAAAAGTTCGAAATAAAAATTAACCTTTTACATTAATGTAAAGAAAGATTCTAAAGACTAAAAGATTCTAAAACTATATGATACTGTGATACTTGATATGTTGTTGTAGTATTAAGTACCTATTTAGGAAGTTGATCAATCATATACGAAACAAATTCCAATGTCTACAGAGCGCAACAATTAGTGACTTAGTAGCAAATCAAGCTTGACTGGCCACGTTAAAATCAAGATTTCTTTCTCAGAAAATAGCTGTAAATCAAAAGAATTTAAAAACTATGTATTTATGTTTTAAGAATATAGCTATAGTTAGGGTCATTGATGCAGTGGTGTTTTCATTCACTCAAAACCATTTTAAACGCTTTATCCACAACCATATTTTTGCTATTTACGTTGGGAGATTCTAAAACAGCTGCGATAAACAAATCCAGCATCCCAAATTAAAGAAAAGTTGTGCAGAAACGGGTGGTCTATCTCGCTAAAATGCCTCATCGCCATGCCTGTGTGTAAGGTTACACAAAGAATACGAAAATTTAAAAAAGTTAATTTAGATCTTTGGAAAATTTTGTGTGTTTCAATGTTTGCAAACAACTTTGGCACATACTGGCTACCATAAATTTAACCAGTTTTGGTTGCATTTTGCAATATTACCTAACCTAGTATACGCGCAAAATCAAACAATTGATGATAATTACACTAAATAGAGCAACAGCAGCATTATTGGAAACAGTGTGAATAAAATTTGTGGATATTTTAAGGAAAATGTCAAATAATGTTAACAATGTAAAATTTATATCAATCTATTTAGAATTTGCATACTTAGGGCTAATTAAAGTATGGATTATTTTCGAAACCACTCTTACTTCTGTATAAGATAATCATTTTTGGTATCACCACATACTGAGCAACCAATTAGGAGTAAAAATAATTAAAACTCCAATCAGCAACAGGATGTGGCTGTGCCCACGGACCGATTTTATTCGGTTTCTAGCGTTCTTTTTCAGACTTCAAGTAGCACGTATGAACAAGTGTTCGTATAAATACAGTAAACTCCATTTATTAAAATACTGCGACATGGTTATAAACACCATCCATAACGTCAATTTATTACATACGTTTATGCAGCATATGTTCTTACAGAAGAAGTGCGAAAGACTTATTTATAGGTCTGTGGCTAACCAGTCAGTGTTAGAATAGTAAAACATTGCAATATGCAGTGAAGTGGTAACTCTAAAGCCTTAAAACTGACTGTCCAAAAGTCTAAACACTTGAAGTGCAGCCAGCAGGTTGTTAAGAATATAACTTCAAAACAACAACTATCCCATAAATATACTTAATCACGCCAATCCTGGCCAAAAACTGACCTAAAATCGTGTGTCGCACATCATACAGGCTTTAAAACTGCTGTATCTGGCGGTTAGGGTCCTGAATCAGGGCCTTAAAACACGAATTGTAACAAACCGATTGTAAATTTGTAATGCTGGTCAAAAGTCAAAAACCGACCTAAAATCATGTGTCGCATGCTATAAGTCCTATTATGAACAGTTTTGAAATCACTGTGACTTCTGACTTAGCGTTGACCCATTGACGTGAAATTAAATAGGGCTATGGCTAAGGTGCTGTTGTGTCTATATACCAAGTTTGGATGTAAAATTACGGGTCGCACAGCATGTACACTGTAAAGCTGGTGTATCTGGACGTTAAGGTCCTGAATCAGGGCCTTAGAGCACGAATTGGAACAAACTAGTTGTTAATCTGTTATGCTTGTCACAAACGGACCTAAAATCATGTGTCGCATGCTATAGGTTCTATTATAAAAAGTTGTGACATCGCTGTGACCTCTGACCTAGAGTTGACCTATTGACCTGAAATTTAATTGGGTTGTGGCTGTTAAATCTGTACAGCAAGTTTGGTTGTAATCGGTTCAGTCTTTACTGAGTAAAACGCATACTCACGGACGGCCGGAACACAATATTATCAAGTATCTTTAGGGATACTTAATAACAACGGTTTCTCTACTACCAGCTAACTAAAATACTTCTACATACGGTTTTCACACTGTCCTTGCTTTTGCTTGTTCCTAAACTTACACAATGTAGTGCGAAACAGCAAAATTGGTACCTTTTCTCCCAGTATCGTACAAACACCTAGGTGAATACAACGACGACAAAGATAAAGTGACACCTATAGATTTTAACCGACATTTGCTACCTTTCTCACAATGTCTGCTGAACATTATTAATTTCAATGGAGCTGACTTTTACTCGCGTCCGAGCATTCCGTTAATTCTGCGACGACTGGATATTGTGTTTGGATTCTCTGGGGATAAATTGATTGAAGAAATTTTACTTCCATTCGAAAAAGTGCGAGTCCATAATTTTACGGTTGCAGCAAAGAATTATTTTGTTGACACACTAGACCACAAAAGGCTGATGAGAATCAAACCCTGGCGCTGTGAAGCTCATGTGTATCTATATCCTCCGTCGGAAGAAAATGAAGTCAGTTTGCCAAACTCTACCTACCTAGTTCAAGAAACTGAAATACACCGTAAAGTACCTAACACATTTTATAAAAGTCGTACACTCAAAATAAAGTCTCACTTTTATTGGCAATACTATGACCAAACAATATTCTCTCTTGGAAGTGAAAGCGTAATGTTTTGGAAGTATATTCCGGAGTCTACTACATATATGGATTTAATCTGTAGCCGATTGGAGTTTGACGTTCTTGTTGCCAGCCCAAATTATAAAAATGATAATGGATGGGTGCTTGGAATCCGAACTTTACAATATTACGTCACTGCACAGCCGGTAAAAACGGCATCCCTTGCCTGGTTCTATTGGGAAGTAGAACACCAACAAATTAAATCCGTGAAGTTGTTCTGTTTCTATTGTGGAGCGAGGGAAATTATGCAGAAAATTGCGTTACAGTGGGAATTCAATACAGATTGTGACTTTATAAGTCAAGCCGTTCAGCATCCACAAAAACACACTGATCACGTTATATGGGCACTCAGCCGGTTGGTTCCACCTGAACAGCATGGTCGTTTCAAAGATTCCAAAATATTCGGGGGATCACGTACTGCAAGAAATACAATTTATTTAAGTGCAATTGCAAATATGGAAACTCGCCTGAGAATACAACGACTTTTTTATCATGTGTTTGGTAATGCTACGTATGAGCATGACTATAAATGGACAGAATGTATTGAAAGTTCATCGTGCAAACTCGAGAGACACACGCTGCCTGTGGTGGCTTCTTTGGTTTCACCACAAGGGGCAGCACACTTTCGATTTTACACTAATGAACTTGTATTTGTTGCATGTGGGCAAATACCAGGAACTAGTTCTTTCATTGAACTTATAACATCCTACGACCTTGGTTCGTGGATTTGCATTGTGACAGTTGTAATATTTGGCGTTAGTCTGGCTAGGGTAGGATTTCTGTACGTCACAAAGTACATTTATCCAAATTACTTCAAATCAAACTCTGAATTGCGTAAATTGGGGTTTCAATATGTTCTATCCGCATTTGATAATTTGGTTGAGCATGGTTTACTTTCTAATTGCGATGAAAAGTTTGTAAGAAAGCACCCATCCCTGCAATTAATCTTGGTGGCAACACTTTTAGGTGCTGTGGTAATAAGCAATGGGTACAAAGGAAAAAACCTGACAACAATTGTTAGCCCAATACCACCAATTCCATACACTTCAATTGAACAGTTAATACAGGACTCGTATATTATACACGCAAAACTGGCGGCAGATCACAATATTCCGTTTGAACTGGCACCTGATTCAGAGTGGGAATTTAGAAAGAACGTCGAGAAATCTTGGAGATACAAAGGAGTTCACTGTCATGTAACCAATTTAAATGGCAGTGCATGGAATGGCAAGCCATTTTATTTTAGGTGGGTATCACAATTAGGTAATTATCTTGGCGTTGGTATGTTTGCCGGTAACGCGTGTACTGGCCCAAACCTCACTATGCAGGAACAGTATTTGCTAGAAAATACAGAAATGCTGCCTGCTTTTGAATATTACAGGGAATATTTGAATTGGGCTTATTTGGATGTATTCAAGCAATGCACAGAAAACAGTCGTCATGCACTAGTGGTTAAACGGAAAGAGAGCATCAATTTCAAAATGGAATATAACGTAAATTACACACATTTTCAATATCCACTTTCCTTTGGAAAAAAGTCTATTGCAAATTTGCATTCACACTTTGCCTGGTATGGCTTTTTCCCAATGAGGCCTGTATTAAGGATGGAAGCACTGTATACTTCTGGATTGTTGGACTGGCATATGGAGTGGAGAAACCGGTTTTTGAAGAGTGCGGGAATGCTAAATGACTTTCCTGAGTTGCGGGTTTTCCATCCTTCAAATTTACATGGAAGTATAAATGTGCTGTTTGCTATACTGCCTTTTGGAATTTTCCCAGCAACGATAACAATACTTCTTGAAATGATGTTTAGACGGTGGCAGTCAACAAACTTGACGCTTGAAAATTGTTTTAAAATATTTATTGGTAAGACAATTTATCTCTACATCAGAGTACGCTATTACTTAAAATTAAAAATACTTATTAAGTAGCGTATTAGTCAATGAATATTATTCCTACTTATTAAGTAGTACTCAACAATAGAGGCAACCATAAAAATGTATTAATAAATATTAAATTTAAGTATATGTATATATATTTTCCCAGTGTATTAATAAAAACAAAGCACAATGTATACCTTCTAGACTCAGGCTCAGTGATTTTAATTTCACTGACAACCTACCTTTGAAATCACAGCAAACTATGTTATACTTTCTTGCATATTAGTCTTAACTTTTAAGCAAACTTTTTACTGTACATTAATAAGCACTAATTGTAAGTGAGTCGAGTGCAGGTTAGCACCAAGAATTCCACAAACATTTGAAATTCAAAGGAGTCCGTTGTCACGTGACCAATTTAAATAGTAGTGATTGGAATGAAGGTCAATCTAAGGTCAATGCACAAAGTTTCTACTCAAACTTCACAATTACGATATATTATGCTTAGTGACAATAAAAGTACCTTGTGCAGATTTACGGTTGCGCTGACTCCTACCAATATAGAATGACTTTTGCTTTTTAAAAATTTCATTCTAAATAGTTTTTTGTAACAGTAAAAATAAACTACATGATTAAGCAGTATCAGTATAACAGCAATGCAGTGCGCCAGTATAGCAAAACCTATTGCAGAATTTAATTTGATTGCTACTGGAACCCGTAATGCCTCACGAACAGGAACCCACGTATGGTTGCTAACTCTTCTATGTGTCCAAAGTGTAGTAATAATGTTATGTAGTTTGGTCGTCAATCCGCCAGCCTCCAATTCTCCATAAATTCTGTTTAGTTTTGTAGAATGTCTTCCCCATACAAGATATCCCAGTCTGGCAATTGCATTAATTTCCCCATTGTATGGTATTGTACTACACAAAATATTTGAGTTTACAATGACTTTGCTTTCCTGTTGTAAAATTTGAGATAGCAACGGAATTGTGGTGAACACATTTTTGACTCTTGATGTTATACCCATGGCACGACTATCTGCTAATGTTTTAAAATCTCGCAAAACATTTTGAATATTGGTTGACAGAATGTCTGTAAGTTTATCAATTTGAAAAGCTGTTTTCATTGTATTTCTAAATGGTTCAAACATCGGGCTGGTTATACCAGCATATGTTGGAGCGTCTATATAAATTTTGTAGTTTAACTTTGCCAACTCGGGTAAACTTAGTGGCTTTCTAATGTACAGACAATCCGTTGAAAATTCCGCGGAGTAAATAAAACTTAGAAATGACACAGGGAGTAAAATAGAGCAACTAATCACTTTTCTTAACTGAACTTGGCTACAAGATTGACCAATGAAAATTAGTACAAAATTTAAAGCTTGAGCAGATCGTTTGCATATCAAACTCAAAACTAACACAGTGACAACACAAGATAACCAAGTTGGAATATCAAAAATCCTAAAGTACTGACTCCAGTCAGCAGCCACAGAATCTTGTAGGTAATTGCAATACATAACCATGGCACTGGATTGTAACACAAACTTCATTTTGCTGCGATAAAGCAATTGTAAATTAGGCACTCTTCTTTGAAATATTGGTAACCAATAAACCACAAGCTGAGCTGACTCAGTGTTTCGTTCAGAAAAATCTCGCTCTAGTGCAAAGGAAATGTTTATTTGTTTAGCGGCAAATACCATGGCGGCAACATGACCACTGGTACATATTTGTAGCTTTTTGTGGTCAACAATTGGATGATTACTAGTACAGTAGCCTGAAAACATTGCTTTTAATGTCGGTTGGATTTCAAATCCGCTAGGATACCACACACCAAAAGATTGCTTAACTGGCTTTGTGCATTTTGTGTAATATGCTTGCAGCAAAGCAGGGAGCGATGTGGCTTCAATGAACATATCTAAACAGGAAAATGACACACTTTCCTGATAATAGATTATAGGTTGCACTGATATGCTTTGCAAATCTATACCGTCATCTATATCATTAACATGAAGCTTTAGAAAAACTACATTGTCTGAAAACCGGTAACCGGATAGTTTTATTGCTTGTATAGTGCCGTTTTGCGTATTTGTGTCTAAAATAACTAAAACGGTATTTTTCTTCAGATAACGACTAACAAAACGAAAATAACTAACGTTTTGTGAATAAACCAAATTGTCAAAGTGTTCATGCTCTTCGAGATATTCTTCAAGATTAAAGTCTACCTTGCTTAATTGATCAACTGTGTTTATTGTTAAACCAGCACTGTTCAAATTTCCTTTAAAGTAGAATGTACTCGCAATTTGGGATGAATTTAAAGTCTCTAAAATTATATGAATTACTAATGGAATGTCCTGTGTAGGTAATAGAAATGTAGTAGAGCAGTTGGCTCCAAATGCAAAGAAAACAAATAAAATCAATAAACTTAGCTTAAACGTCATTTTGATGTTTATAACACAAAGGCCAGAAACCCACTGAAAAATTATATAGTCTGCGTATTCGGTTTAGTATGTTATATCTTTGGCTTGTAAAGAATTACCAATATCACAAAACCTTAAGAATGCACTTGCTTGAGTTTTGGCTTATTAAAGTTGGGATGGCGTGGGCGCTGTTGTGTCACTGAATTGTGCTTGAAACTTTTTTAAAAGCAAATATTTAAACTTAGAGTAAATTGTTACCTATAAGTTTGTGAACTCTATTGTCGCCATTTTAATTATACTGGTATACTACCACTTAATGTAATTGATGAAGTTGCATGTCAACAATATGCCGTTTCGAAGGTGTGGAGTGAACAACATATAATTTTGTGCTTGAGCAACAAAACGTTTTAAAACTTGGTTTAATAATTTATGGCATTTGTACCAGAGTTTATTACAAGAGAACTATGCTATTGAAACTAGCGTGGGCGATAACTTAATGACTGTGTTTCTCTGTTTTTGTCGCAACTACGTCAAACTAAATTGATAAGCCATAGCACGAACAATTATTCAGCTTATCTTTTTTGCAAAGTTTGAAAAGTTCATGTAATATGCATATATGTGGCATGCAGACACAACTTTTAAGACTTAGTATTATAGCAATAATAGTATTTTGCTATTGCTAAACATAAAAAATATATTTTCCAAAATTTACACATGCAAATACTGTTTTTTATAAATCAACTGTTTAATATACTTTTAAATGTCCATGTTAAAAATTTAGGATATTGGCTCCAAACGTATTTACACTGTTTCGTATTGAAAATCAACACAAACGTGCGTTGCAGCACAAACCGAATCAACAATGGACCACGCAGTCTATCCATGTCGTGAAATCCTCCAATATTTAACACTGTTCTACCACAGCTTTTACCAAACTTTCTAAACCACCTAAATCTACTAACCTTTTTAATTTCCGTTAATACAATTTTTGAGTGTATTGAACTTCTGCTACCAATATCAAAGATTAAACACGTTACAAACATTATTCCCAGAAACAAACTCAGAATGAAAAATATCCTATAGCTAGACAATCTACTTTGAAAAACAATTAGAGAATATAGTAAAATAATTTGAAATCAGCCTCCAACAAACTCAATGGCTGGCCAGGTAAAAGTCTTGTTGCACTGGTTGCACAAAATGACAAATACTTGTATTCGTCTGTAAAGTAAAGCTACTCGCCAACATTTGAATTCGCTCATGGATTTTGAATGTTGTGTCATTTTGCTACAAATCAAAGCATATGTATGATTTTAGCTTTTCATTATTATTAATGTTTCTTGTTTTACATTAATTCGGCCAATATTTTATTAATCCTGAGAATTGCTAGAAAACACATTGGAGGTAAAAGGCAACTACAACTTGCACAAGGAATCATACTTATGCACGTTTCTAAAAAAAGTAGTACACGAATAACCAATTCATTACAGAAGGAAAATGCTAGCCAAAACTTTAGGACTATAACACAGACTATAACAAACATAAGCCAGCTTATAATTTGATTTCACAATTCCAGCGCAATTCGCAGTTGTTTGTAGTAGTCAAATGAAATAGTAAAATTTTCTTGCAAACATTTCTTCCCAAGTTGTTGTAATCCATCCAAGTGAATAATGTACACCAGCATAATGCACACAAATGCTATTGCCGGGAATACAACAGCAAGCGCGTATACCAGTCCCTCAAAAACTTGAAATACAATTTGTAAATGCATCTGATAACTGTTCAAATTTGCTACCATCCTATTCCATATAAGTCTCAAAGGCAAATAATCAACTACACTGGGCATTCCAACTACTACTAAAGGAAATGACGAAATAGCTAAAAAAAATCCATAAACAATGTATTTTTCTTTATCAAACAATCCTCTACTGCTTCAATTGGTCCAACATAATGGGTCCATTGATTCATTCAAGCAATAATTAGTGCACAATGAGCTTCATTAGTGTAGAATGTAATAAGAGCCACAGCTGTTAGACAAATAACAACAATGTGTATGCAAAGTTGTTCTACTTGGGTGGTATCCATAGGAAAACTATGACTTAGTAACCAAGTGTTTCGTCCAAGAGAAAATAAGAAGAAAAAGAGTGCTGGAATACATTAAAAGCTTAAACCTAGTTAGCTTTTTATTTTAGAAACTGGGATTTTTGAGAAAACAATAATTTTTGGAGTAAGCATGGTACGGTAAAGGAATCCAGGTTTGGAAATATGTACAGAATGGTTGTAGAAATAGCAGTTTTTTTAATAAGCGTACGAGGTTTAGTCCCAGTAATGCAACAATAAATTTAATATGGAGCTTGAAAAAGCTTTTCAAATGTAGTACATGAGTTCAGCGCTTCTGAATAATCATTCGCTGACTCTTATTTTTAGAAACAACTTATGTAGTTGCTAATATTTAACATTTAGTTTTTTCTCCATACAAGCAGATAAGTTTTAAAACAGAAACAATCTATTTAGTAATTTCCAAAAAATAATTTAGTTTAAAAAAATTAGAAAGATAATACCGAAGATACAAGGCTTCAAAGAAATTAAAATTTTCGTCCAAGTCAATTTGGGTTTAAAAAGTAAACTTTTTTTAGCCAAAAAGGCTTAAAAGCCTTGAAACAATTTCTACCAATATGGAGAGAATGAAAAGGTTTAGTAAAAATAAGTAAAAAAAGGCTTTTTGGCTTAACCTTTTCTATTGTGAATATTTATCAAATAAATGGATATAGGCTGCAAGTTTTATTTGAAGAAAAAGTACCAACACTCCCTAATTGTCGCTACGTAAATTATCCCTACGCTACCAACTCCCATTTCAAAGTTTTTTCCTTGACATCCTAATTGTTGTCATGAAATTTAGTTGTACGCTACCAACCTCAGTTTTGAGGATTTTTCCTGGAGTACCGAATGTTTTCTTAAAAATCGATTAGCAATAGAGTTTTGTTCATGCATGATGTAAACATCGTTACTCCTTACAAAATTTGCAATGCTGTTGTTGTCTTTAGGAAACGCTGCACCTGCAAACATTGATAGCATTGATAGTTCACTGTCCATTGTGTCAGTCATAACTAAAATCTAGTAAGTCATTGTTTTTTTGCATGTGTTATCAAATGACAGTGACTCTTGTCCAGTGCAAACCTGGTTTCATAAACCCATCCGGTAAAAAATTTACAAAATCGGGCTAATTTGATTACTAAAAGCTGACTTGGCATAAAACGACCTTGAGGCAACAAGATTAATATGGTTTTATTTCGATTATGCATATAGTCTGCGTATGGGTAACGATTTATGCCAGTATGGCTGGTACCAAGGGTGCAAAATCTTTCGGGCCTTAAAATTTCCCGGCAACCGGAGGCGAATTTTCCCCAAATTTTCAAGGTTTTTAATACTACTACTACTACTTCTAGTACTAGTTTGTGAAAATTTCCCCAATTCAGGCATATTTTTCAAAATTTTCCGGCAACCAGGATGCCCAGATTTTGCATCCCAGGGTGGTACAGTATTGATTTGAGCCATGTAAAAGATTCCATTGTTTTTGGCCAAATCATTTATTCATAGTACGGATCTTTGCTTCAACTTCATATGAAAAGTTTAGATTCAACCGAATTTTTCCCATTCTGCTTCGTCATCCCAATCAATGCACTTCTAATCATGAATTTGTAATTGTGATATCCGTAAACGCATTTCGTTTCGTAAGTTTGAATATGCAGCTGAGTGTATGTGTCGTTAATAAGCAAAATGGAAAAAAAACTTAGCTCCATATTGTAGCTCGTGGTACGGAATGTCATTTTCCAAAACACTCCAATATGGAGGTTTGGTATTGTCCAAGTTAGAATCAAACCTTCTGGTGACTTTGAACAGACGAGGATTTCAAGCTCATGTAGTTGTTATTTCTGCATGAGATTTGTATGAGGCTTATGGTTAAGGCACTGACTTTTTGCATCGGAGGGCACGAGTGATACGTAAATTACCACCATATTTTGAAAACCCTATATTTCAGCATACTAGCTCGCTGCTTCTTTAAAAGTTCGTGAGTGTTTCATTGTGTCAACTTAATTTTTAGTAAACCAGGGTAAATTTGAAAGGAAGCTCCGCCGAAGTAAACGGCTTAGATTGGCATGTCTGATTCACGCAAGTTATTTTCCGGTGGTTGAATTTATGATCATAATCAATTAAGCATAGTCAAAAAGTATAAAACCTGACGCTACCAATGAAAAAATTCACTTCTGTGAAGAGTTGGAATGTAGCACAGAACAGAATATAATATAGCATTCTTTATGGCAACAGAATATCAAGCTAATATTTATTAAGATTTTTTAAAGTGCCAAGCACGTGCAATAACTCGTCTAATCATTTATCTAAGTAGATAATATGTCGTCGTAACTAAATGGCTCTATATAATTTGATTCCATTAAAATATTAGCACTTTATTGTTAGTTTTTAATGCTTTATCCAACGCAAACGACAGGTTGAATTTAAAATGATTTTCTGTTATATGGAAACCAGTGTCTAATATAGGACCTTGTGGAGACATAAATAAGAAACATTGTGTAAAAGCTCAAGAACGTTGATTGACATGAAACAAAAGAGACACCTAAAAGCTTTTAGAAAGTGCAATGAAATACGCTTCCCCGCAGCAGCTGCATAATTCTTTTGAATTGAAAATGACAATTCTGATGATTGTTATGTTCTTGTAATTACCTTGTTAGAATAATACAAATAATATTTTGCTATGATAAAATCATTTTTTACAAAAAAATGATGACTGATAAATACTTGGTTTCATTAACCTAATTGCTACCTAAATTTCCAAGATGTACAGTATAGGAAATACATACAAGTACGTGGTGTATTCCAGTACTCTTCAGTAGTTTAAAACAAAAGCAATAAAATAATATTTTTATAAAAACAATAATTTTAGAACTATAAAATTAAAGGTATTTTATACAGACATCAAATTAGTTTAGCTTGACAAGTGAAAAACGAACAATGGTCCATAAAGGCTGAAAAGTATTTGATGGACCAGTATTTTTGAAGAAAGGAATGGGTTGGTATTAGTGAATAGGACAACTCCCATCTTGTTGCTCAGGACACACCCAGCACATTTTTTACAAGTTGAAATTACAGCTTCGTATGTTTGCAAAAATAGCACAACTAAACAAACCTATGAAATAGAAAAACTGACGCATTTTTTGGTAGTATTTACTCAAAAAGTTTGATTTTATATGCTAGCTTGATTGGTAAGCAAACACAATTTGAAAACCCATAAATAAAAAACTCTGAAAACCCCTACGTACACACAGGTACCCTATTCAGCTTCAGCTCTTCAAGCACTATTCCTAATTAATATTTTTCATAATGCTGGCGTAAACAACTTAAAAATAGTAAGGCAAACACAAAATGTTCGGGTAGTTGGTAAAAGCCAGACACCAAACAGGGCTACTTCTTACTTACTATTGCAAACGTAAAGGTATTTTGTCGTTTGATACCGTCGTTGGTTGTTTTTACAACTTGTTCAGAATTTTCAAAATGTTTAAACAATTTCATGGAGGCTTTATGCTGTTTTACTCAGCTTACTTAGGTAACGCACTGGTAGATTTGCCAGTTTCTTTGGATACACCGTGCGTTGTCAACATAGTAACTTCAAGGCTTCAATTTCCGCAAGCTTTGGACAAGTGTGTAGAAAGCAAACCAGCACATATACACACTTACACAATTCACAATGTAAAGCACTTAAAATTTTCACTACCAGACAACTACTATGAAGAAAAATTATTTAACCAAGGCTATCTAAGGTTTGCCAGCAAGCGTCGTAGCAAGTTTTGCGTTCTGTTTGTCTTGTTCACGGAAACATTATTGAGAACAGTAGATGCAATACAAAAGTCAGGATACAAGACCTCCTCACAAGTTCCATATTTTATTTACCTGCCACAAGGATCAGATCTAGCAAAGGAATTCGGGACTTTGCTTATTTACCTGGATTTACCGGTTTTTAATGCTGGTCTGGTGTTTTTTGATGAAACCGGAAAACAGATAGCACTTTTCTGCTATTTCTGTCCAGATAAAACTTTTCACGTATACACAACAATAGATTTAACGCTTAGAGAAGTCAAGTATATCCTAAATTGGAAATTAAACAGTCAGGGCTATGGTAACAGCATTGTAATAAATTCACCTATTCCGCTTAAAGTCTTACCCCAACAGACCGTGGATTGCTGCAATTCAATCAAATCCGGGCATATGGGTTTAGTAAATTTCTTCAAGCTTGTGGAAACTTGTGCAGCTAAAGAGACATTTTTGTGGGCGAATTTCCTGTTTCTGGTGAATATGTCAATAGTTCCGCATGAATCTGAAACGTCTGTATGGAAAGAATCAATGCTACGATGGTCTACGCATATAACCTGGGGAGAAAATTTTCTGGGAAATTATCCCATTGCTCAACTTGAAAGTCGATCTTATATCTATTTGTGGGAGATGGAAAGCTCTATTAAGCTGCCTGTATGTATTCATGCAGATCAGGGGAGAAAAGTTGACTACCCGTTTATTACTATACTTAATTTATCTACAAGTTTGTGCATCATTGCAACATGGCTAGTTTTATCCAAGTTAGAAAGCAGTTTAGTAAAGAGTCTCAACCTGTTTTGGCACCTTGTAAGCGTACCTTGTTCAAAAAAGCACATGCGTGTAATCTTGGGTTCAGTTGCAATTCCACTTTTGATTGTTTCGTACACCTATCAAAGCCATATTTCCTCAGAGGCTTTAATATTTTCATCATTTCCTTCCTTTAAACAATTAATTCATCAAGAATATAAATTGGGTTTGAAGCCAAGTGATAAGTTATATGTGTCCTTGTTACTGCAGTTTTTGTATATAAGTCCATTATTACAACCTGTGAGTGATCTTGTGGAAACCACTGACTTTGCTGGATCTATTACAGCTGTGCCGGAAATTGACGAGGGAACTCTCAGTGTCTCCCAACTCTGGAATATTAGCAGAGAACGCAAAATATTTTATCTGGCAATCCTACTTCCACAATTTGGATTGCAACTTACTAATATAATGGAAAGTCGCATATGGATAACAGAAAATCATCTGTATTGCAAAATTCTTGACGAAAAAGGGTCTAGTATGCGACAGTTTTTGGGAAAACTTAAGCATGATGTTATTGACCCAAACTTTAGTCTCCGTGTCCATGGCTACTTGACTTACCAAGTACAAAAGCGGATGCAGCAGCTGGAGCAGATGGGGGTTCAGGAAAAGTTCGACGGCGTAAAAAGTTCACCAAAAGCAAGACACATGGCAGACGTGGCAACAATGACGCCGATATACGGGTTTGCTCCACCTGTACCACTTAGTATTTGGTCGCCACTTGGAATTTCAATTTTGGGTTATTCCAGTATCCTTTGTTTAATTTTGCTCTCAGGTATTTTGCATTGTGCAATCATCTGGGCTGTACGGAAAATAAAGTGGGTGTTAAACCTGCGTAAGCAGTGTTGCACGGTTCAATGGTTTAGACGTACAAATGTAAAAAAGTTTTGAGAACAGTCCCAGACAACATGTCGTTGACCCATAATAATTGAAATATGAAACAGTGCTTAAAAATTTGTTACCGCTTATGCAAACAATTAAATTGTCTTTTGGTACGCTACGTAAGCCTTTACTATAATTAGAATACATAAATGCTCATTTAATATTATTTAAAGCAAATATATAATCCAAAAATATAATGCTTAATTAACATTACATAGAACTGTTTACATTATTAAATACCAAAAATACAACATTACTAACATTTTCGATCAAATAGTTAGTATCTAGATGTAAGTGTATATAAATACATATGGTCAACAATAAAATTCCTAATACCAATTATTAGATTCTGCTGATTTTGTCGTTTGGACTTTTAGACCTTATTTAAACAATTATCATATTATCGATTATGCATGTTTACCAGTACCTGCAAACTTTATTAGTTATTTTTTATTGAATTAGTATAAAGTTTCGGTGGCTTTAAGTTCCACCCTTTATTCACTTCGTTGTTAACAACAGTCAAAATGTGCCTCGAATTACACCCTTGAAAAAGTTTAATACACAAACCCTACCGATTACAAACTCTTTCCCATAACCTATCAGAATTGGCTTGCATGACCTACCAACCCATCTTCTCATTAACTTATTTTGGTCCTGATACGCCCAATTATAATTTTCACAACTATTCAGTAATCTTTTTCCTTTGACAAAGAACAAACTACCTAGTTCCAATATTGAAGCCCAATAACCCAAAACAAACACATCACCAATTAACATAGGTCCTTTAGTCATCACGTTAAGTCCACTCCAGCTTCTTAGTAGTACAAAATTTATATACGTACAGAACGCGATTGCTAAGCCGCTGAATAAAATGAGAAATATTCCCCCATATATGGCGCGATCGTGTAAAATTTGTAGTATGCGGTAGGCTAGTCGAATATGTTCTGGAATCTATAAACTTTTGTTGCTCAAGTGATTCTTTTCTTTGGTATTAAGTTCTTTTAAAATTAGCTTACGTATAAATTATGGTATAAAGTGTAAATTACGGTGACCGACACTTTAATCCCAATCATTTCATCCCAATCACTTAATCCCAATCATTTAATCCCCATCATTTAATCCCCGAATCATTTCATCCCCTAATCAATTCATCCCCGTCACTTAATCCCTAATCATTTAATCCCGGAATCATTTAATCCCGGAATCATTTAATCCCGGAATCATTTAATCCCGGAATCATTTAATCCCCAATCATTTCATCCCCAAATTATTTAATCCCCAATCATTTAATCCCCAAATCAATTAATCCCCAAATCATTTATGCCCTGAATCATGAATTCGAATTTCAAAATCCCTATTAGGAATCGAACCCAAGTCGAATTTCAAAAATTTTGTTTAGGAATCAAATCCAAATACAATATCAAACATCTCGTTTAAGAATCGAACCCAAGTCAAATTTCAAAAATTTCGTTTAGGAAACAAGTTCAGGTCGAATTTCAAAAATCCTGTGTCAGAATAAAACTCAAGTTTAATTTCAGAATATTGTTTCACAACCAAACTACCAAACTCATGTCCAATTGTATGACTGTACATTCTTTGGTAAATTAGTATCTTTGTGAGCTTTTCATTATTTTTATTGTGTGTATATATTACCCTGCGTAGAAAACCACGGGGCACAGTCTTGTTAGGGGGCATAAAATGATTTGGTTAAGAAATACTTTTGGTATGAAACAATTTGGGTTTAAAAAGATGGGTATCCAAAGATTAGGAAATTAACAGATGTGGAAAAATTATTGATTCGGGAAAATTCGTGATTCAGGGATTAAATGATTTGGAAATTAAATGATTGGGGATTAAATGATTTGGGGATTAAATGATTGGGGATTAAATGATTTGGGGATGAAATGATTGGAGATTAAATGATTCCGGGATTAAATGATTGGGGATCAAGTGACGGGGATGAATTGATTAGGGGATGAAATGATTCGGGGATTAAATGATGGGGATTAAATGATTGGGATTAAGTGATTGGGATGAAATGATTGGGATTAACATTCCGGGAATCGTAAATTACAATCACACAAACTACCACAATCAGGTTTACGCAGGCTACAGTAATGACATAACTTTGCAGAAGAAAAAGAAAACTTGCTGTGAAATAGTTCCAATGTGAATCAGAACCAGAAGAAGTGCATCTAGAAATACTAGATCGCGTGGATAACAAAATAAGAAAAGTATAACGGCGATGTTTATTTCGAAACAGGATGTTAGCAAACAGACAATTAACTTGTCAAGTAAACGAATAAGCCTGACTCTGTTTGGATTAAAATTAGACATGTGCTGAGTAACGACAAATTTGACCAGCAAATTTGGCCCATTTCCAGCAAGACATATTGCTTGGTACTCGAAGACGGATATAATAAATGTATACAGTAGGCAAATGTTAGATGAAATTTGTTCATGTCGCCGTGCAGCAATTGCTTGAGAACTAAATAGCAGGATGCTAACATCCAAACTAATCCAAATAGAAATGTGCTGTAGAGTTTCTAGACTGCGGTTTTTACAACTGAAAGATTTTCTGTTTGAGGATCGAAATTAATTGGAATGGCACCAAGAAGTAGTGAAAGCGGAAGAAACTTTACCATCAATGTGCGTATCAATTTGCTGTATAATTTGGTAGAACTTACACCGGAAAAGGTTTTTACTTGCGTCATGCTAATTCGAAATAGGAAGGAGGAACGTGGTCGTGACTACCTCCCAAAATTCTGGAGTTCACTTCTTTCAATTTTATATATTTTAAAATTCGTAATGTAGATGATTGAGAGAAAACATTTTTCTTATGTTTCTTTTCTTTTATTCGATTTTTTTTCCCTGAAGAGGATCTGAGTTACTGGGTCGAAACGTTGGAATAAATTTAGATTTTCCTTAACACTCTGGTTGCCTAAAATTATTTTGCATCAATTAATATTTCGAATTAATTTGCTTTTATTTGTGTAAAAATGTAGATAAACTGTTAGAAAAACCGTTTTATTGTATAGGGGGAATAAAAGTCGTTACTAAATCTCCCATAATAGGCTGCTGGACTAATATTAGGGGTTCTAATAAGTACTGTGCAGGTTTGTTAAAAAGTTAAACCAAATAGAGCTGATGTACCAGTTAAAAATGACGTACACTATGCTAAAAGTAATATGGTTTAGCGTCTAAAAGTTTGCTGGTCAACTAGCTATTATATTTTAAAAATTTAAGTTTAAAGATATTGCAAATATTTTACTGGGTATTCAAATTGCAAAACATTTTAAAGTATTGAAATTTTATTGGTAGAAACATACAGAAAAAGTAAATCAATAAAATGGTAGGCAAGCTTCCGTTGCCTTGATTTGGTTTTTTGGCTATTTTCACGTTACAAAAGAAACCACCGTCAGAACTGAGAGGCTGGTTCACAAGGGTACTTCCACAACTGTGTGGGTAAGACGCAACAACCGGGGTTTTCAAGCAACCCCACATGTTCATTTCATTCCTTTTGGACTAACCTACTCCCAGTCCACATCTCATGACTATTCCATTCTTGTCTCACTCTCAACTTTGTCAACTAGCAGTAGTTACATTGAATAAAGACTTACCTTAATTGTAACTTCCCACGTGTTACATTATCATTTATTTCTGTGCGTTAGCTAATTACGCTACCTGTCATTAGCCTAACGTCGCATGGTGGCAGCGGTGACTAGTTTTTTAGTTTTTACGGAGATTTTTTAACAGTTTTTGCGAGTTTTGTGCTCAGTGCCTGCCTCTTCTCCATCACAACTGAATTAAACTAGCACCACCCTATCTCAAAGCAGCAAAGATGACACCACCTGTTACGACAACTGCAACGACCACTGTCCAGCAGGACCAGGTTCAGTCACCGGAGCCTTTCACTTTTTCGACCCCTTCCCTTCGAGTGGCCAAAGTGGAAGAAGCGGTTTGAACACTTCATGTCAGCGTCGGTTCTCAGCTCAAAGACGGAGGAGGAACAGGTCAACACTCTCATTTACATAATGGGACCGCAAGCGGAAGACATCCTCTTGCTTTTGGACTCACCGATGCCGAGTTGAAGAAATTCGAAATAGTTCTGGGGAAGTTCGAGTGTCACTTCATCATCCGCCGGAACGTCATCTTCGAACGTGTAAAGTTCAACTCCAGAGTCCAGCAGCCGGGTGAAGCAGTCGACGAGTTCATAACCTCTCTTTACGCTCTTGCCAAGCACTGTAATTATCAGACTCTCCGTGACGAGATGATAAGAGACAGGATCGTGGTCGGAGTGAGAAATCGTCAGCTCTCCGAGGAAATGCAGATGGACAACGCCTTGACGCTGGAGAGAGCTGTCCAACAAGCTAGGACCGGTGATGCGATCAAACGTCAAAGTAAAGCCCTCAACCAGGAGACAGATGACAAGAAAGTTGATCGAGTGTCGCACAAACCACGTAGTAAAGGTTGCCAGACTGGTGCAACAACCTCCGAGCAGTCCAGTAAGGAGGACCAGGCCACATCCAGTGACAAGCCATGGAAATATCGATGGTGCGCTAGAACCAAGGAGCACAAGAAAGAGGACCGTCGCGCCGAGAAGGACAGAAAGGAGTTTTTCCAACTGCAAGAAACCGGGTCATTTTTCTAAAGCCTGTTTGCAAGGAGCAAAAGCCATTAAGGCCGTCTCAGCCGAAGCTACGCAGCATCCTGCTCCATCAGGAAAGTTTTTGGGCGCGGTGACGACCTACTCTCTAAATTTACGGGAACGGAGAAAACGCTGGAGAGAAGTTATCCCCGTCGGTAATGTGAAAGTGAATTTTAAACTGGATTCCGGTGCAGATGCCACGTCAATTTCGGATACCCAGTAAGACGAGTATTTCAGTGACACAGCTCTTAAGCCCTCCGATGCCATACTGTGGGGGCCAAACGAAAGACGTCTACAAGCCATGGGAATATTCATGAAAGAGATGACATTCCGTGACAAGACCATCCTGGCTCCGATTTACGTTGTCAAAAATCTCGAACAGCACTCCTTGGATTACCGTAGCTAGAAGAACTGGGGCTGGTTATCCGGATAAAGCAAGTTTCTAAATCAGCAGCAACGTGAGTGGAGCCGAACAAAGAGTATCCCAAGCTTTTCAGCGGACTGGGAACTATTAACGTCCCGATCATGACTACCAAAAACCTGGATGATCTGACGCCTCGCCTTCAACGGTTCAGATTGCGGATGATGCGATACGATTTTACCATCTTCTATACTCCAGAAAAAGACCTGATTACGGCAGACGCACTGAGTCGGCAGCCTTTGACTGTTACGACAACAGATGACCTCAAGGAGCAAGTCTTAGCACATGTCAGCCTCGTCATCGCCCATCTTCCCGCTTCAGATAACAAGCTAGAGGAAATCTGGAGGAAGCAGCAGCAAGATCCTGTTCTCCAAAAAATTATGGATGGATGCTCCAAATGGACAGAGAAAAAGGAACGGAGAGGCAGTGCCAGGAACATTACGCAGTCAAGGTCGAGCTTGCTTTTCAAAATGGACTACTGATGCGTGGATGCCGCCTTGTCATTCCTACGACATTGCGAAGGGACATCCTCAGCCGCCTCCATTGTGGTCATCAGGGAATCACAAAATGTCGGGCACGAGCACGAAAATCCGTCTGTTGGCCTGGACTTTCACAGGAGATAGCGGATACCATTTCCCACTGCCAAATTGCATTCAGGAGACCCGACGAATACATAAGCCCCTCACAACTTCCGAGTTTCCCACCAGGCTTTGGCAAAAAGTCGCAAATGACCTGTTCACGTGCAACAGCAGGCAGTATCTCCTCATTTTGGACTACTTCTGCCGATATTTTGAAGTAGCCCTCCTTAGCAGCACGATGTCGGTAGCATCACGCACTGCAAATCAATTTTTGCACGTCACGGGGTTCCTGAAACGGTCATTTCGGACAACGGGCCCCAGTTTGCACCAGTCATCACTTCCGCCTTCTCTATGACCAATATGACCCCAATCCAGTGGACACTAAGGACCTGAGAAGAAAGGAGGAGAAACGCATCAACAAACAAAAACGGAACTACGACCAGCACCATAACGCTGTCAAAAAGGACGAGTTCCAATCAGGGAGACCGTGTGGGTGCGTGACAAACGTACATGGGCAACAGTAAAGGAGAGAGCCAGTACACCGCGCTCTTACATTGTGACGACGCCTCTGGGAACTCGACGTCAAAACAGTTTTCATCTTGCTCGTGGATACCAAGCAGTAGACATCCTGCCCGAGCCAATCGTCAACACGGAAGAAGAGGACCAGCTTCCAGTCAACAACCCATCGCAAATCCCGCGCCGAACGTAGCCCCTCCAGTAGGAGTTCCAGCACCTCAACCAATGCCTTACAGGACACGTTCAGGACGAGTTGTTAGACCTGTGGTCCGTTTGGATCTTTGAAGGGAGGAGGAGTTACTTAAAAGGGGGGATGTGTGGGTAAGACGCAACAACCGGGCTTTTCAAGCAACCCCACATGTTCATTTCATTCCCTTTGGACTAACCTACTCCCAGGCCACATTTCATGAATATTCCATTCTTGTCTCACTCTCAACTTTGTCAACTAGCAGTAGTTACTTTGAATAAAGACTTACCTTAATTGTAGCTTCCCACGTGTTACATTATCATTTATTTCTGGGCGTTAGCTAATTACGCTACCTATCATTAGTCTAACGTCACATTGAAACTACTGCATTCTAACTCCATTTGAGATACATTTTTTTGATTTAATTCATTTATTCGATTTAAAACCGTTGTCTACGTAGTGTTAAATGGGATCAAAAGTTAAAAAATAACTAATCTAATATTGCTTCTTACCCTTGTATCCTTACATTGGCAGTTTTAAAATTAAGTTAAGAGGTTAACCATTACACGTATATCTATTGTACTCTTATTAGCTAGCTGGTTCAGCAGGAGAGCTAATTAAGATATGGTTGTTCGTTTGTCCGTCTGTCTGTACACTTTTGTTGACGAAGTCCACAGAATTTGTCACACTGAATTCCCATTTTAAGGCGACACTTTTGAGAATAAAGTTCAAATTCTTGGCTATTTTGTACGAGACAGAGCCTCTAAAGTCAACAATGGGACGAAGGGGCATGTCAGGTTTATGTACTTTTGGTAGACCATAAATGACCGGTGTATTTATAACGATTTTGAGTACTGTCTGACAAAATGTTAGGTAGAGTTTCTTTTGCTTGACAAGCGCTAAAGTCTTTGTTCATGATAAGGTATTTTACTTATGGGTAGGTATTTTGCTACGTTGTGTAGGTAATCTGTTCCACAGTAAAATGTCTGTTAGTGTGTTGTAAATGAGCTGACGTGGAAGTCTTCGGTGCCCGCGTGTATGACCAGTTTTTTGCATTGAGAATAGGGAATTAAAAGCTGCCTAAATCCAGCGTTAGGAAGAGGGCCACAAGCTACATGCAGGGTCCCATACAAGAGAGGAGAAATAACACGTCTTTTTGCTGTCGGTCTAATTTTACGCTGGCTATTTTAGTTCTTTTTAACTGAGATTTAAAATAACTTCATAATTGGTTTAACAGTAATCAAGGAATTTAATTAACTGAATGATTTGACTTTTGTACGAATAAATTACTACTTTTCTTTTACCCCAAAATTTTGTTATTTGTGTTTGTGCATTACCATCACTTTTAACCACCCACTCATCTCAACATTTAAGTTACCATCTTGGGTCACAATTTCTAACATCTTGGCAAAACCTGAACTTTAACTAGGGTTTTATTCACGGTGTCTATGATTCGTAAGGGATCCAACGCTTGACTTCAAGTTTGGTAAACTTCGTTTTCTCCTCCTCATTTCCTACAAAATGATATACGATTCATTAGCTTAATGGCGAACGCAAAGCTATAAGCGGCATTGCTTGGGTCAATTTTAATGGGTTGGCTGGCATACAACTTTAACTTGATTTGACATCTTCAGCAAAGGAACCCTCCAGAGCAGTTATATGATAAAACGAATCCATTTGTGATGCAGTTGAATTTTTAAATTTTTTAATACTTACTAGCTCGCTGCTTCAGCAGAGGAGCTATTGCAGATGTCGGTGTCCGTGTGTCCGTCCGTCTGTCCGTAGACTTTATTTTTAAACCGGGCTATTCGGCTCTATACCAGGTTAAATCGGCTCTAGACCAGGTTAAATCGGCTCTAGACCAGGTTAAATCGGCTCTATACCAGGTTAAATCGGCTCTAGACCAGATTAAATCGGCTCTATACCAGGTTAAATCGGCTCTAGACCAGGTTAAATCGGCTCTAGACCAGGTTAAATCGGCTCTAGACCAGGTTAAATCGGCTCTAGACCAGGTTAAATCGGCTCTAGACCAGGTTAAATCGGCTCTAGACCAGGTTAAATCGGCTCTAGACCAGGTCAAGTCTAGACCATAATAGGGTTATTATTATATGTTTATGTTCATATTATCGTTTTCAGCAGCGAGCATTTTTAATGGTTTACCATGGATGTTTAAAACCCACATTTTGCCGAAAGCTTTAGTCAATGCAAACTCGCCCAAATATCAGATTGCTGTATGACCCGTTAAACAATATGAAACTGTGTTGGAGAAGTTCTTGAAACACTTCGGAAGCGTAAAAAGTAAGCGACGGGTTTGCATTTTTACTTGGTAAAAACGTTACGATGCTACATTTTCCCTAATGTACATTTTTTATCTGTGGGAAACTCGTAAACCTTGTAACGGGAACATTGGTCGTAAACTGATACCACTTTTCCTATCCACACGCTGATATAAGATTTGCAGTTAAGTTGGATAAGCCACAGAACGAACAACACATGTATTCAATATCAGTCGCAAAATGATTTTCCTTTTCCAGAATGACAATGAGTTGTCCAGTCTTGTTAATTTAAAATGTTGCAGACAAACCCAAATCCGTTTGCCACTTGCAAGTGGCTGAGCAGGTTTCAATAGCAGTAAGTTTTGGTTTGGATTCCTGCGCTGCGCAACTAAATAAGACAATACAAATAAGTAAATAAATAATATGCAAATAAATAATAATAAGACATGCGACTGCATTTGTATTTGATTTTTTGTGTTGTTATATTTCCTGTTATCGGGAACGCTCCGGTGTTATCGGAAGCGCTCCAATGTTATCGAACGCTCCAGTGTTATAGGGAGCGCTTCAGTGTTATCGGGAACGCTCCAGTGTTTTCGGGAACGCTCCAGTATTATTGGGAACGCTCCAGTGTTATCGGGAACGCTCCAGTGTTATAGGGAACGCTTCAGTGTTATAGGGAACGCTTCAGTGTTATCGGGAACGTTCCAGTGTTATAGGGAACGCTTCAGTGTTAAAGGGAACGCTTCAGTGTTATCGGGAACGCTTCAGTGTTATAGGGAACGCTTCAGTGTTATCGGGAACGCTCCAGTGTTATCGGGAACGCTCCAGGGTTTTCGGAAACGCTCCAGTGTTATCGGGAACGCTCCAGTGTTACCGGGAACGCTCAAGTGTTAGTCTCTCTCATCAGGAAGATTCCGTTTCTACCGGAAACTCTTCATTTTCGTTTTTGTCGAGGTTTCATTTCCGTTGTTGCTGGAATCGCTCTCCTATTTGCCGGCATGCTTCCCTGTTCCAGACCGGGAATCGATATAGGGCTCCGTTCTTGTCCCTAACTAAACTGCATAATATTATGCTTCATGATAACTATTTATAGAGTCTAAAGTGAACGAAGTTCACGGGTTTTCTCGTATAAGAAGGTACATTAAAATGGTACACCTAAACCTGATAGTATAGTATAAGCAAGGTAAACCTTTTACAAGCACATAGCATTGCAAAATACTTCCTCCACTTTCCACCAGGGATCGGTAATCAAAGAAAAAAAGTTTATAGATTAATGATTAAAGATTAAATTGATTTTAAAAAAGTAATCAGATTAATGATTAGATTAATTAGCAATTTTCCTTTTAAGACTAGATTAAAGATTAGATTAATTTTTAATCTTAATCTAGATTAAAATGCAGATTAAATACAAAGTATTCTCAGTCAAACAACATCTTTTATTTTCAAAATTCGTGACCTTAAAGAGCTTGTGTTGACTACTCCAAACGTTAAAAAGTTCAATTCTATATATTTTGCTAAAATAATATAGAAAAAGTATCCACACTATTCAGAATTTTCTATATTTGTTTCTATTTGTGTTATAAAGTACCGGAAAAATGTCAATCATCCCAGGTTTTTTAATCTAGATTAAATTAAGTGATTAACTCACATAGCTAGATTAATGATTAAGATTAAATTGAGTTTTCAAATTATAGTTAGATTAATGATTAAAGATTAATTTAATCTCTAATCTGATTAATAGATTATGATTAATTAATCTGGTGATTACCGATCCCTGCTTTCCACCTGTTAAATATTTCTGGTACGTATGCACTTACCAAGTATGTTAAGTTTGTTTAGTATATTAATAAATAATTACGGAAATACCCATGGTTAATAAAGTGCTTCAGGTACAATTCCTTTTCTTATTTCTACACAACTTTAGCTTATCACCATGTCCGCGAAGAATCACTTATTTTCTGCCAGTCTTGATGTGTCAGTATTGATGAAAATTCATATTTTTGTGTTGTGTTAATTACTTGAATCAAAATTCAAGCGTATTATCTCCTACAATGTACAAGTTTCTTACTTCCGGCTTAATATGTTTGTTTTTGATTAGTTGTTGTAGTGCTGGACCGAATTGCAAAATGCTTGAAAACTGTTCAAAATTGCCTGAGACCATACATGTATTACATTGTATTCGTGCTCAGGTTGATAAAAATTCTCCTCGTTTGTCAACCTTTCGAGTTGAAAGTCTTGATATGATGCTTAGGCAATTTGCAAAAACTTGCAACCCGTTTTTAAACATAATCAACTATGTCAACGCAGACATTTCGCTCCAATGAAGATTCCAATCATTGTTCAAAGTATCTATCGATACTCGAACCCACCCCAAATGCCAAGTATTACCGAGCTTGCATTTTGGGAACTGGGAAGAAATTAAATTATAAAGTTAGAAGTAAAATATTATGTACTGCATACGCAAGTGGAACCACGTTTGCCAAAAAGCTACTCTATAGATCATGGTGTGGTAAAATACAAATCCATTTGTTTATCCCAGAGTTTATTTCACTCAAGCCGACTCTTAACACTGAGTACGCAATTTGGCAAAGTTTTAGTGGTAAAGCTGGTTTGTTTAATTTGTCCGTGCCTATGCTACACATAATTGTTCCGCTAGTGTATGATAAACAGTACGTGCAAAGTATGTGTAACTGGATGTCTTTTAAAGCTGATTTAACAATAGAACCACGCAAGTTTATTTTTCCGGCAACTGTTGAGAACTTGGTTGTAGTTGTAAAATATGCACCTGATAAAAATGGGCTAATTTCCAGAGTCAACATTTTGGGATCAAACTATTATCATACAAATTGTAAAAAAGTTATTTTTAAAACAGTTAGTTTTTCCCTGCTTTCTCCTAAACGCGTTACCAAATGAGTCTAAACAGATTAAAAAAGCGGAGTTGATATACGACAATTTTCAAGTTTACTACACACCGGCGACTCGAGAAGTACTGCGCCTTTTATTCTCCAGAGATTTTAATTGGGTACACCAACGGTTGGAATTTACAAATCCTCAGAACAGATTTCATTTTGCACTCGCTAGGCTTGTTTTACTGCTAATGAATAACTACACGAGTTTAGAAAATACGAATTTTTTGTTGGGGGTGGGGTGGATTTTTTGTTGGGGGTGGATTTTTTGTTGGGGAGTGGGGGTGGATTTTTTGTTGGGGAGTGGGGGTGGATTTTTTGTTGGGGAGTGGGGGTGGATTTTTGATGGGGGTGGATTTTTTGTTGGAGGGTGGGGGGATGATTTTTGATGGGAGGTGGATTTTTGTTGGGGGGAGGGTGGGGGGTGCTTTCGGTGGTGGGGGGCCGTGGTGCGCTTTAGTAACTCCCGAGAAATTGGGTTGGGATGCCGCGTACGAAATACAATGTGTAACTGTTTTTTCTATGCTGATGATATCTGCCTACATGACTTTGAGGCATAATTGGTGTGTTTTTTGTACTCTAACTTCAGGTCATCATTAATTTAGCTTAGATTACTCAACAGAACGTGACTGAAAGTACGAAAAGTAGCACGGAATAAAACTTATGAAGTGAAAGCAAAAGAATTGTGGCTATATACAAAAATACTAATCCTACGTTTATTCAATATAATTAGAACCTTCTTGGTTTGAGATATACCAACAGGTTAAAAGTAAGGGTTGTGCGGAGGCGGTTATATTCCTATGCACATTTGAATAATGCCAAAACCAGACATGGTGGTGGGTTTTATTAACTGGGTGGGTATACCCATTTAACCCATTTTTACCCATACCCACTTAGCAAAAATTTATGTGGGTTTTTTGGGCAAAATGGGTAAAATAAAATACTGGGGTAATGCGATACACAAATATTAAATTCTGGGGTAAAATGTTACATAAAAACATACATTAATAGGATTCAGCTGGAGGCAATATCAATTATTAAAAAAGAAATCAAACGAGAGAAACAAACAACATAATATTATGTTTGCTGCTCGTCTTCATTCATCCATTTACTACGCACAATTTATCACTTCGGGCAGGTTTAGGCCGTCATTTATGGCAATCAGTTCTGTCATTCATTAAGAAGATATTTTCTTGTGTCATTTGTAAGGAGTAGCATAGAAAAGTGGTTTTGGGTAGTATTTTGTGGATTGTGTTGGGTAGTTTTTGAAGAGAGACTGAGTAGAACAAGTGGAAACAGTCAAATACTTATTTGAAAAAAATAAGATGCTGTGGACATCATCTGAAAAGCACAGCAGTTTAATTGAACGGTGGCCTTGCTTTCAGCTTGTCTAAATAAAAAAGACAAGCACTACCTTGACGGCTCTAGTCGTATGTGAGATTCTTCAATGGTATAGTGGTACTACATGTATTTAGATAGGAAACCCGTTTTTACCCATTAAAACCCAAAAAACCCGAATATTACCCATAAAACCCGTTTTTACCCAGCCCACGGGTTTTTATAAAAAACCCGCGGGTACCACCATGCCTGGCCAAAACGTCACGAACATTCAGTTGATAAGTTAAAAATGTCACATGAAACTAAATGTGATGGTGTGAGCAAAGAATTGTTACGTTTAACCACTTCACTGTTTCCTTAAAACATTGAATTGTGCAAACGTTTTAAAGTTTTACAGATTGATTTTATAAATGCCAAGCTGTTGTAATAACATTGACAGTATAATCGTATAAGAGACATGGTAATCCAATTCGCAATAAATGAACCAATCCAGGGTACACAGACTGTGCTTCGTAGAATTGCCAAGCATTACTGGAATTTAAAACCATCTGCACGTTCGTAAACTTAACCTGACATGTTTTAGGTGGGATATACTGAACTATATAAAAAAAAGTTAGTTAGAGTGAAAGTTCATGTAATAACAATAGTAATTCCCTTAGTAGAATACAAATACAAGTTTTTCGAACAGGCTTTGGAGCATAACAAGCATAAAACATGAAAACAGCGACTGGATTTCAGTAAACAGGATCTGATTTTATGGTGCATACTGAAATTAGTAATATCCGTGGATAACATATAGCGCGTTGCGTAAAATCTCTGTTTGTATATGATATGTTTATTGTTATGTAGGTGTTTTACTACTAACTAGTTGTAAGGATTCATTTCTAGGCAAATAAAAAATTTAGTTCAGAGTATATATAGAGATAATCAATTTATATTAGTGAATTCCTCTTGACTAGCTGTCGTTGCTCGGCGGTAGCGGCGGCTCAAAGTATCGAATCGTTAAAGCGGTTACTGTTGAATTGTGAAAGGTATGCCGAGTATCATGACCTTATTTTTAATCCTAGTACGTCAGTCTGTCAAGTATTTGCTGACCACAGTTATGATGACTTTAGACCGATTGTAAAATTGTGTGGCAATATATTGCAGTGGAATGATACAGTACGATACCTGGATTATGACTGACATTAAAAATCATGATCGTGACGATTCAGAGATTCTAAGAAGAAGGAGAGAGTTGTATTCCTATGCAAATAGGCTATTCTGTCGATTTAATCAGTGTAGCAAAGATGTCAAATTATATTTATTTAGGACCTTCTTTTCTTCAATATATTGTAGTAGTCTGTGGGTGCCTGGCAATCCTAAGCTAATTGAAAAATTAAATGTGGTGTACAATAATTGTTTCAGAATGGTATTGTGCTATGGAAAACGGTGTAGTGCTTCAAAAATGTTTTCTCATAACTGCATAAATGACTTTAAAGCAATAAGAAGAAAAGCTGCTTTTTCTCTCCTGAATAGGCTTGCGGAGAGTGATAATGAAATTATCTGTGCGATTGTCAATTTAAATGTATTTGTTCAATCATCCATATCAAAAATGTGGAAATCTCTGTTATTCAATATTTAATTCTTTGTCAGCTATTTGTTTTCTGACTGCTGTGACTTATTAATTTTTGTGGTATTTAGTATGGAACTTGTTGACTGTAATTACTTATGAGACACAAGATCTGCAAACAACACCATTCATTCATTCATTCATTCATATAGGGTATTCTGGATACTCAATCTACGTATAGTTTACCTACCATTACATGTTAAAATATACAAGTATAAATCGTTATATTTTCTATTAAGATAACTGATCGATACGCCAAAATGTATAAAGTATTTTTTCAAATATAATATTTAATTATTATTTTTAAAAAAATTTCAAGTGGTCTCCTCCTATTCAATGTTATTTGAAGTAGCTCCATGCGTTTGCACACTACACGCTATGAACATACATGTACATGTACAGGACCATGTAATGACATGCTAACACATTGTTATCAGTACGAGTATAACGCAAACCACCTCTGGATTAGCTTTAGTGCTTGATAAGCTTAGAAATATTGAATACTATGTAGGCGAAGCTTTCTTATTCCCATAAATCAATACATATGGAGCTAAAAAATCAATGGTTAAGCAAAACCAAGATGTCATGGTTACAAAACGCGTCTGGTGAACAACAGCACAAAGAGTTTCTCTTCTAAACTGGACACATTTCATGTAGAAAAACAATTTTCTTAGTTAGAATATTGAAACAAATTACATTTCTGACATCTATTACCCAGTTCGTGCCCAAGTGTGCTTTGTAAAGAACTTTTAGAAAAATTGGCATATAATTATTTGAGAGCTATATCACACGTTTGTGTGGATCGCAGCATCAGAAATGATCAAAGCCGTAAAGGCTACTCAATTTCCATACCAATTTACAACATTTTGCGTGCAGGTATATGAACTTACATAAAACTTACAAAAGCATTTATCCCATTGTTTTTACCTTCCTGCTAAAGCTTATCCCCCAACTGGACACGTAACCAAGGAAGGATGACCATGCAACACTTCCTATATTTCAAAATATTTCCTACTTTTGTCATAAAAATTATTGTAAAACGTTCCTGTTTTCTTTTTACGTTTTGCCTGTATTCTAACTCCTGAGGAAGAAATTAGTAAAATTTTGAAAGCTTGAGTTGATTAAACTACCAGCATTCGTTAAGCTCTTATTTTACTTTGTACTAATATTAAAAGCATTTATTTTACTGCCGGGTATTAAAAAATTAAAAAAAAACTTTTGCAGAGGCCAACAAGTTTTTAGGAAGGAGGAAATCCTTCGATGCTGTCGGCTTTATGATGAACAGTTTGGTTATAATCTTTTCTGTTATTGGTGTTGGCTTGGAACCAGTGGCCATTTTGTTTGTTTTGTTTTTAATAAAATGTTCACAACAAAAAGTCCTGTACTTCTTACAATGTTTATGGGACTGCCATTGTTTTTGCATGTTTTGAAGACCTTATTAATGTATTTTGAAACTCAGTATGTTGAATATACATAATTTAAAGCCACAACGTGGTTAAATATTTAATTTACAACTAAGAGGTGTGCTCCAAGTTTAGTCAATGTGTGTATTCATGCTAAAAGATATATACACATAGCTAGATATTTTTATTTAACTTATTGCCATACATTATGTTCGAAGCTCAGTACAATATGAGGCGTAGGGTGATGCGAAGTATTTTAAAATAGCAAGACAAGAGCAGTTCTAATTAACATTACAACTTTACTACAATTTAACTTCAATGACAAGAGACAATTGACAAGAGAGAAATGACAAATTACAAATGACAGAACGAATGACTGACGAATGACGCGTAACGAGTAACGAATGACACAGATCCGCAGTTTGACACTTCCTTATATAGCACGGATTCTCCTTTCTCCCATGAACTCTTGACCTTGACACCCAAGCGTGCAGCCTACTGCACGTTCCCGTAAACAATCATATTTCCTTAGCAACCCAAACTAAGTGACAAGTAAAAGCACTATACACTAAAAACACCCGACCCACTCCCGGCTCCCACACACTAGCTACATACATATTACATTCGGGTCCGGGAGCTTCTTTCACTTTAGTATAAACGTATAAATGTGCATACACTGGCACGGATAAACTAAAGAGTCCAAGTTTACCTGCAGCAGCCTGTCGGTATTCATAGTAATGCGCTGCAAATCTTGGCATAAACAAGTGTATTTGTACTATGCCACACCAAGACCCTAAAATCAGCTTGTGGTCAAAAACTGTGCCATGCTTATATATCATTTTCATTAATTCAGGCAGTATGTTGGTCTTGGGTTGAGTCCGAACCGGTCCAAATAACCATTCATATATGGAAGTAGGGGGTTTCTTAAGTAGAGAAACGTATCTGTAAGGATTCACTATGGCAACAGGAATGCTCATTGGTGCAATGTCGGCGTTTCCGTAGTTTATAAAATGCAAGAATGGATTGCAAGTCTTTGCAAACTGACCCAGGAGCTCATCAAAATTTATAATTCGAAAAGTTGAGAGGTCGGTTGAGAACTGGTCAACTTGAGCACGGAAACAGTTGATATAATTAATGTTCTCGGTGCAGTCATTCTTTGGTGTTGACCCCGTGGTGCAATAATCTACCGACAAAACTATAAGTACAATATAAAATGGGTACATTTTACGATTGGGAAAACCTACAACTGGTAAAAACAACTTCACGTAAAATAGGAAAATAAAGTAGTTTATCGTCTGTAACATATAGAAACTCAATTTTGAATTTGTCGTAAATTTTAAACTGTGCTTTACTTTATATCACTGAACACAGAAACATTAGTAACTGCGTGGTAATACCTAAGTATATCTATTAAACTTCAAATGCTTTCGAATTCCGTTTTTTGCTACACTTAGGAAAACGAGCAGGCAGCTTCTCCTCACGGAATGGATTTTCAAACCAAACTACTTGTAAACTATAAACCGTTAATGCTTAGTTTTATAATGTCAATATATATTTTTTATAATAATAAAGGTAATGCAGAATGTATTTGAGATTTTTGTTACAAAAGAATCCCGAAGTTTCGACCTTTATATAGATCCTTATCAGGGGTTAACAAATGCACAATTTGAAAAAAAGTAATTTCCACTTTGACCAACAATTTGAAACTAAATTTCTAATGTAACATGATTTTTTTATAACTATACATGAAGGTACCTTTGAGCTTTTTATTATTAAAAGAAAAGTTCATTTCAATATTCAGAAAGGTATTTCAATATATATTTTGGCAAAAACTAACCTGAAAGCGTTGCATACAACCACAAAGGCAATTTGCTCACTACATTCCTTTTATGCCTAAATTTCCAAAGTCACAAGTTTGGGAACATCAAGATATCAAATAGTTTCAAACGATTATGAGTGGCAAAGACTTAGTCTGATAATTTAAGTTTTTCAGTTTTTTAATTTATTAACGTAAGGACTAGCAGCAATTCACCATCAGTAGCACGGTGTATCAACAATCAACTATTGAAACGTTGTGTTTCCAAAATAAATCTAGCGGATACTAGAGAAAGCTATGTTCACTTAGAAAGAACTAGAACAGCACTAATTTTTTTCCAGTACAAAAAAGATCCTCCACGCTGGAAAGTAGTCCAGTTTGCGCGCGTGTGTAATTTTACAAAAAGCTTGGCACTTTGAAATATTATTGACGTCAATGAGTTCTTAATTAACTTTAATAACTTTTCCGATAAAAGTTCAATTACCGATACCAAAAATTTATGGGCATGAATATTCCACATATTTTGCCAGTGGAGACAGAGTGTGCCAGTGTAGTGAAGAATCCTTAAATTATATTTTTTGCAGTATTTTTAATATGTTTATTACACAGTCGATGTTTTTTCAAGAATTAAATATTCTGGGACATTCTACATTTTAAACATATACAAGTCAAAACTTAGAAACACATCTTCATCCTGCTTTTGAAGCTTTTACTATTCACAATTGCGAATTCAAAGACACAAAGGCAGCAAAGAGAAACTTTATTTATATGTCCAATTCACTTTGCTTACTGGATACGTACTTTATATTTCAAACGTAAAGGCGATGGCGTACTTAAGCACTGAAAAATATTCGGGTTTTTGAGCCTTTTTTTCCAAAGTTTTAATCCTGACCCTCTCAGAATTGTCCCAAATATGGTTGACAATTTCAGCACTATTAGTATATTACAAATTTAAAGTATTAGCCCGCTTTGAGTATTCACTAACGAAAAATCGCAAAAAGTTTCAAATTTTAAAGGCTTTTGGCAGAACGCCTGTAACGTTTTTGCTTGTAACCTCAAAAACTTTGGAACCTCTTACATGAATAAAAGAACTATGCTTTTGCAAAAAATCACATATCTGTCAACACTAGAAAAATGGCAAAAACGAAAATAAATCCTACCTTTGAGCGTATATAAAATTTTATTATCCGGATATAAGTTGTTGCAATAAACACATGTATGTCAGCTACTTTTCGCAAAAAACAGAATGAATAAATATTTAGTGGTTTTTTAGAAATTAGGTGACAAGTGAAATTTGTGTGTCCCATAGAGCAGTTAAAGAGTTAATGCGTGTGCTAATTTTAAAGCGCACTTTAAGTGCATTCCATCGGTATAGGCAATGTTGGCTTTTGATAATTAGTTTGTAAGTTACGATTGAATTTTGGTACCGGCCAAATTGTGGTCAGTCACGTGAGGGTCGACTCAATTTGCGATACTAAAATTATCATAACTTTTGAATCAGTTGACAAAATTAAATGAAACCTTCAGCAATATGATTAGGTTAAGGTGTTCTATGAAATATAGTGGAAACCAAAAAAACTTACCTTAAGAGCACCAGGAACATTCGACTTTCTTGGGATTAATTCGACAAAACTCTTGAGGACTTGGGATTTATTGACAACATAGGCAATTACTTGTTGTACAGAGACTTTCAATACATTTTATGGAAGGGTATAAATTATTTACCTCAGTAAAATGAGCATTTATATTGTTAAGTATTAACTCAATTGAAAATCTTTCAATAAGGGATAACTGGGGATTCCCTTTTCTTTATCTCACATAAATTATTTACAACATAGTGCATACTGTCATGCTTATTTGTAAGCTGGAAATGTAATTTTTGTGCGTAGTCTTCTTTTGCTAAATTGATTTTTGAGTTTTTTTCAATATTCAAGTACATCTGATCTGTGCTACCTCTTCTCACTTTGTTTCGTTTTTTGAATAGAGCGGCTAAAACAGGGGTAACCCATAAATTATCATTCGAGCGTAATCGTATTTCTTTCAGAGAAAATCCTGGACGAATTGTATCCAAGTAAGCAACTTTAAAATCAATAGAATTTAAATCATTTTAAGCACCCAATTAGTGTTATCAACGATTGAAGCAAATACCGACAAATTGACGTTACAATAATCCCTGTTTTCAACCACTTGATAATCCTCAATTGCTTTAGGACAGAGCTTACAATGATATAATTCTATTCCTGCATGATATTTTGTGCTGTCTTTAGGAGGCCCACAAGTCAAAAGTTTTGTAAACCATGTACTTAAGCTGGTAAAAATTAAATCTAATTTTGAGGATTTACCTGTTGAAGTGTCAAAAAAGGTAGGGAAATCTATAAGTTGAATTAGACTAGTTGTGGAAGCAAAACTACTTATATACTTCCATTTATTTAAGTCACCTAACACAATGAAGCCAGGACTGGCGTACCTTTTACAGTTTTTTTCAAATGTGCTACACAGCCTTTTATGAAGGTTAAATTGAATAGGCTTAGTATGACCAGGTGGTAATTAGACAAGTGCAATGGCAATAACAGAAACGTTACGAGGTAGGTACGTAGGCCATATAAAAACCCAAGTTATTTCAAATTCATCGTATTTGCTATGCCTGGAATTAATAAGCCTTGTACATTGCATGTTAGTACGGACAAAATAGCAGTACCACCTCATAATCTGCTTTCGCGTTTAGTTTAAAAAGCTTAAAACCCTGTATGTTTATATTTTGCTACAATTCCCCCAAGACACTGTGATGCCAAGTATACCATAGTAAGCACTAATAGCAAGTGACCTATCATGTTTATTATTGTTCAACGAATTCGACGAAATCGAACGAATTGTGTAAAATATTCTAGGAAATCTATAAGCATTTGGGATAATGATGGTTTTCTTACTAATTATATTAGACTTATTTTTACGTTTTTGACCAGCACGTTTTCCACTTCTTCGTTACCTTACGATGTTTCGTCCGATGTTGTTTCAATAGTTAAGCAGATTCTTCGTCCAGTAATCCAAACCGACTAATGGATGTGACAGGGATGGCATCACAAACTTCATTGATGTTATGCTTTAGTTCAACACAGCTTACAAGTCCAACAAGCGCATTAAGTTGCTTTCTTGGAAAAATGGGATTCTCACTAACTTTACTTGTAACTGATGTGATTTTTTAGATTGAACGGCTGCCTTCAAGTGGAAAATTGGAGAGTTTCTCGTTGCTGACATGACAGTTTCGAACTGTAGCATTTTCATTTGAGTCCTTTATGACCTCTTCATCTGTACCATCTGACCTCTTTATGAGTGTGTTTTGGCGTTTTACGGATATTAGGTGGACTATTGTTAGTAGCTGAGGAAGTTTCCTTGTCACCAAAACTTGATCTCATGCCTTGCTTTCGTTTTTTGTTTTCCGCCGTGATCCACTCAAAATCCGGAGTTTCCTTTTTTGCTTTTGAACTTCTGTGTTACCAACTTCATCGGTTGGAAGAATATCACCAGTAGAGTTATTCACATTAAAAATTTCATGAATTTGAAAGGACTCGGGAATAGCCTGTTAATTTTTTGGAAAAAGCTTTTTCCATAGCCTTTCTCACTACACTGGACACACTACACACTTTTCTGGTTACATGTTTGATTTTGAGCTTGATGATATCGCATCGGAAATCTATTTTTGTAAATGGAGTTAACTCTGTTTCTTCATTGTAGAATACAATTTTAACTTCCATTGTATGCGACATAACATGTGCAAACATTCCGGAATGTCCCTTAATGTTAATCCCTTGAGTTCACTTGTTAACTCACCAGACTTCAAAGCTAACTCACCAGAAAATCACGCTCCTTTAAAGGAGCGTAATTTTCAATAATCGGAACTCTTTTAATATAAACAGTTATCAAAGCAGGAGCAAAGATTTGGATAGGGATTTCCAACCCTTTTATTCTTAATTTACCAACTTCAGCAAGTCTTTCACAACTTTTGCTCCCACCAAATATGACGTCAGAGTCTTTTCCGACTACTTTTCCAAACATCTTGTTTGCTTCGGTTTCATAAGCGAAGTTAGTGCCTTAAGGTAGTGAGCAATTTTTAGATTTTTAACAGACTTTAGCAAGGTTCCGTGCAGATCGGATTTCCCCGACATATTTACGAAGGGTATGTGGTGGAGTTACCACTCACATAGATAGCTTTGTGTATATACACTTTTTCAAACTTGTTCAAATTAATCCGGCAGCAAAGGCAAAATAAAACCTTGCTAGAATAGAAATAGAATTCATGCTCCAGGCAGGAACAAAAATGCCGTAGCTGCAATGTAGTCGACAGGAGCGTAATTAAGTACCCTAGTATCTGCTTCGTTGGGAACGTCGGCACCAGCTGCGTTGACAACTTTTAATTCAAACACTGCTCTTAATTCTGTAAATTCAAGATACATTGTATCGTTTCCTGGTATGTTAAAGCTTATTGGAGAGTTTTCAATGATGGCGGATGCAGGGTGGTACACAATTTCCTTTCATGCGTTGACGGTTACATCATATCCTAGTTTAGCAAATATATCGGTTTGGCTCCTTACATAGTCTGTACGCTCGTAGTCGCTCACACCAATGATCGTATTAGATGGAGTATTACGGGATGCGCGTGGTTTTGTGATCTTAAAAGCAGATCGTGTACATTGGTTTTGCTTTTTTGCTACTGTTTTTGCCTGTTTTCCGACTACGTTTTTGTTTCATACGTCCTTTTCGTCGTCCAGAGCCTGACTGGTTTATGGTATTATGCGTTTATAGTTTTCATAACATTTCCAATTGTTTAACAAATTATATTTATCAGACGCTGTAAAAATTATTAAACATGAACGCCAATACATGTAATAAGGTGGAGTATGTGGTTTTCTATACAAGGTTGTAAATTGTTTCATTCCATTTTCTCGAAAACAAGCTATGCTATGCTATGTAACACAAACGGAAGGTAAAATTTTAACAAAGACTACAGATAAAAGACAAAAATTCCAATCTAGGGAGCCTGAGTTAAAACCAAACCAAAAATCAAAATTAACTCACGATTCCATACTACCGCGTGGACGATTCGTTTGTTGTATTTTTCTTTTACATTAAAAGGTTTAAATTTATATTAATTCATTTTGATCAAATGTCTACCAAAACAATATCCGCTGTTTTGCGGTGTTCAAAATTATTTTGAATTTTTGTTAATTTATCCATCCTCGTGCCAACCTTTTGCTGAATGTGGTTTAAGTTATTTTCGTGTTCTGGCACTCGGTTACTCATGATTGAAACATTATTACTAGTTACACAAGTATTTGTAAAACTTCGCAAGCGTTCCTTCATCTGGGCAAATATGTTAACCGTCTGAATAATTAAAAGCTTCAACATTTTAGGCATTCTCAGGGACAATCTATGACTTATCTCGTACAGGCTGCTGAATACAATAAGGCATACATTGAAAATGAGAATTGCTGCAAACCCTTTTATGTCGATCTTATCTTTTGCTGGTATTGCAGCAACTGGAAAAGGATTGTAAATACCTTTTTTAATATAATTACGGTTTGCATAGTAAGCAGCATCAGACCATAGTTCCCAAGCATTTGGTAAACCGCTTTCATGTATTTTTGAAAACGTTTCAAGTAACCAGATCCTATTTACAGTGTAAATTTCTACGTATGCGTATTTAAAAGCGTATCGAAAAGGAACTACCGAACACTGAACGTCAGTAAATCCGAAAGTATCTTTTAAGCGATCTTTCACATCAAGTGTAAAATCAAGGCAAGTGTATGTGTCACAGTAAATTGCAGATTGGTTTAAAATGTACGCATTTACAATATGCTTAAATCCATAGTCCTGCAAATAATGAATGGTGTTTTTAAAAGTTGTTTGCAATATATTTTACGCTCGAAGTTTTGTGATGGCCAGGCAAACGCTTCATCCCATAATATCTTGTAGCCGGCTTCAATCAGTTCTTTAGTGGATGCAAATATATTCATCTCTGTTGGTGGAGCTGTAACTACACTAATTATACCGTTGCTGTAAAAGTTGCAAACAAACAATCCCAGTACTTGAAGCAGAATCATGCTTCTTATCTTCTTAAATCGGTATGAAATTGTATTTCCAGTCATTAAACCGGCCAATTCAAATACATCTTTCAAAAACACATTTCGAACGGCAAAAACTAGAACAAGCAGTATCATTAAACTGGTGACTGCTAAAATAGTAGGTGAAAGAGCAGAAAGCCAAACTCCAAAGTTTATACTTCTACTTTCTCTAGTTTTCTGAAAACTATGACAATATAATAAACTAGAAACCACATGCGCTGAAAAACGTAAACCTGTTTTTCTCCAGTAGCTGGTATCTATTTGAAATTTGCCTAAGCTTCCGTATATACGATCATTAATCAGATACTGGTCTGTAAGTTTAATCATGCCCTTGTAAGCAGTCTTATTATCTGTTGAAATCAGTCTAGTGGTTAGGTTGTGAACATTTGCTATTATCAATGTGGACATAATATTACTGTTGCAGAAAAAGCGATCCTTGGATTTAAAAAGTAACCTTTGACAAGCAAATAAATCGTCGCCGTACTTATCTGCGTCGAAGTAATCACTGTTTTTAAGATACACGATTGCGTCAATTGTTCTTTGATTTGCATTTCGATACAATTTACGATGCGTAGAAATTGGATTCAAAACTTCAGAAGCAATAGAAGGGCACCCGCTTATGACCGCAGTTGATGGGATGCAATATCCGTTGCAAATTACGGAAACTTTGCAGCTGAATTTATCTCGAGTAGTACTTATATTGATTATAAATTTTGTAGCTGGGATATTTTTATATCCATGCCAAAGCGTTGTTTCGGCAATAGTCACATCGATTTCCGTACAAGTGAAAAGCAAGAAGACAGTTCTTGGATATGCTCCCAGTTGGCGAAATGTTTGAAACAAATCTTGCTTTGATAATGTTTTGATTGTTCGAGCAATTACAATATGGTACGGTTGCGTGTGTTTATAAGGAAAGTTTATTCCGATATCTGTATCATAGTTATGAAATGTTAGTTGTCGGATGAAAGAATTGGGATTTGTATATTTGGGTGAAAATGAATAATACAACAATTCGTAGTCTCCGATAACTTTTACACTTTGTAAAAACGGAGAAATAATTTCGGAGTATATAGCAGAGTAGCATTTGCTTTCATACGTTGATAAACTTGCATTTACAGCAACAGAAAGTAATACGAGAAAATAAAACATGATGTTATGCTTCTTTCTGGTTAATGTTTCTGAATAAAAGGCACGTCTAAATATTTCTGTGAGCGATGACCTAACTAACTCAAATTGGTGTATTGTACGGCTAGTTATTTATTTCTATGTATTTTCTTGGATATTCCACACCGGGCAATTCCTTTCCCCCTATACACTTGAATAATATATAGGTTACACACACTCCTGTTGCCCAAGCGAATTCAAAAGAGTCAGGCACGTGTGCGACTTAAAAATATATAGTCAATATAATTTAATTATGCAAAGTGTTTTTGTCGCCACTGCCGGTACTCAGAAAATTAAGGTAGTTTGCTTGGATTTAAATTTTTAAACGGCCTAAGTATATTTAAGTATAAGCAATTACGTCAACCCTTAAAATGTTTGAAACGCTCAGAATAGTATGTAGGTCCGTAGAACGGCATTTACTTTTTGCACATTAGATGGATATACAAATAATTTTCAGCAAATCTTTTTTTAAACCGCAAAAAATACATAGCAAAAGCAAGAGAATATCAAACGTTCGGATTGGTTCAGTTCTTGTAAATGAAAACAACTAAAGAGCATTTTCCACTTTAAATTACTTTTGCTTCTTCTCAATAAGACGTGTTCATGCATGTATAATTGATGAACTTAATTATCCCAAAGTCCAATACTGTTACAATCTGGAATCAACGTGCAAGCTACAGAAACCATAATCCTGTCAAAATGTACTGTTTTAGCTGCATTGTCATTCGTTTAATCCAGTGTCAAGTTTTGCACATTTTGCATAGTCAGCATAATTTCAAAATCATTGGGAAGAAGGAACAGAATTTGTGTTATTGGCACATCCCATATTATTGTGAAATAACTTAAATTCAAATATTTGTTGAGTTTTCTACAAACAGTTTTTTTTATAGAACATCGTACACTATAAGCCTAACTGATGTTGCACTCAGCTGAAAAAAATGAGTGACGTATCAGAAAACGAGCAGGGATCAACTCTGCGGCTTAAAGGACATTAAACGCAATCAACACGTGCACAGTTGAGGCTATCTCGATCACTGTGCATGACATGAAGGCTTGCTTGATAAACTATACAGATTTTACTTACAACATTGTCAGTGGAGTTTATGCCAACTTTCATGCCCTACACAATTTTAAAGCAGATATAATAAATGCCTGTACTCGTCACAGTAAGAACACTTATTTAATTTGTGAGATTTTTAAAACCAAACAAAGGACCTTATTCAAGTTCTCACTAGCCTGGGACCCGGGACCCTAACTAAATTTCTGAACTACAGGTCGAATGGTAACGTTTAATAGCTCATTCGAAAGAGCAACTTAAGTAATTTTAAACGACGGTCCACTGTTGTCCAGATTCGTGTGCGCATGATCCGATTTTTGCAAAAACATTTTGCAGAAATGAGCTTCACTTGCTCAAAACCCAGATTTTTACAAAATGTTTTTGCAAAAATCGGATCATGCGCACACGAATTTGAACAACAGCGGACTGTCGTTTAATAGTACTTGAGTTGCTTTTTCGAATGAGCTATTAAACGTAACCATCCAATCTGTAGTTCAGAAATTAAGATACGGTCCCAAGCTAGTAAGAACTTGAATATGGCAATTTGGAACAGCTCACAGCTCTGAAAAAATAAATGGAAAACAGCTACCTTGTAAGGATTTGGGCAATCTGTACTCGTGCTTTGAAACAACGGTATGTTTGTTCAATATGTTATTGTTATTAGTCTAGAACGTTTATGGTAGCTTTTTGTGTTCAGATTGAAATATTGTCCAAGGACCCTGAATATAATGAGGACTAATAGCTGTGCACACCCACACGTCCTGGTATTTGTAAGTTACAAGAACATAATATAAGTTTGTTGAGTCTACATTTTATTTTTTAAACGTGACGGTCAGCAAGTCCTAGAAAGGATCAAAATTAAATTCCGATATAACTTTTTTACATTCATAAAGCCTTCTAAATATGCTATTCACTCGCTGTTTCTAGACACAACTAATAAAGATGCAATGTGGTGACCCGACTCGTGTTATCTTACATAGATATGCTGGCTTATAAGCATGAAATATCATAAATAATATATCTAAAATCTGTAGTGGTATACTCCTGGTTCATAGATGGTTCTGAGCTTGCACATGCCTTACTTTCAAAGGTCACATTGTTTTTTTTTCGATTTTGTAGTTCCGCATAGTAGATACGGGAATAAATAGTTAAAGGTCTACGGAAAAACTGAAGTTACAGAGTTGCTTTGTTGGTTGTATAATAGTTAATCTTGGAGTCACAATTCAGCAGACAAGGCACAGTAAGCAAATACAAGTAAAATTACCCGGTTGTCAGTATTTGGTTTGTGATTTTCTTCGAGTATTTTTCATGAGATTAGTAAAAACACCAGGAACATTCTTTCTAATTTTAGAAAGACTATCTTGCATGTTTTAAAAGCTCCACACTCGGTGTTTGTTAGGTGTTTGCATAGATTAGACTGATTTTTATCGGCGCGTAAAAAACAAAACCTTTTAAATGGATCATAACAAACTCGGAGAAAATCTTAACGGGTTTAGATTGAAGTGCTTGGAGCCCGAAAAATATGAAAGGTGATCAAGTTAATTCAAATGTATGGCAGACACCATGAAACCCTTTGGTTATAGAGCGATAAGCTTCCTTAGGTTTGGAAGAATCTCTTAGGGTGGATAATGATGAATGGATCTAAATTGAGTTATATTATCGTACATGTTGATTCTAGAGAGTTAAAATATTTACAATTTTGCACTTGTTAGCAAATTGGTAAGTTTATAATAGTTTTATAGATTGCATATTGCGGCAATGGTTAACGTGATTGTCATGGTTGAACCACAAGACCGGCACAAGATAATTTGGTGTGTTTGTCCGGCTTCAACCCAAACTACAGACAAATAAACTTGCAACGGAAATGTATATATGTGGACTACGCTAGCTTTGAATGGTGGTTGTGAAATTGTCAAGTGTGATTTTATCAGTTTGAGGTTAAAAAAGGCAAGGTTGAAGCATGGCAATAAAGAATTTCCTAAAGTGGTACGTTCAAAATTGTGGGGATGCGCAAGTGTAATTGTAGTTGCATTTGTCAAGATTTTGTGATGTGTGGACTGTACAAATGTTACTTCAAGGTAATGACCTTGAGAAACAAACGTCGAGAATCTTCCTTCTGCTTTGCTACCCGAATTCCAGTCGGCTTACACAAATTTACGTAAAGAGATTTGCACATAAAATTTTAGGTACATTTTTGGGAACGAGCAAACATTCATAAAGTCTTAGGTAGAAAACCATATTAATCTTAGACAGTCACAGCATTTACATTGCGTTTAACACATTCAGCATTTTACATTACTTATACAGTTACAAACAGTAATGTCCTCAATGTGCGTGTGGCCCCAAGCGCTTTTATTTGCTTTGGGGTGCTAAGCATGCAAAAATCAGAAGTATAAATACGAAAACTGAATACACCAGGCCCGTCGTTTACTCCACACAAATATATGGCTGTTAATGTTAGTATTCAAAGAATGTAGTAACCAGCTAACTGCTTCATATTTATGACATCATGTGTAAATTTAACATAATATGTTCATGTGTATGTTCGATGTATATTGACGCCAAAATTGGTAAAAATACAAGTTATAAAAAACTTATACTGTTACGCCATATTAAGCGAAATGATGAATTCAAATTTTTTACCTTAAGTTGTACGTTTTATTGGCATAAAAGCAAAAATTTAACTTATTTAATATTAGACCACCACGTTTTATAAGCTTGGAGTAAGAAAGTATAAAAATCGATACCTCATTTACAATAATCAATAAACGTAATTTAGTGGTCACGAAAGCTCGTATGGAAACTGGTTTTGTCTCATAATGTCTGTATCAGCAGCTGAATCAATACTAAAGCAATTATTTTGTATTTTTTCCAAAACTGAGTATAACACATATCCCACAGTTACGTTAAGCTACGTGTTCTTGTGCGATTTAAACAGAAAATGCATTCTTTGCATTCATATGTGGTTGGATTCACTTTGTTTCTTAGATTCACTTTTGCTTCTGAACCATTTTTTGCAACTCTGAAACAAGTTTTAAAAGCACCTGAACTATATAATCAACTTAGTCCAAAGGAGAAGTATAAAATTCAACAGAATCAAAATTTTCAAAGTGAAATACCCCAGGAAATTCAAAATTTAAATGTCGTTTTGGAATTACTTTCAACGGAAAGCTCTCTAATATCTTTAACAAACTATGGATTTGCAGACATATTGGCAACCAAGTATCCAGTTATTGTTCGTACACCTGTTCCAGTATTTAAATATTTTGGCAAGGTTGGTGCTGAAAAAGAAATCAGTTTGGGTTATACTGAATTTGTTTGGTTTTCAAAAAGTTCGTTCCTTGAAAAATGCGGAATTTTCTGCCGCCTTCGAAATTTTAGCTGCAACTCCGTTCACCTGGTGCCAAATCAACAATTTCCGGATTTCACAAAATTTTGCTACTACATAAACCCGTTAACCTATTCTGCTGTCACTAGACCATGGAAGGGATCTTTGAACGTTGGAATATTTTTGCAAAGCATTTGGACAGGGCATGACTTTTTGCAGTTTTATATACAAAACGGTACAGTAAGAAATAATCTAAAGTACCACGTTCCTAGCGCCTTACCTGATCTGAATTTACTGATAACTAGTGACAACCAAGAGCAACACTCTGGCGCACAACTTCATCAATGGATACTTAACACAATTTTGGTACCAACTGGTCGTATTAAATTTTCAGTACGAGTTGGATATTATTCAGGAGTATTTGTGCATTTAGTGGTGACACAAGCGATTTCTAAGATTACAAAAGCTGCAATTATTGTTCCATTTCATAAATACTTCAATGTCACCAAAGACGTATTTGCATACAACGTACCAATAACCAAACTTGACAAAATATTTAACAATACATATCTGGCACTAGTATATCCAAGGCACAAGTGGATTTGGGAGGAAAGCGAATTAGTAGAAGAGTATAACACATTTACCATAAACATTCAATGCCAAGTGTATTTATGTGAACCTTTGCATGTCAAGTATGCAAAGTTGCTTTACTCAGCAAACCCAGATGCAAGCCAACGTTTTACACAAGCAATGACTTTACTAATATTAGAGTTAATGGGCAATCAAACTGACAATATGAATCCAAACAGTCAAGCCTGTCTTTACAAATCATCTAAAGTTTCATTGCAAAGACGTGAGCACACAAAACAGTTTAATATTTATACAAAAGTGGGAATTAGCGTTTGGCCAAATTGTAGCTTTCATTGGGTTAACAATATTGTTGTGCATACTTATCATAATGGACTGCGGTTTGTAACTTGTGGACGTCGTGGAACACAGTCGTTTCCATTTCAGGAGCTGGTCAATGTGTATGATGTATTTGTTTGGTCCTTAACACTGCTGTTTATACTGATAATAGCAATTGGTTTAAGAATAGTGCAAAAGTTAGCCGGTACAGTTCAAGTAAAGAACTATGTAAATCGCAAAATCAAAATGAATGTGAGTGCGTTGTATCTGTGTAAAGTTTTACTAGAACAAGGCGACCCGTTTCCAGCATCATTGATAAATACAAAATGGATAAGGTGGATCATTGCAGGGTTTCTTCTAAGCGGTCTAGTTTTGAGCAACGCGTACAAAAACACTAATGTTTACAATATGATCACCTCACGGCAACCTATTCTTTACAAAACTTTAAAGGATTTAGAGGCGGACAATGTTTCTTTGTATACACGATTTGGAATGTTTTCATTTTCAAACATGTTGGGTTTATGGCGTAGTAAAAAAGTGCTGCCATTGCGAATTTTAGATCATACGGTTGAAGGTTATGAGAAGTTTTTTTCTATCAATTCTTTGAAAGCTTATAGTGAAGCATATGTTATTGATTTTCTATATCAAGGTGAAAATCCAACAAACAACGAGTACAAAAATGTGTTGCAGTTGAAGAAATTTTCATCTATTCACTTCAATTCTACTAGGCTATTAACATATTTGATTAGTATTACACAACCACTTTATAGAGCAAAGTATAATGCAAACTTTGTAGCGTTAACTAGTGCAATAACAAAAACATTTTGGGAAAGAGAAACAACTTGGTACTTGAGTGATTTATTGCGCTGTAGCAAAACTGCTTTTGTATTGCCGGACTATCTTGCCAACAAGTTTGCTATTGAAGGAGCATCAAACAATCAGCCGTATATGTCAGTTGCAACACAGATTTTTGGGTCTTTAGTTGTTGCTATAAAACTGGATAACTATGTAAGTCCATTTGTGTTTAGAAAAATTGCAGCTTTTAGAGAGTCAGGTATTTCAAGTTGGCTGCCACTTGCGTTTAACAGTTACTTACAGTATCAGGAAGATAAAAACCCAGAGCCAAGAAGTGCACCATTAGAAGGAAACATAGTTGTAATATTCATTTTACTGGGAATAGGTACTGGCTGTGCGTCAATTATGTTTTTATTAGAAATGAATAAGGTTGATAAGCTTGTATTGTATCTGGGACAAGCTTTGATTTTAGAAGTACAGTTTTGGGTTGTGTGTTGCAGAATAGCATTAAAAGGCTTAAGAAATGCTTCAAGTTACAAGAAAAAGCTACGTAACATTTTCAACACGGTTACTAATTGTTTTAGTAGACATCCAATATAGCTGTTAACAATTAAAACTGATTAAAAACTTATCGTCTTTTCATACAAACATCCAAGTTTTATTTGTTGTGACTAAGCACTAAACACACATGTTTTATAAGCACTTATTTTATATAAAATAACAATTTGTTTTTCTTACATATCATTAAGTGAAATTATTGAACGTCATTGATATTTATCAATTTCAGGCAATGTTTAACAATGAAGTATATACAGTCTGTGTCAATTGATAGGGGCCAAACCAAAAAAGTTGGATAACTCTTGGTAAAGCCCATCATTTGGTTTGATTTTACTACACATAAGTCCTGATACTATTACAACTATTAGCACAAAGTTTCATGAAAATCTTACATGATATAGCAAAATTAGGAAAAAATTGGGAAAATACGGAAAAATCAGGTGTCTCAAAACCAAGGGGCCACCATAAGGTACTCTTAGTAATTGGTGCCGTACACACTTAGAATAAGTTTTATGGGAGTAGAATCAGTAACTAAAGGTTGCTGGACTTGATTTTGATTGCTCCAAGCGGAATGAACAAGCTTAGAAAAACTCATTTTCTCATATATAACTTTTGTGCATAATGTGTGACAAAATCATCAACTAAAACCCCAGAACCGTAATCAAAGTTTCCAAAACTTGTTCTTGCTAATTCAGTTTGATATACTGATTATTCTAAACATCATAAAAATGGATTTTCTATTGAAGCCATATGTTATTTGTCAACCAGAGTAAGTGTTCATGGTCATAATATGTAAAGAAACGTTACTTCTATTAACAAAAAAGGTCAAATTTGGAATTGTGCTATGTTGTGCAATCTAAATTGCAAGTTATCAATGTAATTGAGTAATTTAGGTGCAAAAACGTACGAATGTTTCTTAGTAATCTTGGCTATATTTAGCTCTACTAAAGCTCGTCATGCGACTTAAACCTCTTAGGCACCCATAGGTCACCAGAGCAAATTAAATCAAGATCAAACGAGATAAGATACTTATCAGTGAGCTCATATTTATCAATATGATACATTAGATAAATATTTTTGACATCAGCGTCATAAACCAGTGTTGTTGTCACCTAAAGAAATCCGGTGTCCGTATGCTACCTTGAGAGTGACTAAATGTGTAAGCGTATGACTATACTACCTTGCGGTTTTTTGACGTTTAAGTATGTTATGTACCTACTCTGAATCCTCGTTATGATTTTTAATTCAAATTTGCTTTTATATTTATATTGCTCACAATTCATAGACAAAATGAAGCAAAATTCCCCAAACCGACAAATTGTAACAAAGCGTGACCAGCTTTATATTCAGATTCAAGTCCAAATAAATTTTAAATTGCTTTAATGTACATTGTTTTAACAAAAACAGATAAAACTGAATTAGCAAGAAGAAGTTTTGGGAACTTTGATAACTTTGATTATGGTTCTGGGGTTTTAGTTGATGATTTTGTCACACATTATGCACAAAAGTTATATATGAGAAAATGAGTTTTTCTAAGCTTGTTCATTCCGCTTGGAGCAATCAAAATCAAGTCTAGCAACCTTTAGTTACTGATTCTACTCCCATAAAACTTATTCTAAGTGTGTACGGCACCAATTACTAAGAGTACCTTATGGTGGCCCCTTGGTTTTGAGACACCTGATTTTTCCGTATTTTCCCAATTTTTTCCTAATTTTGCTATATCATGTAAGATTTTCATGAAACTTTGTGCTAATAGTTGTAATAGTATCAGGACTTATGTGTAGTAAAATCAAACCAAATGATGGGCTTTACCAAGAGTTATCCAACTTTTTTGGTTTGGCCCCTATCAATTGACACAGACTGTATTACACTACCATGTAGAAAGAATCGAAAGGAAATTTTAAAAGCAGTTTGTCTACCTGACAACTCTTTTACTTTATTAGACATCTGTTCAAATTTTCAGAAAAATGAAAAACGAACACATTTAACGTGCACATTATTGTAATGTATGGGGAAAAAAGAACAGAAACCGAGAAATACAAGCTAATTGAAAAGACTGAAACTCTTGTGCACGGGATTATGCATGGACAAATGTTAAGCATGGGAGGATTTTATAAGGTGTAAAGCACGGGCAAAACTTATAGGGGGATGGACCAACGTTTCGGTATTTATTCAAGAACCCGTATCAGGAGGAAATATGCAACTATTCCATATAGCAACAAAATCCAAACCCAGAAAATCCGACGCTGATTAAAATCTATTACTAACAAAATCATGTTGAAGTCAGTAATACAAATCCAGATATCAGTTTTTACCTTGTCATTCAATGCATCTGGGATTTTTATCCAAAACATCGATCCGTGTGAGGCACCGTGTCAGCACACATAAACAAGGACAAGGACAGCAAAATGCCGACAAGGAAAACAGGACAAATTGGAGAAAAGTTCAAGTTTCTCTGCATAGACATTACCAACCTCCAAAATTGTTAGTAATCCATGAAATATGAATGCAGATTTTAATTAGAGTAACTATTTGCGGGCGTTTCCACCAAAAAAATCAACTTTCTCAAAACTTTGAACTTTAACTGCCTACGGATAGTGGGTCTCAAAGAAAGGGTCCATGCCAAGTTTCTGCCCTCCAAACCAAGTTTGGGGTCAGTAGTGACGAAAACATATTTTGATCGGTTTCGCCGTAAAGAATTTAAAATTTCTCAAAACTGAAAAGCTTTTGGAATGTGATGTTTTCTGTGAAGTTGAGTGGATATATGGGTCAAACAATTATGCATATATGGCGACTTTTTGTATTTCCATTTTTGTACAAAAAAATTTTTACTCAAATTTTTCAATGCAATTGTTTCAGAAAGTTTTTGAGCTTCTAGCCGCGTCCATTTTTTTTGGTTGCACTTCATGGGTCACAAATTTATGATGTCCACCTACAAAAGGTTTTTGGCTGACACACTGACCAACCTGCAGCAAATTGTTTGGAAAAATTCCTTATTAAATAACAAGATATAGGTAAAAGTTTAAGTGACCAGGTGTGAGTTTTTTGGGGATATACTTAGTATGCATCACCCGTTGCTTGCTAACAATCAATAGATCAATCCAAAAAAATGGTGGAAAATACGGCATAACTGGCACTTTTTCTGGCATCAAATGCAGCTTTGATTGTTTGAAAGCCATAGCTTTGGCAGACACATGTCTGATAACACCTCGAAATTTCGAAAAAGCTACAATTTTTTTAAAATTGCAATATCTTTTTTCAAGACATAATTATAAAAATCCTGAGATACACAATTCAGCTTATTGTATGTGCTTCTTTTGACCTAACTGTTAATTAAACTGACCACTCAGAACGGAGGACGTTGGTCTACTTTTGCAAAGTACGAATATTTCCTATGAATGATAGTTTTCATGAAAATAAAAACCTGACCTAAAAAGCCCCAAAAAAATGCCTGCCAAAACATTACATATGAACCTTCCTGTTTGAATATTCAATATCGAAATATGTTACGACGGTACCGTGTAATTATAAAATTTGACAAAAACTGGATTTTGCCAATGGTCAAAATCAAATTTTCTATGAAGTGCCAAAAGTAAACCAACTAGTCCTCGCGTCTGAGTGGTCAGATATTAACAGTTCAGGTGTCAAAAGAAGCACAATACAATAAGCTGAATTGTGTATCCTCAGAGTTTTAAAATAATGGTCTTGAAAAAAGATATTTCAATTTTTAAAAATTTGTAGCTTTTCAAAATTCGAGGGTGCTCAGCACATGTGTTGCCAAAGCTAATGGTTTTTTACAACAATCAACTGCAATTGATGTCAGAAAAGTGCCAGTTATGCCCGCCATATTTTCCACATTTTTTTGATTGATCTATTGATTGTTAGCCAGCAACGGGGTGATGCATACTAAGTAATCCCCAAAAACTCACACCGTAACTTAAACTTTTACCTACTATCTTGTTATTTATAAGAATTTTTCCAAACTAATTTGCTAGCAGTGTATCAGCAAAACACTTGTAGGTGGACATCAAAATTTTTGGTGACCCTATGAAAGTGCAACCAAAAATGGACGCGGCTAGAAGTCAAAAAACTTTCTGAAAAATTCATGAAAATTTGAGTAAAAATTTTTTTGTACAAAAATGGAAATACAAAAAGTCGCCATATATGCATAAATGTTTGACCCATATATCCACTCAACTTCACAGAAAACATCACATTCCAAAAGCTTTTCAGTTTTGAGAAATTTTAAATTCTTTACGGCGAAACCGATCAAAATATGTTTTCGTCACTACTGACCCCAAACTTGGTTTGGAGGGCAGAAACTTGGCATGGACCCTTTCTTTGAGACCCACTATCCGTAGGCAGTTAAAGTTCAAAGTTTTGAGAAAGTTGATTTTTTTGGTGGAAACGCCCGCAAATAGTTACTCTTAATAATCCATGCTGTTGATACCATATGCACTAGACATATCGATAAGGCTGTGGTTTGGGTTGAAAATGGCTTACTTTTTTTATCAAAAGTTTATCATTTACCCTTCTGTCCCATTTACCTGTTTGTCTTGTCTTTCCATTTGCGTGTTTGTTTTTCTCTTTTTTATGCTTTGTACAATTTGGATAGTACATAACAGTATCGCGTAGTACGCGACGCGTACTAAAATTACCATTACCACTTATTAAGCATTTCCTTTACTCACTTGAAAGAAGAAAGTAGTTGAAGTCGAAGAAAGGGTAAGGTTGATTTAGTAAAAAGTTTTGTAGTATATTTAGTTGCATGATGTTGATTAAACAAACTTTTTGTTTTTTCAGAGTTTGTGTTTTAGTATTCTGTCACAAATATTGTTCCAGAAATTGCTTCGCAACCCAGGAGAACAGGTTTTTCGGGAAATGAACAAGAGGATGAATCCGTTGCAGTGCCTGCGTCTATAGGACCTAAAAACTGTGCACATGACCAAGATGCTGCTCAATGGAAATGTGTCTCCCTTCATGAGGAAGAAGTTAAGGACATATCTTTTGGACATATTTCCCGCTGAGGAAAGTTAATTAATAGTTACTTCGCTAAAATGGTAGACATTTCAGCATTTAACAGTTATATTTTTCTTAGGGCAGATATTGCAAATAGTTTCGGAAAAATTGGCTGACCCAGCTGCTTTAAAACATGTAAGTAACGCCTCCATTTTCTTTCGTGACTCTCTTATGGAAAGAAAAATCGTCTTTCTACTTGACTCGTCTCAAAAGTTTTAATGCAAAAGGAAAAATCTAACAATCCTATCGGTTTACAACCAAGTATGGTACTTAACATGCGCTGTGTATACAAGATGTTATGTAGCACAGTTGAAAACATTTACGCAACCAGTTACGTTTACGAGTGTGGATTTTGCAGTTTGGATTTTTGCATTTGGCAATTTGGTCTGTCACAATATTCATGGCGTTTTGCATTTACGCAGTAATGGTGCGTAAGGTGCTTACGTCTGATTTGGTTTGTGCGTTTGCTATATTCATTGAAAACACAAAGCCTCGTTGCTTAGCCAAAGTAGTAGCACTGGTTTTACTTCAGCTGCGAGGAATGCTTATATCTTATATGTATTTTTTATTGCAATGAGTTAGTTAGTATTCTCGCCGTTCCGCCCTCTGAATTCAATATGTTTAGTTCAATAAGTAACATGATTGAAACTGGATGCAAGATTTTATGGCAAACCATTGGTGGGAACCAGTGCACTATTTGAAGCACGAATTTCTTCTGACCGGTTTATTACACAAATTAAATGATAGCTTTCACTACATCAATTCAAGTATATTTTGGGAACAGAAAGACATCCTGATGCTAAGAAAATTTGTTTGTTATTGCGAAGCAAGTTGTTCATACACTTTACTTTCCATCAAGCAAGCTATTCTAAGAACACATATGTTTACGGATGTCCAGTGTGTGAAATTATTGTTTAAGACAGGTTTCAATTTCAATTTTCTGCAAGTGTATACAATATTTAGAAAGTGGATGTTGGAAACTTACTTAAGAATTCAGGAAAGTGGAATGACAAATGCGTGGGACCTGTGGGCTAACGAAGCACATTATGAGGTTAGCAGTTTCATTAAGAAAGGATAGTACAACCCTTTAGTAAACTTTGTAGTACCTACTGAAGATCAGATTCGGAAGAAAGTGTTCGCAGCATTTTTAATTATAAATACATTTGTTGTCATATTAGGCAGTGTTATCTTGTTGATAGAAAAGACTATGCAACCTAAGGGCAAAAATTTTGACCTCCCAGTTTATTGCTGATTCCGATAGAGCTTTTAAAGCTCTACAATTTTGCAAGTTAAAGTATGTCATTATTTCTTAAAGTTGTCGAGATATGAACGAGTATGTAATTTTAGCTCCCATAAGGCTATATAGTAAACATCCTTTTTTCAAAGACGTGGCTACCTATCGCGCCCACTTTTGATTTTTGATGTTGATAGCAGTTTAAAAAGAGCGTTAAATGAGAATGTTTTTTAGAACTTACTAGAGTGGTCTTTTTGCAAACGTCGAAGTTGTGGCAGGTCAAACATGGAGGTGTTTTTTCGTAACAACTTTCTTCTAAATCGTTGTAGCTTCCACTACACACCTCCAATTTTCAAAGTTAATAGCTAGTTTAAAAGATTAATTCCTACGGATTCTATCACAAAAAAAATCAGGACAAAACATCATTATTTACAAAAGTTATTAAGCTCTAACCTTGGAGGGGCTGTTCGAGAACCCTCAAAAACAGCCCTATTTCAAGCCTACATTTGACCCCCGGGCCCACCTTTGATTTTCAATTTTAATAGCAATTCTGAAAGCGCGTGACTAGGAAATAAAACTGAGAAAAAACTGGAGTAGTATCTTTTCAAAATTATGAATTACCAGACATAATGTTCTAAAGTATCACCCATCGTCAATAATTAGAGGTATTTTGATATTGACACGACTAGGTGTGTAATTTTGGAAAGATACTACTCCAGTTTTTTCTCAGTTTTATTTCCTAGTCACGCGCTTTCAGAATTGCTATTAAAATTGAAAATCAAAGGTGGGCCCGGGGGTCAAATGTAGGCTTGAAATAGGGCTGTTTTTGAGGGTTCTCGAACAGCCCCTCCAAGGTTAGAGCTTAATAACTTTTGTAAATAATGATGTTTTGTCCTGATTTTTTCTGTGATAGAATCCTTAGAAATTAATCTTTTAAAACTACTATTAACTTTGAAAATTGGAGGTGTGTAGTGGAAGCTACAACGATTTAGAAGAAAGTTGTTACGAAAAAACACCTCCATGTTTGACCTGCCACAACTTCGACGTTTGCAAAAAGACCACTCTAGTAAGTTCTAAAAAACATCCTCATTTAACGCTCTTTTTAAACTGCTATCAACATCAAAAATCAAAAGTGGGCGCGATAGGTAGCCACGTCTTTGAAAAAAGGATGTTTACTATATAGCCTTATGGGAGCTAAAATTACATACTCGTTCATATCTCGACAACTTTAAGAAATAATGACATACTTTAACTTGCAAAATTGTAGAGCTTTAAAAGCTCTATCGGAATCAGCAATAAACTGGGAGGTCAAAATTTTTGCCCTTAGGTTGCATAGTCCTTTCTACAAATAGAGAATACATCAGTATCTGTTCTTTGCTTCTAAAAGTATACTCAGTTATCACCACGTCCGATACTGTAACAGTTTTAGTTAATATTCGTTAACAAGTTGTTCCTTATCTGCTGTTTATACACTTGATTGTATAATATGTATATTAGCCACAATAAATTGGCATTGAACATAATAGTTTACATAGAAATAGAATAAACGTATTTTCTATAAATTACATACATTACTATAATTACTGTACTGACAGACTTTAAACAAGTGATGTATTACGAAAGGAAAATATTTAGGTACAATCAAATTAGCCGCGTTTGTTGTACGTTTTATAAATTTAACCAAATGATTTAAAACACATTGTGCACGTTGTACAAAAATTTTACAGTTGCAACTGTAAACAAACTTGTAACTTAAAAAAGCTTACAAAATTAATAAAAATACAAAAACTGGAATGATTGTTGCCACCGGATGAAGCGGATTTAAACATTTACATACTGATATTTCGTAGTTAAACGTTTCTTTGTTAAATATTTTCATGATTTTTCTTGTACAATAATTATTCTTTGTTATGCTTGAATACGGATCATTTTTGGAGCGTTTATGGAATATTTGGTTGTTCGAACTTTGTCTTATCTCGTCAGGAAGCTTGGAATATTGTCAACTTCCGGCTTTCATTGTAGATTCGAATATTTTCTATGTTATTGGACCTGACGTTTTTGTGAACTTTGGAACTTTCTTTGTTAATAGCTATGGGTCACTTCCGGTAGGAATGTGACATTCTTTGTTCTTGAGTTTTAGTATTTCCGGTATTCGGATATTTTTGGTGACATGAGTTCGAACTAGCCCCAGAAATAATTGGTATATAAGCAACCGTAAAATTGATTGTGATGATTACATTGGTTTGACTCTGTTGAGGCAAACAACACTGCTCTTGAGGAGACTTGTGCACTATTCCAAGTTTTTTACCCAGTAAAAATAAACATATTTATATATTATGGTAAATAATATGCTATTAATATTTCTACGACAATAGCATCGAGCAAATTGTAATGGTTTACTATGGATGTTTACATTGTCAAGTTGCCGTTGCATTTTATACACTTCCCAATTACAACGCGACCACTCGGCAGTCGGCCTACGTTGTTTTACGCTGCTTTGTCAGCTGAATCTTCTATCTGTACAGAGCTCTTGTAAAATTAATAAAGTAAATTTTTTGTAAAAATACGTGTTAGTGCCGCTTATTGTAAATGCTAATTATTTTTACCAAATTGACGTAATCAATATACTATGTATTTTAGTTAGGAAGAAATCAACTTTGTAATAACCCTGGGTTTTCCTTGATAGTACTTCCAACATTATGGCATCCATGATCTCCGATTTATCATTACCTACTAACTTTTCATAAAGTTTTATAGAGTAGCAATGGCTTTCTCAAACAGTTGTTGTTTTATACCTAATACATATGTATCTTTCTGTTATGGCTTCTCAACAGTAAAGCTTATTTGTACGAGCAAGCCAAGGAAAAGCTCAGCATTAAAAGATAATTTATGACTATATGGAGTTTAATGGAGTGATTTTTGCTGCTTATGAATAATCGCATTAACCTTTTGCTTTATTGAAGTATTAACTCAAAACTTCATGTATGATCTACTCCTGAAAAAACCACTGTTATTATTATAATTTTGTGCCATTTTCTATATGCTATAAATACTTAAAAGTTATGCTAAGATTCTTTATAATTAATATTATTAGTCGATTGCATACATACAAACTAGTTGGCTTATGTACTTAATTCGTGGGTTTTACTTAAGTCTGAATTTCATACAAAGCCTAGTTTCACAAGCTTTCTACGTTGAATGGAATTTGTAACGCTCCAGCTACAGACAGAAGATAAACTCATTTTAATTACAAAAGAATTCCAGAAGGAGAATAAATTCTAGAAGATTTTATAAGTTCATAATTTCAAACAATAAACAAACGGCACTATGCACAGGACGTAATATGCAATTTTCAGTACCACATGAATATCAGTCATTTTCATCCAAACAATAACTATGCAAAGCCAGTAATATGTAAGAAGAACAGAATTATTATACGTGTTTACGTTTCACACAAATGCAAATTTGAAATACATGTATACTGTCTCGTTGTAAATCCCAAAATCTTGCAGTAACATGGAAACAACTACACCAAAAGAAATGGGAAAGGGATTTTAAAACAGCACCCACATCGTTCCATGAAAAGATTATAAACGTAAACAACATTATTTTAATTTATTTTACGGCGGTTTATTTTACTTGTATTTTACATGCTATACATTCAAAAATCTAGGTACGTAAAAACAACCCTAGAGCAACTGAAATTATAAAAAATATAAAATACACTAAAAAATCTGCCATCTGCAATATAAGAAGCTGTTAAACAGAGAGAAATGTTACCAGTATTCCGTAGTGTTCTAAGGAAAGCAGGTCAAGCTGTTGAGATAGCTGGGAACTTGAAAAACTTATTACATTGCAAAACAAAATAAAATTGTTAGCATGGGTGCAGCAATGTTAGTGCTTCATATATACTTGCTTGTGTGTTTGGCCTCTATGACTGGAACTGCAGTTTTGATTTACAAGTATCCGGTAAGAGAAAACAAAACATTTTACAAATTGCTTGTTAAATAAAATAACCTGTACTTGTTTTATTTTTGAAAGGTTTTCCAAAGAGCAAGAACCGTTCCAGGTATCCTGATGGTCAACCTAGCAATTTGTTTTCTTCTACTGGTTGCTTTGGGTTGTCCACCCATTGCCAATTTGGTCTTTTGGAACTCAATTCAATATAACTGGGATCGAATTGTTTATCCAGCAATTCAAGTACTAAAATAATTCAATGTTCCAAATTACCACACTATCAATAATCAGTAAAAATAGTAACGTTTTATTACAATATTTGTTGCTTTTCTTTACAGATAATTGCAAAGTACCTCAGTCTCAACACAGCAATCGCCATTATAATTTATTTTTTCCATTTGTTACGTGAAGATTCATTTGAGAGAATTCTAGAATGGTATGAAGCTATTTGGGCTATGCTGCCAATCTGGATGCATGCAGTTTATTACTCAATCCAGGAATACTCTTATATGTACTCTTATACTCAGATATTAAAAATGTAATTGATGTGTTAGCTTGTGCAAAATGCTATTATTGACAACGTTTGTGCGAAAAGCTATATTTGTTAAGGGTTCAATGGGTAAGCACTGCCCTGTTGGTCATAGCATTTCATTTTTTACTTTGTAAAATTGAGGACTTTTTTGGTGCAAGTTTTGCAATCCCTTTTAAACATTTGAAATGTACGGCTCTTTAAACCATATCTAAACCCAAAACCATACAAGTGACGTTTACAAACGTGTTTTGGACTTATAGCATGTATTCATTATATTAAAAAGATACAATTATAATTACAAGTAATTCTGATTTAGAAATTATTGTAAATATTAAGCAGTTGTCACTAAAACAGGAAGCGGCTATTATTCCAATGTCTAAAAACATTTTCAAATAATTGTTATTACAATTGATTCTATACAGTTTTAAGTAAGAATAAAAGCATGCGTAAGATCTGATTAACATAAACATTGTTACCTTACTTTTTCAGAGTATCATATATATTTAAAACAAGTTTTTCTCAGTTGTGATTCCATGTAATGAATCTTTCTTGACTTTCTCCAACAAACCTCTTTAGAGATTTGAAGAAGCAATGTGATTTTTGCTATATAATGCTCGTATGACCTGCCAACATTGCCTGGCATGGGTATAACTTATGTTTACTAGAATGACATGAAAAAGTTCAGCAATAAAGGAACATAAACTATAGCAATATTTTGGTAATATTGTCACTGTTTGCTTTTCAAACTCTTCATTATTTTTAATTTGAAATAGAATCGATTCATTAGGAAGAATCTTTTTAATAACAGTTACATGCCTTATAATATGTAAATGTATTTTTTCATAATACATAAAAAAAGCATTAATAGGTGGGCATATTCATGCCCATTTCTAATCCTAATTGGTTAGTATATGCACTTATGGTTAAACTCTATGGAATTTGTACATAGATTCATAAGCTATTGTACGTTCTAATTTTAAATTCAGTAAAAACTGATTTAATTTACAAGCAGGATTCTAGAACGACCGAAAATATTATGAGTTTATTTAAAAGAATAAACAGAAACGGTACAGTTTACACAACATCAAATTGCGCTACATATTTACTTTGCACACAAGTTCAAATTTAATTATACATTTTACTTCAGTATCCAGAAAGCTTGCAGTAAACTGCGAACACTTACGCCAGCAAAAACGGAGAAAAAGTTTTTCCACAACATTGAAACCCTTCATAGATAAGATTACAAAAGTAAACAAAGTTATTACATTTTATATTATGTAGGTTTATTTGCACTGTACATGCTACAACCTCTAAAACCAGGATGCGTAAAATAAACATGTAGTGCCAGTTACATTTTATAGCATCTACAACAAAAAAACCGTTAAACAAGGCAACCTGCTTTCAGTATTCCGTAGTCACTTAAAGAAAACAGACCAATTGAGGTCAAATTGCCAAAATAGATGGAATTCTGAAAACTTCCAACAGTGCGAAAAAAGAACTTTTTGAAATGGGTGCAGCCCGGTTAGTGCTTCATAGTTATTTTTACCTGTGCTTGCTTTCTGTGATTGGGACTGCAGTATTGCTTTACACTTTTTGCGTAAGAATAGGAATTTCACAAATTGTATGTTTTGTATTACAAACTCAATATGTGTGTATTAATTTTTATATATTTTCATATTAAAATGTTTTTCAAAGAGCTAGCAGTGTTCCAGGTATTTTATTGGTTAATCTTGCCATTTGCTTTACTCTTCTGATTTTCTGGAGAACTCCAACCATTGCCGATGTCGTCTTTTGGATATCATTTGAGTAATATTGGATTCAATATGTTTACCCAGCAATTCATGTGTAACGTTTAACAGTTTAAGATATTTTCCGTTTCAATTAACACCTGTCATGACTCATGACGTGTAATTTTTTATTCTCATTGGTAACAGATACTTGCCAAGTATATATGTCTTAACATAACACTTGCTGTGATGGTCTGTTGCTTCTATTTGGTATGTGAAGATTTCCATGATGAGAGAATATTGGAATGGTACAAAGCTGTTTGGACTAAGCTAGCAATTTGGCTACATGCAGCTCATCTTTTTCTACAGGAATATGCTATCCGATATAATGAGTCATCATACAAACTTATGTTTTATTGCTTAAAGTATTTTTGTGAAAAGTGCTACATTCAGTACCTATAAGCGGGAATTTCATAGGAGGTTCCCATAAAATTTGTTTACTGCAATGTTAAGGTTCTGATATACTTTACAGTGGAATCAAACGCCACATTCTGTAATTCCATAAGAATTGTTGACAGCGTTGTTTCATAGACACAAAATTTTAAACGATTATAGACAGTTTAACAGAGCGTTAGCAATATTAAACATAAAAACCACCATGTCTTGTGGCACAGTCAAATGGACAAACTTTCCGTAAATGTTTGATATAAGTTTGTTGGAGTGTGGATCGACAATTTTTCTTTGTATCGAAATACACGGGATTGTATGGCCATCTAAAACACACGGGATCCAACACACGGGATCAGATAGCCATATAAAACACACGGGATGCCCAACACACGGGATCAGATAGCCGTCTAAAACACACGGGATTAGATAGGCCATTGTTTTATATTTAAATTGTGCTGTGTATTACTACCTAAAAATATGAAATACCTTTTCTGTTAATTTACATATTATTCTAATTTTGAGCCTACGTGCTATACTCGATGTCATTGTCATTTTACCTTTTTGAACACTCTGTAAACTCATGTAACCTCATTGTCTCAAAGAACATTCTCGATAGAAACTTGTAAACTCGTGTAACCTCAATTCTACAGAGAACAATCTCGAAAGAAGCTTTCTTGGGTTCGCCCATCTCATTTTTAACTCACTTCTCGTCTGACGGCCGAATTGCTCAGCGGCTCTTTTTTACCTTTCCATTTTTTTGCCTTGTAAAATAAACTCAGTACTTTTTGACTTATCAGCACAAATCTCTTGTGTTCGTTGTTCTACTCATTTTCCACCTCCAGGTGGCTTACGCGGCGAGAAGTCCAAGGCATAAGCTACGTTTTGTTTTTTAATCATCTTGTTTTAATCATCGTCTTTTAATCATCTTCAGTTTCATCTTATTGTTGCACATTCCCTACATTTTTTGACCATCATCATCCGAGCGATCTCCCAACCTTCTGCTTTGTCCACCTACATCATTGTCAGCAGCGAACTGCCCTAAAGTTTCCTTTTATTACCGACACCCCGGGTTCTCGCCCAAACAAAGTTATAACAGTGAACAAAATTTAAATTCCTAAGCAGTACTATAGAAGAGAACATGTCTCCTCTCCCACTCCTCCGTGTCAGTGAGACAAACCCCTCGCTCTCACTCCACTCATTATTTGCCCAGATCCTATCACTCACTCCCACTCCCACTCACCTGGGGAAAAAATTTGACCATTCCACTCCTCCCTCACTCTTCCAATTTTTAAGAGGCCCAAATGTGTCTTATATTGCCAAGAAAAGCAAAAAATGGTGCTAAAATTGCGGTTTACTAAGAAAAACATGGGAAAAATTGCAAGTTTTTTGCGGAAAATGCGCACTAAACCCACAAAAACTGCAACTTATGCACGAAAATATAGAAAAATTTAGCATTTTGGGGCAAAAATTACTAAAAATTCCTTTATCTTGTGTTCATTTTGAACCCCTCCCTCCCCTCCACTCATTTTGCTAGTTAAGTTCTACCCACTCACTCCACTCCACTCGCCAACTTGTTGAAAATTTGACCCCTCCACTCCACTCCACTCTTTCAAAGCCAAAAAATGCCTCACTCCACTCATTTTCCCCACTCTCACTCCCCCTCTATGAGTGGAGTGCCCATCACTGCTTGGAACTCAACTGGAAGCCTCTGCGTTCCACATCCCTCCAAACAACCGAAACAGAAGCATGGATCATCTCCACAGATGACCATTTGTTGGTTCTTATCAATTGAGAACGGACTCAAAAACAACTTTAACTGCGAGCAGCTTCGTAAGTTAACACAACAATGTTTAATTCATAATGAGTCTTCTTCTGATTACCCAGCCCCAGGATACATGATTCCGTTGACACCTACAAGCAACCAGAAGCTTTGCCTCAAGCGCTTCAGTGACCCTGGACTCCTCCGCATCGGCGGTCGCCATCGTCACTCATCACAACGCTGCCAGCAGAAATATCCGATTCTGCTACTAAATGGACATCACCTGACTTCCTCAATCATTGAGGCAACCGACAGCAAGCTTCTGCACAACGGACCAGGTCCAACAATGTTCCAGCGACTCTGGATCATCAACGGAACGGACATAGTGCGAACACTAACACGGAAAGGTGCCACTTGTGTTAATCATCGACCCCGCCTCCTGCCTCAGATAAAGGGTGATCAACCACCCTACCGAATTCAACAAGCGACAACACGTGATGTCGATCTCACAGGACCCAGTGTGCCTGAATCATCGGATTCGTCGGATCTTGATGCACCGACCCCAGCTTACATTCTGATTGGCGATCCAATCACAGCCCAGCCAGAACCTGATCTCTCGACAGAGAACGTTGCACTCCTGCAACGCAATTACATCGGACATAAGCAGCCCCCGCTGTTTTGGAAACGACGGACAGGCGAGTGCGTTACCCGCCCGCAACAACGACCTAAGAGGATGAAGTCATCCCCTGACCTGACCATGACAGCACTCGTGATCATCAAGGATGCGAGGCTACTTCTCTTCAAGTGGAAATTCGACTGCGTCACCGTGGTGACCCCTGATGCTGACAATCGTGCCCGAACTGCAATGTTAAGGACTAACGACGGTTAGGTTGACCGTCTCAACATTAAGCTTTGTCGTCACCCTCTCTCCAGTCCAACTCCGGGGTGGTGTAGCCCTAGAAAGGTTGTGCCAGCCTGGATGTTTGATGACGAGGTGGGGAAGTGACGATGGTACGCCCTAGCGCAAGTACCATGTTCCCTGGAGCCCTTACCGGTCAACCTACGCTAGCAGCGGTTCATCCTAAATTAAATTCATTTTTTAATTCATTTTTTAATTCATTGACATTGTTTTTTTTAATCTGTGACTATATTTCATTGTTTTATTATGTTGCCTCTACGGCAAGGCCGGGGCAGAATGTTGGAGTGTGGATCGACAATTTTTCTTTGTATCGAAATACACGGGATTATATGGCCATCTAAAACACACGGGATCCAACACACGGGATCAGATAGCCATATAAAACACACGGGATGCCCAACACACGGGATCAGATAGCCGTCTAAAACACACGGGATTAGATAGGCCATTGTTTTATATTTAAATTGTGTTGTGTATTACTACCTAAAAATATGAAATACCTTTTCTGTTAATTTACATATTATTCTAATTTTGAGCCTACGTGCTATACTCGATGTCATTGTCATTTTACCTTTTTGAACACTCTGTAAACTCATGTAACCTCATTGTCTCAAAGAACATTCTCGATAGAAACTTGTAAACTCGTGTAACCTCAATTCTACAGAGAACAATCTCGAAAGAAGCTTTCTTGGGTTCGCCCATCTCATTTTTAACTCACTTCTCGTCTGACGGCCGAATTGCTCAGCGGCTCTTTTTTACCTTTCCATTTTTTTGCCTTGTAAAATAAACTCAGTACTTTTTGACTTATCAGCACAAATCTCTTGTGTTCGTTGTTCTACTCATTTTCCACCTCCAGGTGGCTTACGCGGCGAGAAGTCCAAGGCATAAGCTACGTTTTGTTTTTTAATCATCTTGTTTTAATCATCGTCTTTTAATCATCTTCAGTTTCATCTTATTGTTGCACATTCCCTACATTTTTTGACCATCATCATCCGAGCGATCTCCCAACCTTCTGCTTTGTCCACCTACATCATTGTCAGCAGCGAACTGCCTTAAAGTTTCCTTTTATTACCGACACCCCGGGACACCAAACATTGGTCCTTCGTCCACCGGATCCACCTCAGAAACGGATCCTATCGTCAGGAGTTACTTTGGAAACCTCTACAGCAGTTCCAGTACAAGTGCTACCATGGCACTCACCGACTTTGAAAAGGCAGTAGTACAGATGCAATGTCTCAAGGACCATTTAGAGTGTCTGGAATTCATCGCGATCGATCATCATGCCACCACACCTCTTAACTCTATAGAGGTAGACTGCTACTTGGAGCAACTGGACGCCAGCAGGAACCAGCTTGCTCCCAAACAAAGCCAACTATGGCTCACAGCGCCAACAGGAACTGACATGGAGCCCCACCTTCAACTCTATAGGCAGTTGTGCCAACTTGGTATCAGACTACACTATAGTTTTCACGAAATAAAATCATCGTTACCCAAGCTATCTGGTCCATCGTCATCTTCCTCATCATCACACTCATCATGCTCAACGGAGCATCGCAGCATCAGCCTGTCACCCCTGGAACTACAAGAAAATCTACAGGAACGAGTTCCCCACCGAGAACCAGTCACCACCAACGCTCACAGTTCATCACTCACCGAGGTGGTGCCGTTGACTCAGCTCAAGAGCAACCTCACCGATGAAGCAGCTCGACAGCGTTTGGTGACCCAGCCAGCCCCAGCAACCGTCAGTGGATCTGCACCCAACGTGAGATCCAAAATCACCGAGGTGGACAACCAGACTGAGGTCAAGCTCCCCCTCCTCACCCATGAAGCTCGAAAGCAACAGCCTGTCATCGTCATCGGATCTGCAGCCTGCCTGAGATCCCCAGTTACCAACGTTCTCAACTCTACAGTCACCGAGGTGGTACCGTTGACCCAGATCACGGCCAGCCTCAGTGGTGAAGACGCTCGACAGCACCAGCCTGTCATCATCAACGGGTCCGCAGCCAAGCTGGGATCCTCATCATTCGCTACCGGGTCTGCAGCCAAGCTGAGATCCTCATCATTTGCTACCGGGTCCGCAGCCAAGCTGGGATCCCTCGTCAACTTTACCGGGTCTGCAGCCAAGCTGGGATCCTTCGTCAACACCACCGGGTCTGCAGCCAAGCTGAGATCCCTCGTCAACGCCACCAGGTGCCAGAGAGGATGTGCGCAGCCTCACCGCCTCTTCAAGTGCCCTAAATTCCAAGAGAATACCTCCCAGCATCAGATGAAGGAGGTTAACACCAGAAAACTATGCACCAAGTGCATCATCCTTGGACACGCATCGACATGCCACAGCAAGTCCAGTTGCAAGACCTGCAACAAGCGACATCACACATTGCTCCACCTAGGAGCCAACCGACAAGGTGCTCGACAGCAATCATCTCTTGCGGCTCAGCAGCAGCCACCCTCATCTTTAGCAGCTGAAACCTCAGCCACAGTGCAGAGTCATCATGATAATGTCCACCTGGGCACACTACACTCAGGAATCTTAGCCACTGCTAAACTTCAGGTCATCGGACCACCCGGAACACAGAATCCAGGAACTAGATCAATGGTTGACGGAGAGTCAACCAACTACAGCATCACTGACCGCTCAGCCAGAGCATTCAATCTACAAGTGCGCCGTGTCAACATCCCAATTACAGGCCCTGGAGAAGCTCAACTGGAATCAGCCAGGTTCACAACTCAATTCTCATTTAAAGCCAATTTTAATTTTCCTCTCTCCTACACTGTAACAGCCCTGATGATCAAGAGCATCAGCTCACACATCCCGACGGAGAGACTGGAAAGACACAAGTGGCCACACCTGAGCCACCTTCAGCTCGCTGACCCCCATCACCATGAACCTGCCCAAGTTGACATGCTACTCATCTGGAATCTGCTACAACATGAGAAGACGAATCGTCCTTCTGGAACCCCCGCTGGAATCATAAAAAAGCTGTGCTGGCCAGCAGCCGACGCCAACTCATCTTCATCACCCTTGGTCAACGCTCATCTTATCAACATGGATGTGCAGCTCCAGAGGCTTCGGGAAAACGAGACGACTCTCAACCAACCTCAGCTGACATTAGAAGAAACGACTGGCAAGAGACACTTTGCGCGAACGCATGCTTGGAACCAGTGATGGGCATTCAAATTTCACTCCCCTCTCACTCCCACTCCTCCGTGTCAGTGAGACAAACCCCTCGCTCTCACTCCACTCATTATTTGCCCAGATCCTATCACTCACTCCCACTCCCACTCACCTGGGGAAAAAATTTGACCATTCCACTCCTCCCTCACTCTTCCAATTTTTAAGAGGCCCAAATGTGTCTTATATTGCCAAGAAAAGCAAAAAATGGTGCTAAAATTGCGGTTTACTAAGAAAAACATGGGAAAAATTGCAAGTTTTTTGCGGAAAATGCGCACTAAACCCACAAAAACTGCAACTTATGCACGAAAATATAGAAAAATTTAGCATTTTGGGGCAAAAATTACTAAAAATTCCTTTATCTTGTGTTCATTTTGAACCCCTCCCTCCCCTCCACTCATTTTGCTAGTTAAGTTCTACCCACTCACTCCACTCCACTCGCCAACTTGTTGAAAATTTGACCCCTCCACTCCACTCCACTCTTTCAAAGCCAAAAAATGCCTCACTCCACTCATTTTCCCCACTCTCACTCCCCCTCTATGAGTGGAGTGCCCATCACTGCTTGGAACTCAACTGGAAGCCTCTGCGTTCCACATCCCTCCAAACAACCGAAACAGAAGCATGGATCATCTCCACAGATGACCATTTGTTGGTTCTTATCAATTGAGAACGGACTCAAAAACAACTTTAACTGCGAGCAGCTTCGTAAGTTAACACAACAATGTTTAATTCATAATGAGTCTTCTTCTGATTACCCAGCCCCAGGATACATGATTCCGTTGACACCTACAAGCAACCAGAAGCTTTGCCTCAAGCGCTTCAGTGACCCTGGACTCCTCCGCATCGGCGGTCGCCATCGTCACTCATCACAACGCTGCCAGCAGAAATATCCGATTCTGCTACTAAATGGACATCACCTGACTTCCTCAATCATTGAGGCAACCGACAGCAAGCTTCTGCACAACGGACCAGGTCCAACAATGTTCCAGCGACTCTGGATCATCAACGGAACGGACATAGTGCGAACACTAACACGGAAAGGTGCCACTTGTGTTAATCATCGACCCCGCCTCCTGCCTCAGATAAAGGGTGATCAACCACCCTACCGAATTCAACAAGCGACAACACGTGATGTCGATCTCACAGGACCCAGTGTGCCTGAATCATCGGATTCGTCGGATCTTGATGCACCGACCCCAGCTTACATTCTGATTGGCGATCCAATCACAGCCCAGCCAGAACCTGATCTCTCGACAGAGAACGTTGCACTCCTGCAACGCAATTACATCGGACATAAGCAGCCCCCGCTGTTTTGGAAACGACGGACAGGCGAGTGCGTTACCCGCCCGCAACAACGACCTAAGAGGATGAAGTCATCCCCTGACCTGACCATGACAGCACTCGTGATCATCAAGGATGCGAGGCTACTTCTCTTCAAGTGGAAATTCGACTGCGTCACCGTGGTGACCCCTGATGCTGACAATCGTGCCCGAACTGCAATGTTAAGGACTAACGACGGTTAGGTTGACCGTCTCAACATTAAGCTTTGTCGTCACCCTCTCTCCAGTCCAACTCCGGGGTGGTGTAGCCCTAGAAAGGTTGTGCCAGCCTGGATGTTTGATGACGAGGTGGGGAAGTGACGATGGTACGCCCTAGCGCAAGTACCATGTTCCCTGGAGCCCTTACCGGTCAACCTACGCTAGCAGCGGTTCATCCTAAATTAAATTCATTTTTTAATTCATTTTTTAATTCATTGACATTGTTTTTTTTAATCTGTGACTATATTTCATTGTTTTATTATGTTGCCTCTACGGCAAGGCCGGGGCAGAATGTTGGAGTGTGGATCGACAATTTTTCTTTGTATCGAAATACACGGGATTATATGGCCATCTAAAACACACGGGATCCAACACACGGGATCAGATAGCCATATAAAACACACGGGATGCCCAACACACGGGATCAGATAGCCGTCTAAAACACACGGGATTAGATAGGCCATTGTTTTATATTTAAATTGTGCTGTGTATTACTACCTAAAAATATGAAATACATTTTCTGTTAATTTACATATTATTCTAATTTTGAGCCTACGTGCTATACTCGATGTCATTGTCATTTTACCTTTTTGAACACTCTGTAAACTCATGTAACCTCATTGTCTCAAAGGAAATTCTCGATAGAAACTTGTAAACTCGTGTAACCTCAATTCTACAGAGAACAATCTCGAAAGAAGCTTTCTTGGGTTCGCCCATCTCATTTTTAACTCACTTCTCGTCTGACGGCCGAATTGCTCAGCGGCTCTTTTTTACCTTTCCATTTTTTTGCCTTGTAAAATAAACTCAGTACTTTTTGACTTATCACCACAAATCTCTTGTGTTCGTTGTTCTACTCATTCTCCACCTCCAGGTGGCTTACGCGGCGAGAAGTCCAAGGCATAAGCTACGTTTTGTTTTTTAATCATCTTGTTTTAATCATCGTCTTTTAATCATCTTCAGTTTCATCTTATTGTTGCACATTCCCTACATTTTTTGACCATCATCATCCGAGCGATCTCCCAACCTTCTGCTTTGTCCACCTACATCATTGTCAGCAGCGAACTGCCTTAAAGTTTCCTTTTATTACCGACACCCCGGGTTCTCGCCCAAACAAAGTTATAACAGTGAACAAAATTTAAATTCCTAAGCAGTACTATAGAAGAGAACATTAAACATAAAGACTGAACTTTGTTTCTTGGATTATTAGTTCACATTCCATACACAAGTTTAATATGCACTTGACAAGTCATAACATAGTCAAGCATGGACGCCAAAGAGTTAATTTTTATTTCTTAATCAATACGTACAAAAGAAAGTACAAGTAAAAAATACTGATTTCATGTTTCCAGTATTTTTTCGTGTGTATTTGTTTGTCTTATAACAATTGATGTGCTTACCATAAAAGTACACATTTTTTATATAGGTAATGGCATGAAAAAATAACCTATGTGTACACATTACCATACGCAAGCTTATTACTGGCGTATGGTAATCTATAAGTGCCTTTCACAAGACCCACAAATGTATCATTAGTTTACAGTTAAAAGCAAAATCTTAAAGGCGTTAAAGTAAAGCTTGAAGTCATTTTGTTGTCAATGCACAAAAGTCAATTTCGAGTAGGAAAGACGCTTTATTTGCTTAAGTTTACCAACTGTGCTGTACTCAATCAGTTCTAACGTTTGATGTTACATTTGATAAATTTATTATATGCTTGTTTCAATATGTTTAAAAGATTTGCTAAAAATAAGTCCATCTAATGTGCAAAACTTAGCTCCGTCTTATCCTAATACTTAATATCCTAAGTATTACAAGTAACTTTCAAGTAATCAGTCTGAAAAATTAAAACCAAGCAAGCTACCTTAGTGTTCTTAGCAACAGCATTGGCGAGAAACTTACTTTACATAATTAAGTTATATTCTAATGTCACACACGTGCCTGATTCTGTAAAAAGTGCGTGGGCAACAGGCGCGTGTGTAACTACTATAGTTGTGAAGAGTTTAGTTGCCAAGAGCTTGCCGGGCGTGGAGTATCAAAGATCATTAAATTAGCTAACAAGCCGAACAACAGACCAATATGTGTTAGGTATGTCATCGTCCACAGAAATACACGTTTTACTCAGACACTAAGTTTTGGTTTTCTTGTATACTAAAATGTTTTACATCATGTATTTTCTCTTATTACTTTTTGTTGTTGTAAACGCAAGTGTATCAACGTATGAACCCAATTGCTACTCTGCTATTGTTTCAGAAATTATTTCCCCTCTTTTAAACTCTATAAAAAATAACAGGGACAGAGACTACGAACTGTTGTATTATTCATTTCTACACAATTTGAAATACGACGATTCAGTTATCAGACAGCTCACATTTCAGAAAAACAATGCAGGTGTTGGAATTGAGTTTCCTTATAAACATACGCAACCGTATCACATTATATTTGCTCGAACAACAAACCTTCTATCAGTCAAACGTTTGTTTCAAACATTTCGCCAATTGGGAGCACATCTAAGATCAGTCTTTCTACTTTTCAATTGTATGCCGAGCGACGTGACCATCGACGAATCAACCCTATGGTCAAAAGTCTTAAATGTTCCAGCGGTAAAACTTGTAATGAATATAAATATTACTAAAAGGAAGTTCAAGTGTGAAGTTTCTGTAATTTGCAACGGTTATTGTAATCCACTCAAACAGTTCAATAAACGCTGTACATCTGCTATTCCAGAAATCCTGAATCCGATTTCTATGCATCGTAAATTGTTTAGAAATGCAAATGAAAGAACAATTGATGCCATTATATATCTAAAAACTAGTGCGTATTTCGATGCAGGTTGGTATGGTAATGATTTATTTGCCTGTCGACGTTTGTTATTTAAATCAAAGGATCGAGATTTCTGCAACAGTAATATTATGTCCACAATATTATTAGCGGATATTCATAACTTAACTGCTAAACTGATTTCAAAAAAGGATAAAACGGCGTACAAACACAGGATATATTCAACAGGACAGTACCTGATTAACGATCATAAATATGGAAACCCAGGCAAATATAATATAGAATCCTGGTATTGGAAGACTGGTCTGCGCTATTCAGCTCACGTTGTTTCTAGTTTATTACATTGTCGTAGTTTCCAGAAAACTAGAGAAAGTAGAAGTATAAATTTTGGAGTTTGGATTTCTGCACTTTCACCCACGATTCTGGCAGTTACGTGCTTAATGATAATTCTTATTTTAATTTTCGCAGTTCGAAATGTCTTTCTGAAAGATATGTTTGAACTGACTGGGTTGATAATTGGAAATACGATTCCATTTCGATTTAAAAAGATAAAAGGTACAATTCTGCTTCAAGTACTAGGATTATTTGTTTGTAATTTTTACAGCAACGGAATAATAAGTGTGGTTACAGCCCCACAAACAACGATAAATATTTTTTCTTCTATCAAAGAAATGATTGAAAGTGGCTACAAGATATTATGGGATGAAACGTTTGCTCTGACATCACAGTACTTTGAGCCTAAAACAAACAACTTATTAGAAACAGCATTTAAACACAGTCTACACTTCGTGCAGGGCGATGTATTTGATTACAATGTGCAAGATTATATTTTGAATCAATCTGCTATATACTGCGACTCATACACTTGCCTAGATTTCACGCTTAAAATTAAGCAACGTTTAAAAGACAGATATGGACTAACTGACGTTCAGTGCTCAGTAGTTCCTTTCAGAAACTCCTCTAAATATGCGTACGTAGAAATTTACACTGTAAATAGGATGTGGTTGTTTCAAACGTTTTCAAAAATACAGGAAAGTGGTCTGGTAAATGCTTGGGAATTGTGGGCTGACGCTGCTTTTTATGCAAACTATGATTTTATTAGAAAAGGTATTTATAATCCTTTTCCAGTTTCTGCAATACCAGCAAAAGACAAAATAGATATAAAAGGGTTTGCTGCAATAGTCATTCTTAATTTCTGTTTTATTACTCTAAGTTGCCTTTACGAGCTTAAGCTTAGATTTTTGACTACAATAACAATACCGGGAAAACATGTAATTAGTCAAATGCTTAGCATATTCTATCAAATCAAGGAAAGATTACAAGGTGTAAAAAATTGTTTTTTGACTAAGAATAATATAATAGTTATTAGTAAACGTTGGTTACAACATGAACATGATGCAAACCTTATTCAGCATGAGATAGGTAAAATGATAGATAAAATACCAAGAGTTAAAAATAGTGTGGTAAACAAACCAACAGATATTAAATTTATAGATATTTAATCAAAACGAGTTATTGTAATAATATCATTCAAGGCTCAGGAGTCTATTTAGACACCCAGCGTGTCTATACAGACACGCTAAAAAAGCATAAATATAAGAATCCAATCCTACAATAAAATCAAATGGCTGAATGTGAGCAATACACATTGCTTGAACCGTGACTGAGTTTTAACTTTAAAATTTGAATTTGTATATGTTTTCTAAAAATGGTTTTGTTTTAATTTTTGTTTACGTTTATCCACGCGAAAAAATTGTATTCATTTTTCTATCAACGTTGATTTAAGCCTTTAGTGCATGTTATTTCAGGGAATCACTGTATAGAAGTGTTTCTTGTCTTGAATACTATAAAATATTTAATTAGTTTGACATAATAACATGAGAAGGCACACGGTAAATAATGCTTCTAAAAATATGCAATTTATTAAAACTAACTGCAAACAGATCATAAATGTTTGTATTAGTGCAAGCTCAAGGTTATAATCGTATGCTTTTTACATACTTTAAAGCTTTCAGTTTCCCAATTATATAAAAACTGTGTGTTTCAACCAAGTTCAAAATGCTATTGTAAAGCATTTGTGTAACTTTTTTGTACCACTGAATAAACCGTTTAGCAAATAAATTTTCAAACATGCAACATACAATACCCAAGCAATTGCCGATAAACACAATTAAAAATATCAATCGCAAGTTACCATATATAGTCATTTTGTTAAACTGATCTACCAAAACTATACTTTTTGTACGGTTCATATCATTCAGCAAATTTCTCCACCAATGCCATATTCCGGATTTGTGCATAGCACTAATTCTTATCAAAATGTTGGAGGGAACGAATCCTGCTGGATGTATTGAAATTGAGGGAACATTGCTATACTTTTGTTTTATAATTTTTGCCCCTTTGAATTTCAATTTATCTTCCAGGCCTTGCAATAAGCGCATTGGCAAAGCAATTCCAGTTTGATTACACGTTTCTAATATTTTTACCAGTTCTTGCTCTTCTCGATTAAGGTAGTACTCCTCTTTGTTTTTAATCCATTTGTTACTTTTAATTTCCGTTAAAATACTTTTTACAGTTTCAAACGGCATCAGTTCTGACGCATTTATCACCAAATCAAGGTCAATCGATAGATTTGATCTTACTTGCGGTGGTTCACGATAGCTGTCCAATCGTAACGTATATAACTCAGACATAATGTATCCTGCAGCACCTAATCCGTACATATGACCATTGTGCTGAGATGATATTACGTCAAATGGAACTTGTTCATTGTCAAATATTAGGTCTGGTATGGATATTAGCCTACTTCGGGTATAAAGTTTAAACCCATTTGCAACCAATTCTTCTAGGGTATCATAGTAAACTTTTCTTTCTGGTGACATCATTTTGTAAATATTTGTACTTTTGTATGCGTTGCTTATAACAACACCAGAAAGTGTGAATGTAAATACCAAAAGTTTTAAAGCTATGCTTTTTGACACAAAAAGTTGCATTTTGTCTGAAAATGGGCTTCCATCTTTCAACATAACGCGTATCATTATGACCAGATAATCAAAATATTTAGTAATTAAGTCAAAATTAAATTTGAAATTACTAGCAGCCTGAAGAAATACTGCGATAACGACTATTGTAATACCAAGAAAGCTCCAGATCCATTTATCAAATATTTGAAATAGATACATAATGTTAATTCCGTCTACGTTTTTCACACCACTGCATACTACAATACCAATACTATTTATTATATATTTATTATAGTGTTTGCCAATGCATGTGGTTGATATAGCTTGTACATCCTATATTCTGTATTAACTTCTATTTTCATAACGCCACCTGTTTTCATTCCAATTGCTGCTTTTGATTCAGGAAGCGTAGTTTCTTTTTTATTCCGTTGTAACACAAATGGGTTCCATCGGTGGTAAAATAGCTATAATTTTTCATAATTTCTGTCCACGTGTGCACTTCTACGTGGGCGAGTTGTTGAACAATAGAGGAATACTTTTTAACAACCTGGTAAACACGCTTTCTTTTATGTGTTAGCAAATTTGTGCACAAATCAAATTGACTAAATGTTTCTGCGTAGGCGGTTTCAAAGGAGCTGGCAGATGTTGCCCACAAGTTGTTTAAATTAAAAAGCCACCAATGTATTAATCCATGATCTCTGAACGAGTATTCAATGCCTGATGTTAAAAATACGTCTGTTTTCACTAAATTTTCAATCACTTGCAAATTTATGTCTGTACAGCGGTAGCAAATTTCCAGCTTTTTGATGATTATCGCCTCTGGTTTAATTTCAACTGCAAAAAATGTACTGGAAATAGCTCTAGAATTATAGTTGCGTTGGCTGATTGACGTCACCCAAAATTTTTGTATTTGATGCACCAGCGTTCTGTTCATATTATTTTGCAGTACAAGTATATTAATTATGGGCATCTGCTTTCCAGATGGAACAAGCAGTTGTTTTCTGATGTCAAAATTCTCAAAAACTTCCAGGTACGTAACATACTTAAATAGCGAAAAGAATTGAGCTAATCTAACAGTTTCTGTTAAATACACAGGAGAAAATAAAGTAATGTCTGCCTGACAAGTCCATGGTTTAGTGTGCAGGGAAAACTTTGCGAAGTATAGTTTAGAACATATATCATCAAAGTAAGCGTCGTGTAACAATGTAGAAATTTGACATGGTCCAGAAATACTTTTATTGCTGTCTTTAAACAAACCCCAAGGTATCCAGGCCATGTACTGCATAACATGTTTTATAGCTATGCTAATTGATTGCCTTGACAACAGGGCAGGTTGAAGACGTCGTAAAATTAGTGGTATCGTAAGTGAATCAGGAATTTCCACATGATCAAAATAGGTTATATGTATCAGACACAACTTTTGAATGAAAATTTTTTTCAGAATTTTAGCAAAACTGGTAATATCTTGACTGTGGTAAGTCCTAGATTCAGTGGATAACTTTTGTAGTTGTGGAATATGGTGTTGGTCTAAGGAGTAGGAGTTTAGTTGTTCTAACAAAAAATCAAAGCTTCCGATTGAAAGGTTAAAAGCAAAAACCTTATTCACAGGAACTGATAATACGACATAAACTAAATAAAATTGAACACCTTTAAGGAACTTGGCAAGTTTCATTTTCCAAAATTTCGTTGGAAGAGAACTGGCTACTAAGTAGAATTTCTTGAAAGAAGCAATAAATGCTAACGAATAATTATCACGGTTGTTTTCAAGTATAGTGTAATTTACACTGGAATGTGAGACGTTTGTGACAAAATATTGCTTTATTCTTCTCACGTTTAAGTATAATGTATTGCGCTGGCTTTCGGTATTTGAAATGATAAAATTTGGTTGTAGTGTGTGGCTATCTAATTAAATAGTTACTTTTGTATAATGGGTAAATAATTATGTCTCTTTTTGCTACGGTAATAGTAGCTTATCTAATGTTATAAATTAATGCTGCTAGCAAATTACCTAACCAACCCACGCGTATCTTTGTGTAGTTCATAAACTCAGTTTCATATTTTGAGCGAGTTTAAAGCGAATTAAAAATTTCAAGATTTGTGTCCTTCAGTGCGCTTTATCCTACCCGATGTAACAGTATTGTAATATTTTATTTGGTTGAGTTTAATTTTGCATAGAAAAATTTGGTAATTCGAAATCCTTTGCGTCATTTCTATATAATTGTGTTAACTAATATTGATTTAGGCATCCTGGTTTATGCTTAAAATCAAACGTGCAATTACAAATTAGTTGCTTTAAACCTTATAATATTTGCATTTCCTTTTTATTAGATAATACAAATTCCTGTGCTAGTTTTAGAGCATTGAAGCTACAAACTACAATCTGTTTTTGCACTAAGCTAAAGCTTAATATTTGCTTTGTGTATTGTGCGCTGCAAAACTTGACTCATTTCTACGTTTTGTTTTATTCCTAACAACTTGAGGTAAAGCAAAACGAACTATTCACTGTTTTGTTTTCATTACTCCTATCATTTTTCATTTTATACTCCTATAATCGATTTTTCTTTAACCTAGTAAGCAGGATGTTAACGATGAAATTTCCAGAGCATTTGGATCGGCTTTTATTCCTTTTCTGTCATTAAACCAAACTAAAATTTTTGTAAAAAAACATGGACTATTTTAAGGTTACAAAAATTATCATAAAAATAGATTTAGCTTTTTAATTTGTTTATTATATGATATTAAATTTAGTAGCCTTACATTATGAATGTCACAGGACAAAAAAACTTTTTTCGTAAGCACGTTTCCACTTTTGAATAAAATATGTGCAGCCGTCAAAAGGTGAATATTTCTGAAAGTGCTTTAAACCTTAAATTCTACCGCACCTTGTAATGGAGTGTTTTAGTTTCTCTTGGTAAACAAATGACCCACTGAACCAGATATTCAACAATTAAACTTATACGTTAAAACACAAATGTTAGTATTCTTAAATAAATGCAAAAATTAAGCAAATTAAGGAGCTAATCCTTCATGTTATGCAAGAGTCAAAAGCATTTGAAAACTCGAATTTTCTTCGAACTTCGAACAAACTGCGAATTTTTAAAACACGCCAAAAAAATTTTAAAAACTTAGAAAAGCCCAAGCGAAGGAAGTGGTTGCTTGCTGCTTGCTGTGACAACCTTTTCCTAATATTGATTCTAATATTGTCCCAATATTAACTTTGGATAGCAGCACACATTAAAAATATTAATTCTTTAGTAAAAAAATGGTGAATAAAGTTGCCTGAAGTCAGTGCTGGGTTTTTCCCCTGAGTATAAAGTTAATTAAAATGCCCTCTAATCTTATGTATCAAACTTTAAACTTAAACCAAAAAGTAACAGATAAAGTGTACCGTTATCGTTCCTTCATAATCTGGAATCATGTTTCTAAACAATTCGAAATCGAAGATGGCTTTTGGCTACACACTTTCATGACATATTTTGTTAACCTTGTAGTAGTCGGGGGAATATTAGGACCTGCGTGTATTTACGTCCTAATGGACGCTCTATATCATCCATATATATCATTAGTTTATTACCAAGTGTTCCCGATTTTATGTACATGCCTTGAGTTTTCTTATGGTATTCTCATTCTAACAATCTTTTATAACCAGCGCTTAAAACACAAATCTCTGGTTCCATGGTTGAACAAACTGTTAGAATTTGAGGCCATGGTTCAGCAAAACTTCAAATATTGGAAAATGTCAAACACGTCGGTAATCAAGTTTTTGATGGAAGATGATAAAATTGATTGGATGGGCGTGGCTGCGCTTTTTCTTGTGATTTGCTTTAGTGTTATTCCTGGTTTTCTTCCTATATCTGGAATATATCTTGGAATTGATGCTACATGTTTAATGTTCAACAGAGCTCTAACCTTGGAATCGGAAAGCGTGATTTTGAACATTGGTGCGATTTTGTTTCGAGTTATGATAGTAACTTTGTGCATTGTCGAAGGTTGTACTCAGTTCCGCACGTTTCCTGTATACGGACTAGCAGTTTTTAAGTCAATTAGTAACTGCGTTGAAGTTTTTGAAACTTTGATCATTTCACACGATAGCTTACTTTACCTGAAACAATTGCAACTTATTTTCATTGTAATAGATGATTTTGTATCTCCAATAATTACCAGTTGCATGTGTACTCTGTTTTACTTAATAATTGCTTGCTGCGCTGTGACTATTGTGCTACCTGGGATAATTCCATGGCATATTTATATAGTATTTCCGTTATTTATTGTATTGAAAACAATTATTGTATTTTTGTTATTTTACCTTGTTGTTAAAACAAGTGAAGAAAGTATTAGACTGAAAACCAAGTGGACGAAAAATTGGACAGTGCTAACAAATTGTAGCAGTAGGAACAGAAAATTGTTGCAACGGTCCGTTAAGAGCATAAGGCACATAATGTTTACATATAGCTCGTTAGGAAAAATTACCAAAGCAACGCGTACGGACTACATATACTCTTTAGTTTGTTACACTTCCAACTGTGTTTTATCCATCCGGCCGTATATTAGCAAGAATGATTAACAATTACTACGATGCGGTGCATTTGTCAATAGGCTAGCTGGCTTGGGCTAATATTATTTCTGGAACACCTCAAGATCACATATATTCGCTTTTGTTTATTTTAAGGTATTTTTAAGTGCTAATTTTAATAGTAATTTACAATAGTAATCAAATGCAGGGTTATAGGGCACACCGATTTCAAAGACTTGTCAAACGCCCCATGGCTTTTGACGCATTCTCATTTGCAAATAAACCAACATACAACATTTTATATTATGTTGCCACTTTATTGCAACCTTTTCGGGTGAAAGTTGAATTTATTTGAAGTTTGAATTTGCGTACAAAGTACTTAGGCAACGCAAGTTTTTGTTATGTAAATTGTGTCGCTTGTTTTGGTGTTTCAAATTATCAACTCATAGCAAATTTATAGATATACCAAAATATTTTTCAAGAATTCTAGTAAAAATCTGTGCATACATAACCTTGAATTTTAAAATGTTCATAGGACGTCATAGGGTTTGTGCTTATTTCAAATATCAGCAATTGGTATTAATAAGTTTGCCTAACTTGGAATTTTTACTAAGAATCACAGATAAACTTTACAGTATATTTTAAGGAATATAATTGTATTAACTTGAAACTTTTAAGCTCAGCAATGTTACCCAATATGCTGTAATTTACATTTAAGTGGTTTTCCGTTAAGAAGGAACATTTCAAGTTAGAAAAATAATTTTACGGATACTTTTGAATTACAATAATGACTTTTGGTCTGTAGTTTCTACCAACCAGCTTAATCTTCAGTTTCTTCATACTATCCAGTTTAATAATAAACGAGTAATCAAAGTCTTATTTTCCTAACGCTATATTATATTTGATTTATGCAAAAAGATTGCAGTTTGAAGTAAACCTAGTAAATTTAATTAATTTTTCAAGCAAACCAGCAATTTGACCAACTAATATTTAACAAGCACTTAGTAAGCCATCACACGAGTACCTTGTTTCGTAAAATCTATACTTATGTTGTATATACACATACCCTCATTAATCATAATGCTTAATTTGCTGTAAAGGAAGTGGAAGTATATATAAGTCTTTACCAGACTATATCTACATTCCGCTACTAGTAGTTGATTAGAAATTATATTAAAATTAATCTAGTAGAAAGCAGACCTGGAATCGTTGAGATATCCAAAAGTTATTATACTTTGCTGTGTCTAACACTTAGCAACAACATTGCATTCAAATACCCTCCAATCCCATAAAAATGCTAACAAAACGTGTTGCTATATTACTACTTTTACTTAAATTTCTTAGTTCGGTATGCCGTCAAATGGACTAATAACCAAATTGACTAACTTTGAATTAGTCAATGTTTACCTCAAAAGCATTCGAAAGTTCGTATTGACTAAGCCCATAGTACACACTGACTAAACTTACATATCATGTATTTTGAAGGACACGGAAATATTTGTTTGCTTACTGCATGCATCAAACCGAGTTTTGGCTAAAGAATCTTGTTTCGAGACTTTATAATATTTCAAAATACTTCGAACAGTTATTCTTAAGTCTCTGCATCACACATTTTGACATTTTAAAATGGCATCAGATTTTACTGAATATTCAAGTTATTTCGGAAAAATTGAAACGTGCAAGAAATATTTATTAAAATTCTGGACTAAAAACTATAAAAATTATTTATACCGACTAATGATCATTTCATATACATAGCTAAGCATTATGGATAAATGTTTTTCTGATTCTCTGACTCAATTTCCCCAAGAGGATGACCAGTCTGGCTCAAAGTCAGCATGGCTACTTACTATAATGATTAGCTGTACCAAAAACTTAAATTCCAAAATTTGGTGCGATTTTTATATGGGGGTTATCTCCCCTTATTGCCCATAAAAATTTGTGAATTTTATGGAAATTAGGGTCAGTAGTGCGTACCACCACCATCACTGTGGAATAGCCACTCTTGTCAATCCTGTGAGAGAAATAGCGTTGAGTCTTTTGAAGCAGCCCGACAAAATAGTAGTTTTAAAGGACAGTTTCTACAATTCCTGCTCTTAATGTAGGGCTATCAAGCCTTATGTTTTATTTTGTAGAATGTTTCGTGAATACATCCTGAGGTGAAATAAAGAAAACTTCTTTAGTTCGTCTTATCTTCAATTTCGTGATGCAAATTTTTAGTACTATCAGTGCTGTACTAACTCCGGATTAATGTGTCTTGGAATAGTCCAACGCCAATGTAATAAAAGGTGCCAATTCTATGAGTAGTAAAGAGAGACATGTAGTTGAAGAATTTATTTATTTATTTATTGATACAAGTTAGCAACCTTACTGCAAGGTAATTACGCTAACACAGTTAAAATCAGATTCGGTAATACTAAGTTATTTCTAGCGGCTATGTGGGAAAACCCCAAGTTGGCACTTGTGTATCGAAATTCTTGGGGAAAACCAATAGCAGTGCTGACCCAGTGCCAGGCAAACAGCACTCCATTTGGCGCTATCGTCAATTACAGAATTGTCATTTAGTTTTACATTTAGATTTACAAAATTGTCAATTAGTTAATAATATATTTTAGTTAGTTTTAAGGTATTATATTGTATGCACATCTATATTTATATACGAACATTTTGTTAATAATTTGTTGTTATTTGGTTTATTACATCATCAATACATGATAAATCACAAGCGGAGTCATCAACTATTTTATTGGCTTCTATTAAATGATCTTTCAGTAGAGTTTTAAAAGTCTTTATTGGTCGCATGTTTCGTATGTTTTCCGGGATAGAGATCCAGGATTTCGTCAAATGATATTCTAAGAACGTTGAACAGTTTTGTTTCTTTATAAATGAATGTAGTTCTTTTCTTGTTTGTCTGGTCTCCACCTTGTTCATATTGATGAGCCCTTTAAACACCTCAGGACAGATGCCGTGGAACGATTGATATGCTAAAATGGCAGTGACATAAGTGTATTGATTAGTAGGTGATAGCCAATTAGGCTTTCTGTCAGGAAAACGCTGTGTTATCATTCGTTTGCAACTGCTGAATATTTTGTTTGCCACTTTAAACACTTTAGCACTGCAATCACCCCATACAATTATCATATAATAAAGTTTTGATAGAACTAAAGACTCGATCAATAAATTTAATTGGCTAAAGTCGAGAACATGCCTAATTCCACGCAAAGCCCATAAACTTTTGTTGCATTTCTTTCTCAGTTGGGAGAGATGAGTTTCCCAAAACAAGTTGTGGTCTTTCCATAGTCCTAGGCTTTTTATTGCTGCTGATGGTTGTATGCTTTCATTGTTCACTTTCAAGGTAAAGTTTTTATAAAAGTCGCTTTGATACTGTGGACAGATAAGCAGAAGATCAGTTTTTGAAATATTGACACTTAGTTGGTTGTTATCCATCCATCTAAGAGCTGCATCAATATCCGCTTCCAGTTTTCTCCTGTCTTCTTCAATATTGGTTGGTTTAATGGAATGTACTAATTGTGTGTCGTCAGTATATAATGCTGGCTTACTACTTACAACTGTTATCGGAAAGTCGTTAATAAAAAGACTGAAAATTACAGCAGATAGGCATCCACCTTGCGCCAAGCCGTTAACAGTGTAAACAATTTTAGATGAGCTACCGTTTAGGTAAACGTATTGCCTTCGTTGGTTTATAAATGAAATAATCCATTCATGAGTGATCCCGTACCATTCCAATTTCCTTTTAAGAATTTTTCTCACCACTGTATCGTAGGCCTTTCGGATATCTAGTGCAGTAATTGCTGTTGCACTCTTATCTTCTAGATTGTCTTTGACCAATCCCTTGACGTAGAGTTCAGCGTGGTGTGTACTGTGATAAGGCCGGAAGCCAAACTGTTCCTTATTTATTATGTTGTTGTCTAGTATGTATTTTATGAGCTGCTGGTATATGCATTTTTCCAATAGCTTTGCAAAAACAGGTAAAATTGATATTGGTCTGAACTCGTTGAGGGATTTTGGTGTATCAACCTTGGGTACTGGGATAATTTTTGCTAACTTGAGACTTGATGGAACTATTCCACTTGTTATAGATGCATTGAAAACTTCCGTCAGTGTAGACACAATTTGGGGATTAGTAATTGCGCTTTGTACAATTGCATTATTCAAACCAAAAGCATCTTCGCATTTGCTATCTTTGTTACGAAAGGATTTCCACGCTTTAATCACGTCACCAGTTGTTAACGGTATTATTTGAAATACCTCACTCGGAGTTTGGATAGCATGTGGTTTTTCTAGTTCCGTAACTTGGGGGATTGAAGTATTTTCGTCACAAATACTTTTGAAGAAGTCATTTATTTTATCAGGTTTAAAGTTCATGGGGGCTTGATGTTTTGATTTGTGTAGTATTTTGTTCATAGTAGGCCAAAAACCGTTTTGTTTAATTTTTGCGTCAATGTGATTAATAGTATCTCTTGTTATACAACGTTTTACTTCTTGTCGAATTGATTTGTAGAATTGGCCAACATATGAGTCCTTAGTTTTTCTGAATATTTTATGAAGTTGGTTTCGTAGTTTGATGTTTTCTCTTGTTGACTTTGATATGTGTTTTTCTCGAGGATAGAGGGTTATCTTTTTATTTCTAGTAATAATGTGCTTATTGTAGAACTGGGAAATGGTTGCCATTAAATTATCCAAGTTTTCTTCCACGTTTTTAGAATTGTCATAGCTGATATGTAGTTGGTTGAGGGCAAAATTAAAGTCATCATTTCCCAGTTTTTTATAGCATTTGTACGAGATAGTTTTCTGTGGGTATATTGTTTTGGATGTTTTGTAACTGCGCATCACAGCAGCATGGTCTGAGAGATGAGGATCTAATACGTTGGCTTCGACTGTTTTTGTGTTGTTTGTGATGATAAGATCCAACGTAGCATTTCCTCTTGTAGCTTCATTAATTAATTGTTGTAAGTTGAACTTTTGTAGTATATGGTCCAGCTTAGAAAGTGACCATGGTTGTCTCAAGTTGAAATCGCCCAGGCATATAAAGTCACTTTTACATTTTAATACTTCTTCAAAAATTAGCTCAATTGCACCCATGTCATTTTTTACTTGTTCTAAATTATAGTTTGGTGGACGATATATACATATGATTATTAGAGGTTTGGAGTGATCCCACTTGACTCTAACCACGGTAACTTCAACACTAGACAGTTCTTCAATTATTTCTGAACAATTTAATATGAATTCTTTTGACTTTAGCCATTCTCTGATGAAAATGGCGACTCCTCCGCCTTTCTTTTTTCCTGTGGATTTTAAGCATCTGTCTTTTCTGTAGATATCAAAGTGGTTAATGAATTGGAGGTCGTTTTCATGAGTTAAGAAAGTTTCAGTAGCACAAAATATGTCAATATTATGATCATGTAAAAATAGATTAACAGAGTGTTGTTTTGTAGAAATTGATTGTACATTCAGGTGAGAAATTTGTAATTTGTGAGAATCGTTTCGTCGTCAGTCCTGCCTAGTTATTTTTGTTGCAGGTTGCTGTTCTTCGGATTCCTGTTTGTCTTCAGTTGCAGTAGAGGCTTGTGTCGTGGAGCTAGTTTCGTCACGTTTCCTTTTTTTGTCTTCAATGTCTTCAGTATCCATTTCTTCTGAATGACCTACATTAGTTTCAGCTTTGCGAGTTTCTGCTCTCCGACGCTTTTCCTCCTGTTGCATTTTTGTCATGTCTTTGCGAACAGATATGTTTTTGAATCTTTCATCGCCTTTTAATTTCTTGCAGTTACTAAGCGCTGTCCACACATCATTCTCAGTATAGAAAGGTCGAACCTTTCCTTTTCTGGCATATCCTGTTCGGTTTTCTTTCAGATTTAGACCATTCTGTGGTAGAATGTTCGACATGAGATCACTTAAAAGCTTCATTGCATTTTCATCTTCTGGAATCCCAAGGATGATCAAATTTCCCTTCTTTTCTAGTCGGCTTGTTTTTTCTTCCATTGTGATGTTTTGTTGACTAATCAGTGTTATGCTGTTTTGAATTTTCTGTATTTCTTCATTTTTCTTCTGGTCTTGTTCTGTTAGGTGCTGGCATTGATCCTGGACTTGTTTCAGCTTAGTCTGTATTTCCAACTGAGATTTTTGTATTTGTTGTATTTCCGATTTGAGATTTTGTTCGATTCCTTGGATTTGACTTGAAAGTGTAGTGATTAGTTTAGTTTGATTTGCTGTCAAGAGTTCATAAAGCTGATTAGTCGTCATAGGCGTACTGGTGTCAGTAGAATGCTGTTGTGCAGTATTTTTGTCGTTGTCAGATGTATTTGCCATCTTGATGTAGTACTGTAATATTCAACAGATGTGCTAATATCTTTACGTTATTTCCTTTAGATTATGCAGGTACTACTCTTCAGAGTTACATATACAATAAGTATTATTGACTTAGCTTTATGTGTAGGGATATTCCGTCCTGTAAAAGTTGTCTACACTCTGCTGATTTTTGTGGTTAGGTAGGTACTTAATTGTGGTTTTGAAAACTTTTGATCGTTTAAAATTTAGTTAAACTATGTGTTATTTTGTTTTTACAGTTTTGAATGAAAACTAGATGTCAAAATTTATGTTATCCGGTTGTTTATTATTTTTGAAGATAATTTTTTACGAAAATTAAATATTAATTTAATGGAGCACAAGAGAGTTGCGTGTGTGTTGCACAAGAAGGAAAGTGTTTAAAATTGTCTTTATTGTTACGTCCCAATACTTAAGTGTAGTAGTAGTTTCAGGTAACCCATTTGGAAGGTACAAAGGAGACCTGGATCAAGCATAGACTGTACAGGCTGTTTAACCATGTCAGACTAAATAATTCCAAAACGTGCACACTCTGGTTAGGGCACGCGACAGTTACACACGCCACTTTACCTTATGCCTACCTATTTTTAAAAAATCACTTATAATTGTTAAATGTTTCTTAATTCCGCAAATTGACTTTTACAGTTTGTAAAAACCTTTTAATTTGCATCTGAAATCTTCCTAACTGACTTCCAACATCTAGCAAGATTTTATTCAGTAAACTACAATATTCGTTGTTAATAATTGTTAATTTCATAAAGCATACATGTTCAGCGTTGTCCTGTGGATTTGACAGCAGATTATGTTTAAGTTAAATAACCAAATTCAATAGTTTCAAAAACATCTGCTTAAATTCAAACATAATTTTGGGTTTATTATCCAGCAACTTTGCAATTAGTCGACTGGAAGATTCCAAAATGTGCTCCCTTATTTCCGTTAAAACTATGGTTGTTGCAAGAAATAACAATCCAAACACAAGACAAAACAATGTAACTAGAGAGCTTTTTAGGGTTAATTTCGTCAGTCGTTCTTGTTGTGACGTTTGTGTACCTGCATTATTTTCAATTTTAAGTAAATTTTCACTTCTCTAGGAATCCAGCCAACTTTTTAACATCAGTCTACGAAGTCGTGCTTCTCGCTTCTGGCCACTGAGCCATTAAACCAGATTCTTCTACAGCGCGTATAGCTACCAACTTGTTAAAATCTCCGACTAGCTTCCAGCCATTGTTAACCACTGCAAATACCTCTTTGCCATAATTTGACACTGACTTGGTAGCTGCATCTCGAAGACTACTGCGTTGTACAACTCTTCTTAAATCATCAGTATTACCAAAAATGGCAAACGTGTCTACGCTTTTATCATTCACTACACTCGTAAGAGGAACTAGCAAATTGTTCAGTTGAGACTCCCGATGTTTTGTTATAATTGGTGCAGTTGATTGTTTCATTGCTTTCAAAATATTATTCAGTATACTGTCTTCATTAAAATAATACATTTTAAAATTGCTAGAGTTTAAATCTTCTAACGTATTGTAAGACATTGGATTACTTGGGGCTGTCAACTTGTTAATATTATCTCCGCGATAAGCATTGCTTAGTACAAGGGCCATCATTAAAAGTCCTACGTAAATTGGGCGAAAAACGCGTTGTGAAATATTAAGAGTTTTACACCACGCACCGCCTTGTTCTAGCAGTAATGAATACCCTAGAAGAAGTAAACGACAAACATTGCTAGAAATGCATTTTCGTTTAAAAACTAACTTAAACAGCGCAACGTTTGCTATAAAATAGAATAAAATAATTCCAATCCACACGTAAGTATCATATGCAGCTAGAAACGTACTAAAGGAAAGCAATCCAGAATACCTCTCTTTGGGCATATAACTTTTAAATGTCATGTAATCATAAAAAACTATTACTGCAAGTTCGTGGTAACTACCTGGTTGATTAATTATAAGTAACAATTCATAATGGTATTTATGCACTTCGTATACTACCGGGTCCAGACCGCAGTTGCTATAATAGTCGCTGATGTTTTCCCAAAACGTAAAAGTCGTGTTTTCAGAAAATATCGTGGTAAACAGTTCTTTATTAATATACTCTATACCGTATTCATCCCATCCAATATATTCCATGCGGTGCTTCCGAAGTCGGCCCAACCGGGTGCAGACTGGAAGCAAGGGAGGAGAGTGCATGTGAAGTGGCCCTACCTGATTCCGAAGCCGGCCTTTCGAGGTGCGGGTTGGAATCAGATAGGAACCATTTTACATCGATGGGAACCACCAACATGACCCCTCAAACTACACCAATTCCCCTGATGTCTCTTAAATTCCCACGTCCAACGGGAAAAACGCCCATAAATAATAAGAGACATAAAAGCGACATCGACCACCAAAATAACAACCATCCAATATATTTGCTTGGAAAGGTCAACGGTCTAGCAATTTTTGAAAACGACTGGACAAGTTTCTCTTTCTTATAAAAATATGTAGCTGGTCCATAAGAACGTATTATTATTGGGTGCGCAGTGTTTATTTTAACTTTCCGTAAGAACAACTGCAAATTACTTGCATTACGTATATCATTCCATGTCATTGAAACTTCAGTAAGTAACTTACAAAAGGGACAATATTGACACAGGTAAACTAGCTGATCTAAACCCGAGCTTTGTTTTTCTGTAACATAAAAAGCTTCTGTGTAAAACCTAAACCATGGTTTTAGATTTGTGTTTGTTACAATTGACAAATACCTCTTGTAATATCTAATGGATTCATTTCTCTGTCTCTGTATATATAACACGGAATATACTCTTCGATGTGCTATTTCAAAATGGTTCGTTTTAAACTCACTATGTCCGTAATACCGGTTTAACTTGCTGTAAATCCAGAATGTGTTGGCTAGGTCCATTTTTAGAATAAAATTGTATAAACGTTCTGTAGTTCTTAGATCCGGAATATCTGTATGAAATTGTGTGATGCAGTACCATCCTTTTAGTTTTACCGAAAAATCTACTTCCCTCACCTTCTCAGACTTAAAAATATTGTATATTATTAGAGGAAACGTGACAGAATGAATATTAGTGTTGTTGTACACAAACAGCTGAACTAAACAAGAGGTGCTAAGTAGAACAAAATGGCTTTCCAATAGGTCCATGTTCTTGAGTTTACCATCGAAATGATTCAGGTCCTACCAGGAATATTGAAGTTTGAATTCTGAAATGTATTATTAGACTAAGGTATTTGTCAGATATATATTGCCTTTGATTTGCTATGCCAGTCACGTGGCGTTAGACTTAATTGTTTCTTGCTTGAGTTAATTGGTTTTCAAAATTAATAAAGCAAGGTAAATTGCGTTCGTGTTATTGCTTCAGTTAAACTGAAAACCAATATTACAAACTACAAGTAGATTCATTTCTGTGCTGTGTTGAATCTATTAGCTTACTGGAAACAATTTGGTGATGTTCAAAATATTATTTTCGAAAATAAAATTATTTTATAAAACAATATTAGTTCCAAAATATGAACATACTTGTTTCATGTATTCAGGGCAGGTGCACAGTTTTGAACCTGCTTTGTTTAAAAATACCAATTCTATTCGTGGCTTGGATGCATTTAAGAATTACTTGTTAACCTAACGAACATTACCATTACTAGATTATACAAGCACCATGAAGGTTTTTCTAGTAAGTTCAACCATTTTCAATTTTCAGTCTTCAAAGCAGTTCACCCGTCTGGGCTTTTGATTACTTTTTTCAAAAGTAATTATTTTTCAAGCATGCCAAATATAAAAGCATGCCATTCTATCTAGACATGATTTTCTAATTCTCTATGGAGAACCGATTATACAGTCGGAGTACGTTAAAATTAGTTAGATAGCAAGCCAATAAACACTTTGTTAAAAAAGTTTTAAAAAGTGTTTTGAATTATTTATTTACAGAAAGTTCTACGTGCACTACGATTGATATTAAAGTAGCTGTCTTTGTTAGCGGCAAATTGGTCACGTTTTGGTGGCGTTTTGATTACTCATATTAGTAGGGTTTGTGACAAATTGATTGGTTACCTATGACTCTATGAGCCAAAGTTTCTAAATTAATAATTCGTTTTGTTGAAACTACCACATAATAGAGAAAACTGCTCGGTAACTAAAAGTGTATTTATTATACATACGGATTTATTACTGAGGTGACACAACCGTATTAATACTAAATAGTTTTTGCTCTCAAGCTTAATGCTGATTTAGTTATAAGAATTTTTTAAACTACGGTGTTCACTTGAATATTTACTTTAGACGTCAATCTACCAACTGTAGAGGAAAATAAGTTTTTAAATTCTTAATCACGATAGCGTTTACAAAGTAAGCGTATTTAGGAAATGTTAAAGCCACCAAATTGTAGATTGCTTTGGCTTTAGATATTTGAGATTCTATATTCTAACGGTATGCGTTGTTGACAGTACCAAACCTGGAACGCTTGAAGCTATGCTGATTTTCTACTACATAGAGATATCTAAAAAGCACGGTTGATAAATTAGGTTTGTAACTTAATTGGTTTATGCAATTGCTGGTATTGATTTGCATTTTTTGCTTCAGAAGCGCTTAAAAATGCTTTCAGATTCTAAGAAAATGTCCGGCACACGCTTCAAACAGATTCCATGTATATCGATTGCACAAGGTTTTCGACTAAATTATGTAGGATTGACAAAAAATAGAACTTTTGGTTATGCTATACATCCGGGCACGAATACTCTGATACATATATCATTATAGTTTCTTCACAATATTCCTTATAATTAAGCGGCGGTTTGGTGAGTCCCATCGGAAGCTTTGTGTGCGGTACAATACTGAGACGCAATCCGGATAGCTTTTGCTCATGGATTGTGAGCAGCCCTCTCGAGTAGATTGTCCAAGTTGCTAAGAGCTCTGTTTGAAGGTGGCTTTTTTATTAGAGGTCATTACTTGGGAGAGTGACATAAAGAGTTTAAAAATGTGGTTATTCGTAAATTGGATGGGGTAACTCACCCAGCAACTATTAGAATGTCAGGATCACTTGGTTCAAGTTGGTTTTATTTATTGGTGGTTAATCTAATTATTTTATTACTTTGGGTGAGTTTAAACATTCGAGAAATTGGAAGTCGTGTTAGGTGGTATGGAACTTATTGGTTTTGCCGGTTGAACGATTTAAATTTTAAGAAATGGGTTCAAACCGCTTGCTGTTAGATAACGCACATTATTGTGTTATAACATGTTAGTAAGCTTAGTATTTTAGGTATTGATTGTATCATATATTGAATACTTTTACAAATAACAATATAGTTATTCAAATTGATTTGTTCGCTATCAAAAATGAAGGTTAAAACTTAATTTGGGCGCTTACAAATCTATACACTTGCTACTAATTTTTCTGCTTCCTTAGCTTTTATCGACACGGGCATAACTACTGACATAAGGTATACTTTATTTCAATGATTTCGACAGTATTTATCACAATATGTTGTTTAAAAATAGATGCGTAATATTTAAGATGGAAAGAAATATCAATGTTTTAATAATGCAGTTTTTTATGAAATAATTAGTGTTTGTTCATTCTATTCACCAAAAATCGTTTCTTCTTGTTTTGCTTTTGAAAAAGTATACGGCTTGTATACGAAAGCTCGAGTAATAAATTATTATCAACCTCTATAGCCAAAATGATTTCTACTAATGCAGTTTCTATCATTGTAAATTGGGGTCTAGAATAGATCAAACCGAATCAACTTCTACCTTATTGTACCATTCTCGGCGAGTATGTTAGACTCCATTTCATTTTCATCTTTCAAAACTTTTATTGATGTTTGATGTACCTGTAAAAAGGTAAAAGCTCTAAAATGTAAAAATTTACTGGAATGGTACCTTTCTAACTTTGAGACTGTAGGAGATCAAACTTAGAGAGGTTACTTTGGAACAACCCAATTTTTAACCATTGTGGTTTCCACCACACACCTCCAATTTTCAAGTTGCATGCTAGTGCGTAGCTAAAAGACAAAAAGGATTTGTTTTGCACATAAAGTAAGCAATAATAATATCCATCATAGTTTACTTCCTTTACGAAAATTGGCAATAGACAAGGCACAAAATATTGCGTTTACTAAGTTCGTATGGAACCGTATTCTTATTATCATGTAAACGTCCAGCAAATACGCTGATGGAAGAAAGAAGCACAAAAAACCATGATGATACTGAGAAGTCATAAACGTTCAAGGGACGACAAGTGTTCGGCATGTATTTAAACGTGACCAGCTTTTAGAAACACAACTTGAACACATTTTACTAGGTATGTGATCTTACCTTTTAATTATCGTATGCTTTATCGCTAGGCATTTCTAATCACAGCATTTTTTAATTTACAAAAATGCACAAGCTACAACACAAGCAATTAATTCTGTTACGTACGCTATATTAAAAGTGAAATACTAATATACTATATTATTAAAATAAAATCTCATATATACATTTTAGCAAATGGTTGCACAAGTCAACTTTCTTTGAAGGACTTTTAGGGTACAAGCAAGCCATGTTTTATGTAATTTCACGAAACTCTTTGTTACGTGATGCATAAACAAAAATGATGCACACTAAGTTCTTCAACTCGTTTGATTTTTTACATCACGTTTTTGTTTTAAACTATATTTGGAAGGTGTTCCCAGTAAACCCTAAGTTTTGGTAAACGAAAACGGTACTTAAGCGTCTAAACGATAGCTAAAAGCATGAGTCGTTTTGCGGCACTCCTGAAGTGCCGACGTGGCCACGAACTCTTCTGGAGATTCAAAAATGTATCACACAACAGTTCACATATATCTTTTTTACACACGGCTAATTTGCTTTCTTGGGGCAATCGGCAACTCCCTTTCTCTTTTAGTATTTTGGAAAGATGAACAATATCGGAAACTTTCAGCGGCATGGTATCTCTCCGCTTTAGCTGCAAACGACTCTGTGTACTTAATCGCTCTATTAATTATCTGGTTGGAGGAATTTTATCCAGACATTCTAACATCTGACTTTTTGTGCCCAACTACTAAATACTTTGGACAAGTTACTGGTTTTATCAGTGTTTACTTAATATTGGCCTTTTCTTTGGAAAGGTACATGTCAGTTTTCCACGCTTTCAATAGACTTTCTTGTGCTTCATCCCGAGCGAGAAAAATTGTTGTTGCGATTATCATTACATCTTGCCTGCTGCACTTGTACGTCTTTGAATTGGTTAGCATTGTCGACATTGAATTGTTTCATGGTAACTATTCTGAACTAGACGAGACTGAAAATTCAACAGTTTTCCTTTTTTGTTCGGTACCGACAAAGTATTACAAAATTTCAGAATATATTACTTACGTGGACACGGCGTTTACATTAGTGGTTCCATTTTTCATAATTTGTATCACCAACCGGAAACTATCCAAATTTTTACGTCAAAGACATTTAAGCGCCAACTTTCAGGTTGCAGAAATTTTGGTCGTTGCTTCAGCATCATGTGTACCACACTGTGAAATTTTAGATTTAAGAAATCCGGCTATAAAATTTAACAGTAGGGCAAATATGACCCGATCAGAAACTGTTGTAGTACAAGTAACAGGAGAAATGAGAAGACATGTTGGGGACACTTTGGGCCGGTCTGAGTATCATGCCAGCAAAATTCTTTTACTTGTGACGACTGCATTTTTAGTTTTAAATGCACCACTGCATTTGATTCGCTGTATAAGCTTCATTTACGTAAGTAGTAAATTCAATATATTACGCATTATAGTAGTTTTGGTTGTTGATTTGTATAAAAGTGATTCATTATTCATCCACGTTTAGAGTTTATGGGTCAACCCCTACGACGGAAGTAATGAGTTCCTGGATGCATTGCACGTTTGGACTAGTATGCTGTTCAACACTAGTTTTGTTGTGAACTTTTTCCTATACTGTGCCAATGGAAGTACGTTTAAGAAATCACTGGGAAATTTACTCTGGTCAAAATGAACAAAAAACAAACATGCATATTTCCTTTAATATGAGCACAATATATTATCACAATAATAGTACATCTAACAACTAATGTAAAAAGGTATATAGTATGTACTAAAGTAACGTTTAAGACAGAAAGTAATTAAAATACCAATTTTTATTATAACAAATTGTTTGCAACACTCTTATAATAAACATACACGATAGTTTCTAATTAAAGAAGGCATGTGATTTTTGTTTCAATGTGTTTTGTAAGTGAAAGTAGTGTGACATACCAATTATTCAATGTGGGTTGGTGTATAACTACAACATGTAATAAATGCCTCGTGTGTACGTTGATATTACAATTGCAACTACTTTATATGAAAAATGTGACTGCTCAAGAATTAACTTATATTGCAGCATTAAAACCTAAGGCAGATGGACCCTAATTGAATTAAATATATTTGTGAGACAGTCACACTCGAGAAAATTGACATTGCAACTTTCTGCTTTCAAACTGGTTGATTTCTTATGTAACAGCAGACTACGTTGATGGTACTCTATTGCTTTTTTAATTAGGGGAAAGAAGTCCCGGACACTTAGTTTCATTTTGACATAGTATGTTATGTTGCTGCTACAATTTCTTCAAGAATGTTTTATAACTTTAATGAAACAAATTTACTTAACAAGTAAAAGAAAAAGAAAAGTAACAACTATTCACTTAAAATTTAAATTTCTTTGACAGAACTTTAATATTTCTTGGAATAGTCTTTGTTTTATTTTAGAGCATACCGTATTTCCCCAATTAAACGCAGCTGCGTTTATTTGGGACCTGTGATTAATTGAGAGCTGCGTTTATTTTCAAACATCAAATTTTAGTAAAATTTGCTGCCAAATTGATAGAAAAAATTGCTTCATTTTAGTCAAAATGTGACAGAAGTAGCCATCTAACAACACAAATTCGGCTCCCGGGAATCATTTGTATTACAAAATTTGCCTACCTTCTCTTCAAACTAACAATTTGCATATATAAAACTAGGAAAATGAGTACCAGTTCATAGTTTGTTAATAACAAAATCAATTTTTCAGAATTTGCTACCAAACAGGGCTGCGCTTAATAGTGGGCTGCGTCTATTTGGGAGCTGCGTTTATTTTGCTTGAACAACTTTTTTTCCCTTAAACGCAGCTGCGTTTATTTGGGAGCCGCGCCTAAATGGGAGACTGCGTTTAATTGGGAAAATACGGTACTTAAATAAATGTACTAAAATGTAAGAAATTATATCATCAAAAGAAAGCATATCTTCCTTTCAACCTTTCCTAAACATTTTTTAAAGTTTTGGCATAACCTATTTTAATAGAAACATTGCCCATTTTATTAAAGAATCTTATGGAATATTAAAATACATTTAAGATCACTTACATCGTGTACTTTCTACAAACGCATTGCCAAAAATGATAAAACGAGTTTCTGATTTATCAAACTAGGTTGCAAAGACCAAGTTTGATGCATTTTTTAAAAAGAAGTATGTCCTCACTAATGATGTTTTTATGAAAAAGTATTATCAACTAAGATAAAGCAATGTTACTACAAAACTAAACAAATACAAAATAATAAGATTTGGTACAAACAGTATTTGGTTATAATAACCTATTGAAATAATTTAAGACCCGACTGTATTTTACATTTACACAAGCCATCATAACTGAGTGGTTACTATTTTATTCTAAGCCGCTTTTCCGTATTGGATTTTAGAAGTCGACAAATATTACACGAAGCCTTAAGAAGCACACTTGTGCAATGTAGTCAAAGTACTACTAAGTGGTGTTAATAATTAGCAACTCGGGAACGTGCTAATCGAAATTGAATTAAAAATTTACAACTTTGCTTTCCATATTTCATATTTATTTAATATTTTATGGGTTTTTATGAATATTACACTGTCAATCATCTACTGTCAGCTAGTGGCATCAATCTATCAAATCTGTGGAAATTCTGTTTGAAACAAAGGCATAATATTACAGAACAACGGTAAAGGCGTGTAGCTGTCATTTCGGTTTACTACGTAACCCAAAAGTTTAATTACAAACATAAACTTTATTTTATTTTACAGTTTTACAAACCAAAATGTCAAATAGCTTTTAGACGTTTAACGTAACATTTGTAAGGTTAATCAGAAAAACCTCTATATAATTTTGAAGGGTGTTCACCTGTTGGAATACAACACGAAGAAGGTTTACCACGGTTTCTCAGCCACCGCCGAAACATTCAGCTTATGAAACTATGTGGCTTGTGCAATCTATTCAATTAGAAATTTCTAAGCTTCTGTTTCAGTATTTAAATAGTTTAGTCCAAAACACGACGAAAATTGTAAAAGACATTTGCGCATTATCAAACTTTCCAAATACTACTTTACTGGGTTATTTCCTTTCCAAAACTTCGAAACTTACTCGAGTTCTCGCGTTATCAAAAAATATGTCATTTTCAAAGGATTTTCTACCGATTCTGATCAAAGCAAATACAATCCTTCCAAAAATTGTTGGAAGCGTTCTTTGGCACGACGTAGAACAGAACGTTGTAAAAACAGAACAAAATACTGCTTCTGGAAAAGGATTAATAGCTAGAGCGGTTTTATTCTGTTGTATTGGAATAGCTATGATTAGTCGTATACTCTTAACTAAAGTTGAAAGAAAAGAAAACTTTGATAGCGGTATCAACGTTGAGCAAATATTATGCGTGATGACATTTGCTATATGTGCGGTTGTAGCGGAAAGATATAGGGTTCGTGGTAGCTATCCTGAGGATTTTGTGTCCTTTCTGAATGCAGTAGTTTGCATGGAAAACTACAAAGACGCTAAAGGTAAGTATTAATGAGAGGTAAGTATTTTATTACACACACTTACTCCAAATAAAATACAGCAAACCTGATAATATCGTTGACATCTGCACAGATACCCAACCCCAAGCATCCGTAAACATAAAAATTGTCAAACTGATGTGTCACCTAAGCTTTGCAATTTTACTCTGGATTTTTCCATGGATAATGGCACTTGCATCTACATTGTATCCAAAGGTGCCCTTTAACACTGTCTGGATTGTTGACCACAGTTTCAAAACTTGGAATCAAAATCCAGATAGCTGGGATATTCTCAGGGCGTTTGTTACTTTCAAGCTAAACTACATCAATTGGACAATGCTGTGCGCACAGGGATACTGTCTTATAACTGATGTTTTGGTCGGAACGCTTTCTCTATCCATATGTCAAGATATTGCTCAAAAGTAGTTTTAACAAAATATACCAATTTATAATTTACAGACCTGCAAAGTATAGGATTATTTATATTTTATTTCAGGAGAATTTTCAAGCTGCAAAATTGTCAGAGCGTATTTTCAAATGCACAACACTTCATAAGTTCCGCAAAAGTGGAGACAACAATTTATCGGGCTTAAGTCTTGATCTAGCCTCTGACTGTGAAACAGCTAAGCAGATTTGGTCTCGTCAAACCGGTTTTGTTAAAATGGGTTTTGTGAAGCTGGAGAAAAACGAAAAAGGCGAGAGCTTTTTACATAAATTTCTACTCCGACTATAAACGAAAATAAATCGTTTGGAAGAGAAATTTGAAAATTTGGCTGCTGAATTTAAAAACCAAACCGAGTCAACTTGAATTTGTGAAATAGACAAATTATCGGCAGCAAAATCGGAGTTACAGGAAGAAATCCTGTTGCTTGGTGAATTTATTGACCACAAAGACAAGGAAGAAGAATATCGAAAAAGATCTATTACAATTTATGGATTAACGTTTGACGAAACTGAAGACAACACAAAGGTGGTGACAAATTTTTTGGAGCATTTGGAAGTGCCAATTGAAATCGAAAACATAAAAATTATCAGAAAAAGAAATTTTCCACGATCAGTTTGTATAGTTCGGCTTGCGGCTGTGGAACAGAAGCGCCTAATTTTCAGAAACTGTCACAAATTAAAGAGCTTTAATTTTAACGTCTCTATTTGTGATGATTTAAAATTCACAGAGAGAATGCTTAGGAAGAACATGAAAAGTAAAAAAGCATTATTTCTAACCCCGCAATCACAAGATTTTGAGATTCAAAAATCGCAATCATATGAAAACGTCGCTATGTCTACTCCGATTGAAACTCAACAACATACACCACTTGAAGAAATTGAAAATTTTAAAAAATGGCTTGAAACAGAATTGAAATCAAATATCGATAGTGTTAAATCAATATTAGAACCTACCAAAATTGGCATCCCCACCCTGAAATTCGACTCTGAAATTCAAGAACAGGATACAATAAATATGGAAAAACCAGTGGCTAGCACTAGTGCGTCATTATGCAAGCAGAATCAAGTTCAAACCGAGCAACAACCATTCAAGGTCAACCGCATCACACCACGGCACAATCTCCATGCATGGGTTACCGAGACAGCGGAACAATTACTGGTGCAGAACATAGAAAATGTAAAGCATGTGAAAAAATCGCTAAATTTTCTAGCCAGCGTGAGATCATCAAATCATGAAAAGTTTTATTCCAGCCAACACAAGAAACCGGTTAATTGCATGTGTGACGAAATCTATAGTTTTGCGAACCTGTCCAAAAAGATTACTGATAAGAAGAAAATTAACAGAGAGACATACATACGTACGTGGCAAATAATTAAAGGAGCAATAGAAGATATGAAATCTGATCAAGAATGTAGAGGTGACACGGACTGCTACTGCCTAACTACTGACTTGGAGAGATATATACTACATGCGTTCGAGCAAATGAGTGGAATTTCAACGTGTAATCCGGGATGATTCAGGCAGCGGCAACTAAATCCAACTGAAGCAAGGACTTTTCAGAGCAAGAATATTTTACTATAAACGGGTTTTGTAGCTTTTTACTAGCCTGTTTTTTTCCATGTCACAGTGACTTTTCATTTACTATGCTTAATTCCCTGTATTAATATACAACTATATTCATGTACGTTAAACATAATGTCAAATTGTAAAATTATAATAGATCAAGACTCATGTGAACCTGTATAACAAAATTCAATGTAATTTTTGAGTATCTCCATGGATCACAAGGGAGATTTATGAAATAAATCATTCATTCATTCATTCATTCAATTTATCGGGCTTTTCAAATAACCGTCGAACTATTCAATCAATGCATGAAAACACTTGTCTTCTTGTTTCTTGTCGCTGCCGGAGTTTGCCATGTTGTAGCTGCCGTTGCTCTGATTGCGCAATTAAATTCGAACTCAAATTTGATTCCTGTTCCTTTGAGAGTGTTCTTTGCTTTGGAAACTTTTGAAACATTTCTTGTATTTATAGTTGTCTATGGATTTGCGGGAGACTTTTACCGGGATTCAAAACTCTCGCTTGAAAAAATGAGAAGCGAAGTAAGAGATGGAAAGGCACGTAAATGCCATTTCGTTTATCTTAAAAAATTTCTAGCATCCTGTCCTGTAACAAAAATTAGATTGGGAATGTCCAATTTTATTGAAAAAAGTACACCGCTAATGTTTGAAATGTTTTGTGTTAATATAATTATTGACTATTTATTGGTCCTAAAATAATATTTAATATATAAAGCGAGTAAGCGGCTTGTGTAAATCAACTTATTGAAGCAGTAGTGTAAAACATGACTATGTAGGACATTTGTTTCAATATTGTTATAACAAGCTAACCTTTATCATGTCCTTGTGATTCAACAAGATTGAAATGTATAGATATAAATCAAGAATTTCAAGCTGATGTCATTTAAGTTACCCACGCAATTTGTTTACTAAACCAAACAGAATAGGGTTTTACTCATACCGTACGATATACTACCCCTATGATACTACTACTAATACTATAATGAATAAAACCCGAACAAATAATCACTTTTTCCTAACATTTAAATGTTTTGGCGTACGTTTCCCCAAAAAAGAAGCGATGCATAATTTTTTATGTTGTAATTAGGAAGGAATAAAATATCTGAAACATACTATATTGCAGATATATCATCGGATAAGAAACGTAAGTACTCGTTGACTCTGTTCTCGTTTTGCACCCATTATTCCATGGAAAGTAAGACCAACGGCTTCATTTCTCGTCACTATAGCTTTCGTGAAAATGATGTACCTAGTTCTACGATTTTCTCCATTCTAAGTAAGTTGAATATTATAGTGCATTTTGGCGACATCTTTAGTAATAAAACGTAACATCAGGATCAAGATAAAATGTGCCTTCAGAAATTTTGTGAAAGTTAGAAAGATGTCATGTGTATAGCTTTCTCCTGTAAAGCTAGATCAAACAAAATGGTACTACGGTGCACTACAAAAGTGACCCTTAGTTTAAGAATTTAATGTCAATAAAAACTTGAATGTATTCAAACTACTATCAACAAGCAATATGGAATTTTTTTCTATCATTTGTTTTCATTTGTATTTTAATGACACTACAGTAAGCCATGAAAGTCTGCAAACTGCACTGTTTTAAGCCTAAAATAGGCACATCGTACAATTTTGTTTGCATGGGTAGTACTTTATCAAATCTTCACAATTTTAGTACATCTACATAACGCCAAACTGGTCGCTTGCTTAGAAATAGGCAAGATACGGAAAAGAAACCAACTTCTTGCTTGCTTTCTGTGTGTATCATTGATGCCAGAAATGCTGCTTTCTCTCGGTTAACACACTGATGTTAATGATACTTGGTCTCTTTTTATGTATATTTTAAAGTGTAAAAATGGGATAAGTGCATATGGTGTACAAAAAGAAAAAATAAAGAAACAGTAGTTGTTGTAAATTGTACTCCTTCGTACCGATACAAATTTTTATGTAAATTTTTACCAGCTTTTTACATTCTAGTAGTTTTTTATGGGAAAAAGCCATTTGAAGAACTGGAACCTTCCGAGAGTTAAAGTCAATGTAAAAATAAAATGGGTGTGATTTATTTAAACCTCGAGTGCAAAAAACCAATTCATTATGGAGTGTGAAATTATAGGAACACACCTCTAAGTGTAATGAATCCTTCACTTATAAAAAGAGCTTTTCTATAAACAGAGAACTTGTGGGAGTTTTAAATGGGTTTACCCCAGAAAGCACGATTCTACATTATAGTGCAAAGTTTTTGGCGAAATCGAAGAAAAAAATGAAGGCATACAATTTATCATCACCATAATTTGGAGGCTTCATCACCAGTTTTATGATGCTTTTATCCGACAAAAAAAATCCCCTATAATTTTTTATCACCAGGTGCAAATGTCTTAATTTTGTGGTGTAAAAACAATATTCTCATCTTTATTACTTAAAAAACAATATTAATAGGGAATAGATTTATCATTTTACTTCTTGACTAACGGTTTGGGACATGTTTTTGGACAACCTGGACCTTTTCTTGTACCCAATCCCGCTGTACCTGCTTCAGGAGGTAGATCAAACTAATTTTGTTTTTGAGTTATTCCAATTGTGTGCATGCAAATGTAGTGTTTAAGAAAAGTTGAACATGTACATTTTTAATCTAGTAAATACGCAGACTCAGATAATGTAACTTTATGTACATAAATCTCGCTTAAGACAAAATCATTAAAGGTTTTCCAAGTCTATTATCCATTGACAGTTGCTTTGCATCCGAAGATTTGACACATTTCCCGTTAGCTCCTATATAAGCCACTGTATCCCTACCATGTTTCAGGTATGTAATGCTTGGAACGGTCTTGATCCACGCATCTCCTTTTTTTAAAAACTGGCATCTCCAGTGTGAGGCGATATTGAATCGTTTCTGCTCTTCAGTCAATTTATGATTACTGCTACGGTGATTGGAGTGGTACTTTCCATTTGAAAGATGGATAACAGCTCCGTTGACAAGAGTTTGCTGTTTCAATTTTGCAATGCAATACCTGTCGTTAGAACAATAAAATTCTGCCACTTCGGAATTTTGGTAGTAATAAGCCTTATTTTTTTTCAGACTTAAGGTCGTCCTCGGAAATTGCAATTTCTCGCTATTTCTTGCTTTCCAGTCTTCGTTTACGAGTGAGCAATACACGGTCAAGCTCAGCAGAATCCGAACCTTTGCTGGAATCCCTTGTAATGTGTTATTGTGTATGGCTAGGTGCTAACTGAATGAAACTGAAATTGTACAGACTGAAAATCCGTATAATGCATTGTGTCTTGGTTTTATGTTAATCTCTAAATATGCATAAGAATGCCTATGCCTATTTTTATAAAATAATGCTTTTCCACCATAAAAATGCGACATTTTCACCTGGTGATAAAAAATTATAGGGGATTTATTTTGTCGGATAAAAGCATTGTAATAACGGTGACAATGTTTGCATTTCCCGGGTACGACTGAAATTATGCCAAAAATGAATTACTCGTCGTAAAAAGTTTTACTACTAAGCTCTACCAAAAAACGTATTATGCATTTCCGAAATTAGAAATGTATGCATAATGATGGTCTTGTGAAAGGATCTCCAACCAAAAAATTCCCAACAATAGAATCCCCAATTTTCTTGCCCCAAACGAGGAAATACCCAAAGTGTAAAAATACCCAACGAACTTTACCCCCCGGCGGTAACAAGTGCACATTCTGTAAGTCTGAAATGTCTGCAGGAGATCATGACCACTTACCTAACCCTTAGCAGAAACTCTTACAGAACTTTCAAGTATCAAGTAGTTAATGCTGCCAGATACTTTGTAGTGCAGAATGAGTTTTTGTGGGGAATTTTTTGCATAGGGGATTTTTTTGCATTGGGACTTTTTTCGCATTTGGAATTTTTTCGCATTGGGGATTATTTCGTTTGGGTTAAATAAATTGGGGATACTTTCGTTGGAGATTCTTTCAGGACACGCATAATGACCTGCTCTGTCGCTTCACAGTTCTGGAAATGTTTTCAAGCAACTTTACATTTTGCATGACGCCATCGATTTTTGTATATGTGCAACAACGTAATTTCTTGAAATGTCTTCACCTGAGATTTTGAGCATGCAGATTTTTAATGATCTCTCCTTTTTGCTTTCAATTGCTCCATGCGTCAATTAAATACATGTTTCTTGTCTATACCAAAAAAGCTCCTTTTTGATCTTCCACTCGAAAAGAGAAAACTTGAAAATTTCTGTGCTCATTTATATTGACGAGACGTATATTGCCAAGGTAAGGCCTCTTGAAAAGGAATTTATATAATGACGTCGTTATTAACTACACTGTCACAAAGTGGAGTATATAACCTTACGCAAAAACCTAAGCCTACTATTGTCATTGTATAGGTGACTAAAATATGCCGTCTATATTGTTAGACGTGTTTAGTACAAGTTCTATGTACATACATTTGCCAAGCTGAAAATATATTATGAGTCGAGAACATAATATATACTTACAAATTACAAGAACAAACATGTTAGCTACAAAAAAACAGCATCTCCAAACAAATATGAAACAACGTTACAACGATTTTTAAAAGGAATTCGTGGGGATTATTTTTTAACACATGTTTTAATTTTCAAAATGAAAACAGTTGGTCCTGGAGCACGTATATTATAAGAACTCTATAGCACAATTGCTACAAAGTTGTAATAGCTGTGTTAATTTTTTGTGGGTTTTTAAGTGAAAAGTCGGGAATAACTGCATGCGGTGTTTCAGTTTCTTTCCTGTTGTTTTTCTTTTGTCTATTCCAACAATCAAATAAACATGTATTCTCCAAAAGCAAAGGGTGACCTGGAAAACATTTCCTAGAAAATGGATACGCAGAATTTTTATTCCGATACAACTTAGTTCGACAGTTGCTGATATTCTCAACAGAGTACTTAGCACAATTGTATGAAACAATTACAGACTCCCTGGAAATTCTATTTTGTCGAGATTGCAATCTCATGTTGTATAAAGACTGCTGATTGCTTGCTTGCTCCTATAATTTTGCTTGGAAATTGGATTTTCCTAAAATATTCATTTAATTGACTGGCAAACAACAAACATGTAACCTATAGAATACAATAGACATATGTATTGTGTAATAGTGTGTAAGTAAGTAGCAGAGATTAAAATTGTCCCATATTATTAAACGTGTGAAAAGCTTTTGATATTAACAATGTGATATTTTAGTTTCTGACAATTAAAGATTAATTCAAGAGAATACAATCTCGGCTTGACATGATACAAGTCTAGGTGTATTATTCACTGTCTGCAAAAATATTACATGAGCGAGTTGCCTTCAATTCTTTTCAACTTGTTCTTGCTGGTTAAATAACATGCAAATTATTATTTATTGATTGCACCCGAAAACGGTTGGTGTGAGAACAATAAATTTGGCATTGAATACTGAAATCTGGTAACGTTATTGCAGCCTACAAATTTTTGTCAAATCTTTGTTTATACTATACTGACTATGAGTAAAACAGCAAACATTTTATACCAAATATAAAGTTTTATCTTATGTGCATAAAATCCTAAGTTTCATGTTACAGCATTTCAATTTCAGCTTCTGTGAAAGCTTAGCTGCATCATTTCAAACATCCTGGAAAACATATCTACTAAATAATATTACATTTTAGAGACATTTGGGAATACTCGAGTTAAAAAACAGATTCCACAAAATTGTTTCTGTTGTTGCTACACATCATAATATTTGATGGGGAGGAATCAATAAAAACGTTTTAATATGTCAGCTTCAATACTTAAGACTGAAAATGAAAAGCAGTCAACACAAGAACTAACACAGCTAAAGCACATGTAGAATAAAAATCATGCCGTTAATAATGAACGGCCATAAAGAAAAGTTTATGTTTATAATAGTACTTGTTCAAAGATAAACTACTTCAAACTTTTATGTCAAACTTGGTCAAAATCTGGTGTGAATATGTACCATTCCGACAATCAACTTAATATTTTCCATTGCAATAAAATAGATGTTAATATTTAGGTATTTGGGCTTTTAACCTGTCGCCATGCAGCAAGTATAAAAGGATTTTAGAGCACATCATATTTTTGAATTGATTATGTGAGGGTTTATATTTCGTACAAATACAAGCCACAGTTTTTACAGTTTTTAGGAATAAACTGGAAACTCCACCACATCCGATACATGAATTGAAATGTTTGGTGTTTATCAAGTAGAGTAATATTCGGTTGTCAGAAGAAAAAATAAGCTATTGTATAAACAAAACACCATAACTGTCTATATTCATATATAACTCATCTTTTTTTCTCTGTGATTTCATGTTGTATTTTGAGTAGTATAGGTTTGCAACAAAACCTCAGCGGGCGTGATGAATCTGCACTCGACAGATATACCCACTCTACCAGCATTTCATCATTTTTCCTCTACACGAACAGACTTTCATCATAAATAACTTGGTTAGTAGCTGCTTTGGTCTCAGTTTCTACCAGAAGCTGAAGGGGAAAGCATCCACAGCTATCAGTTTGGTTCATATGCTTCTGTAATTTTCTTCTGAAATATCATTATCTGTAGTCGTTTCACTTCTTCTCGTTGAAGAAGCAATAGAGAAAAAATAAGTGCCGCCAAGCCTTCATAAAAAATACTCTTGAAAATTTTGAAAACGCGTTATAAGTTAGTATCACATTTTTATGTGGATGTAAACTCAACAAATATACAATTTAGTTATAAATTCGGTTCGTAAAAGATCTTGCACTTCAGAAATAAAATATGTGTTACTTCTAGCCACAGTTGGAAACTATTCAGCATTGAACTTGGGATCTAAACTGAAAAATATAGTGCTTTTTTAGACTGAAACAAAAGGTGAATTGTGCCGAGCTATCAAGATATTATCAAGGTAATACCTTTAAAGAATTTGAAGTGACGCGGTATCGTAAATTTGCTGTAAGTTCTGCAATTGAATTCCTTTTGATTTTTTGTGTACAAACTATATTTTTTAAAGGAAAAAATTAAGGTATTTGTACTATATGCAGTTTGCAAAATGTACAAAATACGGTTATGACGTTGTAGTAGTTTAAATTAAAAACGCAAGTGAGCTGTTAGTATAAACAAATTGATTTTTACCTATTTCATAAAACCAAATTTTGTGAAACATTCATATTATATAACCAAAAAAGGTATCAATATTCTAAGTTTTTTCTGAATAGGTTAACAATTATATCAAAGTTGTTTGTGAAGCTTTTCTATCTCAATTTGTACTTATTTTAACTCTCAACACGAAACTTGGGAAATTAATTTTTTGTTTGTTTCACAGATGCGGAGCTTTCTACGGCCCCACGGGACAGCATTACAGCATGTCCAAATCCAGTGCTAAAAAAGCAATATTTTTAATTTGGACTGTAGCTCTTGTAGTAACATCTCCATGGCTTTACGTATTTGGAATAGACTATATATTATTACTTGCTTATAGCAGCACATTTATTTTAAATGCAAGTAAACAGATTTCATCCAAGTATTTTCATTTTAGTGGCGCATAGGATTTGTTGAAAATACCTAATAACCTAGCCCTAATCCATTCTTTCCCCCACAAGCAATTATTAAACCATTGATAATTTCTGTTTAGAATTATGCGTTTGTCAAAAGATATATTTTGCAATGATTTAGCCCATCGTTCAATCCTGGTGTTTGCTTCAAAATGTATGTTAGCATCCTGTTTTCAACCTAGCTCACAAAAGCAGGTAAACCATAAGGCTTAATTCTGCTAAATTTCACAAATGAAATTGTTTCGCAAATGCTACGGAGCAAACGATGTATTAGAAGCCACTACTATCTTGCAGTTTTCACGATAGAAAATAGCAAAAATATGAAGATAGTTAAAACTGTTACATCATTTCGTTACCTTTATTTCAAATCTTTAACTGCATGAAAACTTTGCCATTTACAAAACGAAAATTTAATCAAGAATCTGTGGACAACAAATTTATGCTACAAAACCAAAATAAGAAAAATAGTAAGCAATACATGCTCTGAAAGATGACGTTGAAGTTATTACATGGCTTTGGTAAACACGAAATATTTCAACTTGCCAGTAAAATTTAGACACATGCAAAAGACATATATACGAACTGCACAAAACAAATGACTTTTACGTTAAACCAGCGCGCAGTATTAAATTCATTGATGTGTAATGGAGTAACATTTAGAATCCTAACAATCCAATTACATTTTCCTTGAATACCTCTAGCGACCTATTTCAAGCCTTGATGAAGTGTGTTTGTGTGAAGCCACTAGTGTGTTTCAACTTGGTAGTTTTCAGGATTACTATATCTATTTCATGACACACTGTGCTCAACTCATCTCATGTAACGCAAATCGGTTGCGCATCAACAATTTTAGCAATTCTTGGAATAAATTATTTATACATACTTAAATCCGCTATGTCTTATGTTCTTTAGTAAATTTCAACAATTTCAACCACGTTTACAAACATAATTTCTTCAGTGTGATCTTATGCGAAATCAATATACGTTATACGGTACATTACACAATTATGCATGAGAGCAAATAAGAAATATGTCCTATTATTTTTCATGGGGAATGCTACCACTTATTTGTAGCTGGCGATAAAGTTTCGCTTCTATATTTATAGCAAAAGTAGTCTAAGGTAAAGCTTTAAATACTTTCCATTGTCACGTACAAAATTCCAATAACAGGTTTCTTAGAATTTAGGCGAGGAAAGTTACCTATTTGCACGTGTATGGATATTTGAGTGCTTCTATAGTGCTTTGTATTACTTTAGGAAACATGATACAACATTCAATTTATGTGTATGTCGCTTTAACTTGTTTAAAAATAGCCAGCACTAGCATCACCTTTGAGTCACCTTCCTCTGTAAAAAGTTTGCACACCACACTACACCCCCAAAATAACATTGATACTATCGTCGTTTTTAAATATTTATAGTTTCAGTATAATGTTTTCCAATTCAGAATTTCTCATTCATTTTTAGCACCCAAAATTGTTATTGTGCATCATATACTGGTTATTTTAAATCCTAAGCAAGTAGGCTTTATCCATAAAGCCCTGCCAAAAATATTCTAGAAAATCTATATGGGAATAAAGTGCCACAAGATTTGCTGTCGTATCTAACACTTCGTCTTTCTGCTTTCACTTTCAGATTAATGTTCAGGTTTACCCCAGCTTGGAGCTCACTTCTTCCTTGCACTTGGAAGGGAACGCATCTTCAGTTTCAGCTGTGCTATTTATATGTTCTCTATTGGTTCTTGTGAAAGTGAAATGCCATGGAGAACTTTACCGTATTAACAAACCATACATTTTGGGAGTTTTTTGGAAGCTCCTACCTAAAACACGAATCGCTCTGGACAGTGATTATAATTGTAGCCTACTCCGCAATATTTCTTCTGGGATGTATTGGGAACATTACAGTGATTTTAGTGATTTCTCGCAACAATCACATGAAAACTGTAACCAATCTGTTTATTTTAAACCTGGCCGTTGCGGATTTATTTGTGGTGCTGTTTTGCGTACCTGTTACACTGTTTGCCAATATATATGCACGTAAGTAGAACTTTCTCCAGAAAGATTTTATAACGCTTTAAAACGTAAATGCGTTTTTTATTAATTTTTCAGCTTGGGTTTTCCACACAGTATTGTGCAAAACGTTGCCGTATGTTCAGGGAGTTTCCGTTTGTGCTTCTGTGTATTCTCTAGTAGCAATTTCCGTCGATAGGTAATGAAAATATTGTTTTCGGGAAATTGCTTGAAATTTGTCATATTAACATTTTTGCTTATTTTTCAGATGCGGAACTTTCTATGGCCCCACGGGACAGCATTACAGCATGTCCAAATCCAGTGCTAAAAAAGCAATATTTTTAATTTGGACTGTAGCTCTTGTAGTAACATCTCCATGGCTTTACGTTTTTGGAATAGACTATTCTTCTGAAGCACATGATTTTGGGTATCCCTACTGTCACGAAGACTGGCCGGATCCTCTCTATGGAAACATTTACTTTGTGGCTATTCATTTAATATTTTGTTTTGGTTTACCATTAGTAATTATTACAGTGTTGAGTTTAGTGATTTGGTGGAACATGCGAAGCTTCCAAAAAGTATCGGAGGATTTGCAAATACCAGTTAGATATAATATTACAGGAATAACAAAATTGTTGTTTTTAATTAGTATCACTTTTATGATCAACTGGACGCCGTTGTATATGCTTATGACAAAAATTAAATTTTTTAGTGCAACGGAGATATTACCTGGAGAAAGTCCGAACCAATTTGACCATATTCTGATACCGATTGCTCAGTGGTTGGGGTCGTTTAATAGTTGTGTCAATCCCATTTTGTATGCGTTTCATAGTAAAAAGTTTCAAGAGTGCGTGAATAGCTATTTTAGAAGATTGCGCAGAAGATTTAATAACAGGTATTATTCGTACTCATAAACCAAATTATGTAACATAACTTTTTAAAACTTATCTACTATTTTTCATTGATTTCAGAATGAAATAAAAATAAATTCATATAAAAAGTGATAAAATGCATAAGGAATTATGATTGTCCATTTCCGGTTTTATATATTTGTCTGTAGTGTAGTGCAATTACAATTTAATCAAGGGATTCAACTCTTAACTCAGCCAAATCAAGTTTTTCCTTTAGCATATTGTTGGTCCTTCCTTGCTTTTGGCGTGCATGCTACATTCTAAAAGTCATGATTGGATGTTATGTCATGTACATGCAATTATTCATTAATATTTTTTTCATGGAATTGCAAGATGAAAGTTGAACACAGATTGAGTACACAAATGGAATAATTCTGGTCAACAGAATGTATGGTACTTGCATGGACCAAACACGTTGGCTGCACTGGAACTCAGTATGTTTTACTGTTTAGCAAGCAGCGTGATACTATGGAAATGACGGTAAGTTCTACGGTATATTTGGGCATAACAACTTTTTCTTGTCAAATATAAAGAAGCAAAGCCCATTGTATAAATTGCCCTGACTTGAATGAAAATGAGGGGCATAAAAAACGCCAATTACATTTGTAAATTTGTTAACCTACCAACACTCGTCCATTTTACCGCAAACCAAATCCAGTACATTACATTTGGTTTACAAAGTAGGTTTACATCAAGTACATTGTACAAAATCTGTCGATTGTGTGAATGGAACCTCAAACCAGGTCAAGTATACATCTAGTAGTAAACACGTTAACAATTTTAATAATTAGTCGGTGTTCAAATCGTGTCTTGCCTGTATCAGGCCATTTTTCAAAGAAACATTTTTTACATAATAGTGTCACAAATTCCTGGACGTTGCGTATGCATACGTTTAACTTTCCAGGGTTTGGCTGTATTTAAATTAGATAAACGGTTTTATCATTTTCAAAAATAAACACGAATATACACTTTTCCTAAAATCTAGAGCGGTTTATTAACACATCTTTTTTGCAAACACGGTTAGCCAATTTTTTGTGTTAGTTTTCAAAACCCTTTTACATTAACTATTTGACTACAAGCATAATAGAATAAAGTAGTAGGTATTATTTCATTTATTGACAATTCATGGAAAACTAAAAAGTTTTGTTTCTTTGATTTCAAAGATTTGCTTGTAAACTACCATTGTAAAGAAAGCAGGTACCAATTCAGCTTCTTATGCGGGTTAAACATTCAAACAAATTTTCCTAACGGAGTCTTTTTATGCTTTCAGGTTACGTAAAAATATATTTTACTATTTTGTGCAAAACGTGCTACACGTTTTTATGTCATGTTTAGAGGTACACGTTTTAAACTTAGTTTTGCATAGTGAGCGTTTTACCTTCTTCTTGGCAAATTATTCATAAAGCAATTTCCAATTTGAAAATAAATTTAATGCTTGCGATAGATGGAACATATTTCCAAGAAGATTACTTGTATTTGTGAGTAGGTTTCTCTCTCGAAAATCTAGATTCTAGTTATTTGCAATGTCATGTCATTAAGTCCAGAAGACTAGAGAGATGCATTATGTTTATTTTAGGATTCTATCCTATGTTCTAGTTTTCATTTTTGCTCCCCATACAATATTACCAATACGCAAAATTTATTGAAAGATTTCAGTTCTACAAGATTTGATAATCACACAGTATCCCAATCCAAAGCTCTACATTTAAAGTAAGATTTGAGAAAACCACAAAATAGAATACGCAAACAAATTTACAATTACACAAGAGCAAACCTGGTTTAATTTCTTCTTCAGATTCTCGTCTTATGTATTGTCACGCAATATACGCTTTATACATGACATGTATTACATGTATAATTGTAAAGCTTTGGCATATGGAGAAGCACGAAGCAATGAAGCTTCAAGTTCTATATATTCAACCTTTGATAGATATAACTACAGCAAGGAAAGCTTTTGTGTGTTTGTACTCAGTTCGTATGGCACTAGTTATGGGTAATTGTGCTCAAGGTTACATTGTATAGCAAGTACAATGTCTAAAGTCTAAATGTCTGCTCTACTGGTCTGGTGAAGTTCCCTTTCATCTTTCCATCACATTTTTAGTTTACTTTATAATATTAGCAAACATTTTGCTTTACGAAACCTATACCTTTACTCTGGTTAGCATTTCATTCTTAATCTTTACTTTCCCCGTATTGAATATTGTGCAAACTAAAGAAAGTTCACTGATGTAGTTAGCAGAAGAAAGTTTCCAGATGAAAGCAACTAGTGGCGGTGGGCTTTGATGTGTTAACGGAGGTTGTTGACAAAAGAAATATTTTCAGAGAAAAAACTCGGTGCATGTTAAAAGCCCTGCTTAGTTTATATATAATGTGTCCTTGCACGCATATATAATTATGCATCCAAGTGCATACATATGTCCATGAAAATGTATTATATGCCATGTTTACAGCAAAAACCAAGTAATGGGGTTTAATATTGCTACATGTAAAAAATGAAGTTGCAGGACATGGACAACAATGCAGTTTGATAATATATTTGATACTTGGGTTTGGCATTGAACTTCCACTGCTGTTCCAAGGCACGTCACTAAACTGAAAGAGACTTTTCCATTGTATAACTTTCACCGGAGAAAGCAAAAAAAATTAAGCTGTTCGCAACCGGCTGTTTTTTGTTAAAACGTGTTTAGTATCGGAGAAGAAAAATCGTAGCTGCTTTATTGAACACACCCAATTAAAATGGCAAACGAACCTGCAACGTGCTCACGACTGTTTCATAAGTTATTACATTAATATTCTTTCGTGCGACAGTAACTGTTATTTAGTTTTATAACACGATTTTAAATAATAAACTTGTATTCATAGATATGGTTTTCACGAGGACTCATTAACCTTTAAAAGGAATAATGACAATTATTTATAATTGGAAACAGCGTTAACGTTCTAACGTTCCGTGTTACATAACATGATTTCAAAAACAAACTCTTTAATAAAGCTTGAGATGTTTAAAACATTTCGCATACTTATGGATTGCAAAAAATAATCTTTTGTCTTTGACTCTTGATCTTTCAAAAACACTAAAGCATCATTTCAGTAATGAGCTATATACACAATTCATTTTCTTCCCATATTTTGAAGATGTTGACATAGCCAGAATTTTTTCCATCATCTATGCAGCAATAAGCGACTATCAGCCAGAAGGTTTCTGCCAGCTTGGTCTATCCAAATCTATAACCACTCCTTAAATCACCAAAACTCATTAGTACGATTTCCACTGGGAGCTTTGCACAAAAATCTAACATGAAGCTGCACAATTTACTATCTCTTTTCATGTACGGTTTATATAGGTACAACCAAATTTAATAAGACTCCACATTTTACACGAAAACTTAAAAGTTCTACTCAAATTAAACGCTATAAGTTTCCAATTTTTTGAATTGAACGAAGCGTAACACACGGGCGTTATAAATTTGCATCACTGGGTCTAATCAATCAGTCTGGATTGCAAGCCTACCTACCTACGATCTTGTTAGTGAGCAATATATGGAATTTGCAGGAGAGTAAACGAATTGGGAATACAGACATGCTTGACATTTCATCGATATGACATTCTTGATACACCAGTACTTGTGTTTAACGTAGAAAAAATCATTACAGCAATATTTTGTGCATTGGCAAATCCTTTTTTTATTAACAGTGGTTTTTATCAATTTCATTTTTTCTGAAATGGACATTTTGGAGTTTTTAACGAAGTGATTTCCCAAACCCAGTGAATAGTAAGTTTGTGTTTCTACTGCAAATACGGTGTGAATTTCATTATGCTTTCTCCTTTCTGAGATGAGAAAGGTGGCTTTGTAAGTTTGTGGTTGTCAAAAAGGAAATCCAAGCCAAACAGCAGTAAGGGCATGCAAGTGCAAACAAAAGGACTTCAGTATATTACAGAATAAACGCTCTTGCAGAAATAGTCAAAGAATCTCAGTTCCAAACAAGGCTTCTGAGACATTTTTAATTTCAGAATAAGTCATTTAATATTTCGATTGAGCGAAATAAAGGGGAAATTTTTCGAATGTTGCTAAGACTAAACAAATAGAAATCTCATGTGAATATGAAAGCTACGTGAATGACATTCTGCTTTGTCAATACATAGACTTTACCTCCACTGGACCTTCAGTTACCAGATTTATCTTTCTAACGAATCCTTGCACGCAATTTTTTGTCGAATGATTAATGTACACCTCCCAACACGTCCACCACAATGTGTTTTCCTTTCACCTACTTCTTGAAATGACTGCGTGTACTTTCTTTTTGTGTTACATTATAACGCAAACGTTAAATGCATGATATAGTAATATATTCTAACAATTCATCGGTTTTCAATTTCAGGCATTTGAAACTGGTGAAGTAAAACATAAATTTCAATAAATAAAATTATTAGGTGACAGCGTAAAAATTCAAAAGATTTGTTTCCTCTCTTTTTAGTACAACAAACGTAGTTGCCCTGTTCATGATAACGAGAATTTTGTTATAAAAATATAAGATTCTGGATACGAGAGAATTTCAGACAATTCTCTTAGTTAAAGTTGGGATTTGTGATTCCGTGTAAAAGCAAATATAAATTTAAGCCTCTCGTATGAAATAAAGAATTTTTAATATTGGAAATGGAAAAGGAACTACATTTTGTTCAAGCATACAGTAAAATGTAATTTCAAACAGGTAATATCCTGCAAAATGCAATGCTTCTCTTCGGAGTTACAGACATGTAATATCAATGTGTAAACAAATCGTATTATCAATTTTTCCCAATTTACCGGGCTTGAGTTTGTCTATGCAACCCAGTTTTTCTAAATTCCTCAAAGAAGCATATTTCAAAGGAACAAGTAATCTTTCTGATTTGATGAGAGCTAAAAAAACCAAGCTTGAGAAAAATATCATAAACAGAAATTTGTATTGTGTATTACACCACTACACTAGCTGTTAACAGTTTGTCTAACACTTCTTTGACATATGACAAGAAACTGAATCTAGGTGTCGAAAAACTGTCGTGCACTTTGATGCTATCAATGTTACATTTTTAAAAGCACTATAATAATGCTACGTATTTTAAGTTTCAATTCGCAAACAAAAAAATGGAAAATTTACAAAATCGCAACAGTTTTGGTAAAACGTATGTTGATTAATCTTTAGAAATAAATGTTTGTAAAGAAAATGGTACAGTCTTGCCAATTGTTGAGTTGCTTTTTCATTTAACAAAATGTTAAAATATAAGAATACTGGTGTACGGCAAACGTGATGTTTGTGTATTATGTGGAATGTATGAAATGAATATTATATTCAATATAAGTATTCGTATTGGCATTCGATGTAGGCATTGAATTGAAGTTTAAAAAAGTGGAATATCGCGTTGGCACATTCCATATAAGACCGTCTTAATAAGCTGACACTTTGTTATTGCTGGTCATTAAACAGGCCAGCACACACACATAATTACTATTACTGTACTATGTTAAGTCGCGTATGTAAAACGGCAAAATAAACTGATCTCGAATCAATTGTCTTAAACAATGGAATATTTTTACGTATTATATTACCAGCTTTAGAAGATGGCTTTGAGGATTTATATTTCATTATTTTTACTAGCTGCATGAAAATTATTTTCCTATAAACGGTTTTTTTGTTTAGCTATAAGCCTATTCATGCTGTATACTTAGGTTTCATATAATAGGATTTACACACTCATGACAATTTTAGTAAGAACTTGCTTCGAACATCTTCTTACATCTTTTATAAAGGAACATATTACACGTACCAAAAACGTGACGACTTACACAAACCTCTCAATTTTCGTCATCGTTAATAAATAAAACTTGCCTTAAGGTTTACACGCTTTCAGGAAATTATTATTTGGAAATGCAAAATTGGACGTGATCAGGTAAGCGACTGTTACATTTTTGTTTTATATGTAAATGTTAATTTGTTTGTAAAAATGTTTTATTCAAAACACATGTTATTTCCCGTGTTTTCTTAGATTTTATATACAAAACATAAGAGACAATAGACCATTTAAACATAATTATATAAAAGCATTTTTTCCCTGACAGGAGGAACTAGCTGCGTAAGATACTTTAATGGAATTGTCAAAAAGTTCTTAATGTATTTGTGGTAGGAGTTTATCTCTTGGTTTATTGTGCAATATGTTGCTGGATTTTGCTCCACTACGCACCAACGCATACGTGCTTTGTTGTACAATAAGATTTACAAAGCTGAATATTAGCAAGGTTACGTAAGTTCTATGAAATTTTACAGACCAATGCATGAATTACTTCGCTATATCATATTACTCCCAACAAGTCCTAACTTTTCTAGAACTTTATCAAATTAAGTTATTTAAGTCGATAATCAAAACCGAATGCACGTTGCGGTTTATTACATTAATTTGAAAGTTTTCTTAATGAGGTTAGAAAACTTTCTAAAGAAAAGTAATTCGTTTCTTTTGTGCATCATTTTACTTCTTATGAACTCAATCTAATGTATTCATATTAGACTTATAGGATTTATGGCGCAACATTTTGCTGAAACAAAACTTTTTGTGTTAAACTATGCTAACATGTACGGTTTCAAGAGGTATTGTTGACACGCTATCTTGACACAGAACAATCTTGAAGCAGACAAAATATCAATCCTAACCTACAGCTGTGGAAATACTATCAACCAGATATTATTCTTGTTGCCACGTTCTTTATGAAGGAGAAGCAATACTGTGTGTTAATAAGACAACTCACTCATTTAATTCAGATTTGGTTGCAAAATTTCCTATGATATTGCCAACATAATAGCCACCCGTATAGAATTACATGCTTGTCATTCATATTCCCTTGTCGCAAGTCGCAATATGCTGCAAAAGGATCATATGGGCTTAGAATCTCACATTCATTTATATGATTGGGTTTTTTGAAGATGCCAGCAGCTATGGTTTCTTAGCATTGGCAGTTTGAGTACAGGAGCATTGAGTTATATACAGATGCAAAAGAGAAATGTGGATTTTGACTTGCTTTTAGTTTGGGAATGTGAAGGTTAGGGTTAATAGTAGGCAAGATTACTGAGATATAATACACCGGTCATTAAAGCAAGATGATTGTTGTGAAAACAACTTTTCTATAAAATAATGCGTATAAAATGCATTAAATAGCAACTTTGTACACAAAACAAAACGGAAAAACATTTTCTGGCGTTTAGCTTAGTAATACAATTTTGTTGGCTTTGAAGCTAGAAGGCATTCTGTATTTTTATCCCAATACACCACCGAGCTATCAAAGCAATTGGTAAGTTAAACCCTTCTTATTATGCCTAGACAAATAAATGAAGAAACAATAGAATGCTTTTTATGGTTTGTAACAGATTCTTTGATATATTATAATGTGTAATATGTCTAATAAGCAGGAATGCAGGCATGGTGTTTTTTAAAAATTTTAAATCCATCAAGTTTAAGTAAGTTCTCCTCGGCTATTACAGCTACAGATTTCACTGGAACACACAATATTTTACAATTTTGCACTCTTTAAAGATTTTACATTGAATGATAGAGTTGATGACATTGACTGTGGTTAAGTGTGAATAAACGATTAGACTAAACTACTGGTTAATAACCTATTCAGCATCCTCACATAATCTGTTTTGGTATGAATTGATAAGCTGCCAAAGCAGGCTATCTCTCATGTTCCCTAGTGCCTAAAAGACAGACGTTGTCAAAGTTGCGTCTGAACTTGACAGCGACAATTGTTGTTAAAATATGCTAAAATGATGCATTTGTCCAGCGTAATCATGAAATATTCAGATGTTACGTAACACTCTGTGTCAGAGTCAGTATCTTGCTCACCGTCTTCTTGCAAAATATTTGTACGAGAGAAAGCAGTATTTATATGAATTAAGTCGAAATTTGCAGAAAGGCTTTGGGCTTAATTTTGAATTTCTAGTGAGTGCGAAGAATTAGCAGTGGTATGTGGCAAACGAGAGATTGTAAGTTGCAAATAATTTACATTACAATAAAAGGTTATGCCATTCCGTTAATTTTATGAACGCTTTGTTTTTGAATTTGCAATCCTTAGAGATTGTATACTTTCAAAACCAAATTTCTTAAGCATTAAAATAGGCAAATAAATCATTTCTTCCGTATTTTTGATTATCAAGCTGCTTTTGTAAGTTATTAAAACTATTGTAGAATTATTCTCTTTTGTTGAATTATACAACCAGGAAATTTTCCGAAAGCACTTGTAAAATAATTGCGTATAATATTATTACGCATAATATAATAAAATAACTCCCTTACTCTAGTGTAAGTATTAGCAAGATTTAGAGTTCCTCAAACATTGTGTAGTTTATTTGTCTATGGAAATATCCTTATTCTTGTATCGCCCCTCCGATTTTAATTCCAATTTGCATTGACTTTCTTGGCACACGGACAAAGCGGAAACTGTTTGCGATGTAGTCCTCCTGTGTGGGAATTGATGGTAACGCAACGAAGAAAATTAAGCAATAATTAATGTTTAATTGGCATTCCAAAAGAAGAACAAGCTTCAGAAAAAAATTGCAGCAAGTGAGTGCGTGACAAGCTCTAAACCAATGCTTGGCTTTTTACATTTATTCGCAGCTTGTTCATAATTCAAAATATGTTTTTACGAGTGATAAAGAGGTTAACTGGGACCTTTGGTGAAAATAAAAAGTTGAACAGATTGGTGATGGTTTGGTAACAAAGCAAAAACTTGATTCTTTTATTACCAAAAAAGATTTTCCGGGGCACTAGGATGCTGGATTGAAGCTTATGGAGAAAGTAGATTCGGCAGTGACATCTTTAGAAAAGCCGCACAAGTTTTATCAACAGCTTTAAATCAGCAAAAATACTACCGGGCTCTCACTGTAGATGCCACGGCAATTCATTTTGTTCTATCTGCAGCGGAGAAAGCACAAAAATTAAATCATTTTTGTTAAAGGATATCACTGTAAATTCCAAAATAGATCCATGAAATACGGCGGGAAAAGACTTGATAATTTAGCAATGCTTGTAATCTGCTTTTATTTTTTGCATGCGGACGTAAAATGATGAAACGTAATTCAAGTGTTGGAGTGTTTCAGCATTTCACATCATTTTTTTTTCATTTTACAAGCAACAATCATATTAGGGGTGTAATAGATATAGCTTATTTACAACTTTTTAAAGTGTTTTCAACAATGAAATGTGCTTTTATGAATTTGAAGTATTGATGTATACATACATACACAATAAAACCTTTTTTCGTATTGGAAACGGTTTTTACGGATAATAGCGAATGAGTATAAGACTTTTCTTCTATTCTATTCAATTTTTCTATAAGATAATAACTTTATAAGTTCCTGAAACTTTACGATAAATCTCCTACGTGCAAATTATTTGCTACTGGATACTGTTCTCATTTCTGGATATACACAATTTTAAACTTCTCGCTACTTTAAATATGAACAAAATATGCATTAACATAACGCAATTTATACTTTCGAATATAATACATAGTTTTGAGGTTGTTATGTTTGCAATGGCTACTGGAATTTTTGTAAATACAATTGCTACTTATGTGTGTATTTGCTTTCACCTTGTGCTCCCAACATTATTTGCATTCCTAAATTTTGCTATAGACGCTGAAACCAATTATCATTCCATAAATTTATTCTGTCAATAACACAAGTTAAATTTCTTCGTTAGTGATATCAATACCAGCTATTTTGCATGTAGTATGGAAAATTTAGACATAAGTTGCATATAAGCTTGTAATTTGCCATATAGTTGCCTTTTAAAGAATCCAAACCATCAATTAAAAAAGAAGTTTTTTGCTATCGGCTATTTTATAAAGAAGTACTCGTGTAAACTCAACCTTTTTACAACCATTTCAAGCAGCATATCATCTTATACATGATCTTGAAAATTTTTATGCCATGCTTGTACAAAAAAATTGTGATGATTGCTATCTAAAATCTGACCTAACAAAATTATCTTAAGTCATTATTATACAAAAAGCAATCGTCTAAACAAGCTGAAATAAAAGAAGATAGATAGTCTACTTACAAAACATCTATTTAAGATAACGTGAAAATTAAAGCATTTTTGTAGTCTAATGATTTCCTCTAATTGATTTGAAATTCATTGTGGTGGTAAAAGATTGAAGCATGAGCTGCGGCGGCCCAGATAATCAGAGATGAAGTTATAACTCCAATCCACACAAACATGTTGTTACCTTCGGGCAAACGGTTTAGAAGAGACAAAACTGAGTTCACAATTAGCGTGTACCAAAACAGCTCAATGTGCAAAATCTGCGTAAAAAATGAAATAATAAATCAAACAACGTGATTTACACTACAAACTTTTGTTTCTGCAGCAAATATTACGCATGTTTTACCTGTAGAGCAGAGAGTAGATTGCCTTTTAAAATTACGCCAAAAATTTCGTTGCTCAATAAGTGGATAATCTTGGACATCAGTGGGGTGTTTATGGTGTTTAGCAAAAGATGAGAAAATAGCAAATTTAATGTCAGAGCTCTGGAAATAGTAATCAACCTTTGAAAAACCTGGAAATGAAACATTAGTATATATTATATTTAAATGTCTAAAAGCCAATTAAAGTTAGCAAAACAAGAACTTTGGTTTGATTGAGGCTTTGTAAATGCCAGTGTGACATAATATTTTTTATTTCGTATCCGGAACACACAAGTTTCAAATATAGTTGCAAAAGTGTAAGCAATTAAGCAAAACCATCTAGTGGAATAATATTATCAGAATTTAATTTTGTCAGGCTTATTCCGTTTCAAAAAATACTGTGATCAACTAATTACACAAAATTATATTATATATTAGTGACTTTTGTATCACATGCGATTTTGCAGTTTTCTCCTTTGTTAACATTTAAAAAAAGTACATTTGTCCAAAACGCTTTTTTTATGCTTTGTGGTGTCCAACTTTAAAAAATGCAAGAGAAACATACTATGGCTATAGAATTATGCAATCCTTCAGCCAAAAACCTGTATTACTACAAGCAATGGAATGAATATACTGAACAATTCCCCAGCATTTCGCGAGCGGTTCAGAAAATCTGTTGTTGTTATAAGACAGGAGACGTGATGTTGTGTTGTCGTTTCCGTGTGGACTGGAAGGTGATTGAGTAAAAGTTTTTTTGTAAACTCCAATATAATGAGAGAAAGGCATGAAGGCAGATGCTTTCACTTAAGGTTACTGAGTAGAACATCACATTAGGACATGGAAGTTAGTGCTGCTGACTCAAAGAACCCCATATTTTTCCCAAAATGTGCATCAAGTGAATTTGTGCTTATGTGGATGCAATATTGTTGTCACGTCTAATAATATGAAAAATTAGAACAAAAAAACGGGAACAAAACAAGTATGTAATCAGTAAGTTTGAATACAGGAAAATTCCGGAATAAATTAATGCCAGTTATTTATACTTATAGGTGAGAATATTTAGGCCACATTTGACTTTAAACAAAAAATATCCTTTATTTGCAATTATACTGTATTATAGTTGAAGAGACAAGTTGTCCCTTTGTTACTGGCAACGTTACTCTTCCAAAAGGGGAAACATAATTTGTGTTATTAGCAAAGATGATAGAACGAACAGAAATAATAGAACTAATATGCATACAAACATTCGCTTGCATATGCAGGATAGCCTAAAAGAAAAGGTTTCCACGATATATTCTGAATTATGTTTGTTACGGAAAGAATACCTGATGACATGCCACCTTTCCTCAAAGAATAGTTTGTAACACGGAAAGTGCAACAAATACACCCAAATGAGTTGACAAAACTAAGTTTTGCAGCTACAACTTTATCTTTTTGCATAGTAACACAGTATGCGCATTATAATTTTTCTAGGGCTCACACTCTGACAACAATTACTTTCTCTTTTAACCATACGTCCTCAGTTTTTATACTTGGCATTGTAGTGCAGGGCACAACCAAATTATCAAAATACAACTCATTGCTTCCATCCAAATTAATCTGGCAAGACTTTCCTTCATCTGTATACGGCTTACGAAGATGAAAACTGAATTGGCAATTAATGTCAACCAGATCACGACAACGTCAAAATATTTAAAATAAAATTCACCTTACATCCTTGTTCTTACATTCAAAACTAAAGCGAAAGATAAACTCAGATAAAGCGAAAGCGAGTCTTATGCAGATTTTTAAAATGACATTATCAAATTCCTTCCTAAGTACATCCAATAGAAAGTACTTGAATGAATTAAGCATAAGCAACATATTAGCAATTTTGTCATGGAAATTCAAGAAATAAAGATGATTGACAAATTTTGCAAAATTCGTATAGAAAACTTTTATACAAATTTCAAAACATAATTACAATCACTCCCATTCTGTATACTATTCTATGCTGTAGCTCTTTTTTGATTTATGAATATTTAAACGTATAGTTTCTTACCGGAAAAGCACAAACAACAAGTATGGTTGCCGTGGTAGAAATCAGAAACAAAAGCCCATAGACCAACAATATTGAAGATGTCGAGTTCATGTTTCCTCAGATTTTGGGATGTTACAAACGTTTAGTTTGGTGAAAGTCTAGAAAATGTAAAATAGTCAGTATCGTGTCGTTCAGCTTTAACAGTATGCAATTTCGCTGCCAATAGTATAATTATGGGGCAATCACGTATTACTTGGCAGTAAGGCGAGAACTTTCAACGGTCAAATTAATTGGATAATCTACTAATAAACTTTATGTTGTTGAGACTGAGAAGCCCGGATGCACTTTCCTTGATTGTTCTACAAATCACCCTACTCTAGTAAGCAAGAACGTGACAGGTCTGAACTCAATGACAGGTAATAACCAACTGGCTTTAAAAAAAATTATTACATATATTTTTATTTCATTTTCTAATTCAACGTTTCATAAGAATAGAAATAGTGACTAGGATAATATTGGCAAACACAGCATAACATATTGAATATTGCTAATATTGAATTCGCAACACATTTTTCTGCATCACTGATACGCTTTTGTTCAAGATATTCACTGCTTTATGTTACAAATGCTAGTAGCTGAAATTTGTTAAAATTTATTAGAACGTGAAATGACAAAGCACCATGTTTGTAGTGTTGAATTAACCAAACAAAAACACTCCTGTGCTAACACTTCCATCATTGCATTGATTAGAGTATTGAGTGCTTGTGGGTTTCCAAGGAGTGAAAGTCAGAGAAAGCTGGTGCATGTGTATTGAGTACTCATCAAAACTCGTTTTTTTGTTTATGGCTTACGTTCTAACATTCTAAGTAAAGTATTAAAATGAAAATATTAAATACCTATTCACATTTTACAAATAATAATACTATTTTGTTTTTTGCACTACATGGTACTAGTATAATACGTGTGTGTGCATTTTGCGTTAATAAATTCGTATAGATGACAAAAGTACACACGGAAATCATTTGGGGGAAATCCTCAACAAATAAAAATACTATACACATTTGTGGGCCGCTTAATTATGGATGTAACAACAAGTACAATTTGAATTAGAGCGTGAATATAAAGGCAATGTACATAAATTTTTAAAATATACAGTAGTGGTTATGCTCGGAGTTTTACAGTTAGCTGTAAAATGCAAAGATTTTGAGATACAAACTTTTATATCTACAATTTGTTTGTTATACTGTGTGTGGTAAGAATGAGTTTTATTTGCGTTTTGTCATTGAATTGCCATTAAAAACTATCCATACGTGCATGATAGCTGCAATAACAGCAAACATATTGAGGTTTACGGTACTTGCACAGAAAACAGAAATAAATGTATAGCTTTGCATCTCGACGTAAATAATTCACGGCACGACAAATTGTGTTGCTCAGACGTGCTTTTCGGTTAGCGGAGAAAGGAAAAAAGTACCTTTCTCATTTTTTATAGATGTTTTATACAAATACGCAAAACATTTCAATATAATTGTTCAAAAATCAGATATGATGGACAAGGTAAATGTGAGTTTTTCAGTTTTCAAATGATGATCCTCCTTCATCTTGATCCTCTTATAAATAAAAATGTTTCATTTCAGTCCTGTACGCTTTCCCATTCGTAAGTACTAAGGAGACCTGTGCGCAATGCTGTTAAATTGAAAGAATGTATTTGTAGGAAGAAACGAAAATAGGCTAATTGAATACGCAGTGAAAATTAACTCTTGACAAAACGGTTGGAATAATGTTTTATTTTTAATGGCGCGAAACACGTCAAGTGAGACTATTTGAGTGCTACCATATTTTCGTTTTTCTCTCTTGAGCTGCTTTTTGCTAAGCAAAGTTAGCAAAAAAATTTAAACACTTAAGCATTTTTACGACTTTGGCTATCTTAAGTATGTTTTGGTGACTTATTTCTACCATTTGAAACTTTAATTTTTTGAAAAAACTTTAATAAAAGTTAACTGCCATGTTAATTGTTACCCTGCTTGTCTAGTTTCCCCCCAGAGTGCCCAAAGATTTTTCATCGCAAATCGAATCTCCTAAAGAAGCTCTATCATAATTGCATTAAAAATTTTTGGGCACTCTGGGGGGAAGCAAGATAATTAGGGTAACAATTAGCATGGCATTTAACTTTAATTAAAGATTTTTTGAAAATTTAAAGTTTTAAATAGTAAAGCTAGGTTACCAAAACACAGCCAAGATAGCCAAAGTTGTTAAAAATGCTTAATTGTTACAATATTTTGCTAATTGTCGTAACATAATTAAATTTAAAATGTTTATAACTTGGGAACGACTTAACCAATATTAAAAATTCTTTTTATTTTTAAGTCAGCAAGTAATTTACTTTCACCCCACTAAAGCATTTGGTTCAGTTTTGAAATCGGAAATATGGCCTGTCCCACTTCACGTGACTTTCACCAATGCGTCTTAAGAAAAGTTTCCTTTTCTTTCCATGCCAAAGCTTGATTATGTTTTTGGCGAAAAATTTTGTAGCCTTATTTCAACTGTAGCATTCACGCGGGACTAAAGCGGGTGAAAGCAGAGCAAAACCTCTACGCCTTTTGGCATAACATCCTCACTTGCTTTGTGCTTTGGGAAAGTCTCAGTTTAGAGGTTTGTCGTTGCCCCTTCTCATGATTGTAGTTCAAAACGTATCATAAATAGGATACGTAATATTGTTTTTCCACAGATAATATATGTGATCTTTGTCAATACACAATAGGATGGGCTGACAATTCAATTAATATTCATGTTTGTAACCGTCGCAAAAGGTTGTTAAAGAGAATCCCAATTCTGGCATGCTTACAAAATAAGCAATTTATTTTTCCTGGCGGAGAATCATAGGATGTGCCAATGTTATGGAGCAAACATGCTTTTTAAAATTCAGAAGTAGTGCTTCTGGATATTTTTAGTTAATTTTTTTCAACATCAAGAATTTAATTCAATCATTCTGTGAAACTTCAACGTTCGTTCGAAATTTTAGTATGACATAGATCTTTTGTGATGCGCGATCTAACACAAAACGTATACAATGTTTATTTGTAGGAAATTAATTTTAGATAACCTTGCAAAAGATTGTTCTGATAATTTGTTTAGACTATTACATACGCCTGCACAATTCTACAAAATAATATCTCTTGCTGATCGCAAGTAGGAATTGAAAACGTACTTGCATTGCTTTTTAGTAATTTTTAATTTTCCAAAATAGTTTTAAAGCTTCTTTTCAGTTTAATATTATGAAAAAATCAGTGCAAAACTTGCAGACGCAAAAGCAAGTTGTTCTTGTATATAGTTTAACTGTGTATACTTTTTCAGAAAACTATACTTTCTCCAAATTCTTACGTAAGAACCTAATATTTTGTTACGAAACAAAGTTCCGGTTTCCCGTTTCCCACACATGCATTTAGTTGATTGTAGCTTTGCTATATATATCCGTTAAAACCAATATACATTCACAGAACTTGGTGTGATGTACTGGTTAGAGCAGTTTTGATTCACATTTAGCCTTTTAGTTACTTCTTCTTTCGTTCAATAAGAGCTAAGTGGTAAACCTATTCAAGCATTGCATCCAAGTGGAAATCTGATAAAATACCTGAAAAGATCAAGTAGTATGATTTATGTTTTTGTCGCAGAAGAGAACTTCAAACCAAGACTCAGTTTGTCTGTTCCATGTTAAGTTACACAATCATGCTCCGCTTGTGATGGCATAAGTTACCGTATTTATTGTTCGTTTGATTGTTCACTTAAATCGAAGTTAAAATTATTAGGACACAGTGTTGCTGTGCCAAGTCCTATTGAATGACAAATATCAAAACAGAAATACAAAAGAATAGAGCGATTTGTTAATAATGACCAAAGCTGATTAAGTATAAATATTCATAGATTTATTCATATTTATTCATAAATATAAGGATAGATTTTCACGTAGGTATTTATAAAGCTATTTTGTCGCTAATTATTAAGACTCTCCTTGGGCTACTCATTTATATAATCAAAAGTAGGAGAGGATTTGTTTCAAAGCACAAGACCTGAGATCTTATGCATGACAACTCAATGCTCCTGGCCATTTTTGCAGTCATTTAGAAAATTACAAAACAAAATTCTGTTTTACTGACAGGACATGCTTGAATCGCATCCGATTTCGTACATTTTTTGATGAGCTTTCTGTTATTGCATAAACTGCGGGGTCAAAAAGGGTTTGTACTACGTATTCAAACATGAGACTGAATCCTATCAGACCCGATCACTTTTCTCAGTATCACATTTCAACTATTTTCTTTGTAAGGCAATCAAATTCTTTACTCTGTGAGTGAAGGACTTTATATGTTTGGTTACGAAACACATAACACATCTGGGTATACGGATGGGGAAAATCATTAAATAGATACTTTTACATAACAGTTCTTTCTGTCATCGACGTACTGAAATCTTTAAATGTAATGTAAATTTTACGTTGTGTAAGATTTCAAGAATCGAGTGGATCCTCACGTTTCTGTCGGATATTATGTAATCAGGGGGCCTTCATTTTCTTCCACATTTAAGTGTTAGATTATTTTACTACTTTTAAATGCTATGTAACACTGCTGGTACTTCAGATTGGCAAGATATAAAAGTCACAGAAATAATGGTAAGAGTTTATTATGTAAAGGTTACTTCCTATAAAATGATTGTCGAATCTTACAATTTTGAAAGGTAAAGTGGTAAGAATAAAGTTACAATGTTCTTGCTAAGTAGTTATTTGAAACAATGTCGTTAGCACAGCGGATCAGGTTGTAAATAGAACATGGTAAAAATGGAGAATTGGTCAAATTAAACAACTAGAGTAAAGTGAAGGATAAAATGTTCAAAAACCCCATAACCGAGTTTTTTGCAACCTTTCTCTCTTGCCGTGTATAATGTAGTTGCTTCATTCGGAGCATTTTTGCATATTGTGTCACATATTACTATGCTAATTACATGATTGGAATCACGCTAATAGACTAAGCTTACACGATCTGAACAAACGCATTTACATTGAGCAAGCGGTTAACTTAAATGGCATTTAAGGTATGTTAGTATGTTCAAAGCGCTTCATATTTAGCATACAGAAAGCCATGATATACTCTGTAATATTACCATATTAAAAAATACATTTTCATAAATGCACCATGTTTTGGGGAGAAAATTTCATCAATACATTTCTAGTGATGTATACTGGATTTAATTATGTCTTTTCATTTCCGTCACACCATAAATCTAGCCTCGATTTTTAGCAAATGCATGCTGATTGGTAAGAGATATTCTAATGTGCTTGACAACATATATTTTTTTAGAAATTAAATTATCACACTGCCCAAATTTTTCATTTAAACAAACTCCCTATTTTGTGTGGGATTGTTTTTTATGAGAATTTTTAGATTATTAATTTATCATTATAAAGAAAGGGTAACATCACGTGAAACGGGACAGGCCATATTTTCGATTTTAAAACTGAACCAAATGAGTTCAACCAACAAAAAGTAGATTATTTTCAGGTTACAAAGTGACAAAAATCATCCTTTTATGTTAAGGCATTGTTGGGTTATGAGCATTTCAAATTTAACTACGTTACAACAATTAGTGAAATATTTTAACAATTAAGCTGTTTTTAATACTTTGGCTATCTTCAATATGTTTTAATATCTCGTTTCTATTAATTGAAATTTAATTTTTTGAAAAAAATCTTAATTAAAGTTAATTATAATGTTAAATGTGACCCTAATTATCTCGTTTCCCCCCAGAGTGCTAGAAAATTTTAAATGTGCATTTAGAAGAACTTGCTCTGGAGATTCGATTTTCGCTAAAAAGCTTCTAGCACTCTAGGGAGAAACGAGATAATTAGGGTAACATTTAACATTATAATTAACTTTAATTAAGATTTTTTTAAAAATTAAATTTCGGTTAATGGTATCATGCTATTAAAACCTATTGAAGATAGCCAAAGTTGTTGGTAAAGCTTAATTGCCGAAAAATTTCAGTAAAATTGATGAGTATTAGCGACCCATTGGAGAAAAATGATGATATGGCCTGTGTATTTTATGCACACTTCGCGCGTTTTACGCCAAACCAAAGCTTTATTTCAGTACAAACGATTGTCCAATTTTTGCTACGTTTCAGAAAATGTGCCAGCTCAAATTCCCAGATAATTGATTGGAATTTAATTGATGTACATGAAAGTCCGTAGAAAATAAAACCGCTAAGTTAGCCCAAGCTTTAACCAATAGGTATAAAAATACTTATCCAATATTTTAGATTAGATTTTCTGTTATTACATAGTGCAAATAAAATCTATTGTTAGCACATAATAAAGCATGATATTGCTTAGGCAAAACGAATCAAATACCCAATCGAATAACTCAGATATAATAACCATGGGCGTATAGTCGGGTAGTCTACTTGAAATATGTCATATAAAAAGCTATTTCAAATTCATGGGTAAACTCCACATTTTGCCCATAGATGATCAATCTGGATTTTTGCGTGTAAAGCCGTACATATAAGTCATATAAGTAAATTTCACTTTGCGTTGCTTCAATTATCTACCAATCACAAAAAATCCTATTTCCTTGCGTTTCACCTGTTCAAGCCAAATTCATTGCATGTGCATTGGCATTATGTCATTTCCAGTGTGCTTGAGTATTTACTGCAGAATCAGCAATATTGTTTTATTCACTAATTCAAATGAATAGAAGTGTGCTTAATCTGGAAATCTTTGTTTGCGTGAAATAGTGTTGCATTTTCTTACTCTACAAACCGTGAAAAAAGACAGAAACAACAATGCTATTTCTAGAAATTCAGAAACAAAGAGAAAGGAGATTTTAATGAATCAGGATACAAGTGAACTTGAATCATGCGATATATAGCTAATTTACACTTATTTGGGTAGATCGATTTATATATTTCGCTGTATGGTTCAATATAATGCTTCTGGTTTACATCAAATCAGAAACAAAGCAGGACAATACTCTGTAAACTTTTGCAGAGTCATATTACTCATCCGAGCACTAAAAAACCATTTGTATTGATAAAAAAATGATGGGGAAGACTTTTTGACAGTTCAGTGAGTTTTCTTTGTTCAAGTTACGACACTGTGTAGAAAGTGTATAGAAATGCATTGTGACACATCGTCAGGTATTGCCTTCTTCATTTCTCATGTATACTTTCTTGTTCCTGTATATTTTACGCATGTAGTAGCGTTGTGAGGAATTTCGTTTGAACTAAAATGTCAGCAGTATAAATAGTTGTCACGAAAGCGTATAACACAAAAATTCTATTTCAATCAAAGCTTGTTCTGGTTGGTGACAAAAATATATTTATGCATATTAATGCTCCTTCTTCAGTTTTGTTTTGCGATCAACTTGTAGGACAATTTTGACGTTGTAGCTTGGATGGACAGACATCTATAATTGGCCGAGCTAATTAAATGATGTCTGGAAATTATTTTGCATCACATGAAACGAAACTGAATGATTTATGGCTTTAATGGATTCAGTTTTCAGAAATATGTGAATGGCAAAAAAACGTTCATTTTCACACAGGCATATAGAAATAGACACATCTTTAGCAAGTAGAAAACAGCAACAAACGAAACCAGTTTTATCAGCCAACGATACAGTATTCGACTTTCATTCTGTTCCTGGACCCAGTCACGTACACACGTGCAGGTATTTCACTGCAGTTTGATGAATAGGGTTGCATAAGTATGAGGTTTTCCCTACTTGTGTATGAGATTCAAGTCTAGCGGAAAGTGAAAGAAAAATATCAACGCTATGTTCAACAAGGAGTGTAATTTTGTGATTTATCTATTTTAAGTCTTTCGCAACTTCTTTTGTTCATTAGGTTGACTGCTATCTGAAATCATAAACATTTTGACAAAAGCTATTTTCTGAAATTGGTATACGCCGAGAAAAGGTCGATAAGTAGAGTATGTGCTCTTTGCAACAGTTTAATTATTAGAGTAAGTGCACAAAGTGAAAATTTGCAGTTACAGACGGTAATATTGACGGAAATACTTACGTAATAAATTGTGTTTTATAGAACCAACACGACTTGATCATTTTATTATACATTAACATTACAACAAAATACCGATAACAACATATAAACGCCAAAACAGATATTTCTTAACAGTTTTGTTAAATACATTCTATTGATACATAAATATGAAAAATATTTTATAATAAAATATTACATAATATTACATTAAAAGCAACTCTACATAATATAGTTTGTGAAATGGCTGATTAATCGGCTAAAAGTCAATGTATTTGCAGTGTCGAAAATGCTCATATGGCTATAGTCTAATCCAAGTAGTGAGTGTTCTTACATAAATTCAGGTTTTCCGACATTATCAAAATTTGCAGAGGCCCATCTAAAATAATAGTGATTAGTACAGTATATATTATGTTGATAACAGATTAATCAATGCATAATATTCAATGAACATCATGCATATAAAGACCATCAATCTAAACTGCACTCTACCCAATTGTCCCGACGTCTCCGATTTTATTGATGATCATCCTCTGTACTGGCATTACAAGATACAGAATATTGTCCTTATTTGTTTTTACGTCCCGCTGTTTTTAATTGCGCTGATATTCAACATATCGATTATCTGTGTTGTCAATTGCTACAAATCTTTAAAAAGGTAAGTCACACAAATTTTTGGCGTTATAAATTTAATAAAAAATTAGATGCATGTATAAATGTTTTACAAAACTAAACGGCATATAAAATTTTCAATTCAATAATAATTACCTGCCTCGCGCGCACACAGTGCTTTTACTAAGTTTGCATGATTATGAGTGTCATGCTGTTAATTTCATTTCTCAATTTCTGGAAAAGTATTTCTGTGAGTTGTGAAGTTGCGCTTTCAGAAAGTGTATTCCTGATAGCCTGATTACATTATACTGAAGCGAAACGCTAACATAATAATTAACAAAATGATTTGTGACAAAAACGACTTAGCAACAAAGTGATATAAGGCCGTCAATCTCTGCAGTTATTATGTATATTGCAGACGTAATAAAAATAAGAAGTTTATTGGACGTTTGGTAGGTTTTAAAAATAAAAATTAAGTGCACAGAAAAATGTAATTTTGCAATTAGGAATACAAATTAATTATTATTTAATTAAAAAACGTCCACTTGAAAACACATATGATTTAGTAAACAAATGTTGTTTTATAGCTAGTCGCGACACGGAAACATTTGTGTTATGCTTAAAAGGTTTTTTAAAGTGTACATAACTTCTCTGATTATTTTAGTGTAACGAACTACTTTCTGGTAAACCTTTCGATGGCCGATTTGCTGGTGACGCTAGTTTGCATGCCGATGGCGTTTGTACAAGCTACTTCTTCTGTTTGGACGTTTGGAAATTTTATGTGCAAACTGACCAACTATTTACAAGGTAAATGAAAATTTCTGTTTAACGTTGACATAATAGTTACCACTGTTGGGATAATAATAAAAAACGCTTCATGGCAAATAAAAGGATGAAAAAATTACCATATGCTTACAACGCAAAGTAGGTACCTAATACTATACGGTCAATTAAACCGCTTCTATAAATTTGATATTTTACGCATTAATCATTACAAAGTTTCAAAATTGGCATATTTCTGCACTTGTAAAGCTAAAATACTTAAAAATAAGCTCCACACAGGTAATTAAAAGTATGCGTGTTAGTCTGCTAAAAATTTTACCATTGCATTTGTAAAAACAAACGGGAAAATCTTATTGCTAGGCGAAAATAAAGAAGTTACCTCTCCCAATGACTTTTTTAGCGGACATTGGGGGTTTTTGTTGTCCGCTAACTCAGCAAGCAAAGTTAGCGGACCTTTTGACTACCTTAGCGGACAAAAACTTAGAATTTTTTTCAAGTTTTTCTCTGACCATTAAAGTGATTCGAAATAACATGAACAATTTTATGTATGGTACTGATAATTGTTTTATCGTTCTTGAGATGAGCTTCAAGAGCCAATACCAATAAATATCAGCAATATATAATATGCAAATGTTAGGTAAAAAATTAACATACATGTATTCGACATGTACTTGTACTGTACATGTAGTACTAGGGTTTTTCTGTTCCTAAAAGAACATAGACAATTTTTATTCATGATTCTTCTTTCGGCATATAAGGTTTGTAAGGGTAAAAATGTTTGAATAGAAATATGCATAAGAGTCTTCAAAATTGCATTTATTTACTTCAGTATTAAGTCTCACTGATCTGCATTTGTTATTTTGCATGCTAAATATAAGCACAAATAAGCTAAGATATAACACGGTCACAAGTGATGACTCGCATCTAGCCAAATTCAAAATGTCATTTTCAAACCTGCAGTGCACTAGATATGGTCATTTTAGCAAATAGCACTAGTAAATAGTAGCAATAAGTACATGCCAAAACAAACTAATGTTTAGAATACATCAATGGTTCAGTAAAAGCTGTTAAAATGTGTTTTTTATAAACGACTGATTTTTAAAACCGGTTCTGGATTCATTAATTCCGTAGGAGTTGCTGTAGCGTCTGGTGTTTTTACAATCACGGTAATGAGTCTTGATAGATACATGGCTATATGTCATCCCTTCAGCCGAAGAGCCATTACTAAACAACGGTCAATAAAGGTACTGACTTTATTTTCGTTTGCTCTCTTATTGATACATTTCAAAATCAAAATGAACCTTAACAATTTTCAATTGTCAGATCAAAAAAATTGCTAGAATAATCATAAGTTACTATATGTGCGTAAACCGATGATTATATTTTTTGTTGATTGCACCTTTACAGATAATTCTCATTATTTGGATATTGGCATTGATTCTCTTTGCACCAATTTTCTTTATCCGTACTACTAAAGGATTTCGTTTCGGCTGGGATGTGGAGTCAAGAGAATTCCTTTATTGTGTTGAGGTCGGTATAAATGTAGTCTTTGGCAAAACACTTGTCGACCCCTTTTCTCTTGGGACAACCAACATTTATGCAATTTCATTAAACATGCGTATGCTTATATTTTTAAACAGTCCTGGCCAGACTACTTGTCTCAGCGGTATTTTGGAATCTTTTACTTTGTTGCTGTGTATGCGATTCCCGGATGCATTGTTGTTGTAGGTAAGTTCTACGAAGTAGTAAGTTTGCATGAAATTTTATTTAATTGTACGATGAAATAATGAAATGGATCATGATACAAAACGTTTGATTTACACGTTTGAAATTAAATGACATTGGTCACCAATAAATGAGCTATTTTTATCGTAGTCGCATTTATCTTAGCAATTTTTACAACGATTGTTTAATTACTTCTAATCGTATGTATTCTTTTTCATCTTTTTATATTTCACAGCCTATTCTCTAATAGGATTGCGACTTTGCACCCACCAGTTTACATGGTGGCACAACAACAATGGTTTACAAGTGAGTGAAAATAAAGCTATCATAAACACATGGCAAGTAAAAGACGTGAGACGCGTCCCAATACAATTATATATTGCTGAAATTTTTTGACTGTATCTTTATTTATATATTCGACATAAATTTATTAACTCGACTATGACTGAGCTATTGTTTGACAAACAAGTTGGATGAACAGAGTTATTTGCTAAACATTTTATCATTTTTTTTGCAGGTAAATTTACCAGGAGAAAAAAATATTCGTGAACGCCGTCACTTAGCAAAAGTCCTACTGGTATTGGCTTTTGTTTTTGCTTTGTGCTGGTTGCCCTACAGCGTGCTCACCCTAATACTGGATCTGAATTCCAAACCAGAGGTTGAAGATCAGTGGAATACAGAAGCTAATGAAGGCGATGAAAATCTTATAAGTATTGCGACCAGTTTACTTCCATTTAGTCTACTATTGGGCCACTTGAACTCTGCTGTCAACCCGATTCTATGCTTTTTCATCAGCAAGAACTTCCGAAGTAGCATTATAGATATGGTTCGGCAGCCATTCAGAGCACTCTTGAGTCTTAAATCGTGCAGGGTGAGAGTCATTTATTATGTTTAACATACTAACACGGAGATATTGTAATTTAAAAGGTGCTTTCACTTCATGATTTTCAATACAAATGATTTAAAGCTTTTGTCAATAAGACAGATGTAACTGTATGATCGTTTATGAAAATAGAATTATTTGCTCCAACAATGCTCATAGTAGTATTTATACTCAGAAAAAATGTTATGTTGTCCTGTCAAGCGCATAATGAAAAAATCGACAGCAATATAAACACAAAACAAGTAAACAGCAGGACAGATTCCTAGTCATGCAGAATTCATAAAACATTGACGGCAAATTGAAGCAATTTAAAGATGACAAAAATACAACTAAGCGTTTTATTACAAGTTGAATTTTTCTAAAGTATTTTGTTCTAGTATATGCTTAAGCAAACTGTAACAATGTATAGGCTTTGTTTATTTTAAATTGCAAAAATACCAAGGCGAAACGTTGACTTTGCAACATACTTGCTTTTGATTCCATTTTCGATTCCTGGAGAAAATAATACGGTGTATCAAAATAGCTTAAGCTTACACCAACATCTCTGGGATATGTGCAAAAGTGCCTACCTACTGCAAAGCATTAAGTTCAATCTAATGCTTAATGCATAAAGCAAACCTTGGCGGAAATCCGGATCACCGGTCCTTAATACTTTCCGGATTATAAGTTTAATTGGTGGAATCTGAAGGGTAAATAAGCAAATAAATGACAATGAGACATACAACGAGACGTACAAAAAATGTGTTTCTAAATTATCGAAATGTGTTTCTAAAGTTTTTGTCGAACTTTTGAAGGTTTTTTGCGGAGGATAGCTGCGTTCATTTTTAGAAACCATACATAATTCCTATATTGTATATCTACAGCATTGTACTGTATTGCGGAATTATTGCAGCAAATTTTCTAAAAAACATTCGATGTGTTTGAAAAGATATGGTCAAAAGGTAAAACCGTAAGTGTTATGAATAATTGATCACAGTTCAAAATTTGCAATATTTCTTTATTATACACTCGAGTATGCAAAATAAGAATATACACTCGAGCTAATTGTATTAGGATTCGTTTGACACAATAACTTTCAAAATATGGCAGCGGACCACGGTGAACGGCTTGTCTACTCTGGCACACAATTCATTTAGTAAACATGTCCTGTTTAAACAAGTAAAATCAGTTTTTTACGAAGTTTGTAAGTTTTTGAGACAGTGGTTACTAAATTGTTTGATTCTCAAAACAAAAATGTGCTTTAAAATCATAGTCTGTGCATAAAGTAAAGAATTACATAAAACAACTGATTTTGCTTGGTTGAACACTACAATTTCTGAAATTTAGAAGCAATAGCCAGTGAAAAAAACTGTTTGGAGAACTTTTTGGGTAACAAAAATTTGCCACGGCAAAATCAAGTCAGGAGAAAATACGCAGGAAACTTTATCAGGAAACAAATATCCGGGAAAATTATACCAACAGCCCACATTACTTTCTATTTGTCCTTCGTTTTCTACATAGAAAGACTGAAAGCGTTCATAGCGCAAAAGCACCATTTGCTGCTAATGTTAGAGAATCTACACGTTGAAATGTGCTAGCAACGAGAAACTTTTTCTGCAATATTACTTAAACAGTTAAAACTAAAAATATATGCCATAAATAATTTGTTTTTTCTTCTTCTAGATTTGTACGATGGTCCGGCGGGACCCTCATCCTTCCATAGAACAAATCATCCAGGACAACAACCAACAAGTAGAACGACCAGTTTGTAGTCCCGGCAATAACCACCTTCCAAATTCAACCGTAGGGCGTCTGATTCCTGCAAATTCTAAGCAATCTGATTGCGTGGAAGAAATTTGGATTCACGACTTGCCTAGCTTGTCAACAAGTTTAAGTTGTAATGCAAGCATAAATCTTGCGGGGTCTGGTAGCAAAACAAATGAATCTTATTGTTATTATCATCATGTGCACAAAAGCAGGGCTATAACTTATCAATCTATGGTTGTTGTACAAACGGTGGTGACTTACACCCCAAATCTTAGCACTCATTATTGCATAAATCAAAGCGATTTTGCGTCACGACTTGTTTACAATGGTTCAGGTATCAATTCAGGTAACAATCATGTCTGCCAACATACAAGAGGAAGGTTGAATGCTGTAAAGCACTTAGTTCCAAACACTAGAACTTGTATTACGTTTCACAAACTTGGTCGTTCTTCCAACCTGTTGACTGAAAGTGGCAAGCTATTCGTGATGGGATACAGCAGAGGAAACGTGCAACAGCTAAAAATACTCAACACTATAAGTGAAGAGTCGGTAAGCTACAAATCTGAAGTCTAAGTGTAAACGCACACTGGATATATGTTTCAATAAAGATAAAGTTGCATTGACAAATAGTAAACGAGATCAAAAGAGCACAAAGTGTAGAGGAAACTCTAAAATTGTTTTAAAAGCCTTTTGAGTTTACAGGCACAAGTAAACATTAAAATAATGCGTTTGAGAAAAGCACACTATGCGTAGATGAACCGTTATGAGCCTATATTTTGAGAAGCATGCATGTGTGTCACAATATTTTTTACCTGAATTCTAATTTGCATATTTTAAGTCTCAACTCGACATTTTCTGGAGAAAATAATTAAGTCTAAGCATTAGTGTAATTGGGAAAATATCTACGTTTTTGCCTAGGTTAGGGTTTTACAAAGAACCAATATATTATAATAGAATAAGGTTAGATAAGAATCGGATTCACTGCAATTTGTTTTTTGCTAGATTTTTTTAGGCTGACAACCACTCCTTACAAATAATTTCATTCTTGTGTATACTCTCAACATTTAGGAGCACTTGGTTTTTTGCTCTGCCGTGGGGTTTTACATAAACCACAATACATACGGCCATTTCATGGTTCATAGGTTCACATTGGGACGTACACATAACGTTATTACTAAATAGATAATACTATATTGTTCATTAAAATTTCAAAAATATGATAAAAGTTAGCGATTAAAAATTCAGTAAAAGTTGAAGCTCTCAGCGACAAAAATTTCAAGCATTTCCTTAGAAAAAGTTTCATCATACAAGTTTAAAAATTAAGCCAAACCGACAGTTTTGTTTCATAGGAAAATCCTATTGTAAGGAGCCTAAGTATAAACAAAACTATTCTTACTATATAAATATTATATCTTGTATGTATATAAATATACCTATATATATAATCCATTGTTTGCCTATTTCACTAGTTTTTAAAGCCAAAGACCGCTTTTACTTGCACAATATTAATAACTCTACAAATACTACATACCTTTTTATAGAAGTAGATAAACTTTGAGCTGACAAAAATTTTATTGACTTACACTGGCAGATAAAAATTCCGCGCAATGGTTCAATGCACAGAGTATGTACATTTTTTAATATCTGTTGTATAAGAGAAATATAGCATTGTCTTCTGTATTGGCTAATTTATTCATAATATTTTATCTTGGTCGCGGCAGTAGCTCAGACTAAATATTTAACGCGTAAGTCATTATCAAATTAATATCTACTTCTGAGTAATAGCTTACATGTTTACAAGAACTCACATGGTTTATTCTTTTTCAGGTATTTCTAAAGCTAGGCTATATATGTTTAGCATGGGAAAGCTGAAAACATCAACTGCACGTTTTGAACGTCGATCCTAATATTACTTCTGTTTTAGATCTACACTAATGTTAATCTGAACCATTTCATTGCTGATTTTATTTACAAGTCTGTGAAGGTTTTTTGCAATATACTTCAAAACACATAACACATAACACATAATATATAATAAAAGCAAATCTAAAACCACTTTATCCGTTGTCTTTATTTCCGTTTGCATAAACGTATTATGCTTGGGTTTTACAGGACTCGTAAACGCATACACACAAGTGTGAATTCCCGCATTTACTCATCTAGCAATCACACAATTCTCAAAAACTTCTCCCTCACAATCAAAAACCTGAATAGCATTCTTGTCCATAGTTGGACGTTGTGCCACTATTGTATCACATCACTTAACATTAATTAGAGTAATACAAGTACAGTTTTGTTTGAATCAATGGCAATTTCCCGAATATTTGGATGGAAGGAGACCGGAAAATAAATCCGAAGTCAAGCCCAATAACCAAAGTACATATGTATATGCTTGGAAAGTAGCATAATATTCTCTTAAAAATGATTTTCTTCACGCAAAGAAACACGCATAGTCATGTCAACAGTATACATTGCCGTTCAGCAATCATTGGAATACGAAAACTAATCAAATTAGTCTTTTTAATTATAAAACGCAATAAAGTTTTTTAAGCATTTCAAGTGCAGAAAATGCTTTCCCAAATTGGGTCATTTACTAAACCTAAGTGTTAATCTGATTCCGTTCTGATTTTTATTATCCGTTTTTTTGGCCCAGTTACTTCATTTACTCTTAAAGTTAAACGATTAACAATTTCCGTCCTAAAACTAAAGAAAATAATCAAGTAGTTATTTTGGACCTGGAGAATTTTAGTATGATGCATTATGATAACGTTTATTTTGGTGATCGTAACAGTTGTAAGATTTAACGATTGTAAACGACTTATAATGCAGGATGACGGAATGGTGGTATGTAAGCAGCAAAATTTGTAGTATTATCCTGAGGTTTTCCTTTCATCCAAATATAATTTGTCAGATGTTTTCTTTTGTGAAATTTTCGTTACCATACAATTTCTACAGGACTGGCTTCGTGCTTAGATAGACAAAGTACATTTGCATGTCTCATAACTAGTCAAGCTGATTGCATTTAAATATTTTCTCGACTAGTTTTTTAAAAATTATTACGATCACACAAAGCTGTAGCATTCACAGTGATGTCTAAATTAAGCTCTTCCATACATTATACCATACATAATATAAAAAAGCATTTTTATTGCGCTTGGGTGTTGGGTAGATTTTTATTTTCGAAAATTTCGCAACATGGCCTTTTAGTTTAATATAAAGAAATATATCAGTTTTGAAAGCCAATTGTTTCTAAGTTTAACCTTTTTTAGGAAATACTTTGCTGATTTGAGTGCACTTTTTTTGCTTTTATTTTCCCTACAAAATTGTTTCCTTTAATTCTCACGTAGGAACTTTCAATTATTTTACAAAATAAACCTATGCTTTTCCACTCACCGTAATTGCTATTAGTAGTGCAGTAGTTTTTACATGCATGTGTTAACAATAAAATCACAGTTGTGAGATGTTCTGTTTATAGCCGTCGTGATTTGATACATAAGAGAGCAGTGTGTCTAACTGTAAATGGTCTGAAAGTATTATGTTTCCGGCACTAATGGGCATTTAAAATTAAAATTTTGTCTCGTTTTCATTTCTAAATAAAACTGTACGATCAACTTCTCGTTCTCCAGACATAAACTTTTGGGTTTAGTAGGTGCTCTGATTGCCCATATAATTCAATTCATTTTTAAATAATGAAACAAAACCATACTGCAAAGTCTAGCGATCAGGTTTTGCATTCAAACAGAAATATACAAGAATAGTACACAATGTTGTGAAAGCCCAAATCTGAGTAAAAAGATAGGTCTCAATGTCAGTTTTAATAAAAATATCCCGCGGGCTAAGCATTTGCTAAATGAAAATAAGGGAAAGCTGTACTTTAGAGCAGACGGCTTTAAGGCTGATATATGACAGCTACAATTTCCTGTGTATTTTGCAGTCATTTGGGAAATTACAGAATTTGTCCAATTTCTTATATTTTCAGATTAACCGTCAAGTTTCCTCACGACATCCAGTCCAACAATGCTGGTATGGGGTACTCAAACATGAGACAGAAAGAACGAATCATTTTAGATTGACCACTTTTCTCAATGTCAGATTTCAAGTAGCAATTTCTCTTCATTCTGCTCTCTGAATGACAAATTACTTTTAATGGGTAACGGAATGCAACATATATATAATGCATACTGGTGGAAAAAGGAATTTCTGAAAAAGGTACTCTCACGAAACCGGCTTTCTGCCATTACTGAGCTTATATAGATTACAAAAATGTTAGCTTCAGTCTGTGCAAGGTTTGTTTCGGATTTCAAGAAGCAAGTGGGTTTTCACGTTGACCCCAAAACATAAAGTGATGCAATCAAGAGTCATCCACTTTCTTGCAAAACCAGATGTCGGATTCTGGTTTTATTTAATTGCTATATCACACTGCTGGAGCTTTAGATTGACGAGATTTAAAAGTCATTGAGAGAATTTTAAGTTTCAGACGATGTGAAATGCAAAGAAATGAAGCTTTTGAAGTTATAATGGATTTTTAAATAAGATGTAGTTGTACATGTAGTATTTCGAAAATAATATATTTTGTAACTCTTAACTGAAATGCCAAAACAAAGCATTATTTAAAATGCTGATAAAATCCGAATGTACAATATTTAGACTAAGTTTGGAGTTGTTGTTAGGGATACAGAATATATTTCTAAAATAACTATAAGCACCGATAAGGGAAAACCGTACTCTGAAAGCCGTAAATAAAATATTGACTGTAACACAAAATACTACCGGTATGGTCGTATTCGTATATTTCCATCTGTTATTCTATCAATGGAATTCATTTTAGATAGTTGATTACAGCGGTTAGTCTTGAAACCAGTGTGTAGATTTAAATTCATGTTGTTGTTTTAGCAGAAACTGTTGGACAGAGTACCAAATGAGTAAGTGCTCTGTGCTAATGTGTGCATAATTATATTGTACACGATTTATTATGATTTGCAGTAAAATCACGTATTCTTTACTTGCCACGTCACGGAAGAGGTACAGTATGAACATTTCATCATAGAATATAAGTTATACTTTATCAATTAGAAAGTCTGAACCAGCAAAATGTGAACACAGCTTGACAACGTTAAAACATACGAAAGTCTTGTGTGCTTGCTAACCTTATACTCAAAACCCAAGTGTATCATCCTTTTTTCATTATGCTGGTTCATCTTAGGCATTCATGTTGCTTGTAGTAAAAGTCTAAATGGTATATTTGGAGTGAGTCCGTCATGCACCTTTGTTTAAATTTATCAATTGAATATCATAAAATTGTCCCTTCCAAGTGAATTCAACTGCTTTTGATGACATTTCATGTAAATCAGATCCCACTTAGGTTATTAAAGAGACCTGAATTGTCGGCTAAGGCTTATCCTGTTTTTATATTTAAGTAGGCATTTTAGCTGGTTTGACTATCTCAATGCTACTAACAAATCCAAACCTATACCTACTTACATGACCTGATTTGTAATTGACCTAATTCAATTGAGTAAAAAAGTATGCATTTGTACATAATTATAGGTGTGTGCACATGGTATGATGTAAAGTATTGTTCTATTGATATAAACTGAGTTTGCTATAACCTAACAAGTACCCATAGGAATTACATATTATATTTCTAAAGTTTATTGCTTACATCCAATGTAAATATCACTCAAGCTTCAGGTTTTCCAATTATGTGTTTAAATTAAGTCTAAATTCAAATTTCTAAACCTGTCACGTATTCCGGTGTGCTTTCAAATACGCAAGCACACAACAGTCTTGTACATTCCAAAAATGCACATCAAATTCTTTAAAAATATCAGCCCATTACCGGTAAATCCCTTTCAAACATACATGTAACGACAAGTGGTCACATTACTTTTCTAAAATCATCCGTAACCGTACGCTGCCTTCATATTCAGGTATAAACTGGATAATGACAAAAAATACAAGTCCGATGCTGTTCCATAATTTGTGTAGTAATCACGCGTGGGGAAAACGCGTCCTTCAAACTTTCACTTTATTCCATATAGACCTGCAAACATATGCGCTATAAAAGTCATCTGTTAAAATGTTTTTGTACCCACTAAACTTTACGCCTACCTTCAGGCGAATCCTTCCCCAAAGTTCTCCTGACTTTGAGAACTTCCCATTGAACCTACAACTAAGCACCGCCAAATGAAAATATGCAAACAAAAATGACGCCACTAATGAGGTAGCCTACATTAATCCGAGTTCGACATGCGGCAAAAATTGGTCACTTGGAATTCCTATAATTGGATCTAGAGCAACATCAGATTATCCGTTATATAGTTAAACCGTGAGATATAATTACCGCATTTTTGTCACTGTCACATCTGTTCCCTATTGAAACATTTCAGTCATGACTCATGATTAATTAATATCTCTCATTGTAATTATTAGGAATCGACAGATTCCTCCTAATTGACGTCCGGACGTCCGGACGTCCGGCCGTCCGTGTAAACACGTTTTTCTCCGAAATGGCTAATCCGATTTTCACCAAATTTGGTATACAGACTTTGGTGAACCTCCGACAGAACCCTTATGAATTTCAGGTCAATAGGTCAACTCTAAAGGTCAGAGGTCACCAACGGTTCAACATTTTTACATAGGACCTATATCATGCGGCACATGATTTGGGGTCCAGTTTTTACCAGGATTACGAATCCACAGTTTGTTTGTTAAAATTTGACTATTTAGGCCCTGAGTTGGGCCCTTAAATGTTAAATATTCCAAATTAATGACATATCATGTGTGATACATGATTTTAGGTCCATTTTTGACCAGGATTACAAATATGAGGTCTATTTGTTAAAATTTAACTATTTATGCCCTGATTTGGGCCCTTAATTGTTAAATTTTCCAAAGAATTGGACATATCATGTGTGACACATGATTTTAGGTCCATTTTTGACAAGGATTAAAAATTTGAGGTCCATTTGTTAAAATCCGTTGATCCAAGGGGCCGAAGGCCCCAAATATCCACGGGGCCGAAGGCCCCAAATGCCTCGAAGGTCCCGAAGTCGATTCCTACTTACTCCATTTGCCAATGGTTTATTTGTTCTCATTTGCCTATGATTCCACGTTAGTCTGCTCTTCTCAACACAATTCCATAACACTTGGTGTAGAGACGACAGACATCCTCCTACATGACCCTTAATGTTTTAAGCATGAAAAGTTAATTCAACGATAATACGACTGCTGGAAAACGTGGTCGGGTAAATTCCGGCCAGGGAAAATAGTGTATGGATCAGTTGTCCGGAATTCTGCTTATAAACATTTTCCAACCTGTGTGGGATTTTAACAGATTAGAAGCTTTTCTGCTTGTGTGTATTTTTTTGCGTACAAAAGCACAAAAAAAATACATTGAAGTGAAAAGTGAAATCACAACAAACCAACTGATGAAAACTTTCACTGCATGAGACGCCAAATATAATAGATTGCCAATTTGTAGAGCAATATTTGCAAATATATTTGTCCTAAGTTCAGTACCATTTGAATACAACCATTTATGAAAGATCGTTATGATTGAATGCCTGATTTACTTCAGTTTCACTATGGGCTTCAATTACCAAGCACATAAAATTATATAAAAAACGTCATGCAAAAAGCATCACATAAACTGGATTTTTCCTTTGTGCACTTTTAGTGATAATTCATGAAAAAAGCCAACCGGCACAAATTGGATAATACACCCTCACCCATTTAGGCTGAGAATTACTATATTTTGTAGATGACTCAATTGACAATTTCCACGAATTGGCCTTTTGGATATACCAAATTCGTGAATATTTATATCTTTGTCCGTAAGTCAGTTAAAAGGCACAAAACTGGTTTTTCTGTTGCCAGATTGTAATATTTTGCGTGAAAAACAGGCCGCGTGCTTAGTGAATCTGTTCACAAAATCCAATTTGTCACGATTTGGAAGAATTATTAAAGGTTTAGTAGTAGTAGTAGTGGCAATAGACGTATTAATATATTTATTTTCGGAACTGGCCAATATAGCAGATAAATAGTTTTTGGGTTCCTACAGCATTCCTACTTGGTATATTATACCCCGCTATAGTCATCCTGTTGCTCACTCTATTCTCGCTTTTGGAAGAGAAAGGTTGCTCTGTTTTTTCAGGTGAAAGTATAAACTCTTACGCCTTTGGTTTGGTGCACAACAACATGGAAAATTTATCTGTACCTTTGAATTACTCATTTTGGGAACTGTTTGGTAGAGAACATTTGCGCTACAATGGCGTTGAAACAACAGTTCTAGTATTGGCTTACATAACAATATTTCTTGTGGGTTGTATCGGCAATATTACAGTTATTGTGATTATTTCAAATTACGCTCACATGCAAAGCGTTACTAACTTATTTGTGAGAAACCTGGCCAGAGCAGATTTGCTGGTGATCATATTTTGCGTACCATTTACGCTAGTGGCAAATATGTATACCCGTAAGTTCAATATTAGTTTAATTTACTAAAACATAAACTTTTTACTTAGAATTCTTTTTATTTATTTACAGCTTGGGTGTTTGACATCATACTTTGCAAAGCCTTACCTTATGCCCAAGGAGTATCCGTTTTCGCGTCTGTGTTTTCTCTTGTTGCAATTTCAGTCGACAGGTAAATACTAGAACTGTTAGGACTTACTCAAGTGCATTGACTTGTGTTGGTAGCTGTATAATTTGAAATTATTTTTAGATGCTGGACGCTCTACTATCCAAGTGAGCAACCTCAAGGCTTTTCTAAGTCTCAAGCCAAGCTAGTAATTTACTCTATCTGGATTTTCGGACTAGTAATTACCTCCCCGTGGCTCTGGGTGTTTACCATTGAACACATTACTGACTCAACAAACACTACGTACCCCTACTGTATAGAAAAATGGGAAACTCCTCTATACGGACAGATCTATTTTGTTTGTATACATCTTTTGTTGTGCTTTGTACTTCCCTTACTTGGTATCACTGTATTGTGTATCGTGATTTGGCTAAACATTAGAAAATTTAGACATGATGTACAAAGAAGCACTTTCTCCGGGGTATCTAAACTTTTGTTTATTATTGCAGTGGCGTTTGCAATAAACTGGCTTCCTTTGTATGTTCTAATGACAAAAATTAAACTCTTTGATAGTGATGAAGTGGAAAAGGAGACTACGAGTTTTGAACGGTATTCAATTCCAGCAGCACAGTGGATGGCGGCATTAAATAGTTGCGTAAACCCAGTATTATACGCGTTTTGTAGTAAACAGTTTCAGGAAAGTGTTCGAAACTATATTATTGAAATAAACAGTACAATCTCTCACATGTTTTCTGTTCAAATGGACACAGTTGGTTAAAGCTTTACTTGATTTTGCTTTACTTTTTGGAAATGGTGCTTAAAAATAAAGAAACTGTGCCGTTTAATTTGAAGTAAAAGGTATAATGACTAGATTTAGAAATAAGTTATTTATAGGAGTATATAGTAACAACTATGTTTATCAATGAAATAAAATGTTAAACCTAAATAAAATGTTTTAGAGAACAGACTTGATATTGTTATGCTTCTAAAATGTTAACCTGTTGATACGTGTGCAACGGGATATTTGTATTTCTACGTACCCTTGTTTTTTACTTACCGTCAACAACTGATACAAAGAATAATAAATGTAGTCGTGTTTACAATAGCACGTTAGTAAAGTTGTAAAATTTAGAATGCCCAGTGAAAAGTTATTGCCCGAGTTTTTAAAGTTTATTAAACAAGTAAAACAATTTTAGCTGAATCCGTTCAAACATAAAAACTACACCTGGGGGATGAGTGCTTCCCTCAGGGGAAATTTCTTATTTTTGCTGAATGTCCAACCATTTATTCATCTACTACCGTCTAAAGTTTGGAGTGTGTCGTGGAAGAGAAAAGTGGTGACAGGAAGGGACACTCATAAATTAATATAAATAAAAAGTAATATAGTAAGTAAGCAGAACCGTTGGATCAGCACTTTAAGCACTTATTGAATCCATTTTAACCGTTTCTGCACAATTGCAAAATAAATATTGCGTAAACTAATTCATAACTGACTAAGAGTTGCGGTGGAAGCTGGCGTACATAAGGAAAATTTACTACGTTCGTAAGAGAAAGCACTTTGTAGTGCCACAAACAACACGGTCAGCACTCTAATCCGAACTAACTCTTTCAGCTTATAAAATTCAAGTGCAGTCAAGTGGCTTTAGAAAGACGAGTAGCATCAATCTAATCTGAGTAAACATACATCAAACCATACATTTTAGTTTTTTCTCGCTTCCATTCTATTTCTTCGAACAGACCTTCACGAAAAATTGTTAATAACATTTTCTAATAATGTTTTCAATTTTTATTGCAGTGATTTCATTTTCATTGTAAACTGTTATGTGTTGAACAGTTTCAAAAGCCGTAATTGAGTTGCGAATAATAAATTTGACATATATCTGTTATATCGTATGTAAGCTTTCTGTTGTAGGGACATTTTTTAATCAAATGAATGTTGACCAGTAAAAGTTTCATAGAACCAAAAACTCGTTTATCTTTCTGCTGGGTCAAAAACAATCATGCTATATTATTAAGGTGATACAGTACAAACGGGAAGCTACTTAACTGATCAGATTTTTATTTATAACACCCTCAATTGTTTGGCTTCTGATGACAACTATGTTATGGTGGGTTTCATAGTACAACTGTAATAACTGTAAGGTGACTTGATAACACAAGAATATAACATCTACTATACCTACTATTGCGACATTTTCAGAAAACATCTATTTACATTTATATTGATGACAATAATCTTCTACTTATCAAAATGTACCGAGAATGGTTTAAGATTTTATATTATTTACTTCTGCATGTAACGGTAGAGACGGTTACGTTGCTTGTTAAAGTTTTTTGTACTACACCTAAACATTTTTAATATGTTATTCTAAAACTCTCTACAGATTTCTTAATGCGTAAAATGAAGATGCATGTATCCTACTTTTTATGTATATTATCGCTAGATACATAGTATCTCCAATTTGGAAGCAATTTGTCATCAACGTCTTTACACTTTGTTCTGATACTCAACATTTATGTCAATTAATTTTAGAAATCAAATTTGAATTGCAAACCATCACAAAAGAAAAAAGTTGGAGTTACAAGCACGTTATTGTATGGCAGGTGGACATTCCAACTCTTGTACTGTAAAAAGTCGCTTTCACTTCATACATAAGCTTACTGTGATGAATACGGAATATTTAACATACGATATGATGTGATGGCCCCAGCGCCAGTCACACAGGATGTTTATATTACGTAGCTATTTATGTCAAGTATCACTCTCTCTGGAGAATGAATGAAATAGCGTAAGATTCATTAATGTGTTGCTAAGTAAATCACCTTCAGTGATGTACATATACTTTACATAGAGTAAATTACATCTCATTATATCATACTAACTACTAACACCATACATATTATGTGTATCATTGTACACACATCACTAACCCATCACTAAATAATATATTACTCAGAATTAAGATTTGACGGTTCAATCTGTCTACAAACTCTAAAGACTACGGTGGTTTATATTTTATCACCTTATTACACTTACGATATAATTACTTTCCTTTATGAGAAAGTTGGAAAAAACGTGAAAGGTAAACGGAAAAGCAGTGCTCCTGTCTCCACAAAACACTAGGCAAAACTGATGGAGAAATGAAGGCAAACTTTGGTGTATATATGAAGTGTGTTATATATATATACGATGCACCGTGGACCTTCTTAACGGTATTCGGGGAAACAAGACACCTACTGTGTTGCTAGAATCAAAAACATTATGAATACGATAATGTGTTCAGAATCTCAATTTGTTGAAAAGTCTTCATTAAAAATGAAGACTTATTTGATTTCAAAAACATGCGCAATCAGTACGCTGGTTTTAAAAGAACCATATGTACACGGCAAGCTGTGATCACAAGTGATCCCGGCGCATTGTGACTATGGAAGTGACCGTAGGTATATGTTCTTCAACGCTTGCATTTTTATAACTGTTAGGTGTTGATAATTAGCTATGCATGTTCTCTAGTATCCCTTAACTTTAGCTATGCATTTTACTTTAAATTGCAAAAATTAATAAATTTCTTCTTCCACCAAAAATTTGCAATTTTTGGAATTTTTAAATAAAATCACAGTAATAGTTTACAGAGTGGTCAGTGTAATGTCCATCTAGGTACTGCTTTTCGCAATTAGTGTAAAAAATTTCAGCTCCAGAACTGATCCGGGTTGAAAGAAAAATGAAGTTCTTGAACCTTATTTTTCAATATTCAACAGACCGCCATTCCTAAGTAGAGAAGCTCTGGAGTCCAAAACTCATTTGACCACTTTAGTAGATATAGTACTACTTAATAACAGCCAAACAACCGAAATCAGAAGAAAAAATTTTGGGGGTGTCAACCAACACATATGGTTACTCTGCTAGCAGTTATAACACCAAAGGCTGGGGAAATATGTAATTCTCCTAAGCAACTTCCTTTTTCAATTTGTTGTTCTTGTATATTGCGCATTAGTACTGACTCTGGCAAATATTATATATTTTTATCGTTGCAAGTACCTACTACAATTAAAAACACCCAATACAAAAATAAAATTAAAAAAATAAAAATATGTTCAAAAACATGTTTAGCTTAATATGCATAAGACATATTCAATCAATGCAAGAAAATCACAACATTTTAAAATGACTGTTGCTACATATATTTTATTTACACTCTAAATGGTATTTTAAGGAAATTTTAAAGCAAAATTTAAGTAATCCCATTCTGTCAAACTCTAGTTTTTTATGCAGTCACTCCATTTCTATATAGCACAGCAAAGAATTAATGTAGTCCGTTCTGGTTGCCTGTGACACCGTGTCCAGTGTGCCATTTGTAGTTTAAAGAATTTGCATGCACACTATTAGTCTCTTAATATATCTTAGCTCCTTCTCAGAAGCGTTTTTAACCCCCAGATGACTTTGCTATAGTTGGCTAGTTTGTACGTGCAATTATACAATGTATCTCGTAAAAGGTAAGATTATAACTGTAGTACTTCATTTTCTTCCTTGTAACTTTTGCCGCGAAAAAAATTGGGCCAAATTGCCTGGATCACATGTTCCTAGAAAACCGGAAAAACTTTATTACAAGCATATTTAATGACACAAAAAACCATGGTGTTTGGCCATTTGCTGTCAGTGCAATTTGTATGACTGTATTGATGGTATTTCCTGAAATAGAGCATAGTAAAATCAAACTTTTTATGAATCCATCTAACGTAATAAAGATTACCAGAATCTGTTATGCGTTTGTCAGTTCAATACGCCTGCCAACTTTGGCCACTTGTTGGAGGGTACAGATATCCACCTGAAAAACATTTGCAACTTTGCTTAGTATACTACCTTGGGCAGCAACAGCAGTAAGTTCCAGTTTGAACATTAGATGCTTTACATTCAAGCAAAATCCATAAACCCACTATGTCCTGGTTAAAATGGGTGTTCCAATTACCATTGCGTCTATTATATTGTAAGAGGAAAACTATGCTACGATTACGCATAACTAGCATCTCCAATATACATTTAAGTACGTGACGTGGACGTTCCGTTTATAAAATCAGCAAAAACTATCTTCGATATCGGTTCTAAATTTCTGCGCAGCGCTGCGGCGAACTCACTTCATGGGAAAAGAGCTAATTCAAGTATACTGATAATCATTGTTATTGTAAAATGAGTTTGTTAATAAAATCTTTTATTTAAAAATCTCTTATTTATTAAGGAATGTCTAAGTTTAATATTTTTAAACCATCCAAATCCAATCTTAATTTTTGGTCGTTTTTACATCACCTGTGTAACCCAAAGAGGTAAGTTCATCATAGGTACTGTTGTATATCTTTTAGAAAGCCAATAATAATAGTATTAACGATTAAATTTGCAAATCTTTTACAACAATCATAAAATACTATTTAGTTCAGAAACTTAAAAAGCATAGCATACATACAGCTTATTATTTTCATACTCCGCTAATTATCACGAACAATCCAGAAAAATACTCTTTGAATTTGAATATATACTCCTTTACACTCTTGTCTGAAGAAAAATCAATAAATCATTATTAGTACCCATGCTTTTACTTTAGAGAGATAAGCTTTAAAAAAAACGAGTAAAATTATCATTGTCAGCTCAATTTATTTCCCTCACGTTCTGTAGAGAATAATCAATCCTTGTCCGCTTAAATTTTCATAGCCTTTATAACGTATAATCGTACGTGACAAAACACTTGAAGGTTTCCACTTCAATACCATTCCTTTTGTTTTTCTTAGTACAACGTTTTAGCGGAATTCTGAAAAAAATCAAAATTATGTCAGATTATATATTTACTGATGCCAGAACTCATTAACCACTTTCCTACGAACATTTAGGTCAAAAACAAGCTGTCTTCCAAAATGATCTGCTTGCTATTTATGAGAATGTTTGGGAGCCCTGATACGAGATGATGATAAAGTTAACTCATAAATGCATTCCAGCAAATGTTTCTGACCAGCCATTTACAATTCAATTTTGCCATTTTCCGTCAGTTTTTTGTGTATCCATCTTTAATGCTCAGATAGATATCAAATATATATGGTCCTTTATGGTAGCAGAAGTTTGCAGCTTTCCACTTATATTTTTTATCTTCACATTTTTTCGTATGGCAGGACTTGCATTGATACGCTATTTGAGGTTCAAGCTGTTTTAATCAAACCAAAAAATTGTTTTTGTACATTTTTCCCGTTACACTTCATATTAAAAATGCTCCTTAAAATATATCACTTTTTCCACTAGCTTAACAAAAATACTTATCAAGGCTACGTTCTGCTGAAGTGACAAGTATTTATATAGTTCTTATAAATATAGTATTAATATAAGTTTTCCTCTTTACTAGGCAAAATAGCAAAGTACTAAGCAAGGTTTGAGGAGGAAAGTGTAACCACCAATATACAGAGACCAAATTAATAACATATACCTACTTTGTACATATTTTTACATAGGGAAGTGTTTTTCATTTTCTTATCTTTTAATGAGCTTTTATACGACAGAATACTTATGCCTGATAGTTAAGGTGTTGATGAGGAAAAGCAATCATATTGAGACAAGTTGACAAAAATAAGTGCCAAGTATATTACACGTGCAGACTATAGACAACTGCAGACGGCACCTTTGTAATACTAAAGTGTTTTTAATGTTATTTGTTCGTTTGATTTCACCCGTTCCGCCTGTTTTCTCTCTTGGCTTGGCTTTGAAAAATCAATATTCTTGCCAATAGAACCATAATGCATTGTTAAATGGTAAAATGCATTTCATAACGTGCAAAAACTTTATCGTTGCTTTTGGCTAAAATTAAATGTAGAAACTGGATGCTACTTACAAAATGGAAAGAAACCAAGAACCAAGAAATCGGAAACATTTGGCTCAAACATAAAAAATGAAATGTTTCACACACGGACAAACAGTCGGTGGTGAAGTGCAGAAGTACTTTTAGAATGTTCAAGTGCAAAAATATGAACTGCACTGTTGAAGGCCAAACAAATATTGGTTGTATTATATGTTCACAGTAAAAAGCGTGCTAAGATGTGGGCATTTCAGCGAACTCTGGAAGTAACGAAAGTACTCGTTATTAATATATTGTCTCTTAAGCAAAAGCTCCACAAGCACACAATTTGACATATACATAATTTTATTTCTGGTAAAATGTGTGTTGGATTTTGATGAGTGAACGACTGTTGGTGAGATAAAAAGTCCAAATATATCGGGAATATATACGCTATTTGTTTTTTGTGCATTATATAGTAATGGTATGAACACAACAACTTTTTCGTAAGGAAATCATGAAAGCTTCTTTAATATATCGATGCTTACTACACGAAAAAAGTGTTTACAGGCAGCTGAAAGAAAGTTTTAAAAGTTATCATTAAGTGTCCTGTATAACATAACTCAAAATTGTTTTAAGGTATTCAAAGTTTAAACAAATTTCAAGCAAATTACGCATTGACAAACCAAACAGTACATAAACTCTTCAGCCATTCCAAGGGCAGCCGCTTTGTGTTTATGATGGTAATGCATGTGAAGAACCTAACATTTTAAGGTAAGCAAAAATAAGCTAATTATTTGTTGAATGGATCTTTTAAGCTTCCACAATTAATGTTTGTTACATGCACTGCAGTTTTGTAGATAGTTTTTACCAATATTAATATATGCTAACAAATAACACTTTATTTTGATACAAAACAAATTTGCATGGAACAGTTTTTAAGATTTGAGCTAAAACAACATACGTATTTGTCAAATGAAAAAATAGGTTCTCGCTATCAAAAACCCGTTTTCTTTAAGGAATCATATACAAAACCACGTACAGAGGTATAAACAAAAAACTCAGAAAAGCTATTAACAACCCTTTGCAAAAACTTGCAACCAAAATATTTATTCCTGTTAGCAAGCAGCGCCAAAACACAAAAACCTAGTTAATCTGTCTTGTCTTTATCTTTGTGACTTGCTTCCTCTATCATTCCTACTAGATTCCCCAAATCGTCCATTGCCCGGTCTGCCATCTTGTCAAACCTCTCCTGAACTGAATCCAAAATATTTTTCGGCATTGTTAAAGCTAAAGGCTCATCAGCGTTACTTTTGACCTACGGAGAAAAACGGTTTGATCATATCAAAAAAGTTTTCAAACCTTACATTCATCAAACTAAAGACTTTCGGTTTTGTTATTTTTACGTCTTGAAATGACTTGCTGTTTGTTTTCACCGGTTTCCTAAAATTAACGAGGTTAATTGATATTCCATGGTTAATGCAAATTAAAGCCAGAAAAGTTGCAACAAAGAGTCTTAGATGGGAGCCAGACATTTTCCTTTAACAGATTATCTTTTTAGCAGCGACAAAAAATGAAACTGAAAACTCGAAATCACACTGGCAGCGTATTTGAAAGTGGAACCCAAACTAAATTCGCACACAAAATTTATTTTTTATACTCATACACATTAAGCGTTAACAAGAGGAAAATGTACGACTTTATGGTCAAAAATAGTCTACATTGCAAAAGATTGTAAAAGTTGCATACGTGTATGAATTTCGTTGAAACAATTATATATGTATGTTGTTGTGTCTAGTAAAGCTTTATTTATTACCTGTTTACTCCAAATTTATTATTACACTCCAAACTTACTCTATAGTCCATACCAACACATTATGTGCTTATGCACCGAACTAGCATCGTAATGTACGAAAAAAAGAGAAAGAAATGAAAGAAAGAATATTTTATGATATACTGCCAGTAAATACAGACGCAATGCAGTCTTACTACAACTGTTTATTGAAAGTCATCAGACCCAATTTCACCAACTGGTATTGGTTTTAATACAATAGCATTCTTACCCATTTTAAAATCTAAATTAGTGATATAAGAAGCTGCTATTTATGATAGTCACAAGTCCAAAAACCAAAACCTTTCAGTTTTCAGGAATATCAAATAATAATTGATTAGGGAAAGCAAAAACTATAAATATTTTGAAGAATTTCGATATTATATGCTGCAAAAAGGTCAATTATTTACAAAAATAGTATTTTCCAAAACCACAATTTTAAAAACCCACTTTTTCCCAAAACCCACTCTCAAAACAAGGTGGGCTGGGTACCCAAATTCACGGGTTTTACTGGGTCACCCTACCCGTGGGTAATGGGCACACGTCCACACTGGTTTAAAAAGAATTTGTTCAAGCACTTCATCGTCAGGAAATGAAAAACTGAACAGAGCAGAATAAAAACTGACCACCACTGAACAGAAGTGAAGTGGTAGTCAGACTCCATTTCTTTATGCTTTGGTAACTAAAGCACCAACTGTGTCGAGAGTTTATTCATTGCATGACGAGAAATGTACCTGAACATACATGTTTGATCTGCAAAACAACTAAGTCTCCGTAGTCATTCCGTACCATGCAACAAGATTGTATTTGATTAATCCGCACACAATTTTTATGTTTGCTTAGCATACGTTGACATTACTCATTGACTGATTACGTATTTCAGGTTGTTTCCGATTTCTGATGCATAATGTGGCAACTACGCTATCGGAATCTCCTTATTGAAACGGATTAATGTAACAGAAGAAAGTAGTTGGTTATTTTTGACCACGTGTTTTAGAGTTGAATGATATGAAGTTATTACTTCATATTTTATTTTTCTCAGTTGCTTGCAACATTGGAACCTACTGTTTCAACACTCCAATCAACTTACTATTAGACACATGCACCATACGTTTCTCTCTTTCCAAAGTAGCAAGTTTCATTAACTGGCCTCAGAAAAACAAATCTAAATCCCTGGATGCACGATTTTTAAACATTTGCTGGCTCCGACAAACCTGCGTGGCACTTACTGTTAACGTTCTTAATGTCCTAGAACTGGCAAATGTAGGTAGCAAGGCCCAACTATTGAAGCTTTACTTGAATAAAAGCGATACTATTCAGAATGAGATTTATCGTCATTCATTTACAAATGCACGGCATCACCAAATTTGTATATTACACTTTCCTGCAGTCAACGAATACAAAACAGAAATAAATTATGATCCTGTGGAAAGCCTGTCATATACCAACTTTGTATTTGGTAAAATCTCTTGGGTCCTAATGTTTGCTCTTTGTGAACATGCACCTAGCAATCACCTTTTATTGCCATTTTTAATTCCACAGCTTGTAAATTCTTATCTTTTGCTGATACGTTTTGAAAATGTGTTTTTTGCAATACAGGAAGTCCCATGTGTAGCAAAATGCAAAATTAAACTATTTAATACTAATTTATTTAAATTGCACAACACAATAACTATTCTCAATGTTTTTCAGCAGCTCTATTCTCATAATAAAAACTATCGCTTCAACGCTAAAATTAATTTGCACGCCAGTAGTGAATACCAAAACGTTGAAGTACTTATAACAAATCATTATAATTGCACAAACGGTGCACCATGTGATTTCCACCTTAATGAGTACACGATAATATTTAGCAAATCTCAGTTTACTTTGCAAATGTTACCGCACGTTTTTGTGTCAAACCATTTCGGTATTAGGTATATAACGGTTCTCGAAAAAGATTTCATCTCTTCATCGGCTAGCTCTTCACATTTATTTGCACCTTTTCGCTTAGCTTCGTGGATTTGTTTTCTCTCTGTCGCTATCATAATTTTGATTTTTGTGTTGTATGTTTCCAAACTGGCACTGGCAACTGTCACACTGTGGCTTTTCAGCACAACTGTAGAACAGGGCAGTGACAGAATATTTTCCGGAAAGCAGGCATTTATTATACCACTCTGGTTAGTTTTTATTCTGTTTTTGAGAAACTCCTACACTTCTAAGCTGTCATCCGATTTTCTTTTCGAAATTGAGCCACAGGAAATGCCCGCTTCTCTCGAAAATATCTTGTTCACAAACAGCTTTGAATGCCTACACGGAAAAATATATTCTACAAAAGAAACAGTCGCTGAGCTACTTGTACTTTTGCTAAATTATAATAAAGAAACTGTAGCAAAAACACAAGCTATTGCAAAAAATGTAAGATTAATTTCTGAGGAGGATACTTATGGATTATTGCATCACAAAGATATACAGTACAAGAATTTGTGCAACGTTAGTAAAACTGGATACAAATATAACATTAGTGGGTGTCAGCAAGCAGAAGATTCAAACGAAAAACGGTTTGTGTTTCTTTATACCATCAGTAGCTTGAGCCATACTAGTAATTTGTCTCTACGGCAGTTTGGTCCACTATTGGAAGATGCTGACTACTATGAAAATGATGAGGTTTACCTTAAAATTGACGAGCGATTCTTTATAGTACCAGATTGTGTACTTAAACGTGTGTTTGTAAGAGCGTTGAGCTGGGCAATATCAACAGGACTGTATGCTCATTTAGCTGAGCAATGGCGGACATATAACATGGCAGGACGACTGGTTCAAAAATTCAACCAAACAACAAATATAAAGCGTGTGAATTTCTACCAGTATGCAAACAAATATGTAGTCAAGCAGCAATTGAACCCAGAAAACGTAAACTCAAAAATAATAAAGCACTTCAAGGTCTCCTCAAACTCTGAAAGTCGCATTGAAGCAAGCTCAATTCAGCTTCTCAGCATACAAGTACCGTTCCGAGTCTACGCACTGTTTTCAGGAATAGCCCTATTAGTTCTTATGGTTGAAAACGTTTACAAGAAGCAAATCTGGCTTTTTGCGTTTTATAAGTGTATGAAAATATGGAGTATATGTGTGAAGATAAATACCAATTGGTATGCAAGATGTAAACTACGTAAAAGTAAGTGAATTTGAATTTATGGAGCGTCAAGGTCAACACGTGTTATAAGGTTGCTTATCCGCACAGTGGGAATTTGGGTGGTCGATGTTGCGTTTATATCTCTTATTGGTGTTGGGCGTTTTTCCCGACGGATGTGAGAATTTGCATGGACATGAAAGGGATTTTGTGTAGCTTGGTTGGTATTATTCTAAGACCTGTCAACCTATACAAGTTTCCATCATACCCAGAAAAATTCCAGATCCATTTGGAACGACAAAAGGAAATATAGAAGCGAAATCAACCACCAAAATGTCACTAATATATCTTGCCACCGTACTTATTCATTTATCCCTGGCAATCTGCACATGTATATAAAGCACGCAATTGAAAAACATAAAAATTAAGAAACATATAAGCAGAAGTGGTAAAGTTCTATATTTAGGAGCAATCAAATTCATGTAAGTTTTAACTATTTAACCGTATATTATGTGATAATATTATAACGTAAATAATATACATAAAAATTATGTAAATATATATGCTAATATGCAACATTAATAAAAATTACACACAATCTTAAAATTCTCAAAACCAGGTTAATGAATTTTATTTGTGCTTCAAATATTTATATTTTCTCTACTGTACATGATCTTTTTATTATCCATCTTTCCGAAAAATGATAAAACTTGTAGCGACTTCTGCAATAGCATTTCTAATTACAATCTTTCAATTTATTTATTTCCTGTTAATTAAAACTTTTTAACAGCATACATGATTTGTGTGTATAACTTTAGAAAAGCAGTTAACCTTTCGTTTCTCCAGATAATACAAACAAAATCTCTCTTCACTTTCATTTTTTCATATTAATTCGATCTCTATAGAGATGAAATGCCATAAAATTCACCCTGATTATGAATGTACCCGATCACCATAATCATCAAGGAATGCGACTATGCAAAACCTCAGCCTTGGTTCTTATTCTCAGTTTTAAAACTACAGTTTTTACTGTCCGGAACTGGACTGAAGTGAATCAATACCTAAAATAGATTGTAGGAAGCAACCGTCACGGTAGAAATTTGAGATTATTGCACTTGTGCTCACGACGTACCCATTTATACTTTGCTCATCAAGAATTTACAGTGTAATCTTGACAATGTTACAATAGGAGAATATTTTTTTAGATCGGACTTTCGTTAATATTAATAAAACATCTGTTTTTTCATACAAAATGTCATTTGATCTTTCATAGTTTAGCTTATGTGTTAGTGGCGTATGCAAAACGATACAGCGTACACGTTTAGAATTCAACATCGTGTTTTCAGATTTTCTGATTTGCAGCACAGAGATGCGGAGGCAAGGAATATTATGCCATTAATCTCTACAGACGGCCAAAAATGTTATATCACTTTACCAATTGTGCTCACGTAGTGCAGCTTAGCTTTCTTTTATTGGTTGATGAGGTGCTGTAAGGCAAAGGTAAGTTTTTACGATAAGTAACCTTGAAATATTTAGTAATGTTTTCAATTTATTGGAATAAAAATAAAGTTTGATATTTTGAAAACAAAACTTACGATAACTGAACTTTTAAGTTCTAAAATTTTATTTGTGTTATCAAGACTATATATTGCAATTTGATTTGATATTATTAAAATTTGGAGAACTTAGAACAAAGATTTTTAATGAAGCATTGGTTAATATGTGTACAGCAATCTACAACGTGAAATTTATCCTATCTAAATTTCCTCATTTTTATAGAAAGTTCACCAATGCGGGAGGTATACGCCTACCAAAGTTTAACTGTACACTGTCGCTAATATCATTGTTTGGCCACTAGTTGTGCTTGCTTGAGTATTTGATAAAACAAGACTTTAAAAATGTCTTTCCAATAATAACTTAACAAGTCAAGTGACACGAATCATTACACTCTACTACGTACTGTAAGACTTACGTTTTTGGCTTTTTACCAAAGCAACAACAAATATTACATAATTTTGGAACTTATTGAGGACAGGAAAACCAAATCCAAATTACGTATTTCAAATTCTTCAAAAAGTCCTTTATAAATATAATGCCTAGCAATACGTAAAATGCCCAATATGTAATTTTCCATACTGTTTTATGATCACGTGCATAAGCTCAAGAAAATATTATATCAGAAGATTTAAATGTCTGTAAATGTTTTTGTGAAATATTCACATAGCTTGGTCAAAACTCATGTATTATTTCAAGTATTTCTTTAAAACTAACCCAAGCTAAGTGACAAGCCATGATGAAGTAACGTAAATGCTATTACCATACTGCTTAATATTAATTAGAAGTTTCAAGCAGACACATTAACAGATTTTTTTTGGAAAAACCACCATTCTGAATTATTAGCTCGCTGCTTCTGCAGAAGAGCTATTTAAGTAGTCGTGTCTGTGAGTGTGTACGTGTGTTCACTTTATTTTTAGTAAACCAGGGTACGTAGGCTCCAAACCAGGCTAAATGGTTACTTATTATGTATTAAGTACTTATGCAAAGGTTATTAACTTCTTGATGTTTCTTATTGCATAGTATATTTCATCTTGAGTTATTGTGCGATTTTGTATTTTTGCTTTCTTCACTTACTATTTGCCGTTAACAGCGAGCTATTTGAATGGCTTGCCATCAACTGGTAAAGTATATACTACACTGAAGTACCTTGTGGCACTTCAATTAGTAAAGCGCCTATTTAAATTGTTAATCGCTTTTACACAAGCAAGCTAGACTAAACAAGTAAGTGTAGGGTAGTACACTTAGGTTAATTGGTAAAAATTTATAAGTACATATTATACTTTAACTGACAGTATTGGCTTTAGAGAATTTTACTTCTTTATTCAATTGCCTTCCGAAGAGAATATTATGCTAACATTGGTATGTATAGTGATGGATATTTTTCCTCCTTATCTTAAACAAATTATATTTTAATCATCAAGAGCAAATTCATCGTATCCCCGTATATTTCTACACCATTAAATTTTTTACTGTTTTTATCAACCTGTGGACAAATTTTACATTTTAAAAGAAATTTGTATTATTTTTGCTTCACGATTTCTCTCATTTATTGAAATCATTTACTCGTTTTACTCGTTATTCCAAATGGCCAACTGAAAAATGTGTCTTTTCTTTATCGAGATTTGATTTATGACTTTCAAAGCTGACTGGTAAAATATAATATTATAATAAACAATTAAATTCTATTTTTTCACACTTTAGAAGAAACTTACATACGCCCCAACAATGCCTGAAATGGAGCAGTGGAACACGAAAGAGGAAACTGATTATACTGTATGTTACGTATGAACAAACCACATTTACTATTAACGTTAAACTAAAGGAGTTTTCTGTGGATTTTGGGCTTGCTCAGGTATGCTTGCAGCAAACAGTCCATTACTTATTTTTGTTTTCAAGACCTTTTTATCAATTGTTTGTGTTCTGGAAGACACACCAGTGATAGTGGATAATTTTGTTTTCCATGTACACTCTTCTTCCACTCTTTAGTCTTTAACACATGTAGCTTAATCAGATTGTTTTTGTACTTGTGTCAATCACAGGTTGTCTTCTAAACAAACATAGTTTTACATATTTTGAATGATATTTTCAATAAGGCATAATCAACAAAATATTCTCTCTTCTTTGCAACGGTTTTATAGTACGCAGGAAAAAATGTTTCCAAAGCTCATCTCACCTCTCTTACCCATCCACAACAGAAGTGACGAGTGCGTTGGGTTGTGGTGCAATGATGTAAAAAGGGTAATAGACGACAACAGTAAACTTCTAGAAGCCATTCTCATTTTATATTACATGCAAGCAAAATTAGCCAAGATACAAAATTAATATGGAAACAATGGAACTACGACAGAAGTGAATTATCCACTTACAATTTTGTTGGAGCTATTATTAAAAATAGATCCAATGGTTCCTTTTAGATTATTTTTCGTTTTTAAAACTTAACTTCGGAAATTTCATTTTCTAGTTTTCAACCATCTTACTGAGTCTTTTTTACGTTTTTAGGTAGCTGAAGTTCTTGGCGTCTATACATTTCCTTGTGATACATTTGAAAAAGCTAATCAAACAAACAAAGCACCGTTTAGTGTATGATTCAATTGACTTTCATGCTTTTTGCTATATGATTGCTCAAACCCGTTCACTGTACATTATTACTGCTGTTAGTATGGTGATCGTGAAGCAAAAGCAGTAAATTAGTGTAAGAATGAAAGCATACAACACGATACTGTTAATTTCTCTAAACGGGTAGTATATTCATATTTAAAAAGCCTTTTAACTTTGTAAGGTGACCAACGGACCAGTTCAGCTTCAGCTGCCATCTGTGCGGACGTGTACTTACGTTTGTTTTTATCCACTGTTCTCAATACATTTGGTTTTTACATAAACATTCAAACTTATTCAAAACATTTTGCCAGCTTGACAGAGCAATAAAAACACAGGGAAAACGAAAATGCGTAATAATTTAAAACGAAATACGTCGACGTAAATATACGTGTTTAACTTGGAGTCTGTTTGTCTATAAGGAAAATGTTATTATTTAACCATTGTTGTTCTATAAAGCTAAAAGGAAAACTTGGAAAAATAGTTTGTTTACGAGGACTTCTCAGTTCAGCAGAGCGTTAAATGTGCACTAGGGTATTTTAGAGCAAATGGAGAAATTAGGATTCATATAATGTGAAGGTAGACATTTCAAAAATGAACTGTGGCAGAATTTAATTCATAAAGTGTTTTTACGATCTAGTGGAATTAGTATGCATATTAAGTTGAACGATGTAAGCCCAACCGACCGTTGTAGTTGTGTGCAGAAATGTGAAGAATAAAAAATATTCAACACCATTTACTTCTGAAGAGTATAACTAAGTACTACTAACTACACTGATGGTTATACTTTTTTACAGAAAAAATGCATGGAAATCTATAAGGAGGAACCAACCCGAGAGAAAATCATAACCTGTTCTCCAGATAGCCTTGGAGCAGTTCATCTATGAGATACATCTGCAACTAAAATGCTTTCTCAGCAATACATGCGATGGGTCTTATTATGCTGAAGAATCTTGAGAGTGGGCAGTTTGTTTTAAGTGATTTAGAGGAATTCTTAGCTGCATCCTTCACTCATTATAAATTATTTTATACAGATTGTTCCTTAACATATGCATATTGAGCTCAATGAAAGGAAATTTTTAATATATTGATTACTTATTACATCTACAATTTACTTTTCATTAAAACCGTTTTAAATTACCATGCAATGATTATTAACGTGTGTGGAAAGCACGGCTGATTACATCCACCAACTATTTTTTTAAGCCTAGCTTTCTTCAAGTGAAACACGAAAATCAAAAAATGAGTCTCTAAGATGATTGGATAATCCTGCTCAACTATACGGAATAAAAAAGCTAACAAAATGACAAAGCCTTCCAATGTATGAAAACGGACATCACTGATTTTACCAACTACTGGTGTACATGTTTCGGTGTCGTTAATATGCTAGATTAATCTTGCCTTGCTAAGAAAACAGCCAAAGTACAAGTGCCAAAATGCTACAATAATCAAGTTTGGTTTAAAAAATACGAAAACCTTGGTTTTCAGAGTAATCTGGGTGTTTCAACTGGAATCCCTGAGTGTAGTTATGTTGTTGAGTACTTAAGGTTTTGAAATGTGGAGAGAGCAAGGAGGGTGGTGATGGTGGTGGAGGATGAGGATGATGATGTTGAAAGATGATGATGATGTATTTTACGGGGTTTTGAGATGAACACAATAGCGTATTTGAGAATAGCAAATGAAGTTAATTTAATGGCCGCACTACTAGAAAGTACTGATGAATTGATTAGTGTAATTCCTGATGATTTCGCAGTGTGAATGGGACTTGTGAACTGCTCACTTGTTATGAAAGGTCAGACAGTTTCTGATGCACATGTCAAATAACAACGGGAACACAGACTACATTCAATTTGAAAACAACTGAAGAATTACTGAATTTAATAAAGGTAAAAAATAAACACGGTCAAATTTAATAGTTTACAACCAATTATTTATTGCCATAAGGCAGAAAGAAATACACCGAAGTGGTGTGCTTTACGTGGTGTGTAGTGTAGTGGGCGAAGGGAAGCTCTCTTCCCAATGTTTTTATAGTAGCTCCTTGAGTTGGGAGAAACCGACGCTAAAAAATAGAAGAACCAATCTGAGAACTCGTTATTTTAGCCAATTACCGAACGAGTCATTTCTTATATAGAGTATACAAGGAATAAATATAATATAAAAACAGTCAATATAGTGAAAAATGTATAAAAAGCACACATCACAATGTCATAATGTACATTTCAATTTTTAGTTCATAAAACATGGGTAATTTGGTAAAAAATCATTCTATACAAAATTTTGACATATAATTGAACAAAGCCTAATGCCGGAGTTGTAAACACTGGGCTTTTTAAATAATGAATAAATTTCCTGTGCTTAATATTTATAGCAATTAGGAACTCACATGAGTTTGTGTGGAAACACAGAAGCAAGTAATGCGAGTTTTGATTTGTGCTCTTTTTAAAGATGCTTTCTCTTTATGAAATTGTGACTTTTTGTTAACTTGCATCCTTACAGTTCTCAACATTTCAACATTCTCTCTAGAAAAAAAAGGGGCAAGGCCTAAAACTGGAAGAGTCTATAAAAGGCTCAGGAAGCACACACGGTTGTGGCTAGTTTTCTTTTGAATTTTTGATTTAAAAATCCTCCATTAAATAGAGAATTGAGAATAAAGCGAAGTATTTATTTTTTAGTAGAAAAAATTGAAAGCTTTTGACATTTTGTGTGTGTAACTTGATTTATTTTGGGAGCACTAATGGCCTAATTATCGAGCATCTTATCGACGGTTAGTTAATTAATTTGCGAACAAACCCTTTTCTTAAATTCTACTCTCCGTAAGTAATTACAGTTTAAAGGTTGGAGTGAGTTGATTTTTTGGTGATCCCAATTTTACCAATTGTTACCAATTTTAATGTGAAAGCTTGTTTAGAAGGTACATATTTTGTATTTTTTAAATTCGTATATTCTAAGCTGTCAGCATAGATAAGGTGCATCATATTTTATAATACAATCTGCCAAAACGAACATACTCCGAAAAATTTAAACCTTAATTTTAAAACGCCGATATAGGTTTCGAACACGACATATTCTTTTCCATGATTGCAACGACGTTGTTAATTTTTGCGACCATGCATTTCGATCATATTTTTCAACAGTGAAAGTCACCAATGCTACCAAACATCCAAACAACAATAGAACAAATACTACAACAATGTTACCTCGCATTAAAGGAACCCCCATACTATTTTTACAACCATCTACAAGTATCCGAAACTTTTTACCAGATTGAATATACTCCATCCACATTTTCAATATTCCTGTTACTTGAACAAATTTTGCTCTTTGAGTAATAAAAGAAGTAGTAAATCCTTGAATCACAAAAACAATGAGCTCAAAGTAAGTTTCTTTTCCTACATAAATATGCTTGAGATGAGAACAATTTAAAAATTTCAAACTTTTCATAATTTGGTTAACATGAACATAGGGTTTTTTAGTGCTTCCAAATGTGTTTTCTGATCTTGATACCTAACTTCGTTTTTACTATAGTTTCAAATTTTATGCTCTCGTAGATATCCATTTTTGAGTAGTTTGTGTTTAATAATTCAAACATGTAATAATGTAATACTTTGTTAATTGTTAGGTTTAACACTGGATGCAACGTCACCACGGTTTGAATATCTTTTTCTACCAAAGTCTGATATAGACCACTAACAAAGGAAATACCTTCCACCGGTATCATATACTTTGAGGATAGTTGAAGGTGGAACGATTTGTTGTTCCAATAAAAATTGTACTTAGGGAACTAGGAAACCAATACATACTTATTAAGTATCGGCCAAGATACTTGATAATATTGTACTCCGGCCGTCCATGAGTATGCATTTCTCTCAGCAACGACTAGACCGATTAAAACCAAACTTGGTGTTCAGATAGTACATGACCTCAGCCACAATCCTTTAGAATTTCAGGTTAATAGGTCGACTCTAAGTTAGAAGTCATAGCAATATAACAACTTTTTATAATAAAACCAATAGCATGCGACACATAATTTTAGGTAAGTTTTTTACCAGCATTACGAATTTATAGATAGCTTCTTAAAATTCGTGTTTTAAGGCCCTGATTCAGGACCGTAACTGCCAGATACAGAAGTTTTACAACGTACATGCTGTACAATACATAATTTTACAGCCAAACTTGATGTACAGATATAACAGCACCTCAGCGACAACCCTATTGAATTTAAGGTCAATAGGTCAACTCTAGGTCATAGGTCACAGCGATACCACAACTTTTTATAATAGAACCTATAGCATGTGACACAACTTTTTATAATTGAACCTATAGCATGCAACACGTGATTTTAGGTCAGTTTTTGACCAACATTAAACCAGGTTGTTAAAATTCGGATTTTACGGCCTGGATAATACTTAACTATTCTTTCTTAGAGCTTTATCTTTTTTTATGCTAGTTTACATTTTGAATTTGTTTTCTTTTAGTTCAGTAAACGTTCAGTAAGGCAGTTCACCTCTTGACGTTATCATGTTGCACACATTGTTGTTTTTATAGCCATTGCTAATTACAATTGTTGCTAAAAGCAAGCCCGCAGCTGCCAACCTATAAGACTTAACTTTTAAGTCTCTTGCATTAAAAGGATCAAATTGTTTTAGCAAAAGCTTTAAATATGCAAAACCAAAAGCAAATCTGTATGTGCGAGCTTTAACAACTCTTGGCAGAATGATTGAGCCTACCAGAAAGCAAACTAAAATACGTACCCGTACAGCTGGTTGGTACACATTGATCAGTTCGAAGAAGGCGTAAACTCATACCTGCGAGAACCACAGCTTATAAATATCAACGAATGCAATAAATCTTCTGATGGTAATGCGTACGCATATGGAGATCCCCCGGAATATGAAATTCTTTCCAAGTGAGTATTACCAAAAGGATGATATAGGTAGAGAAAATGGAACTTTGACGTCAGGTTAAACATTTTCCCCTGAGTTGCATACGTATAGTTTTTGAGAACCAAATTAGTCCAAACGTGGGCATGAGCAATTTCAATGCGTTGAAGCATGATTTTGCTCTCTAGTAGCGTTTTTCAAATGGACTTTAAGGGACATTTTCTCATAATATAGTAAAAGTTGTACTGATCCTTATCCCTTTCATGTACAGGTTTTGACCATTTTGTCATTTCGTTTTGAGCTGGGAAAGCACCATGGCTGTCTAGGTTGATAAATGATGACAGTGGTCTGGGGCCACAATCGGTTTGTGAAATTTGGTGTAAATTAACGTCATAATCATATCTAGAAACAAAACTTTGTAAACTTGAGATTTAAACTTAGCTTAAAATAAATTTAATAGCAAAACTTACCGAGCCACAGATAACATACATAAAACCTTGCAACTCTCAATTCGTCCGTTTTGTCCTGTTAAGTATGTTTGCTTGTTTAATTGGGCTGTTCAGCTAACATAAATTTGCTGCACTGCTGACTGCGGGCGCTCTTCGTGATACGTATGTATCAAAATGAATTCCATGTGTAGAAATTTAGCAAACAGTTTTTCATTTTCAACAATTTGGCTTTCCTGGGAATCTGGATCGTCCCATCGAATTGTAATAAGCAACGAGGAAATTGAAGTTGGCAAAGCGTTATGCTCCTTATTTGCAAATTCTCTGTAGATGAATATTCCTGCGTAGTTTTTGTATTCGGAGTTGTGTTTCGTTTACAAATATTCTACTGACTTTAAAATTAGTGTATGTGCCTAACATTTCTATGGTTTAGAGTGCGATGTAAAGTTGTCAAAATGGAACTACATGTATCCCAAATTAATCGTCCATTAGAACCCAATGGACGGTAGCTTATTTGTACGATTGTGGATAATTTAGTGGGATCTCGGGATATTGTTGGGTAACTCAAGTGCGCGTAATTTATTCCGTGGTAGTTATCAAGAACTATAAAACACCCTTGCGCTCCAAGGGGATAAATGTAGAAACTTAAGTTTTCGATGTTATTCATAGTGTTTTTAAAATTTGTTTCTATTGAAACTCAGCATACTCTATGTTAAAAAAAAAGAGGTGCTTTTGTGTTAAAGCCAAAAAGCATCAGAAAAACCTTGAATTTTTCTTGGTTGAATCCATTTACTAATTATTTATGGAACTTCAGCAAATGTACCTGTGTTTTAATTCAATTATCATTACAGACATACACGTGGAGAATTGAAAGTAGAGCAAAGGCTTAGCAACTTAGAATAGAATAGAATAGAATATCTCTTTATTGAAACGTGTCCGCCAATGTCACAGTACCAAGTACCATGTTTTTCAATCAGTGACACAATAATATAATATAACAATTTGTCATAAGCTAACAATCAGTTAATCAAAATAATATATCTTCACTACTTCTGTTTCTACATACAAACTTCTTCATGTACTCTTTAGAACAATTCATACCCAACACAAAATTTCTAGGTAGACTATTCCAAATCCTAATCGAATTATACGTAACAGAATTCTTAAATGTTTCTGAATTAATTTTTTGTAAAATTTTAGTTTTAAAAAGTTCAAATAATTTATCTACATCTGCAGATTTTTTACATATTTCAAGTTCTTGCATTATTATATTATTAAGTAAAACAGTTTCTTCTTTCAATAACAGTCATAAATGCACATTTTTCAAGTATATCTTTGCTAATACATACATTTATTCTTCTATACTTTCCACTTGTTTTTATTTCGTACTAGACTAGGAAATAAATATTGCAACAGGAAGCATCCGACTTTTGACTGAATTAATTCTAGTTTCTTATCACATTGAACAGCCCAGATGTCTATTCCATATTCAATTACTGAATGGACATACGCATTTACCATAGCTTTCATCGTGTGAAAATTGAAATATTTCCTGTTTCCTGATAAATATTTTAATCTTTGTGAAACTTTCTTCAAAACAACATCAAAATGTTTATTAAAAGTCATCGTTGGTTCAAACTGTCACAAAATTGGCTACTTTATGGTGTGGGAACGGTGGTGTTTCATACTGCCTCTGATCTGGCGGAGGGATTCAGTTTTGGGGTTTTGGGAAAGACATGTGCTGAGCACCTCAAAGATGAGCCATGCAGCAGCAGCACACGCAGCAGAAATTTACGCCCCAAATTATCCTCATCGTCATCCTCGTCCGCAGGAGCAGCAGCAGCCCACCACCACCACATCTACTTTACTTCTCCTTCAGAGCTTGCCTGGGCAAGCTGGAATTTCTCCTTTCTGCCTTGTGCAGAGCAAGTTATCATTTTGTCGTTGGGCCTTCTGCCATTAAAAATTGTAAAATAATAAATTACTCTTAAATAAAATTGATCTCATACTGCTAAAACTGCCCTACGAGTCACTGAATAATTTACTGGTAGCACTGGTCCTGTGATCCGAACCTTTTCTGTGAAATAGTGTGATGCGACTGATTTTTGGGTGCATAAAAAGTTAGGCACGCCCATACTCATCAAACTTTAATTGTTGAGGGCCTAAAAACGCCCCATTTATCAACATTACTGGCGAACCTGCCAGGATCAGTGACTAATCAGTGTTTTTCAGTGAATTTTTGTGAAAATTTGAGACTTTTGTGCAGTTTTTGAGCGAGCAGCTGGAGGGACAGGGAAAAAAGCAAGAAGACATTGAGGCGATGCCCAAGTTACTGATGGTAAATTGACGAGTGGGAGATTGAGTGCAACAACAGCTGAAGACGCTGAAGAAGACGACGCCTCAACCTACCCCCTCCAGTATTTGGCTCTGCCTCAGCAGCACTCCAGTGATGACACCCGCTTTGTGGCCAACGACAGAAGAAAAGAGACAACAGTTTTGGAGGAGAAGTCCTGGGCGATTGAGAGCTGCCCAGTAAAGACAGGAAGGAAGCTGCCCATAAAAAGAAAGAAAAGGTGACGCCCACATCAGCATTGGTCAGTGGTGGTGATTGAAGAGGAGGACAGCGTGCAGCAAGCAGAGGACAACAGCAGCAGCAGTAACAGCACCTTCCCCCAGTAGCTAGAAAGATCAACCACCACCGTGACCCTACGCAGGAGTTCACCTGATACGCCCATCAGTCCTTGGTGGATTGGAAGGGGGGCCGAAAAAATCAGCAGCAGAAGTCCTCTTTTCAGTTGAGGAAAGAGACAACGGAAATTTCCGCAGTGGCCGACCGACTCCTCCAGTTGAGATTGGATTCCCTGGAGGAGACAATGGAATTTTCCCAGCAGCAGAAAAGTCCAGCTTTCAGTTGAGGAAGTGGGCAACGGAATTTTCCCAGCAGCAGAAAAGTCCTGCTTTCAGTTGAGGTAGTAGGCAATGGAAATTTCCCAGCAGCAGAAATCCTGCTTTCAGTTGAGGAAGTAGGCAATGGAAATTTCCCAGCAGCAGAAGTCCTGCTTTCGGTTGAGGAAGCAGGCAATATAAATTTCCCAGTAGCAGTATCTCCATTTCTTTCCCCCAGTTTGATCTTCGAGGGTGGGAGTGCAAACCCCATGAGGAAGGTGAGGAAGAAGAAAGAGGAACCCACGTTGCAGCTTGTCCCTGGTGCATCCATATTGTGGTCCCTTTGGCCATACCTGCCCTATTACCCTTGGAGGTAAACGTTTTGGAGGAGGTGCCATGAAGGGAAACGTGCCTTAAGCACCAACTTGGATGACCAGAAGAGAGATGACTAGTGGAAGTGATGACCTCGACCTGGAAAAAAGACGTTCCAGCTTGTACAAATGCTGGTACATTTCGGTTGCAGTCCCTTTGGCTATACCTGCCTCTTTGCCCACGGGGTTAAGTTTTAATGAGGAGGTGCCATGAAGGGAAACGTGCCATAGGCACCAACTTGGGTGACCAGTGGAGAGATTACGAGTGGAAGTGGGGAGCCCAGGTACAAAGACCTGGACATTTTGAGGAAGTTGTTCGGCCAGTAAGTTGAATCCAGATGGTGGGAGGGACTTGAATGGTTACGCTATCCCGCATCACAGTGGTCGAGAAGAGAGGAGATCCCGAACCCGGATCTTGTGGAAGAGGAGAAGGAGGATGACTGACGACACCGACCCAAGATGGCGAGGGTGTATTACCTCCAAAGATCCACCACAAGAAGACAACACGGCGTGGGGTGCTCTTCAAAAGAAAGAAGAAAGTAAAGAAGAAGAGGGGGATGAAGATCCCGCCTCCAAATACTGCGTCAACTCCAGCAGTACTCCAGCAGCAACCAGAAGTGGATTTCATGTTGAGCAGTGAAGATGTGACAGGACGGACTAGGACCTCGGGGTCCGAACGGGAGCTGGAGTAACCCTGAGTCAAGCTCATGGAGCAGTAGGGGTGAAATATACCAGTTCTCAGCGTCGCGTCCCAACTTTTTAATGAAGCAGTAAATTGGCCATGGTTTTTTGGAAGCCGACATCCCATCATTTTGCTGTTTTGGAGCCAACCAGGACCTACGGAGCCTGATTGGCTGGTGGGAGTATGTCACAAAATTGGCTACTTTATGGTGTGGGAACGGTGGTGTTTCATACTGCCTCTGATCTGGCGGAGGGATTCAGTTTTGGGGTTTTGGGAAAGACATGTGCTGAGCACCTCAAAGATGAGCCATGCAGCAGCAGCACACGCAGCAGAAATTTACGCCCCAAATTATCCTCATCGTCATCCTCGTCCGCAGGAGCAGCAGCAGCCCACCACCACCACATCTACTTTACTTCTCCTTCAGAGCTTGCCTGGGCAAGCTGGAATTTCTCCTTTCTGCCTTGTGCAGAGCAAGTTATCATTTTGTCGTTGGGCCTTCTGCCATTAAAAATTGTAAAATAATAAATTACTCTTAAATAAAATTGATCTCATACTGCTAAAACTGCCCTACGAGTCACTGAATAATTTACTGGTAGCACTGGTCCTGTGATCCGAACCTTTTCTGTGAAATAGTGTGATGCGACTGATTTTTGGGTGCATAAAAAGTTAGGCACGCCCATACTCATCAAACTTTAATTGTTGAGGGCCTAAAAACGCCCCATTTATCAACACAAACCATAACCCTAAATATTTAAACTCATATGCCCTCTGAATTTCATGATTATCAATTTTTATCTTTGGAACAGTTTCTAATCTGATACTTTTATCATGACTTTTATGAAAAACCATAAACTCTGTCTTCTCATAATTCATGTTAACTTTGTTTAATTCACCTTTTAAGTAGCCTATTGTTTTGTTTATATCTGTACCACCTGCGTAAATAACCGAGTCATCTGCATATAGTTGATAAGAGCAGGTCAATTTGTTTCCTATGTCATTTATAAACATACTGAAGCAAAGTGGCCCTAACGCTGACCCCTAAAAGATTCCTCGGGGCAAGCTGTAGTACTTAGAGTGTCCATTTATTTTAAATACTCTTGATTGCAAATTTTCATGTAAAATCTATACATACCATGGCTCAAGATGAAAATCATTCATCAGTTTGTCAACAAAGATATCATGGGATACTGAGTCGAACGCTTTTTTTAGGTCGATAAAAAAAGCAACAACTTTTCCTTTAGGCTTATCAAGTTCATTGTATATGTAATTAGTGAATTGCGTAAGTGCTGTATTACAAGACAATTTTTTTCTATATCCATGTTGCTGACTGCATAACATGGCTTCTACTCTTGTGCTTAATCTGTTAAACATAAACCTTTCAAAAATCTTGCAATAAATGTTAAGAATTGAAATAGGCCTATAGTTTTTAGCAATACTTCTTGGTCCTTTACCCTTATATAATGGGACTACTCTTGCGGACTTAAATACCTGTGGTACCAAAGCACTTTGTATTATGGAGTTAAAAAACCCTACTAACAACAAGCTAAAATCTAAACTACATCTTTTAAAGATGCCTATAGATGGGCAACTTATATCAGTTGGTTATCTATTTTTTTGTGTCATAATACATTCTGTAACTTCATTCACATTTACAACATGATTTACATCTTTAATATCCGAATTCTCATATTTAAAACTTTCTGTGTATTTAGCTATGCGTTCTTCCATCTCCTCCTTGTTTGCTACCGTTTCAGGTTCAACTACAAAGTTTGTAGCTAGCGCATCACAAATTTCAGCCTGCTCTATTATATTTTCCTTATCAACTAACAAAGAACAAATTTTACTGGAGGATGATTTTCTGAATCCTGTTATTTCATCAATTGCATCCCACATAGAAGTTGAATCCTTGTTTTTATCTAACTTTGAGATGAAATATTCCCGTTTCTTTCTATGCATTTCGTAATTCGTTTTATTACGGACATTTCTGTAAATTTTCCAATCTTCACTAGTTTGACTTATTACTGCTTTTTTATGCGCATTGTATCTCTTCTTAATTAATTGAACCATTTCACTATCTAGCCATGGCGATGGCTTACCTTTCACAATGCGTTTCTTAACAGGAGCATGCTTATCAAATACTTTCATAACGTTAATATTGATTGTTTGATAATAATTGTCTATTTGGTTGTCATATAAAGATGTATTACTCAGATCACTGCTGCATGCAGTAGTCATATCTAAATCAAACTGTTCCCAATTTATCTTTTTAAACGACCTTCTATATATTATTCTAGGCTCATAGCTTGGTTTTTTCCGTCGCAAAACTACATAGCAAAAAGAGTGGTCACTCCCTGCAAAAGGGAAACAGTTAACATCATTAACTTAACAGCAACTTAAAGTATACAGCTAAATACCAGTGCTACATTTTAAAGAATTTATTTTACAAGTATTGAAGACTACAAAGGCGAAAGGCACGTCAAGTGGGACAGGCCACATTTTCGATTTTAAAACTAAACCAAATGAGTTTGTTGGGGTGAAAGTAAATTACTTGCAGACTTAAAAATAGAAAGAACTTTTCATATTGGTTATGTCGTTGCCAAGTTATGAGCATTTTAAATTTAATTAGGTTACGACAATTAGCCAAATATTTTAACAATTAAGCATTTTTAACAACTTGGCTCTTTTTCATATTAACCCGTGTGACTAGTAAAAAAATTTTGTGATATACAGACACTTCAAAGTGTATTAGTACGTTTAACGTTAAACGCTATACAGCAACTAATAATATATTTTCATCAGTGGTACTAAAATAGAAACGCCACTAGTACAGAGATGTTTAAAGTACCAAAACTAAAAGTAATCGGCCTCAATCGGACTTCTTATTGTCTTCTGCAATTTTAAAATTACGACGACATCCTTAAAAATCGCGACTTGGTGTGACGCTGGTTATATCCTTACTTTGAAATAAAGAATTAGTTAAGATTACCATTGCCGAATATTAAGTTTGAATTTAGAGGCGGGATTCAATAACATTTAAGTTAATAAGTTTTAAATTGCTTGTGACATCTTATATATTTTATGCTTCAGATAAATGCTGTTTTAGCCGTGATGTGTTTTAAATTGGGTTGTTCTCAAATTACAGCCCAGTTTTATTTTAATTAAACTTTGTGTAAAGTTTAGTTAGGCAATAAGGGCAACATCGTTTCAGTTTTATGATATTGAATATACTTAGGGAGTGTTTTAGATTTTATATAAAACAAAGACACAAATTAATATCAAAAGCAGGAATTTGCTCAAGTAACACAAAATAAAAAGGTTGGCAGTCAATAAATTGTTTGTCAAAAAACTCTACTTAATGTTAAATTGTACTAGAGAATCAACATTTTTTGTGTAAATTTTAAAAAATACTAAATTGCTTTGCTAGTGTATCAAAACTTGAAAATAATGGCATTTAACTGTGAACAATTCTTGCTAAGTAATATTTGATAAGTATAAAAAGTACTTCTCTTGTGGTATATTTCAAGTGGATAGACACAAAAAAACTACTTAAATTTGGAAATAGTTCCAGTTGACAAGATCTTAGTATTTTAAAGAATTTTATGGTCTGTAGGCCTAAACATTATTTCTGTTCATAATAAGATTTAGAACTGACATTTTAAACAATTTGTAATAAGTTTTTAAAAAAAACTTGAAACGTTATAGTGGATTTTCACGAAGAAAAGCATACCTGTTTTGTTTCTTCGGGTAGGTGTGTCTGTATAAAGTTTGAACAGTAACGGTTCTCGGTTCTGCTTCAAAGAATTCAATTTAAAGAAGAATCTCAAGTCTGCGATTTGCCCATTGAAAACTATTAACTAAGTATTAAATTCTTTGGTAATACGCATGCCTAACGATTTAAAAGGCTTAAAACCAATCATTTTGTAAATGTAGTAAATCAAATTAAAATTTAAAGTGGTTTTCAAATACCCTGTAAAATACTGTTTGATCATAAAATTAAATTTCATTTGCATTAACGTCCTCTATACCAACAACACGATACAAGTTCAAAGTTTGGACGCTTCCAAGTTTCTCACAAAAAATGATTTTCCTTTATATGCTCATCGCGGTCAATACTTTTTCTGAGATAAAAGCAAAAACCGTCTTTGTTAACGAAAACGTGTCAGTGACATCTTTGTTTGAAACCAGTAGATTAGATGATAACATAGAAATAAATATTGATATAAATATACCTAGGTGTATTCATTGTCTTATTATGATTACAAATTTTAATGGACACAACATACAAAACACCCGGAATATGCCCATTATATTAAGGCAACCTAGTTTATTGGAAATAAGTTACGTAACAAATGGTAAAAATGGTTTTACTATTCAACGAATTTTGCAATTTGAGCAAATATACAGTATAGAGCAAACCAAAGAAGAACTCACAAACCAAACAAAAACCTGTAAATCAAAATACCTTCACACAAATTTCTTCGGATATTCTGAAATCAAACACTGGAACAGCATTTCGGAAGTATGCACTGGAATACTAAGAAATGTTTTTAGTGCTTCTACACGTCCCTGGAATGGAGAGGTAAACGCTCACATGCCATTTCCACAATTTATGGATAACTATAATAGGGACAAGTCCAACTACCCAAGTTTGTATTCTGGTTTCATTGAAACCGAATACGAATCGTCATGCATGCGTTATCGAGTGGTTTTGCTACAAGATTTTCAAATCAATAGACTACCGAACGTTTACAGATTTGGAACCACGCAAAGTGAAATTTTAATAGCGTCCATAATAACAACTTCAAAGCAATACATGTTTTGGTTGAATGACGGGTACAAAGAAGGTGCCTTTTCTAGTTTAAAACAATTCAGTGGTATGAACATAGCATATTTCAATGTTCTAGCAAACACTGTCACCAAAAAGTGGAATATGTCAAGGATTCACCTATTCACAACTAAAGACAAGTACTGGTTTTTGTGCAAAGCTTGCCAGAAGCTAAAAGTTTCTCAAATCTCGAAGGCACTTCAAAGTCACAGTGTAGAAGCGTTACTACAGCTAATGCTTTCTTTTCTTTGGGAAAACTCTTTTCAATCAAATTTTAAAATTGAACCAACAATAAACATGGAAGATCTACCACTGCTGAAAGTTTTTTCTTCAAGTGGTTATGATTTAAACACAAAAGTTGTTACTGCTAGCTATCCACCTTATCAAATGCGATTTATTAGTTGTGGTACAACAGGCAAAGAAACAGTCTTTCCTAAAGTTCTTCTGGCCAGTTTCGATACAGGAGTTTGGCTAGCTATTCTGTTGGTTTTGTTTATTGCAATTCCAGCATTTATATGTGTTGTACAAAGGCAATCAGTTTCAGTACTGAGCTTAGTTAGAACATTTGAAGTCCCTGTGAGGTTACTTTTAGAGCAATCTGGTCCATTTCCAAATGACTTAGTTGAAGATACAAGATATAAACTTTTTATTGCAGCTACGCTTCTCTCAACTTTGGTACTAAATAATGCATACAAAAACGATAACGTGTATGATATGGTTTTACCACCAAAACACATTCCATTGTCATTATATCACGAACTAGTGGAAAAAAAGTATGCAATTTTTTCAAACGTTGCAGTACTTCAACTAGACTTTAGTGATTATACTTGTTCCTCTCATGTACGTAAGTTCTTTCCAACTGGTCACTTTGTAAACTTGACAATAGCAGGCAACGTCTTGTCCTGTGCATACGCATATTCTCAGGTAGGATCTGAAATTCTAAAGAGAAACAAAGGTAGCATCAAAACTGTCATAACCGAGAGCCAAGAATTGAAATGGTTTAGGAAAACGTACAATCGTACAAGAATATCTCCATCGGCAGAGCAATACCTTAAAACAATATCTAAAACCAAGGGCATAGGAATATATGGCTTAAGCAGGAACCTTAGCAAGACCGAACATGCGTTTACGTTAAAGACGCTCAATAAGTGTAACAATACAGCTTTTATTGTATACGACGAGAAAATATTGGAGTATGAAGATGCTATTAAATCTACTAATAGAGATAAAGTATCAGTAGGAAAGGATTATATACTAAGTAGCAAAATTGGGTTTTCTTTTAAAGGATGGTTTCCTGAATTTCTTTCCAAACGCATTAAAGGAGTCGAGCACTCTGGCATTTGGAATTGGTGGGTAAACTTAGTTTCCAAGGATATTGCTAAATTTCGGCTTGTAAATAACCTAAAAACAGCATTCAATGTAACCACATCCACTGTAAAACCAGCATCATTGCAAGGTAAAATAAGAATAATTTTTCTTGTATTATGCACTGGTTTAATGGTTAGTAGCCTATTGCTTATACATGAAGTTTGGTTGAAAAAATTTGAAAAACTTTTGTCATTTGTCTGTGAAAGTTTGAAACAACTCTATAATTCTATATTACGGAGAAAGATTTTTGCTTTAAAATGTTTTTATAAAAACTGACTGCTTGAAATTTCTTGTGGTTACCTATGGATATATTATACGTTTGGAACAAACAAATTGGTAGCGAGCTTTGTCACATACAGCTTCTTATATTGTTATTGGCAGCTTGATTTTAAAATGAATTACTAGACTCCTTTCAAAATAAAATATAATTCCAGTTCTATTTCGTTGCACGTTTTACAAAATACTTCATGACTTTGTTTGTAGCTGATTTAATGTACGTGATACAAACTGCTTGAAACGACTTTGAAACTAGTTACACGTATTTATTTAATCACAATAATCTTTAACATTCAGCAGTGACTTCTGTATCGAGTTGAAAAAATTTAAAAATTTTCTAGTTGCTTTTAACAATTGGTTCGCAAATTTACTTGTTTTTATGACTTTATGTAAAAACGCAGCACGTGCTATTGATTTATTAAAGCAGCTAAAGGCAAATGGACAATTTGAATATTCAATTTTTGTAAAAGGTACTTATATATTCCTATTACAAAATTTTTGCAATAAGTTTTGCGTTACACCTGGGATCTAGACGTTTGCGTAACCTTGCTACCTGCTTACATCAGTACATTAGAACAAAAAGGTTTTACTAGAACGTCAAGTGAACAATCTGTAAAATTTTAGTACCTACTGGGAAAATCCCTAACATTCAATACTTGTATAACATACTTACATCCTACATCCTAATCCCAAATTTTGCAAGCAGGTCACTTTTTGCAATAAGTTTTGCGTTGCATTTTGCTTAAGCTGGCGACATGCTTACTTTAACTACATTACAAGAATGAGGCTTAACCAAATATGAAGCCAGTTCTATACATTTTTGGAGTTTTAAACTAGAAAAATTACAAATATTTCTGAAAACAAGTAAAACTTTGCGTGGATTTGTTTAATTTGTACAGTAAATAATTACGCAAAATAGTTGAACTATTCTAATTTTCAAAAGCATTTATTCGAGAACATTTTGGACGATATTTAAATGGCGCATATCGATGTCAGTTATTAGACTTTTTTAGGATGAAAATCAATCCAAATTCTTTTCGGTTATACTTTAAAAAATAATTTGTGACTTTGTTTTTTGTTGAAATTATACGTGGTAGAAATTGCTTGAGACAACTTTAAAACTAGATACACGGATGTATTTCAACTACAATTTTTTTCAACTATAAGCAGTGATTCCTCTTTCGAGTTTAGGAAATTAAAAACGTTTCAGCTTATTTAATATAATTGGCTTACAAATTTACTTGTTTTTTAAAATTTTTTGTAAAAACGCAGCACGTGCTATTGATTTAAGAAAGTTACAAAAGTAGGTGGGCAATTTGATATACTTCCTGATTGCAAAATTTTCAAGCAAGTCAATTTTTGCAATTACTTTTGCGTTATGCTTGAGACCTCAATATTTGCGTAAGCTTGCTACCTGTTTACTATAATACATTTAACGAAATAGGCGTACCGGAAAATTAAGCAAATTCTGAACATTTTGGAATACTTACTGGGAAAACCCCAAACGCTTAACAATTGTAAAAACCACTTAAAGTAGTATTGCAAAATTTACGGGTCAATTTCGCAATACGTTTTGGGTTCTACTTGGGAATTACATTTTTGTGTAAGCTTGCTATCGGTTGACCTTATCATTTTAAAAGTAAGAAATTTGCCTACTTTTTGAGTATTCTCTGGCAAAATCCCGAACGTTTCTGCATATAACTCTAAGCCTGTGCGCATTCGTTCAGTTTGGTAACAAAATCCTACAAATACTTTAAATATTCTGATAAACACAACCATGTATTCAAAAAACTTTTGGAAGATATTCAAATGGCGCTTGTCAATGTTACGTTATTCATGGGGTACCATTCTTACTTGGGACGTGCAAAACGACAAAATGGTTGTTATTCGGGATTTCTATCATAACACCAACAACACGTTTTTACTTCTGTACTGTTTTCTATTTAGCGTTGTTACTTGTATCCGACTTAGTCGTTATGTTTCAAATCAGTTACACATAAATTCCGATATTCCAGATGTCAGTTTTATACATGAGCATCTGAAGGTGGAAATGAGAAATATGAAAACCTTGAAAGATTTAATATATTTTGGTTTCATGTGTTTGTGCTTACTAGTGGGGTCAATTGGTATTCGAATTCGAAAATTTAGATTTGAAGTTGCTCACTTTTATAACGTTCAATTCTACACATGCAATACACTAATAGGTAAGCTTTCTAAACAAAATTGAATAGGTTTTCTATTTGCTTTATGTAATCCATAATTACAAACAATTGCAGACAGATTTCAAAGGAATATTCAGTCAAACCCGGTTTGGCACAAAAAAGTCCTCCGATTCAACCAAGTTTCAACCTACGCTATTACAGCTATTGCAACTGGTACACTTCTGGTCCCTTTGGGAATGGCTTTGCTTCTGTTTCAACCAATATCACCACTAAATCAGCTGGTTACAACTGTTTTAGAAATTCCAATTAAACTGGAAGTAAAATATGTGCCAATGACTTTAATATTTGGTTATATTGCACTTAGCGGAGGTGATATTGCACTTATTATTATGACACTTTTTGTACTTTATTTCCGTTGTACAACGTACTGGTTTGTGCTATTTAAACCAAAAAACATTATTTTCGAGGAAAAATCTGGTAAAGTCGAATTCGTATGCGAAATTGGTAATTTGATGTCAATTGAAGAGGTATTTGGGTTTTACAAACAACAGCAGTATATTTCGGCTTGTTTCAATCAAATTGTAGCTAATTTAGTATTTACAGCACACCATGCCTTATTTTTAGGATTGAGTATTATGGGCGCGTACATTTGTATTAAACACCAAAACTTGTTAGTAATACCAGGCTGCCAGCTGGCAATAGCTGCATTTGGATTGCCATTACTGGTTGAGTACCTGGAAACTATTTTTGTTTCTGAGACTTGTAAGATGTCTGAAAGCTTTTTGTATAGTATTAACAACTTAAGGCAATCTCATTACATTTGTAATTTTAGTCAAAGTGAAACTAAACCAAATGAGTCGACTAACGTGGATGTGACCAGAATTGTAAAAGGACGTGAGTTGAGGAAATTAGTAAAAATGTGGAGAAGCGTTATACCTCTACAGAGCCAAACAGCCTACCCGTATTACAAGGTACACAAAGGGAACTTCTTACAGTTTGGTAATTCAATGATTGATTTGCTGGTAAACTTATTAATGTACGGTGGCTAGGAAGTCAGGTATAAAAGTCCTGCAACTGGGTTGTAAATGAAAAAGTTACATTTTAAAAGTTGACTTCCGGTTGTGGAAAAGTTTGTATTGCCTTAATAAATGTTAATAGGCGCATTGAATTAAATGTATACTTTTTCACGCATACTTATAGTGTTTAAAGGTTTGACAGCCCGTATCTGTCAAGTATTACACAATAGTAGCACATATTTTCAACTTTGTAGTTTATCCATGTATAAAACTTATAACATGTAATAAATTTATCCCGTCATCCCTCCCAACGCGCCGGTCCATCTAATCTAAGCACAACCCTGGTTACAAATGAGCTACAGGAACGACCTTACCAAAAACTCAGACTTGCTAAAAGCTTTTATACAAAGTCAAATAAGCAGAGCAAATGGCTTATGACGTATTATTGTTTTTATGGTATCGAGTAAATTGTAAATTTGTTTGTGTTTTACATTTCTCAAGTAAAACAAACTGGTAAATATTATTGTTGGCAGCTATCACATAGTTGAAAGATGAAAGCACGTCAATTATTAAAATTCTGTAACTTTTTCAAGTCGTTAACGAAAATGGCGTAAAACAACATTTTTGACGATAAATTGAATATTACATCCATCCATGAGAAATACAAAACAGGCGCTGTTATGCTCGATTTTTATTCCGACAAATCTTTACTGATAACCAATTATAAGTTTATATGAAAATTAACGTGTTTTGAACAATACGCACGGTTTTTTAAGCAGATAAATTTTAAAGCAGTTTTTTACGTCATTACTTTTGTGGCATTTTTGGCATACTCATTTTTCCTCGATTCGAAATAGTATCTTATCTTTTTTCTTGAAGCCAAATATGCTGAAACTGAGAGATTCTTGTCATATGTCCAAATTTAAAACCTATAAAACGTTATTGCAAGCGAAAAGTCTTTAGCATAATAACAAAATAAAAATAGACATGGTTTGTAAGGCCGGGTTGCCAGAATTTGATAGGTTTTTTTAAGCCGACGAAGATTTAATCAAGACAAAACTCTCGTTTCTCAATTCATAACATATCAAATGACATGAATTGGCCAAGTACATGCATGGTTGAACAATTGTCGAAATTCTTTTTTTAGGTATAAAATGAAGCGTTTTGAAAAAGTGTTGTTTTAGCCACAACGGTGTGTACTGAAATCCAGAAAAGTTAATTGAAAATTAAAATAAGCACCCTAAAATATAGCCTTTGTCTTAAATCGTTACCAGTAGATTTTGGCATATAGAGTTGGACACTGTATATAGCTCACACGGAAGTTTATCACAAAAAAACATGCTTAAAAGTGTTATATACCTTTTAGTTCAATTGAGCTTTAAGGTGGGTTACAGTATTCTAAAAATACAACAATGGATTTAAACTCACGTTTATTGGTGTCCTATTCCTGGTTAAAGCAGAAATAACCGGCTGCTCTGGTGCACAGACTTTTTATGTATTTTTGAACTTTTTTAAAACCAGTATTTACCAGAAATATCTAGAAATATTTAGCATCTTCATTGTTCTACGTGTGTACGCTATAAAGGGCCGACAATGGTCCAAAAACAATGCCAGATTAGAGTAACGCATTCCCAACCTTTCCCATTGTTCTTGTGCAAGTCCCTGGTACCTGATGTGTATTTGTACTCCAAGTCCATTCTGAACATTAAATCTTATACGTACATTTAGAGAGGATAAAACGGTGATTGATACACATACATGTAGATAAATTCTGGTTTTTTCCCACTTGTTTTGTATTTTGAAAAACGGGTAATTTATTTTGATCCAAAAAATCAGAAAAAGGGCAATATGATGTAAACCGTAGTAAAATTTTAGATGCCTTTCATTCTTTCAGAAAGTGCCGGATATGCCAGTGCTTTTTTCATAAGTTTGCAATAAACGTCAACACACTCATTGTTGTAGCAATATTTACAAAAGTACCAACGAATTTAATTGTTAATTGTAGCTATGGCTTCAAATCATCTACTGAAAAATGGCAATAATAGAAAAAGTTGCATAGTGGTTCCATCTTCAATGGCAAATACCAACAGTGGCGTTATTCGTTATCATGGAAATCCCCCACCACTATCGTCTCCGCATCCAACTTGCAAATCTACAGCAGCTTGGCGAACACGTCATGAAAATTTGAGAGACTTAATTTTCAAAATATATCAGAAACTCATACGAATTCAAAAGGAAAATACAGTTTTAAATGCAAAATATGAAGAGTTTGATTCCATTGTCAAGAATCAAGATTATCAAGCAGCTCTTCTAAGGTACGAATTGGAGCAGATTAAGAAGGAGAACCAAGCCCTAAAGGCAAAGCTGCCTGGATATGCATCACAGGTAATGGTTCCTCACATTACCGGAAGTACTACACAAACTGTTAAATCTACACAGATTACAACACCGTTTACAAGAAGCGCAATCCACAGTGCTGATTTAACTAAAGAACCTGAGATTCACTGCGTTTGCGGTGGAAGATTTAAAACCAGACAGAATTTACGCGAGCATATAAAATACCATTCATTCGGAACGAAGTTCAGATGTACACAATGTCCAATCCGTAAACACGGGCTAAATCAACTACGAACGCACATGAGGGTCACTCATGGTATCTCTCCGGATTATCTAGGCACTGTAAAAGGATGTCGATTTTGTGGTCAGCTTTTCACTAGTTTATCAGAACTTCATGAACATCGACGGAACGCACAGTAAGTTATTGATGCATAGTTAGTAATATACTGCCTTCTTTTTAAATATTGTGTAATTTTAGTTTGTTATATTTTAGTGGAGATATTCGTGTTTACAAGTAGACGACTAGAATGAACCACAAAGATAACTTGATTTCATCTGCGTCAACAAGGCCAGCATTAGAATCTGATCTGAGAGAAAATCAATTTTACCGTTATCGTTGTCTCAGGTTTCTATTTATGTTTGAACAAGACTTGTAGTGTTTAATACAAAGAGCTAGTTACTTTCTAATTTATTCGAATATTAATTAAAGTGAGATAAGAGATGTCCTCATTGACTTACAGTTCAGCATATCGATTTTTGATGCTGAAAATTCACACCCTTGTAATTCCCTTTCGGGGCAAGTTGAGACTTTGAAATTTATTGTGAAATATACCGGACAAATGTGTGTTAAGTATATGCGAAAACATTGGAATTACAAGAACTTCTAAATTTTAGTGCTCACCATCACTTGGTGTTACTCACATGTTGACAACTATGCCATCATCGCTGAAGTACTTTTGTTTTAAGTTAAACCACCAAATCACACAAGTACTTATCTACTCCCAGTGCTCAATATGCTGGAACAGCAAACTAAAGAAATTTCAAATTTCGTCCAATAATTTGCTTTGCTGGTGGATAATCAACGTGTTTCTTGTTGGGTTTATTGGTGGTTCGTGTTGTCTCTTTATTCGTTTTGACGTCGTATTTAACTCTCATTAGCACAAAATGTTTCCAATTTGTTTCGCTCTGCTAACCACCTGCTTTGTAGCACTTCTTCTAACAATATTTTATAAGATGCACAGACCCTTTGTTTTTTTGCGCTGGTTTAAATCAGCTCATTGCAATTGAGGAGAAACTTACTTTGGGCTTAAAACAGAAACCTAAAAAGAAAATCACACAATCCTCTAAACTACTTTTGCTCGAAGATGACAAATATGATAAAACTGGTGTATTTATTCTAATATAAAACTTAGTTTTGGCAATTACACCATTTTTGTCAACTCCGGCAATGCTCTACTGCAGGCATGGTGGTGGGTTTTATTAACGGGGTGGGTATACCCATTTTACCCGTTTTTACCCATGCCCACTTAGCAAAAATTTCTGTGGGTTTTTTGGGCAAAATGGGTAAAATCAAATACTGGGGTAAATCAATACACAAAAATTAAAACTGGGGTAAATGTTACATTAAAACATACATTAATAGGACTCAGCTGCAGGCAATATCATTTATTAAAAAAGAAATCAAACGAGTGAACCAAACAACATAAAATTAATTGTTGTTCGTCTTAATACATCTATTTACTACACATATTGTGTAATTTCGGGCAGTTTTAGGACAACATCTCCTGGCATTCATTTAGAAGACTTTTTCTGGTGTTTTTTAAGGAGTAGTTTAGGAAAGGGTTTTTGGGTAGTATTCTGTGGATTCTGTTGGGTCGTATATTGAAGAGAGACTGAGTAGATCAAGTGGAAACAGTCAATTACTTATTTGAAAAAAATAAGATGCTGTGGACACCATCCGAAAAGCAGTTTAATTGAGCACTGAACTTGCTTTCAGCTTGTCTAAATTAAAAAGCCAAGCAATAAGATGACAGCTCTAGTCGTATGTGAGATTCTTCAATGGCATAAATGGTATTACATGCATTTTGATAGGAAACCCGTTTTTACCCATTAAAACCCAAAAAACCCGAATATTACCCATAAAACCCGTTTTTACCCAGCCCACGGGTTTTTATAAAAAACCCGCGGGTACCACCATGCCTGCTCTACTGGGAACTGGACGCTACCATATTGTTTATAAAACGTGTTTCCAAGCTTGTTACACGGATTTTACACTAGCTCATTAGTTCTGATTTTTAGAATGATTACAGTGTCACTTTATGTAACTAAAGTGAAGTCGTGAAGTATACAGTTTCGCACCGTTCCACGAATTGGCATTCTGTTATTTCAAGTTTGTTAATATTCGGTTTATGTTGCTGAATGAGGTTGCCACGCCCATTCTAACAGTTGTCTTGGGTTCGTTTTTCCTTCTTCAAGTTATTTGCTGGACAGTGTCAATTGCATTTAAGGGCAGAATTGCTTGGGGAATTTACGTGTTATTTCCAGTCTTTGGAAATTATCACTGGAACCATACAAGGGATTACATTTTATTTAACTATTAACGCTACAGAAGCAGCTATTCAGGTTAAGTGTTACTGGAAAAAATGCCTGGCTTATGAAAATCTAACAGTTGTACAGGAATCCATGTATTCAAGAAGAAAGTTGCGATCATTGCAAATCTTAAAGTTTACATACAGCTCCCTAGGAACTTTCAAAAAGGCAACGAGAACCAACTATATTATTTCTGTGTTGTACTACACAGCAAATGGGATACTTTCACTGAAATATCATAATTTGATTACGAATTGTAAAAATTTACTTCTAGTTTTACTTAGCTTACAGCAAGCCATGATTACGATACATTAGGATTTAGGTTATTTTAAAATATTGTACGAGTTTTTTGTTAAATTGATTACACACATTTTTTAAATCGATATAAGTTAAAGGTTTTTATTACGTGTCTTGATTTTAAAACCCGGCAGTGCACCAAACTAACCAACAAATACTGCTGCATGTTTTCCTAAGCAAAATTAGTAACTCAAGTGGACTTTTGTTATTATAATATTTTATTAGAGGAAAAGAGAGGTAATCTGTCAGACTGAAAAGTGGAGAAGAAAACAGAGTATTTATATGGTTAGAATGAAAAGGATAAAATACTTGGAAAATAAGATAGGAAAGAGGAACAGATTGCAGTAAATTATACTGTAAATTACTTATATTATGGGCTAGTTTTCGTAACTATGGCAGATTAGGTATTCCTAGTCTAGTTTCGTAGGTTTTGGACGTCTCTACATTCGGCTCTGTGAGTTTTTGAAAATGATCTTGTTTTAGCAACGACATAGTATCAAAATATTAAATTCTCAGTTTTATGAAGATGTGAATAGCGTTTATACCTACTTTGTAAAACAAGAGGTGTTATGTTTGTGTTTGCTGAATAATTGGTGACTTCTTACTATTCAGAATACCAGATAAAGTTAACAAAAACACATTGATACACATTGATTTGTTTTAGCCACAAAGCTTTTATTGGATACATTTCACATATAAGAAAAACACACTTTATTGATACAAGAATTGCTTGAAAAATAAATGTAATCTAAAGCAACAAAAAGTTGATTTTCTGTTGCGCATTAAATTCTAACAACTTGAGCGGAGTAGTAGCTTCAAAATATTTTGATCCTGCCACATAAATAGATGGATGGAAGGGTAAAATACAAGATCAGCATCCAAGTAGATTAGTAATTTATATTATTTAACACAACACAATTCTGTTTTGTTTATAAGGCGTTTGTAAAACTAGAATATTTTGAAAACCATCATGACGTACTCATAACATACCAATTTCAGATAAACATGTTTAAACGTTCATTTTAATATGAAGGACAAAGTGGAATCACAAGAAAAATCAGGAAGCAAAAGAACGAAGTTTTTTGCATAGATGCACTATCAGAAGGTGGTTCGGTTTCAGTTGCTTGGGTTGATGTTGATGTAGTAGTTGTGGTTGTTGTTGTGGTTGTTGTTGTGGTCATTGTAACGTTTTCACACAAAATTCCAAAACCATAAGTACAGGGATAGTATATCATAGTAGTTTTATTTAGCCCAGCACTAAGATAAGTTAGGCAGGTTTGTGGCTCAATATTCCAATGGAACAATTCTATATAATTTGAGGAAACTGTTTGATTTGTGGCGTCCCAAACAAATTGGCTAAGGCTGAAAGAGTCCCTGGCTGCTGTCCAATACGCTAATTAAAGTCAGAAAATATGATTAATACAATTAGTCAAATTATGTGTTGCTGAACTCTCATAACTCTCAGTGTGTACTTACATCCAGAAAATGAATCCGAATGAGCCCTTCTCAGTGCATCAGCTTGAGCTCTTGATGTAATGGAGGCCATGGCCATTCCCATAGACTCACAGTGCTCTTTTGCGGCATTCCAGCTCTACAAAGCTTAATGGTTAATTTAAAATATCGAATACATTTATTACCTAAAGCAAATGAAATTGTATATAGGCAAACCTTGTCTAAGCTGTACTGTGCATAAAACTGTTTTCCTTCTATTTCAGTTATATATTCTGCCTTTTGTTCCACTGAAATTAATACAAGTAGCAATATCATTAAAATTCAGGCCGATCCGAAAATGCTTAATTTTTTATTCTTACCTGATTGGTTAACAAATATTCCTGTTAACAAAAGTAGCATGAATTGAAGGTTTACAAGTTTAGACATTTTGCTGTTTCGAGAAATTATACTTCAAGTTCGAACTAAAATAAAAACTACCAACGTAGCTGACTCTTAACCCAGCAACGAGAATGAAACCTACTGGAATGAAGGTTGCTAAATGTCAGAGTATTAAATCCACACCTGTAACCATGCTCTTAAAAATGGCTTGGTGTACTTTAATTTTTATCTCAAGTGTTTTGACTGGCAATGTCATAAGCTAAAGGTTAAACTTACAAAGTTAAGCACCAGTTTATAAAATGGATAAAGGCAAACTCAAATAACCCTTTGCCTCCAATATCTTTCCACGTGTAGAAAGTCGTCAAAAACCCCGAGATAATACTCAGTCAATTAATTAATATGTACTTATGAACAATTGTGTTTCCTTTGATCAGAACTAGTTTGGCGTCTCCATGAAATCTCTATTAATTAATTTATTGTTTCACTGCAATCAATCAATGTTAAAGCTGACATTTCAATTTTTTAAACAGATTTTTTACCTTTTTCACAGCACAAATATTTATTAAGATAAGATAAACCAAACCAAATAATTGAATTGCTGACGTAAAAACCGCATATATTTGCACAGCTTTTGTTGCAGAAGTAGATAACAACCAGACCAGTTGATATTTTTGATATTTTAAAATTGGGTTTGTAATAGCCAATTCATCAAAACAAGAACTAAACTTAAATTAGACTTTGAAACAAACCATTTGCGTTTCAAAATTTAGAAGCCAGAATGTTGAAAACCATATTATACTTCCTCTTAAACCTTTTATATTTTGTTAGTGTAGATAGCCGCACAGCTATTTCGAAACAAGCAGGCAAGCAAACTAATAACACATTTAAATGTTAAAATGTTACACTTATTATATTAAAACTTATATTTTAGAAATGGTTTACCTGGGCGAGACAACCAACAGCCGATTCTACAAAAGTGTGGAGGAAGTATGTACATTATACTTAACTTGTAGATTATAATCCGTCAATGGTAATTTGTGTAATTTTTTTGCCAGGTGGATTTTTGGTGGGCTGAAGCTGAATGCGGACGGATGAACGATTTCGATGATGGGTTTGGGGTGATTTTGGAGGAAACTGCAAAATATAACTTTTTAGTAGAGGCACTAGAAAGAACGAGTAGTGAGAATGTGGAAACCTACTGGGTTGGAGGCATCGTACGCGATAACGTTACCGAAGCGGATTGTCAGCGGGATACACTTCAATATTGCTTTTATTGGTGGCCTTGTACTAAAAACCAACTTGGTAGTTTTGTCAGGTGGGAAAATCCCAGAATGTCCAACTCCAGATTTGGAGATTTAAGCAACATGTACTTAATACATAAGAAGGGTAGTGGAATTACGTTTGACTTTGATGATACTACTGCTTTGAAAAAGTATATTTGTGAAGTACCTAGAACTGATGCAACTCCGAATTGTTCCTAACTATGACAAGTTTTGCTTTATTTCATTGATATAATCAAAGAATATAAATAAAACATGGTAATCATGTAGTAGAGAGTAAGCTTGCCGAAGTTTCAAATTCATTTCAAATATACCATAATTAAAACATCCTTTATGCTTAGAATTAGAGCGGCTGTAAGTGCCCAGCAATTTCAAATTTTGGCAAATTGACAACATATTCGTTAATTTGGTCAAAAACTGACCTATAATCATGTGTCGCATGCTATATGTCACTCAAGGAACTTAAAAATCCGTCGTGACCTTTGACCTTAGAATTCGAATTTCAAAAATCGCTCTCGTCATTTTCGTCTCCTAATGACCAATAATGTTTCTGTGAAAACAGAATTTCAAAAATCGTTTTTGGGATTGAGTTATCGTGCTCACAAGATTTAAAATTCGAATAACGGTCAGACGATTTCGAATTTTTAAAAACTGACAATGTATTTGTTAGTTTGGTCAAAAACTCACCTATAATCATGTGTCACATGCCATAAGTCACTCAAGCAACTTAAAAATCCGTCGTGACCTTTGACCTTAGCGGTTGAATTTCAAAATTCGGGCTCCGTCATGAACAGGTTTTAGTAACCAGAAAACTTTGTGCGAAAACGGAAGTTAAAAATTCAATCTGGTGTTAGAGATATGGCGGTCACAAAAAACGACTCAGGCAATATTAGTAGTAAGACAAGCTTACTAATAAAAGCATATGATACATAACTAATATTCGGCATGCATGGTTATGATTTGTGTTTAAGTCAGGCATGGTGGTGGGTTTTATTAGTGGGCTGGGTTTACCCATTTTACCCGTTTTTACCCATGCCCAGTTAGCATGATTTTTTGTGTGGTTTTTTTTGGGGAAAAATGGGTTTTATAAGTTGCCTATGTTAATATTATGGCGGCAATTTTCTATGGCCCATTTAAATGCATATAAAGATTTTTTAACCCATTAAACCCCATTTTTACCCGGTGCCCATTAAAACCCGTTTTTACCCTGGGTAGTGGGTTTTAATTAAAAACCATCGGGTAACACCATGCCTGGAAGTATTCAATGTATACAAACAATTTAACGTTGCTACTTTGATTTCAATTCTTTTGGTTGACTTTAATTTTTAAGGTTAATACCACTGTACAACGAACGTGCATGTATAAGGCGTGTGTTCCAAAATTCACAAAATTCTAAACAGCAACATGAAATAAACTTTTTGTGAACGTCAAAAAGAATTTAAGTACGTTTATATTGTTGCCTAATTTGACTTTCCTATTTTCAATGAGAGTCGGAGTCGGAGTAACAAGTTTAAAAGGCGAAAAAATGATCATTAGTACATGATCCCTTATGCATAAGTACTTGTTTTTCTTTTCCAACACTAATTACTTTACAACTGTAATTCCATGGGACAATTCAATGTGTCAATCACACTTAATTGCAACCCTACTTTATGCACAGAGTCATAAAACACAAAGGACAATTGCAAAATGCTTCAGACTATCCTTTTGTAAAAATCACTTTGGCCTCAGTTTTCAGATTGCTTATCTGGATAATTGAAATTTTTCTATGGACCTGTCAATAGGCTCGATATCCATTACATCTGACGTAAACAAGATTTACAATTTTAACCATTCTGTTCATCAAATTATTTGCATGGAAACTGCATCAGACTCTTAAACAAACACATGAGAGCCAGCAAAAGATAATGGCAATTTGTGGCAGAGTTTTTGAGAATTTTACATGTGAACTCACAGGCATTTTGCGTTGCTCATTTAAATTTTCAACTTCAAAAATTGCATCTTTCTCGATTCCACGTCAAATGGACTAATCACCACATTGACTAATCCTTGAAACTGATTGACTAATGCTAAGACAACCACATTGACTAAGTGCTGAGACCGATTGACTAATTCTTGGTTGAAATTGACTAAACCAAATAGTAGACGGAGTTACCCTACACTGATAAGTATATTTACATCATTCGTACATTCAAATTGATGATCCAATTACATATTGCATTTTTTGGCAAAGTTACTTATCGTTGTACTGAACCTTCTATTAATGTTAAGAGAGTTCTTCATTAGGTCACATTTATAGCAAATTAAAACATTTCTCAGTGTTCCAAAAAATCCGTAATTATTAATAATCATCATATTAATTCCCAACTTAATATAAATATGCCAGAGGAAATATTTGAACATTTATCATAATCGAAAATAAAATTTGTTGTCAAACCTGCATAAATACACATGGATAGTAGTATTAAGACCTTTAATAAAACGACCTATGTATTACTGGACTTTAACAGGATCTGCTGTTAATAAAATGTTTTTGTTTAAAAGACATAGTATCATTATTATATTTAATTACTTTAAACAGAGTGTCCGAATTTTTGACGCTTTAAAAAAATTTAGGCTATATTATTATTGTATCCAACCATTGTTCGGCAGATCCAACGTCACCCCGCAGCATACAGCATATATCCATACTGAATGAAAATGCAGCACATGCTGTGGTGATAAAATGCTGCACCCAGTTATCCGTACAGCAAAGGCAATGAATTCGTGCAGCCAATCGTTGCACATCAACAAAAAATTTGTCTTGTTTTGCGCGAAATACACTCCTGTGGGACTCAATTCCAAAATACTCTTCAAGGTAACAGTACTTTGCAGACATTCGGACCTACCAACTAAGTTACCAAACTTTATATTGCATTTGCAGTTCACTTTGGTAAAAACTCAGCATAAGTAACAGGCTATATTAACAATGTTCTGTCGTAAATTTTAGATGGACCAAGATGGGATTAAGCATTACCCAGGGCATGTTGTCTCAAATTCCCAAAATACCAGACGGTAACAATCATAATATGGGGTTATAAACGTGAAATATGGGGTCATAATCGTGAAATATGGGGTCATAATCGTGAAATATGGGGCCATAATCGTGAAATATGGGGTCATAATCGTGAAATATGGGGCCATAATCGTGAAATATGGGGTCATAATCGTGAAATATGGGGGTCTATTTAAATGCCAACCTCAGGTGACAAGACAGCTATCTGGCTCAGTGGTAAATTAAAAAAGTGACAGCATAATGGCAGGGGTCACTCAGTTGTCTGAAATATAGCGATTTTCATGTCACGTCATTAGTAAACGACGCCTACTCTTCAACCTCGCCGGATTTACATCACTCCCTTAATAAATCAACTGCCACTTATTCAATATCCCGAGATTGTTAATACTCATGCTGGCTGACACTAATAATAGTTTTCCAGCGTTTGTGCCCGCAAAACCCTCCGCATCCACAAAGACCTCGACCTATCCCAAGTGAATACCCAGTGTTTCTCAATCATCCCGAATTTCTCCAGACTTGCATAAATGCTATACCAGCCCAGTCCACTGCCAGGTGACAAGGTCCAAATCCAGATTGTGGGTGATGGGGATGGGGACTAATTTCGTGCTTTGGGAATGGGGACCAACATCACTTTTATTACCAAACTTTCTATATTTCAGAATGGGAAAATAATCAAAAACTCTATTTCATGATTATAATCTCCAGCAAATTGTTTTCTGTCTTTTTCAAATTTTCCATGATTAAACCAATCCATTATTTAACGATGAATCTCTAGCTATATGCTAAAAACTATTTGAATCCATCTCAAGGGAAACAAGTGCTACAGATTTGTAGCAATTTGTAATTGCAAATCCAAATTTTAATTAGACATTTTTAATGTTTTATACAAAGGAGATTGAGTATTTGAAAATTTAGCAATTCAAATACCAATCATAGTTCACAATTATACTTTTGCATTTCAAACATTATAATATTTATTGACGCAAAGTAACTTTAGCCGAAAAGGGTTGGGGTGCCACTGTAAAGCCATCCACCGGTTCAACCTCTGGCAAACTTGTTCCCGGCACAACCTCAAACCCAAACTTTTGCAATAAACCAGTACAAAATAAAAAGTTACTAATTCTCGCCAGTGGCTCCCCAATACATTGTCTTTTCCCCGCACCAAAACCCAAAACGTGGTCCAACTTCTCCCTTGAAAATTCTCCCCTTTCCGTTAAAAACTTTTCCGGTCGGAAATTTTGTGGATCGTTCCAAAACACAGGATCCATATTGGTACTTGAAAAGTTTACCAAAGCCCAGGTGCCTTTGGGAAGGTGATAACCCCAAAAATTACCATCTTCCAGAGGATTTTGATGTCCAACGGAAATTGGGGCAACGGGAGACACACGAAAAACTTCCGTAAGTACGGCCATTGTATAGGGCAAGCTGTCCCTGTCATTCCACGAGGGTAAACGTGACCTTCCCACAACTTGGTCCAGTTCCTCCTGCATCCGTTTCTGGATTTTGGGGTGACGAATCATGTGGAGTAAAAAGAAGGCTATGGAGTTGGACGTGGATTCGGAGCCGGCAGGAAATAAATCCGCACAGATTTGAATTAGCTGTTCCTCTGAAAAACAGCAAAGTACAGATTTTTAATTTCGGCTTTGCAAAATTTGCAAGAATGAAAATTTTATTTAGTTTGTTTTTAAAACTTACTAAAAAATGTGGAATCCGGCTCATCCTTACGTTCCTCCATTTCCTTTAGGTACACATCGATAAGATCCCTTGGCATATTTTCCGCCTTAAAAGTAGCTTCATGTTCAGCAATGCTCACCTCCAGCATTTATAACACTGCGTCATTACCCGCAACCAGGGTTTTAAACTGTTGTTTAAAATAAGGCAAGTGTCTTATCCAAGGATAAGCATTGACCAAGTTCAAACTGGGGCTACCTGCCCTAAAAGATATTTGAATTGTTTGAAGCATCTTCTGAAACTCCAAGTCTTCATACTTGTATCTTTTTCCGGCCACAATAGCCCATAAAACTTAATCAGACTGACACCAAACATGTTATGAATGTCTGCAATAACTCCCCGATTTTCGGGCTTTTGCTTTATGCACTTTGTAAGGTTATCCAAACACTGGCTAACTTCCTCTTGAATTAAACCCTCCATTGTGGTTTTGCCAAAACCAAAATCCCTTAAGTGACGTAGTGTCCAACGACGTTGTTCCTTCCACAGGCGGCCATTGGAAAAGAAAATGCCTAAAGAAGGGCCAGAGCCCCACCGGTGATTTACCAGATAAACAAAAGGTCGATGGGCAAACTGGTCCAGAGCGTAGAACTCCTTAGTGGCTTCATAGCCATTGATTATCACAGCCCGGAAGTTGCCCAAAAAGATGCCGGTAATGGGACCGTAAATTTCTCCCAGTTTGCGATAAGCGTCTGTGGTTACTCGGCCAAGTTTGGAGAGGATAAGAGTGCCGCCCTCAATGGGATAGTTGGTAGGACCGGGAGGAAAATTTGGAGGGATTTGGGGTTTCAGGTAAAGGTAAAATAGGTAGAGGAGCCCCAGCCCGAGAAGAAATTCGGTAATCATTTTAACAGTTTTTTGATAACCGGTTGCCTAAATGAATTCCCTACTTTAAAACATAATACAGAAGAGCAACAGGATAAAAATCAGAAAAACAGCAGTTGACTTTATCGAGAGGCTTCTTAAAATGAAATGAAATTATGCTTGGTTTGTAACGTGGAAACTTAATGAATTCATATACTGACCATGTATTCTTATCTTATCTTTATTTCATGTTCTAACGTGTTTCATTTTAACTGTGTTGGGTCTGCGTGCAAACAAGATAAAATTATGCCGAACCCAATTAGCTGATTATATATATATTCATCTGAGAATGAATGACAAAACTCAAGGTTATTACTCAGCGTTATTTTATGTGCTTGGAAAAAGCTTCAAAGCTTCGTGTGATATTGTGAATTGCATGTAGGTAGGTTCAGTACAGCAATACAATATTGGTTGCGGTTTTGGGTGCATAAAAATATTTTCATGTTTTGTAAATGCTGAACAAGTATGCACATAGTGGGTATTATTAAAATACATGGAAAGGGAGCCTTCGCTATTTTTACTACACCACTGACCACTTTGTGCTTTTAAATGTAGGTACTGAACAATTAGCCATTTTTATGTGGTGACATGTTTCCTCTGAAAATATTCTTTTTCAAAATTCTTGTTCTATATATATTTGGTTGTGTAGGAAATGGGATTTTTGTATTTTCTGGAAATGCTTATATGAAATTAGTGACTAACGTTTTGTGTTTAAATTTGTTAACATTAGGCTCAATGTAAATTTGTTAACATTAGGCTCAATGTAAATTTGTTAACATTAGGCTCAATGTAAATTTGTTAACATTAGGCTCAATGTAAATTTGTTAACATTAGGCTCAATGTAAATTTGTTAACATTAGGCTCAATGTAAATGAGCCTAAATGTAATGTTGAACAATATCGTTTTCTGAGAAAACAACAAGTGTGAAGTGGTATTTTTCATATTCACCAGCACGTTCCAAATATTCATCTTATACCATTGTTACCACACACAACTTTGACATAAGGAATACTCAAATAGCTTTAATAGTAGCATTCTCCAATTTGAAATGTGACATGATTGGTAAGACTTGGCTTGTTCTGCAGTCTTCATACGATGACAGCTAAAATCAATTAAGTAAAAGCACTAAAACCGACTGGAATAGCCGGAGCGTAAGCCGTCGCATGCTAAAACTTGATGTATAGTAAACCTGTTACAAGACCATATTAATATTTCAAATAATAAACCGAGGAAATTATTCTAATACCTAAGCTTATTCTCTTTGATTTTAAAAGCAAAACGAGCCGGTATGATAAGTTCAAATTCGTCATTCTTTAAGTAGCTTTTAAACTGACATGGCAATAAGACAACGAAAATGATGATGATTTTAACTGCTGCCGATTTTCAATGAATTCAATTCAATACAAGCCTAATATCGCTATACAGAAATATGAGTGAAAATAGATGTATCAAATCTCCACAACTCTTCATGTTTTTGCAATAATTTATGTGTTGGCATGCATCGTGCCTGTCTCAAATTTAAACGCTACTAAATATTTTCTACAGTAGGTGTTCAATAGTCTGACAATGACAGGCGTTCTTTATTTGGTGACGTACGTTCTTATGCAAGCTTAGCATTTCCAAATGCAATAAACTTGACATTGATATATTTAAATACCTAATTGATATGCTTGCTTGCTTATGCTTGCTATGCTTGATTGAATGAACATTTTTTTTTACTTCTTATCGTATCCGTTAAAAATTATTTAGTTAATATTTTCCCAGGCAAGTGAATGGAACACATGAACAATAAATGTGAAAAAAAACTGAAAAACCTGTCACCAGCATCAATTGTAACGTTAGAAGAATACACAGTTTGAATTTCCTAAGTGTATTGTTAATCTTGTACAAGTTTCAAAAGTGTAGTTTGCACGTTTTCTGCCTGCATTTTGTTAAGTTTAACTATCAATGAAAATATACTTGCAGTGTTTGGAGATTGTTCAGAAATTTACAAAATGGATAACCAAGCATACACACCTACTTGCGGAGAAGAAACAGGACCACCTGTTGCCACTAGGAAAACCTCTCCGGCTTCAAAAGTCGCCTTTAATATACCACATAAATCCATTAAAACTGAATTAAACAAACGTCCAAATTATTCCAATAAATATATATGTACCGAATTTCTCCTTAAGAAACTTCCCATTTTAAAATGGTTGCCAAACTACAAACCAAAAACGGATTTGCTACCAGACTTTATTTCAGGAATAACCGTAAGTCTCACAGCAATACCCCAAAGCATGGCTTATGCCAATGTTGCTGGACTGACACCTGAGGTACCATGCCAATAATATCAACACTAAATATTTTTTGCAAATGCTAAGCTAATTTATTTAAATTCATAATAATTATTTTATACAGTATGGCTTGTACTCAAACTTTATCTCTTGCTTCGTCTACCTATTTCTTGGATCATGTCGTCAAATGACCATTGGTCCCACTGCCCCTATGGAACTTCTTGTGTATGAAACCTGTGGTCAAGACTTTTCTTCTTGTGTGGTTCTCATCGGATTTTGGATTGGCTGTATACAACTTCTCATGGGCATTCTCAAGCTTGGTGCAGTGGTCAGCTTAATTAGCGACCCAGTTACTATTGGTTTTGTTGCAGGAGCCAGTCTTACAATCAGCTCTTTAGAAATTCGCAACATTTTAGGCCTGTCTGGACCAAAAGGGAGCGGTTTTATTGGTCAGGTGAAATCCGCCTTGGAGAATATTTCAACAGCGAAACTGGGTGATAGCCTGCTAGGATTTGGATGCGTTTTCATTCTTCTTCTGTTCAAAGTATAAAACAAAACAATTTTTCATATTTTTTGCAAAAAATTGTAAATTTGCATTTTTGTTATTTTAATTTCTATATAGAATCTCAAGGAGTACATAAAACCAAATACCTCTAATCTCAGTGGTCGCTATATTGCCAAGTTTCTCTGGTTTCTTTGCATGGGCCGAAATGCAATTGTGGTCATTTTTGGTGCCGTTCTAGCATTTTGCCTCTCCAACCCACCATTTGTGCTAACTGGCCCAGTCAAATCCGGTTTTCCTCCCGTAGCTCCACCTGAGTTTAGCCTACCCTATAATTCCACCACAACTCTCACATTTGCTGAAACATGGACTAAGCTGGGTACTGCTCCTTTAATGATAGCTATAGTTTCTATTTTGCAAAATGTAGCTATTGCCAAAGCATTTGGTAGTGGACAGAGTATTGACGCCAGTCAAGAAATGATTGCTTTAGGAGCGAGTCACATTTGTTCTAGCTTTTTCAGTGCTATGCCAACTGCGGGAAGTTTCACAAGATCAGCAGTAAATGACGCTTGTGGAGTGAGGTCTCCCGCGGGTGGAATATTTACTGGAGTGCTGGTGCTTTTTGCTTTGAGCTTTCTCACTCCATGGTTTGCATACATTCCAAAAGCCAGTTTAGCGGCGGTGATCTTGTGTGCGGTGCTGCCAATGATTGAATATGAAGCTGTGTTGCCCATGTGGAAGGTTTCTAGTAAGTTGTAAGAATACAACATTATGAAAAATTGAAAAACTATATAAATTAAAATTTCTCTTACAAACCACAGAACTTGACGTTCTAACAGCCATAATAACATTTGTGGGTAGCTTGCTTCTTCGAATGGAGTACGGAATCATTATCGGCGTTGCGTTCAGTCTTGTGTTTTACTTGATGCGACCAATGAGGCCTAAAATACAATGGAAGATTGTTACCATTGCCAATAGTGATATGGATAAAGCTAACCTGGAGGAAGATGGAAGTTTAGAATCAAAAAGACAGTATCATTTTTTTATGCCAGAACAGGGTTTTCAATTTCCCAGCGTGGACGCCGTTCGTACAATAATAAATAAAGTGGCGCTAAGACATCCAGAAATTAAGGTGATTTGTCTAGACTGCGAAAGAATGATTGACATGGATTACACCAGTGTATGCGCATTGTGCTCTTTGATTAAAGCATTAAGGAAAACGGGTAAGGAATTGGTATTGCTTAGGTGTAATAATGAGTGGGTGGATATGATGAGGATAGTAGGGCTAAAGAAAGTGCAAAAATTTGGAAGTAAATGGGAACTTGAAACGTGGATGGGGTCGCGTGTAGTGAACGTAAGTACAAAGCTTTAATAAGAACCCGATTTGTAATTCATATTCTAGATTTTGAAAATTAGTATTTTTTATAGTTAAGAAAATATATTGTTGATGAATACAATGTTAAATGAAAATATTGAGCCATAATAAACTATTATTGAGCAAAATTATAACATAAAGAACAAACCGTAGATTCGTTTTGGAGGTAAAAAAAACCCGAAAATCATCTGCTACTATGCTGCGAATGTAACTACTAAAGTTTAGATATTATTTGGAATGTTCGGGATTCGTTTTTTTCTTATAAGGCGTCATCCACTAATGACATCACTTAAAAATCGCTCTTTTTCAGACCACTGACTGACCTATATCTATATGCTGTCACTTTTTAAATGTACCACTGACCTACATTGTTGTCATGTCACCTGAGGTTTACAAATAAAAAAATTGTCATACGAAATCACGTATTGCACACCATAGGTCCCAAAAAATCTGTCATTGTTGTTTTTAACCTCTGGTTGACTTCTGTGCTCATTCTGTCAGTCACTTTTGGCAAACACGCATGGTCCCCAGCTTCCAATCTTATCAACTAGGTATATACGATACTTGAACAATCATGAATAACATATTTTATACGCGCATATAAGCATGTATAAAGTAAAAAAATCTTATGGTTATATGTTTTGTGTAGAAATAAAATAGACACACAGAAGCATAGCGTCGATATATTGAAATGAACTACATGATTTCAAACGAAAGTAAAAAGACTGCAAGGCTGAAAAGCCTACACAAATTTTATGAGTTACGATGGTTTTGATTGTAGTCATATTTATAATTATTATATATCAAACGTGCACGGACAGATTTTGGCTAGGAAACATGCCCACAAATTTTCCATGCTAAATTTTTTATAAAGGAAGGAAGACATACTCGACTGTTTACGATTTGTAAAGTATTAGAAATACTGAACATCCATAGTAAACCAGTACGAAATGCTCGTTGCTATGGTAGCATATTATTTATTTCACTGTCGATGTCAATGCAGTTTAGAAATTATTTGCTAGATTTCAAAGAAGTAACTTGGTTTAGAAATTATTTGCCGGGTGTACAGACAGACAGACAGACGAACGGACACACAACATTATAAATAGCTCTTCGGCAGAACCAGCGAGCTAATAAAGCATGATTTTGAAACTAGAAGCTGGGTGTTACCTTAAAAAGATGATATAATTATATTCACAAAAGTCGCTGAACTAAGTTGAGGCAAGATTATGTTAGAAGTAGACTTCATTTAACAAAAGTCTGAGTTGATGCAAGGATGAATAAGGCTTCCTATAATAGTAACTGAGTAGCTATAGGGGCCAACCTAAGTGCAGTAATTTAATTAGTCAGATTAAATTACTGATCCAATAGACCACTGCACCAAGCTTGAGAGCGCCCACGAGAAGTTGTATACAGTCAGGTCAAAATCCGATGAGAACCACGCAAGAGAAAAAAATCTTGACCACAGGTTTCACACACAGTAAGTTGAATAAGGAAATGTGGGACTAATGATCATTTGGTAACAAAATCCCAGAAATAGGTAGACAAAGCGTGAGATAAAGTTGGAGTACAAGCAGTACTGTGAAAACTAAAACAGCAGTATATTAGCCACGTGTTTTTAAAAATTTTAATTTTAAAAACTTGTGTGAATTACCTAGGGTGTTAGTCCAGTTACGAGGTTAGTCCATTTTCCGTGAAATTGCTTTGCATTCAAACGTTACTAACAAATTGATCGGATTTTGGGATGAAATGAGAACTTTGGATTTTAAAACTGGGTCAGTGGTTTTCATGAAACCGTTATCCTCCATAATATGTTTGTTTTACTAGATAATTCTTTTGACAACGCAGTAATATTGAGATAAAAGCGAGTGTTTGCACGGTTTAAATTCCATCACAAAACCGAGTATTGTTTTTTATATTGCTACAGTTCACGATATCGCTCGGTCTGAACTGGTATTTATACTTTGATTGCAAATTAAGGGAAAACTTTGTATATATTTGAAGTAGGGTCAGAATAAAAAAAACTTCCGTAATAACTCGGTTTATACTTTTGGGGCAAAATTTCACCCGTCAGACCCGGCTATAATTCTAGGTCGATTATATACTGAGACAGACCAACTTGAAATTTTTCTAGAAAGTTGTTTGGAACAGTTGTAGAAAATTCCTAAATAGTTCGGATTAAAAAGAATTTCAGACATTTTAAGGTACTTGGTACTTAAGTCCCTGTAGTAAATATATGTCTTAACATAAACACAATAATTACGTTATAAAACGAAACTTCATTGAAAATCTGTACTTATGGTATTATTTTTCTAAATTTAGGCTACAATTATTTTACCCGTGCATACTTTGTAAAAGGTGAAATTTCAAATTCTTGCCTTTAGAACCAGCTAAATCTGAAGCCCGGTATAAACCCAAGTTCGGATATAAACAAAGTAATTACAGTATTTATCACAAAGTTTGCAAACATTTTTAGTGCAAGGTCAACTATCGCACATATTTAGGTCATATTCAGAATGTTATACAAATTCGAATTCAAACATTGTAATATTTGTATATGTAATTGTTCATTTATCTGAATGCATTAACATGGTGTTAAGCTTCATAGATAAGTTATATCACAAAAATATGAGAAGCTGTAGAACTCGAACTTTCTTGTTATCTATCTCATCATTCTATTCATAACAATTGTTAGAATGAGTGCGCAAGCGACTGCTAAAATAGTTGTTATTTTGGTGATCGATGTCGCTTTTATGTCTCTTATTGTTTTTGGGCGTTTTTCCCGTTGGACGTGGGAATTTAAGAGACATCAGGGGAATTGGTGTAGTTTGAGGGGTCATGTTGTTGGTTCCCATCGATGTAAAATGGTTCCTATCTGATTCCAACCCGCACCTCGAAAGGCCGGCTTCGGAATCAGGTAGGGCCACTTCACATGCACTCTCCTCCCTTGCTTCCAGTCTGCACCCGGTTGGGCCGACTTCGGAAGCACCGCCAAGGAGGGTGCTTTGATGGGTAGACCCTACAGGTAGATGCCCATGCCGTAACACGGACACCTCCTGCACTACACCAACTCCAACATTGCTGACAATGGTGTTAATGTCAGCTAATAATATCCCTATGCAGTTCCCAAAAATGTAGTTGTCACTGGGGAACGAACCCAGATCTGCCAATTAGTACTCGGCTGCATTACAACTTATGCTATGACACCAACTCTTGAGAACTGCATCTGAATATTGTGATGATCTGTCGCGTCTTGAGGTGCCTACATGCGTCGCTGCATGATTGGTATCTCACGGCTCCCCCCTAACGGCGGAGTGAGCAATTTGTTAATTGTGAAACTCGGTAACTCCAGCTCTAGTTAGGTGAGCGACAGATAGAAGGGAATGGAATTTTACGCTTGGCGAGGTAGGAGAAGGAACGTCTACGCATCTCCACCAATAATATCCCTATGCAGTTCCCAAAAATGTAGTTGTCACTGGGGAACGAACCCAGATCTGCCAATTAGTACTCGGCTGCATTACAACTTATGCTATGACACCAACTCTTGAGAACTGCATCTGAATATTGTGATGATCTGTCGCGTCTTGAGGTGCCTACATGCGTCGCTGCATGATTGGTATCTCACGAGCTGAAGAGGAAAGTCTATGCTGCACCATAGACTTCCCCTTCTTATGTTGGTGCCTATGCTTTACATCCATAGGCTTCGGTGGGGGCATGGTGAGAAAATAACTCCGACGTTTCGGTGCAAGTCACCTTCTTCAGAATAAGCGTTTCTGGAGATGTTTTCTCCAGAAACGCTTATCCAGATGAGTTATTTTCTCACCATGCCCCCACCGAAGCCTATGGATGTAAAGCATAGGCACCAACATAAGAAGGGGAAGTCTATGATGCAGCATAGATTTTCCTCTTCAGCTGACATTAACACCATTGTCAGCAATGTTGGAGTTGGTGTAGAGCAGGAGGTGTCCGTGTTACGGCATGGGCGTCTACCTGTAGGGTCTACCCATCAAAGCACCCTCCTCGGCGGTGCTTCCGAAGTCGGCCCAACCGGGTGCAGACTGGAAGCAAGGGAGGAGAGTGCATGTGAAGTGGCCCTACCTGATTCCGAAGCCGGCCTTTCGAGGTGCGGGTTGGAATCAGATAGGAACCATTTTACATCGATGGGAACCAACAACATGACCCCTCAAACTACACCAATTCCCCTGATGTCTCTTAAATTCCCACGTCCAACGGGAAAAACGCCCAAAAACAATAAGAGACATAAAAGCGACATCGATCACTAAAATAACAACTATTCTATTCATAACACTCATTGTCAGTACATCAATAACTTTACTTCATACATTTAATAAAGTGTGCTTGTTAGTCTGCATCTCAAGATGGCGGAAACGTGAGTTTGAAAATAAAAAAAGCCTGAAAATAACAATTTCAATTTAGTATAACTAATTAATTTAATTTGATTTCAAACTTTAGTGTTCACAAATTTTTAGCATTCATGCAACGCATAGATCTACCGTGATAAGCGAAAAGATACAAAACGCGTACATTGTTTGCATTCAAAAAATAAGTTGTGGTCCACCGTAGTATTTTTTGAATAATTGCTAAAAGGCCATACGCATACACATGAGTCCAAAATATTGTCTCTTTAGGATTGAAGGTTTTAGAAAATGAAATGAATCTTTTCCCTTTAAATGCACGCAATAATGTGCAAAAATGTAATAAATTTGTGAACGCACTGAAAATAGTTGGTTGCCATTGGAACAACAACCAAAACCGTAAACGCGCAGCCGAATCAACAAAAATACGCACTGAGAATGGAGGAAAGCAACAAGGACATTCCTTCACTATTCATTCGTAATTATCGTCGTCGTCAGTTCGTTCACTGTCAAAATTGTCGAAACTACCAGTCAAAATCCTACCTTAATCTAGCCTAAACTTAATTGTCTGTTAACTAACTGTAATAAAACTGTTTTTCTTAAGTACTCCGTCTACGTGTCCGTTATTGTAGTCTTAAGCTGAGTTGTTCGGTCAAAAGAACCCTGAGATTTGATTCTCAAAACCCGGTCGTCATATAGCTCCGACGTCACATACACACTGGTCTATACTGCACTCTGTTTGCCATAGAAGGCTGAAGGCAGAAAAAAACCTTGCATTGCATTCCGCTTGAGCAGTCTTTAATTTTCCAAAAAAGGTTTTAGAGCTTGTCATTTGAGTTTATTATGCAAAATGATAAAAATCATTCAGCCGCATAAGAACGGTGTTCTAATTTTAGCAAATTTCCTAACGAAGTATTTAGCTAAACTATGCATACTTTTCTTATTTATAATTTTTCAGAAATTTAATTTGCTCCAAATTGTTACGTAAGAACCTTAAGTTTCGTTACACAACAAACATCCGGTTTCCCATTTCCCATATTTGCGTTTAGTTTATATTAGCTTTGATTTCCAGTCGAATAAGTATATTAAAGTGTCTTGTACGATGTACTAGTTTGAGATGTTTTGATTCTCATTTTACCTTTTAGTTTCGTTTTTATTAGATATGGGCTAAGAGATAAGTGGTAAACTGATACATGAAACTATCATGTTCTTGTCGCAAAAGTGAACTTTAAATCAAGACTACGTTTCAAATTGCGAGTATGGTTAGACAATCATGATAAGCTACTTACGGCATAAGTTTCCTGGTTTATTGTTGGGTTTGATTGTCCATTGAAATCGTTTTTTAAAATAAATACACGGTAGTCTCGTTGTGCAGAGCATTAACGATGATGATTTTATACTCACACAGAAATGTAAAAGAGTAGAGTAAAATTTTAAAATAGCCTAAAGGTGAATAATAAAAATGCTTAGTATAAGGATTTGTTTCCATGCTGGTATATATAAGTCTATTTTGTTGCTACTTTCATGAATTCCGGTGAGCAATGCATTAACTTAATAGAAAGAAAGAAAAATATCTTTTAAAGCACAAGACATTAAGACTGATGTATGACAACTCAATGTTCCTGGTTATTTTTCAATCATTTAGAAAATTAAAACACAAAATTCTGTTTAGTAGGCTTGAAAAACTTCGTTTTCATACATTTTCAGATGAACTGTTCAGATATCCCTCAAAACGTAGTTCAAGAATGTACGCGTTAGGTATTCAAACATGAGCCTTAGGCTAAACTTTGTTCTCAATAACACATTTCAAGTAATATTTTTCCTCTAAGGCAAGCAAGCTTTTTACTCTTGTCTCTGAGTGATAGACTACCTACTTATTATGTTTGATTACGAAACACAAAAACATCTATATGCCTACGGGTGGAGCTAAAAATCCTTAAATAGATACTCTTTCGTAACCGTTTTTAAAATTTTTTTTACCGTCGCTTAGCTGATGTAATTTACAAGTAGTGTGTACTTCAGGTTGTGTAAGATTTCGAAACTCGAGTAAGTCCTCACGTTTTTGGTTGATCTACCCGACTTCTACAGGAATAGTGATGTAATTAAGAGCTCTTCATTTTCCTACAAAATCAAGTGTCCGATAATGTTACTATATAAAAGGTTATATAACAATGTTGGTACTTCCGATTGGCAAGACTTAAAAGTCAAAGATCAAATAGTGAAAGTTGACGTTATGATTATGAAGACGCTACTATAAAAGAATTATCGAGTCCTGCAATTTCAATCGGTTAAAGTGGTGGGACTAAAGTTGCTATATTCTTGTCCTGCACCAAATATACTATAATGCTACTGGACATAACGTTATTACAAGGATTTTCAGACTAAATATTTTTAACAATGTTTTTCTGGTGAACAACTTCGATAAGTGAATTGATTTGGTGGAATTAAGTGTTTTGCTAAGTAGTCATTTGAAACCATGTCGTGTGCACGGCAGGTCAAGTTGTATGTAAAACAAGGGAAAATGAGGAATTAGGAATTGGTTTGGGAATTGTCACTGATTGAAAAACATGGTACTGATTGCCGTGATATGCTGCATTGTTATTATGACTGTAGTGTTGTATTGGGAAGACACTTGAATAAAGAGATATTCTATTCTATTCTATTCTAGTGGTTAAAAGCAAAAAGCTGAAACATACTGCAAAAAGTACATATTCAAAAAAATCATCAGAAATACCTTCTCGAAACTTAACAAATTGCAAATGTCGTTAAAATCAGCACTGTACACCTTCTAAAAAACCTTAAAAAGGAGCTTTTCAGTTTCCAGGCTTTTAATATATATGAAAAAAATGGACGATACAAAACTACCAACCCCTAATTATTTGAAAGTGAAAGTTGCGTCACCTTGGAAGTATGATTAAACTATCTTTCAAGTCAGTATATCAACACGTTTTTTTTGTAAGCATTTAGTTTGCAATTCACACATTATAAAAGTTCAAACAAATTATTGCGTGGTTTGTGTATGCTATTTTGAGCATGTAAGTGTGTATATGAACACACTATCAGGTTTTCTAACACAACAAGCACAAGTAGCTTTTGTGTACGCTAATGAGCCAATACAACACTTTTTGGTGTTTGACAGATTACTGTATATTCCATCCATATTGTTTTCTTGTTTAAAGTTTGCATGGCTTAAAGTATAATGGCCGCGTAATAAAAAGCAATCAAATATGTAAATACTTCTATCACAAGCATAAGAATCTATCTTGTCCAAAAGATTCACTTATATTGTGTTTTGGAAACGTCTCAAGCAATTTGTTGTATTGATCAAGCAAACAAGTTCTGTACAATTAGAACACTGAAGTTAAGAAATTTTAAGACTTTACCATGTTTTGTGGGGAAAGTTCTTAACTTCGCTGATGCTGTATTATGCATTTTAAAATAACTTTTCATTTTCACCATACAATAAAACTTGTCTTATTTTTTTAGCAAATACATGGTGATTGGTAACGGGTAATCAAGTGTGTTGACGACATCTGCTCTTCTGTAATTAAAATTTTAACATAATATTGTAAACCCAACTTTTTTAATTGAACGGACTCTCACAATCAGCAGATTTCTTTAATGTCATTGTTTGGTAGAGTGTGCCGCACTTGCATTATTTACTGAATAATGTAACAATTTTTGTTTACTTTAAGCCTCTGTCTGTTAGAAAATTAAAATTGTTCTGTGAAAAATATATCGTAACATAAAAATACTTTGATTGTATTGGTATGTGGAGGGACAGCTCTTCAAAAAAAATCGACTCGGTTCTCGCAACGTTAATAAATTCAAGAGGGTAGCCCAGAACTCAAAAAATGTTGGGAAAGTCTGCTTAAAAACTCTTTCCGATGCTAATGAATCTATTGGTACAAGTAGTCTTGAATTATGCTGTATAAAGCTAATATACTGTTTTGTTTGGGAGGATAAATTATGTTTTTTGCTTTATGATTCAATAGTATGCTTTGTGTTGAGATCAAAGCAAATAGTTCCTTTGATACAAAGCAAAAACAATATACCTATTCAGAGTGACTATCCATCTCAGCGCTGAAAATACTGTTTGACCACTTGAATAAAAATTAATGAGGCAGACGTTTGGGTAAATTTTCTTTGTAAAGTTTTAGGTTATGACACGATATAAAAATTGTTTAGGAACGTATTGTAGCTAATCGTCAGATATTGCCAACTCATTCCTCATTTCTGGTAGGCATATGCATTTTTGTTCCTTTGTTCCTTTGCGTATATAGGATTTCTATAAAAGGAATGTGAGTGATTTCTTTTGAACTGGAATGCCATCAGTTTAGGTTGATTGTTACAAATAGCCTAAAATTACAAATGGTAAAAGTTCACTTTCAATAGAAATCTGATTGCTATGCTAGTTGATGTGTTCTGGTTTATAAAAATGTTGGTTCTGCATTTCCATGGTTTTCATTTTTCAAGTTTAGCTATCAATGTTTATGTAATTTTTACGTTTTGGCTTGCTTGAACTCACTTGCTCAATTAGCAGAGCTAACTAAAGAATATCTAAAACTTAGTTTGCAACACATAAAATCAAATGGGCTGATTTATAACTTTATTGAATTGAGTTTTTATAAATATATAAAGTCTAACAACGTACATTTTCATGCACACAGTTTCTGTGCACGTACGCCAGCTTCAACAAGTAAACGTATCAACACAAGAAAACAGTTTTATCCGCCAACGATACCATACTCGGCTTTCATTCTGTTCCTGGACGCAGTATCAAGCACACGTACAAATATGTCACTGCAGTTTGGTGAAGTGAAGTTGTGAAAGCTGTGTATTTATGAGCTATTTTCCCTGCGTGTTGTCAGATACAAATCTTGTCGAAAAACTGAACTTTTTTAAAAATATTACGCTCAACAACGACTGTATTTATTATTGTGGTTTATTTATTGTAGCAGTAACAGCTATTCTCCATTTCTTTTTTTAAATGGTCTATGCTGTCTGGAATGATAAGCATTTTGACTGAATATATTTTCAGAACTTTTGGTATACACAGAAAAAGTTGCTCTTGCTGATTTTAATCTGATAACCACTAATTTCAAAAACTTTAAGTATTTGACAATGTTTAACAATTAATTAAATTTATCTTCCAGCAAAAATAAGTGCTATTTAAAACAGTTTAATTATGCATTATGAATAAGTGCTCAAAGTGAAAGTTAACAGGCGGTAAATATTGGGTGACGTACGCTACGTAAGAACATGCGTTGATAGTGAACATACAGAATTATATTAACTGGGTAAAAAATACTAATCTATAAATGCGCAAAGCATAGTTTTCTTGGAGATTCTGTTTAATATTTTTCTTTTAATCTTATACATGGTAAATTTTGTGCAGAAGCTGGTAAATTGGTGAAATGGAACTTTATTTTGCACTACAAACAATGCTTATAAGAATGAAGCGAGATAAATAAAACACTTCTTTGCTTCCATTTGTAAAGGTTTTTCAAAGCTAGCAAAAACTCTACAGGACTATGCACAGTGCAAAATTGATTCAAAGTTTAGTGCTTAATGCATTCAGTGCTTCATGCATCAATCATTCGGTTTACAAAGAAGTAATGAATACATGATTTTTAATGAATATGAATGACGTAGTGACCATCAAACTAAACTGCACTCATCCCAATTGTCCAAACATTTCCGACTTTATCGGTGATCACCCACTCTTTGCGTATAACAAGACACCAAATATCGTCCTTATTTCTGCCTACGTTCCGCTGTTTCTCGTTGCACTGATCAGCAACATATTGGTAATCATTGTTGTCAATCGCTACCAATGTTTAAAAAGGTAAGTTATATTTTATTTGGCGCAAGTGGCGTTACAAAACTTATATGAAAATAGATGAGTGAAATCGCTTTTATGCATGTTGTAATGGCTTTCTGCTACGTTTTGATATAAAATCAATATATCACCATCAATTTATTGGGATCACTTCTACGACTGATTTTTTTTATCACAGGCTGCTTTACTGTTGGATAAGTTTACATAAACACTAATAGGTAGCATTACTTTTAAGTCCAATAACTCTATTTTCCGTTAGAATTCAAATAAGGGCATATTTCTGACAAAAAGACTGTTTGTTTCATAAGTTTATAAAGTTATGCCATTGCGTAATAAAACTGCTGTAAACCATCGATCGGTTAATGCAGTCATTATGAACTTGCATATGGAAGAGAAACAAGGAACGGTATTGGATGTTTGCCTGTTTTTCATAAAATGTTTAGATTTATATTTCAGTCGGGTTTTTAATAGATGTAAAGAAACAACAATGTAGTTTTTGCAGTTGACCGAACAAGTTGGTTGCGCAATTTCATAAAAGTCAGCATGAGAACGTGTTTGAGTTGTTGGCAGTAATGAGGTAGTTTCATGGTACTTTTCGTAGGCGCTTTGGTAGTTAGCTCATTAGTCTTGTTGTGAATACACTTGTTATGTGTTGTAAGGTTTCCAAAAAAGTGTACGTTTTTTCTCTGGTCTAGTCTGAAAAGGCACTTTAATGAGTTACTCGGCAGGGATCTACGTAATATGTAGGTAAGCTGCCCAATATACATACCTATGTTCCCTGGCTACTTTTCAGTGTGACGAACTACTTTCTGGTAAACCTTTCGGTGGCAGATTTGCTGGTGACGTTAGTATGCATGCCGATGGCTGTTGGGCAAGCTACTTACTCTGTCTGGATTTATGGAGCATTCATGTGCAAGCTAAGCAATTATTTACAAGGTAAATGAAAATTTTAAAGCTTGAATCAGTTTGAGTTAACGAAGTATGGAGGAAAAGATGCCTACCATGACCCCAAAGCCCCGGAGCCAGTAGTTACCCCTCAGACCAGTGCCCAACGGATACGCCTATCCGTATACTATGCCAAGTGTATGCGGAATGACTAGACAGAACCGTCCGTAGTTCATGGTGGTTGTAGCCAGACTGAAGTGTTCTGGCGTAGTCTTTATTGGTATTGTACACTAGTCAATATATATTCTGTGTTAAAGCTTATAGCGAAGAGTGTACATGGCAATCCCATGCATAACAATGTACTTAACAGTATATTATATTACCAAAATGTATTATATTTCACTATATTACCCATATAACACAAGTATAGTGACGTATCCGTCACATCCACCCCCACTAGCGAAAGATAAGCTCTAGCTTCCTCCCCGGGGTAACAAATTTATTTTATTTACGCTTACAAATATCTTGAATGCAATAGGTGCAACGTTACTTTTTACGCGATCTTGGTTAATCAACAAATGACGAATCTTTTTACGACGTTTTCTCAATTATTAATTACCTCTTTGACATCTAATGTTTTGACATCTAATGTTTTGACATCTTAGACTTTAACCTCTAACCAAAATTATTCCTTAATTCATCATTACTAATCTTTTGATCGGAACAAATACTATCATAAGGATTTTTCTCAGACAGACATTCTTTTCTAAATTGGTTCTGTTAGATATTCAACTCAAATTCAGATCAACTTATTATCATTTCCTCAATATTATCGACTATCATACTTTCTTGTTAAATCATTGTGCATTCTGACTCATTTGCTGTAGTGCAAACAGCATTCTCGCTACTGTTACCGTCGGCAGTGTAAACCGAATCAGTAGAAGTATGTACTTTAGCAATATCCTCATTACTTTCGGAATCGGAAATATCATTCTTTATTGGAATATAATCAGAAAATAGCTTTACTAAACCATCTTTACAATCATAATCATTTTCTTTTGCAAATTTTTATACATTTTTTTAGTGTTTTAATTATTGCTGATCTCCCTTTACATATAACCATATCTTGCTGATTGATTGGATTCAAATTACGTACTTTTGTCGTGTTATCTCGTCAATACCATAACTTAGTAATGATACTGAAATATTCTTTCTTCGAAAACAATTTTCATTGTTAGTTTGATTAATTAGCAACACAATTTTTCCAAATTTACTAACCGACTGTCTTAAATTCATATACATGTAACATCTAATACTGACAATGTTTAGGATCGAATTTTTCACTCAGAAAATTACAATCGATTTCTTTAACTTTCTCTCATGCTTTTAACAAAAAAATGAATCATTTCTTGTGTACTGTTTAATATTACCTGATGACGGACGTAACCAAAATAAAAATTTCTGATCACTGACTGACTTACAGTATCTACAAACCACTGAATAGCTTTCTCAAAAGATACCCCTTTTTCTTTGCAAATCTGAAAAATTACGCTTTAAAAATCGATTACTGAACAGCAGAAAAAATACCGAAATTTCGTTGCAGTGCAAGCAACTTTGGAGTACCAAATACAATCTTTAAAATGTTTTCATTCGACAAAATGGGATCTAGTTCAAACTTTATCACTGAATGTAGATCTATATCATCAATAAGAAAATCGTCTGTATTACATGAAATATGAATCAAAACAGTGAAAGGGTAATAACTTAACTCGTTATCAGATTGAAGATCGATTGAAACTGTATTTCTGGTTTTCAAAATACCTACCATCTCTGCTAGTACTTTCTGCTCGACAATGAACCAAAAGCTACGATCTTGACCTTCCACAATATCTACTGCTTTTAACTTTCCGATCGTGATCTTGAATGATGCTGCTACTTCCAATTTAGGATGATTCCTTAGCAATCCCAATTTTAATTTCACTCATTTGCTGAATGATTGTTCATCCAGTTGACTAACTTCTAAACCCAATTTCTCGCAGTGTAAACGAGCTTTATGGTACCCAATACTCTTTTGTCGCCTATTTCATATTACGTTACGCAAATCAAGTCACTTGCTGTAACAAATGAATACACGTCCAATAATAATTATTTCTTTTTAGTGTTTACTCTGAACCCAGCCAAATACGATAATTTACAGCTTTTGTGTACCGCCGTTTCCTAACATTAACAATATCATAATCCATTTATACACTCACTTGTGTGCAAATTTTGAGAATCGTCTGAATCTTGGTGATTACGCACCATTACTAAATCAACAACGTCAAAATGGAAAACCCGTCTTGTTTTATCGAAATGAACCTTACAAACTTATCTAGCCTTCTGAACATTTTTCCGAACGTAAATCAACAATGAACTAAGAGCTTTTGGCATCTCTGTAGCCGATTCGTGTACATTTAACGTATCTGTAACATCAGTGACTTTAAAATCACTATCAATTGGAAAACTAAATGCTAACGCAAATCTTTGAAGATACACGTCCCATAGTTGATTATTTTCATTCTAATTTCATTCCATTGAGCTATCATTATATCAATATCCTTATGACTGTGTTCACAACTGTATGCACTTGGATAATATGCACTAACCAATCTATGCTTGATTTACCAATCTCGACGTAACTTTTTCAACGTTAAACCTATAACCGAAATATACCTATAATTTGAAGCGTTATCTGTCCCTAAACCCTTCGGAGGAACATACCTATAACAAATTTTAAGTCTTCCAGAAAAGAAATAACCCTAGATTCCTTAGCGTTTGGTATTTTCATAATTTTAACCCAACCGCTTAGCTGACTAACAACAATTAAACATAAACAATTTCTCCGCTGCTTACTCGGAGGAAACCAATAAAACCAAAAACAAAGTCTTCCTGACTTTATCAGAAAGTGGGACTTTACCCATTAACATTTAACCTTTAAGCTGTCCTATTACAATTTTTAACAGAACAGAAAAACAGAAGTGAAACCTTTAACAAAATTACCATTTATACCAATATCTCAATTCATATTCATTCCAAAAGAATCAAGACTTTAAGCTGCAAATTTAATCTTTTTACTTCCAGCATGAGGAAATTTAGGAGAAAACAAAAAAACATTTCAAAAATCAACTTATTCCTTCATATGGAAGACTCATATTTCAACTAATTCATATTTCAAATTAAACCAGAAAATGTAAGCAGCAATAACATTAACCAAATATCATTTTTCTCAAACAGAAACGTTATTATGACCTACAGACTCTATCTGGATCCTCATATTATTTTTCACAACTGAAACATTACCATTCATGACCTACAGACTCTGGTATATCTGGACCGTCATATTATAATTACCACGCGGAGTACTCGAGTTTGAATCATTACCTAACTTTCCCTGAACAACTGGTTCAGAAAAAAAATACCCTTGCTTAACCTATTATTACCATTATTTTTATTTACACATGAAAGGAAAATGCACATCTGTACAAAATACCTTCTTTCAGTTTAGAAAATCGAACAGAAGTCAGGGCCCTTAGACCGCTATTCCATTTACTAACCAAATTTTAAATGTCTTCATCGTTTCCTTTTTCCCTTTTAATCTTATCTAAGAAGTCTTCGAAAAAAAAACTTAACGCAAAAAACAGACGTATACATAACTTTAGGTCCTTCAGCGAGTTGATCAGGCTCACTATTCGCACCATCTTCCGAGAAACGTGACAATTTTCGGCCGAAATATTCTTACGTCCTTCGAAATGTTGAATCTCACAATTATACTGTTCTATTTGATGCGCCCATCCCTTTTAATTTCTATTCGTTCGAAAACTTTTTAAATAAGTCAACGCTTTATTGTCAGTGTAGACAATAAGCTTATCTCTACCTAGAAACTTTGAAAACTTAACCAGTGCAAACAAAACACTTTTTCTATTGCACCTACATGCAATTCTGAATCTTTTTACTTTACGTTTGTACGAGATGACCTTTCTATACCATCTATGTGTCTGCAGAGTACTCCAGACATTCTTTTATCAGAAGTCTCAGTCCTTATATACACTTAATAATCATAATTTATTTCCTCTTACATAGCATCATTCATGAGAATTTTCTTCAAAATTTTAAACGCTCTATCCTATTCTGGACCACAGAAAAACGGAATACTTTCTTTCAGCAACTTACTTACTAACAGCGGCAAAGATTTCAGCAAAATTCGACATAAAGGTTATCAAATCACTGCATAAATATTCTACTTCTCTTTTTGCAAAAGAACATTTTTTTGTAAATTAACCGTTAATCCTGCTTCTCTCAGTATTTGAACAACTAACTCAAGTGTTTCAAATACTCTTGAATTTGTTTTTGATTTTTATTTTTATATTTAATTACATCGTCCACGAATACAAAAGAAAATACAGCTTTGAATCTTTTATTTAAAACAATGTTGAAACCCTAAGAGAATGTAGAATACCTAATCATTCCTTTGTCCAATAAATACTTGCATTGTTCTATCTATTTCAGCCGAATCAATAGAAGAAGAAGAAAAAGAAATCTAGGCTTTTCCCTAAAAATAGCATTTTTAGTCAATTCTTTTTTTATATGTTTAGTCAAATTAGTTTGACCCGGCACAAACAATTAGAAATTTTCCAATAAGTATATTTAATTTGGCCTAATTCGAATCTGAAAAACAATTATATGGTGAAGTTGAATAAGAAACATAAGGTCATGAGCATCGTTCTGAATATTGTATATTATATCTGGCCTATCTTTAAAGAAAAATGTACTTGTATCATAGTTTGCCACTAAACCGTATATATTCTCATAATATAATTACCAATAAATCCAATATGCTAATTTAGCAGTCACTAAAAACCAATGGCAAATTAACATGTCCTATTTTTATGGCAATGTAAGCCAAAACTATCGTACCGAGAGGAGTTTCGTCGGCGCAACGCAGGCGCTTCTTCTCGTACGTTATAACGAATCTCAATGCTTTAGCTAATCTTAAAATAACAAAAGAACCTCAAATATTTTGAACCTCAATCTATATTGCAGTAAACTTTGAAAAGGTAGTGTTAAATATCATACAGGAGTGAAACTTTTAGGCTAAGACCAGGAAATATTTTAGCACTAAAACGCGTTTTTCTCAATGCTACCCTCTTCCATCGGAATCTGCCAAAATGCTGCCTTTAGATCTATCATAGTATAGTACTGTACGGAAGGTAGTAATTTCATAATTACATCTGTACTGTGTATCGGTGCCGCAATAGGTTTTGTTACCTTGGTTGACTTTTTGTAAATCAGCCTATTCATCAGCAAAGTGAAACTTGTAGGAGACCCTATTAGACCAAACGGAAAATCTAACCGCTCACACAAAATAGCATTACCATAATTCTCGTGAAACCTCTCTTTGGAGCTCAAACTTTGTAGAAAATTCTGAGTCTGAATATTGTTAGAATAATTACTTCGTGGAAAAGTAATTTGGCCTTGATTCGCATTGTATGAAAAGTGGAAAATGAGTCTCTCATGTTGACTACCTTGATTTTGACTTGACTGAGAATTATTCTGACTGTCATTGTACCGTGAACTACCTGCACCTTGACTGATAATTGCTATCGTAGTTGTATTTGGACATTCTCTTTTCATGTGACCGACCCGCTTACATTGATTAGACTGAACATTCAACAGACATCTAGCTGGAACAGAATTTGTACGTGGCCTAAACTGACTATAATTTCCTTGTACCTTAGAGTGTTGTGGAAAATTTCTACTTGTACTCGGCTGCTGACTATTGGAGCTATTTGAATAATTGGTATCTACATTCTGTCTACGCTGTGGCTGTCCCCCAACCGCAAAATAAGAACGATCACGAAAATGCTTATTCACTGGCTTTCTAATTCCATATACAGAAGGTAAACGACTGAACTGATTCTCTATCGCATCACTAGCACGAATGGACTTTACCGCTCTATTAGCCTGCACAATAAGGTTATTTACCGTCTTGATATGTAAATCCCCTATAACGCGGTAGATATCTGGGTCTATTCTCTGATACACAGAAATTTCTTCACTTTCAGTAGGATTAACCTGCCTACCTAAATTTACCATCTCGTAAACGAATTTTTCAACGGACTCATCTGTCTCTTGCCTTCTAGTATTCAAATGCCTTTCCTTTCCCTCTTCAACAGCTACGCTATTGTACTTATCCTTGAAAGCGTTACAAAAGTCTGACCAAGAATTTATCGAGGTGGCAACATTGTCATGCCATAACTTCATATCACCACTCAAGATGGCACCAACACGCTGATGGTACATGTTAGGTGGATAACCTTGACTTTCAAAATAACTGACACATTTGTTAAAGTACGTTTCAAAAGTCATACTCTTGTAATTGTAGTACGGAATCTCAATTCGAGGATTATCCCCTGTCCCACTCATTTTGCTAATTTTTCGAACAATTCTCTTCTGAACATGAACTTTAGTCTATCTTTTTCTGCTTTCTCAATGTTCTACTTCAATTCTCTGATTTTGGAACTCGTTCAATATCTTTCAGTACTTAATTGGGGAATTTCATCTACCACAAAATGAAAGTCAACCATCTAACTCACAAATATTCAACCTGAGTTATCACCCAATTTACTATTAACCCGATGAACATGATAAGCTAAGCCTGGCACAAATTGAAAAAGGAACAGTTTCGTGTCAAACGAAAACTATAATTTTGAAATAAATCTCCGAAATGAAATCAATGTAGACAAAAACACTATCAGAATTCTCAAGAGGAATGATTGAATACTATCAAATTGACACGGGCATAAAAGTAGCTAGTGATTATCGTCGTGGCTGATTAGTTAAATTTACCGATTTTGTGCAGTGCAAGCACGTTCTGCAGCGAAGGCAGAGAAAGTTTAAAGTCTGCAGTGTAAACAGACGTTATTTTATAATTATTCACAATTTACTTTGTATAGTTGCATGAGCAGTGTAAACTCGGTTTTCTATCGACAGTAGCAGTGAAAGCTACAGAAATTAGGAAAAAACATAAATTTTCATTAAATTTGGCACATTGTTCACTTTTTGGTACATAATGGTTAAATATAAATGACTTGGAGGTATAAATGATTTACGCCAGGTAAATACTCAGCAGTGCAAGCTGATAGGGATTCCACCTCAAAATTCTGCAGCGAAGGCAGTAGGACCAAAGACTAGAAAAAAAAATTGATAGTAACAGTTAATTCCCGTAATTTTCCTTTAAATAGTACCAATGAGCATGAAAATATAATATTATGTCCTTTTTTCCCTGTCTGGCGCACTGAAAAATCTTAAAAGAACAATTTTAACCACCTCCCAGTAAAATATTATGTACCACCACAGCTGTTACCAAAAATCACCTATTTTTCCACTAAAATTCCAGTCCGGAAAAACGTGATTATCCACAGGAACTTGTCCACAGCAGAGTTCGCCAAGATATGAAGGAAAAGATGCCTACCATGACCCCAAAGCCCCGGAGCCAGTAGTTACCCCTCAGACCAGTGCCCAACGGATACGCCTATCCGTATACTATGCCAAGTGTATGCGGAATGACTAGACAGAACCGTCCGTAGTTCATGGTGGTTGTAGCCAGACTGAAGTGTTCTGGCGTAGTCTTTATTGGTATTGTACACTAGTCAATATATATTCTGTGTTAAAGCTTATAGCGAAGAGTGTACATGGCAATCCCATGCATAACAATGTACTTAACAGTATATTATATTACCAAAATGTATTATATTTCACTATATTACCCATATAACACAAGTATAGTGACGTATCCCTCACAGAAGCAATATGCATTGTTGGTAAAATATGAAACATTTCAGGAGACGAAAATTACATGATATCAGCCAATTAAGCTAGCAATAAATGTATCAAACATTATAAAATCTATTGACACAGGAAATCTAAATTCTGCAGGAAATTGACAAATGTATTTGTAAAAACTGATCCTCACAATTTTTTATGGCTTAACAAAAGCTAATAAAAGAAGGTTTATATAAACAACAACATAATCAGTTTTGAATGAATTAACTTTGTAGGAGTTGCTGTAGGTTCTGGCGTTTTCACAATCACCGCTATGAGTCTTGATAGATACATGGCTATATGTCGTCCCATGAGCCGAAAAATCATCAATAAACACCGCGCAATAAAGGTATTAAGTTTGCTTTTTCTTATTTTTTTACTTATACACATTTGTACTTTACAAAAGTTTGAACCAACCAAAACAGTTTTCAACAGTTACCATAAAAACCCTGTTAAATAAACTCCTAACTTTCTCTATGTGGTCAACGCCCTGACAATATTATATGTCCATTGTATTTTTACAGATAATTGCATTTATTTGGGTAGTGGCGTTGATTCTTTTCGCACCCATTCTTTTTATTCGTAAAACTCGAGGATTTCGTTTTGCCTGGGATGTGGAGTCGGGGGACTTTCTTTATTGCGTTGAGGTCAGTAACAGGTTTTTTATGGAAAACAAATGTCACACAATTTCACCAAAAAGTAAATGAAACTGATTGTTCATGTTTTCACAACAGTTCTGGCCTGCCTACCTGTCTCAGCGATATTTTGGAATCTTTTACTTTGTTTTTGTATATGCAATTCCCGGATGCATTGTTGTTGTGGGTAAGTTTTATGCTAGTAGATTTGTATCAAAGTTTGTATGACGAAAAGGCTCAAGAAACAAATTTTCTTTGTACTTTACATTAAATTAAAGGACATATACCCAACCCGATAAACAAAATGCCAACCATTGTACATTTATTTTAATAATTCTAATAACGATTATCTAACTCGTTTTAAATGTGGTTTTATTTCATTTCTATATTTTACAGCTTATTCACTAATGGGATTGCGACTTTCCTCCCACCAGTTGTTACCAGAGTATGAACTCACATGCAGGTTCTCAACTGGTATTAGAAACAACGACAACGGTTTGCATGAGAATCCAAATAATGCTACAATAAACTCATCTAGCCAGGTAAATGCCATTCAAGACACTAGCCCATGCACCAAAATCCCGCATAAAATTTGGTACCAAAAGGGAAGGAGGAAAAAAAATATTTGAAATTTTTACATCTTTTCTAAAGAAAAACTAAACCAAATACAAAATAAGTTTTTTAACAAAACAAACCTTTCTATCATTTGTTTGCATATTACCTAAAATTACCCCACGTTTCCATGAACGGCTCTCCTATCAAACAGTAGCTAATAGGAACGTACCTTTCTCTTTCGACAGCAAATGCTGAAACTTAAAGTGCCCGGGCTTGTAGTTACTATATTGTATTCCTATAAATTTTTACACATCTCATTCTAGTGAATGATACTATACTGAGTGCTAAAAGTCGAATGTGGGTTTTTGAGGAAACAAAAAGCACATTTGCTGAGGCGGGATTGAATTGAATTGATTAATTATTAAAACAGTGATAATTTTTCTGGGAGACAGGACTGTAGGCTGAACAAATAGCTCGTGTGGAAATAGGCTGAACAAAAATTTTTCAATTTGTTTTTGCAGGTTTGTTCAGCTGGGGAAGGTATAATTAGGAAAAGACGTCGCTTAGCAAGAGTTCTACTGGTGTTGCCACTTGTTTTTGCCATCTGTTGGTTACCCTACAGCGTGCTTACCCTTTTCTTGGATCTGAGTTCTAAACCAGAGGTCGAAGAGCAGTGGAATACAGAAGTTAATGATGCAGATGAAAAGTATATTAGTATTGTTACAATTTTACTACCATATAGTCTGCTACTGGGCCACTTCAACTCTGCTGTCAACCCGCTTTTGTGCTGTTTTCTCAGCAAAAAATACCAAAGCAGCGTTATTGATTTGATTTCACAGTTTTGCAGAGCAATCCTGAATCTAAAAACGTGCAATGTGAGAGTTGATCCTTTATTGTTTAAATTATTATCTTACGTTTATTTTTCAATACAAATTTTATCTTCCCTACATGATTGTATATACAAATGCCTTGGAACTATTGTGAAGAAAACAGTTGAAAACGCATGATTGTTTAGGAAACATTTATAGGGATTATCCGTCAAGCGCAAAATGAGAAACGCAAGATGCCAACCGAAATAACAGAGGTGTACGCTACGTCAACTCCCGACAAAAAACGAAGTCATCATATTCGTATTTCATGGACTTGTCTATATATTTAGCGCTGTAAAAATGCAGATACGATCAATTTAAAAATTTGGCTATCTTGGAATAAACATATGGGAGTAGAAGAACAATTTAAGACTTTAAAAACAGCAAAAAGTTAATTATTTTATTAATTGCCCTGTTAACTTTAACTGCGATTATTAACTTTCCGCCACCAATGCTAAACCAAATTTTAGCGGATTTTGGTATTTTGGATGCCACAGATCTTAATGACGTTCTTATTTTGTTTAGCATTGGTGGCGGAAAGTTAATAATCGCAGTTAAAGTTAACAGGGCAATTAAAAAAATAATTAACTTTTTGATGTTTTTAATGTCTTAAATTGTTCTTCTACTCCCATATGTTCATTCCAAGATAGCCAAATTTTTTAATTAATCGTAATTGCATTTTTACAGCGCTAAATGTTCATACACATTTAAATTTAAAACGTCCATAGCTTCCTTACGTTAGCTTTATTTAACTTGAATTTTTTTGTGTTACTATTAGATTAACACTAGCTATCGACCAAAATACAAATAATTTCGTTTTTCGTAACTTCAAAATATGGCTGTCGGGAGTTGGCGTAGCCTTAGCCAGAGCAAGGAAACATCATGACAGATTCCTTGCCAAGCAGAACTCATAAGAATTCAAGACAAATTGAAGGGATTTAAAGATAATAGTAATAAAGATAAGCATTGTACTGGAAGTTCTAGAACAAGCATTTTCTATAGCTTTTGTTTTAGTATAAGCATGCATGCACTCTTGCAGTTTATAGGTTATATGTATTTATATTGCAAAAATGCCAAGACTTGGTTTTGAAAATGAAATATGCTGTTAGTATGAACCTTTGTAAAACTGTTTGAGGAAGTTTAGTTGAGTTGGCAACAAATCAAAAAAACGTTTTCCAAAGAAACCTAATCAGAAAATATTCCGGGGATTAGTTTTCCGGGGAACTTTCGTCTTCCCTTCTTTAGTTAGAAATTGTGAAAGGGTTCAGAGTGCAAATGTATTAGTTGTGGCACATGTTTTAGGAAATGCACGTTGAAGAATGTTGCAACACTAGAAACTTTTATTGAAATATTAAAAAATTCAAAGCTTAAAATTTCTGAAACTATAATTTTATGAATTGTTTTGGGCCACTAGATTCGTACGATATTTTGGCGGAACCCACACCCCTCTATGGAACAAAGCAGTCAAGACAACAACGAATATGCACCTTGTCTTCACCGAGATAACTATCTTCCGAATTCACCGACCAGGCGTCCATATCCTGCAAATTCAAATCAACCTGCTTGCGTAGAAGATTATGGTCTTGACGATTGGACTAGCTTGTCGTCAAATTTAGGTTGTGATAAACGTACAAATCTTACCGTTTCTGGGAGTACTCCAAATCGTTCTTATTACTATCATCATGTGCACAATAGCATGGCTATAACTAATCAAGATATGGTGGTTGTACAAACGGTGGTGATTTACACCCCAAATTTTAGCACTCGTTATTGCCTGAATAATGGCCGTATTGCGTCACGGCTTCTTAAAAGTGGTCTTGATTCATGTTACAATCACGTATCCCAAACGATTTGGGGAAGGTCGAGTACTGTAAAGTACTCAGTTTCCAACATTAGAACCTGTAATACGTGTCATAAACTTGTTTGTTCTTGTAATTTATTTACTGAAGGTGGCAAGCCATTCGTGAGAAAAACTGATAGAGCAAAAGTGCGAAAGGTAAAAGTACTTAACACTGTAAGTGAAGAGTCGGAAAGCTACAGTTCACAAGAGGAAAAGTAAATGCTCATTGTATATATTGCGTTGATCGTATCAAACTGCATTCATGATTCAACAAGAGAAAGTTTTCCAATTCACTTTCTTTAGGAATTTGGTTAGATATAGCGGTCAAAAAACTACAAATTGTGAAAATCAGCAAATGTGTTACAAAATGTTTTTGTGGTTTTCTCGTTTCGTAATAAATTCAAAATGATTCAGTGCAATATTTATTGGAGAGGCAAAAGCAAATATATTGGAACAATGCATTTGTAAATAGCATACCATATGCAGGTGAATAAATGTGAGCTTATATTCTGAGAAACGTATATATGTGTTACATAATATTATTTTAATGTGATTTCAAATTCGCAGTCTCAACAATACGTTTCCCTGAAGAGAATGAATAAGTGCACGTATTGGTGAGCCTAAGAAAAGGTTCTTTGTGAGTTTAGATTTTCGCAGGACGGCGCAGCCCGTTTTCGCTCAATTCTACCCCGACACAGGTAGCTTTGATTTTGTGCATTGTTTTAAGTAAAAATAGTTTTGAGCTGTTGCCGAAGTTAATCTCGGTAATTTTCTATGGCCCTATTTAAATAAATATAAAAATAAACAAACCCATTTTAACCCATTGTTTATTAGAATCCGGTAATGGGTGTTGAAACGACACCCGGGTAACACCGTTCCTGAAAAGAATAACGTAGAGTAAGGTCAGAAATGAATACCTACACAGGAATTTGGTGTCTGCTTTTACTCAAAACTGGAATTTTAATGAGTGTACCAACGCGTTAATAGACGCTTAAGAAGAAAAATAACCACAAGAAAATTGTTGATTCTAAGTAATATTGATGTAAGTGAAAGCAGAATTTTCATACCAGAGGTCTCCCGATATGCCGCATTGGTCAACTTGTTGTATTGGAAGAAATCACGGACACGCAGATTGACCGGAACTTTGTATGTAAACTTGATAACTTGAAAAAGTTTGAATGATAAAAAGACAATCTTACACAAGTTATTATTGTAGAATATCCTACAAGTCGCATAACATGTCATGTTTATCAAAAAATGAAACAGTTATCAGCTTTTATTTGGTCTGCTTTATTTGCCTTCTTTCAGTATTATTTGAGAAGTCAATATTTATTCCCTTTTTGTTATTGCTAAAATCTCTGACACATGTTACTTACTACACAAAGCTACATCATTATCGCAATTACCACATACCACTAAATCCAGTATATCACAGCGGCTTTGTTTACTGAAATAATTGCCTGGAAGGGACAACGAGTAAATTTAAAAGCTCGTATACTCATCTAAAGTCGCGCAAAATGGCGATGAGGACGATTATTATCTACAGGAAAAATATCCCTAGTGCTTACTGGTCAACTAAGTCAAACCGGATCAACCCAAACCTTGTGTTTGTTTACTTTTACTTTTGCTTCTGTAATCGCCAAAGTATGATCAAGTCAGATTACAAGTTCCGGAATCGATCCATTTTAATATGCATCAAGCTGAATGAAAGCTATAGTGAATAAAAGCTACAAGTTATAAGTCGTTATCATTTGTACTCATTTCATTGCCGTTCTCACAAACAAGCAAAAAACTGCTTTATATATAATATAGAGGCATGCAATGTGAGTTGTGCGACCATACACATAATATGTGAGTAAACGTTTGATATGGTTATGGGTTTATGCTGCTAATTTAATGCAGTAACTGCGAAATATATGAAAATATCATTATGCATCATCCGTTTAAAATATAAATCCTAGTAGACCTAGTAGACAAATCTTTCAGTCAACTGCAAAACAACACGTACACTTTTATTCAAGTCAACTTTAAACGCCGCACAGCCGCACAGAAGTTAGCATTGTATTGGGTAAACTAATTGATTGTTGTGAAAGTGTAAGGAGCAATGACAATCTATCTTTTTCTCCTCGTGCAAGTACCTATGGAGTTTCAACATGCCAGATTTCAAAACGAGATAAGAGAAGCATTGTCGTTGCTCTTACGTAGTAAAATTACTTGTAAATATAGTTGCAAAACATTGCCTGGTCTATTTTTAAATGCTATTACGCTAATAAAAAGCTCTAAAATTTGCAGCAGTTTCTAAATTTAGGTATTTTTACATCACAAGCTTTTTCATTCTGCTTGAGTAGACATTAATTTCCGGGTTTTTCGAAGCATATTTTTTAAAGGCTTTACAATTTGTTGAAATACTTTCCACTGCGGAAGCGTGTTATTTCTAATTTTGCCGATTTTTAGCGCGTACTTAAATAGGTGAATAATATGTTTCTTTTCTTGCTTTTATACTCTTACAAAATATTTACTTCAATTATTATTTCAGAAATCTCAACTTTGTTACAGAATCAACTTCCCGTACTTGCTATCAGTTGGTAGTATAGTAGTTTTGGGATAATGTACATGCCTTAAGTAAAACCCTTATAAATTCACACTGGTTGTATGTTGCACTGTTTAGAGCCGTCATGGTTCTAGGTTCATTTATATGGAGGTAGTTTTTGGTTCCTTACATTAAGACTCGAAGTTATAAAAGAATAATTTTCTTGAAAGTATAAATTCCTTGGAGTAATAGAGCCCATTGAAGAGAAGTGTTGTCTTTTTTCCCTTTTTAATTATGCACCATTAGCTTTACAGGGCGTAAGCTTCCGATATGTACTTTAATTGCCAATTTAACACATTTTTAAAATAAAAAAACTGATTGTGCAAAGTTTTAACAATAAAGTCATTGCATGCAAATAGAAATCAAATCAAAGGATCAGTTAACCCCCGACAAGGTTGAAGACCCCATGTTGGTATAGGGTATTTAACCATGAGCCTGAACCATATCGAACTGACCATTTTCTCATCTCATTTCAAGTACTATTTTCTCTCTTTGACAATGAAGCCTGGCAACTTGGGTCTGGTATCATAGTGATAAACCTTTTATGCTAATAACTCTTCTGGTGGTTCATAATGGTGAGATTTAACAGTCACTGAACAAATACTCAATTCTCCAAAAGTACGTTGTTATAGTATTAAACCGAAACTAACTTTACGTAAATACAACTTTTGTAAACGTTTCTGTCTTTTGTGTTTTCGTAGTGATAGCCCCACTGAGCTGAGCTGAACAGAACTTTTGCATAGTTTTCACGTTTGTATGCATGCACCTTTGTTCACTTTTCCTGCTTGGGAAAATTGAGCACAAAGCACACTGCAAGGTATAGAGAATACGGGGCAGGAACAGACTGCCCGTAAGCTTCAACCAGCCCAAAAAATTCAGCTGAGAAATAAACATTTTGACAAGCAAAATTGCTGGGATGAATTGCTACCCAAAAAAATAACAAACTAGCCATTAAACAAATTAAATTATCAACTTGTCACTCAACCATGCAAGCTTTTAAAAGACTGTTTGTGAGTGTTGGAGCGTTTTGGAGTGCGTTTTTAAAGGTGAAAAAAGTGGGTAAGTGTGATGGGTTGCTATGTAACATATTGTTTATCATGTACGTTGCGTTCCGTTTGAAAGCAACGGAACGTTCGCCGAGGTCAACACGCAACGAGCGTGCATTCAGTCAGTCAGTCAGTCGTCTAGCGGTCTGATTCTAAGTTGTACTTTAGGTTGTAACTGAGTACGGAATAAAGTCTCTTGTCAATTGTCGTTAACTGATTGTGGTAGTGTTCGTCATTCGTTAGATTGTGGATAAGCTTAGTATCCAGCATCGTGTTATCTTGAGAGAAGCATAACATTACATGGTGGCAGCGGTGGGATCGAAAATGTCGAAATCGGAATTTGCGCAACCTGCAGCCTTCTCGTTCCAGCCGAAGGATTGGCCTACCTGGAAGAGGAGATTCGAGCACTACTTTCAGCTTTCGAAGTTGGACAAGGAAAAGGAAGACTACCAGATACGTGCGTTGCTGTTCTGCATGGGCGAGAAGGCAGATGACGTTCTGGAGACCCTCAAGTTCGAGGAGGACGATGACAAGAAGAAGTACAAGGAGGTTCTGAAGGCGTTCGAGGCACATTTCAATGGGAAAAAGAATGTGGTCTACGAGCGAGCAATGTTTTGGTCACGGAGTCAGAAGGACGGCGAGTCAGTTGAGGACTTTGTGCGGGAGCTGCACACACTGTCAAACACTTGCGAGTATGACAAGTTGAAGGAAGAATTGGTCCGTGATCGACTTGTGCTTGGGGTAAAAGATAAGAAGTTATCTGAAAAGCTGATGTTGATGGAAGGCTTGACGCTGGAGAAAGCCGTCAGGTTAGCTAGACAGTGGAAACTGTAAAGCGGGAGACAGCAGAGCTAAATGGAAGCTGTTTGAAAGATGTGGACCGTGTCGCTCAGAAGCAAGGAAAGCGAGGAAGACGACGGGAGGACATCGACGATCAAGAGGGTGTCACTTGTTGGAACTGTGGAAAGGAAGGCCATATTTCCAAGGACGTGAACCAGTGTCCAGCTGCGAAGCTGACATGCAGAAAGTGTAAAAGGAAGGGCCATTACGAGAGGTGCTGTAAGAGCAAGGACGTGAAACATGTGTCTTATTCATCAGCTGAGGAGGAGGAGGAGGATGAAAAGTACATTTTTCAAGTATCTGTTGCCAGGGACCGAGAAACACGCTGGAAGGCGAAGGTAATGGTAAACGGACAGGCACAAGAGTTCAGGTTGGATCCTGGGTCGGATGTCAGCTTGGTTCCAGTTGATGTGTGGGCAAATCGGTTTCCGGAGGAGAAACTGGTGAAAACGAAGACACGGTTGTTGGGAGCGGATGGTAAACCCTTGAAGTGCGTTGGAAAGTTCACGGCTGAGCTACAGTACAAATGCAAGAGAATGATGGAAGATGTGTTTGTCGTTCGTGGAGTTGCTAAGCCACTGCTTGGACTGGACGCATGTGAGGACTTGGGATTGGTGGCACGGGTGGGGGCGGTGGAAGAAACTATCGATCCTGTGGATGAACCAACACCATGGTGTGCACCATTAGTCATCGCGTCCAAAGCAAACGGAGGAATCAAATTGTTACCTATGGTGGAACACGAACTGGCAAAGTTGGATGGAGCTCGGGTGTTTTCCAAGTTAGATGCACACTCCGGATTTTGGCAGATTCCGCTTAGTGAGGAGAGTGCAAAGTTGTTCAAAGTGCAATGTTCCCGGAGGGAGCCATCGTCATTGCTAGGCGAGCGGAAAATGGCGGATGTCAAGGGAAATGGGGTGTTCGATGCCGGGAATGAGTCAACTCGTTGGGCGCTTGCGGACAACCGGAAAAAGAAACGGAGGGCGAAACAGAAGATCCTGCAAAGGGAGAAGCAGGAGTTTAAGAAAGGGGAGAAGGTATGGGTGCGTGATCGTCGAGATTGGGAGATCGTGAAAGCAAAAGGCGACAGTCCAGAAAACGGCATCGGAGTTTCATCTGGAAACAAGTCAACCATCGGCAGCACCAGTTCTTAAAAATCCCCAGGGATAGTTAGTTAGCATTTAGATAAAATTCGAATGTACATTGTCAAAATTAGCTAGTTAGCTTTGAGGGAGGATGTGATGGGTTGCTATGTAACATATTGTTTATCATGTACGTTGCGTTCCGTTTGAAAGCAACGGAACGTTCGCCGAGGTCAACACGCAACGAGCGTGCATTCAGTCAGTCAGTCAGTCGTCTAGCGGTCTGATTCTAAGTTGTACTTTAGGTTGTAACTGAGTACGGAATAAAGTCTCTTGTCAATTGTCGTTAACTGATTGTGGTAGTGTTCGTCATTCGTTAGATTGTGGATAAGCTTAGTATCCAGCATCGTGTTATCTTGAGAGAAGCATAACATTACAGTAAGAAATTGGAAACTGGCTTATTGTTTTGTCTGTTTCTATATTGTTAAGCAAAATTTGGTAAATGATTAATTATGAAAGTTAAATTAGTGAATAGTTTCTAGAAAAGTATAAGTTTTTTTGGGATTTTTGTTTAAGTTGCGTTGTCAGGGAAATGTGCACAATAACAATTGACCCGTCTGATGTCAGTGCTCCTCTGGACATGATTCCTGAATGTCGGGGGGGAAATGAAGCGGTGGAGGAGCAGGGGCTAAACCCGGTAAATATTTATGAGCGGCATAAAACTTGTCGTGTAGTAAGTGGAATGTGGAGAGGGTAGAATATTAAGGTTGATTTTGGACGTGATGAAAAGGAAATGAAAAAAGTTGAATGGATTGGTTTTGACAGGGATGGTGTTGTGACTTCATGGATTTTTTAAATGGATGCTTGGACTCACTGGAACAGTCAATTAGCTTAAGATGACTTAAATTCTGCATTTATAACCAGTGTTGATGGGGTTAAGGAGAGTGAAGAAGGTGGTGATGGAGGAAGAATATTATATTCTTAATTGCGTTTTAAGACTGCTAGTAAAGCTGGAGGAGGCGGAACTTGCAAAGTTTTGGGATGTGTAATTTCTTCGTCTATTCAAGTGTCTTTCAGTAAGCTTATTTAATGGAATCATTTATGCAATTATGAAATACTTTAGTATATTTTTGTTAATAATTATAACAGGTTGAACACTCAGGGTAGACCTCCAGCTCCCAGTATTGGAGCAACAAAAGCAAAAACTTATTTCAGAAAAGAACAATGCAGAATCAGTTTGGGATATTAGAAGCGACATTAGCTATCCACATCCGTTTGTTTGCTACTTTGCACAAGCCTAATGAGAAATCAAGAACCACATCTCAGAAAATATTTTTAACTTCTCAGATACAACAGGAGTTTAAATGACAAGGAATACGAGCGGTGGAACCAGCACAGTAAACTCATTATTAGGTAAATACAAAATAAGGCAAATGATAACATTTAGTTAGAACTTTCAGAGCTCTACATTTTTTTTTTGTTTTGTTACACTAAAGTTGAAGTTGGTCATGTTTTGGAGATCTCTATTTTGTGATTTACGGGTGACTTTGCCCTTTGAATGTGTTAGATGAACATTTATGTCACTCCATTCACTTTTCCCTTTTATTGAATAAACGTAAATTAGTGGCGAAACTTGTCTGAAAATCCCAATTTAAGGTTATTTAATTTAAGCAGACTATCATTAAAATATTTTTTTCAATAAGTTATGTAAGCAAATATAGTAAAGAAGTGCTTTTTGAAATACAAGTATGATTACAAATTTATGGGTGTCTCCACAACCAGGTGGGATTTGACCATAATGCAAATAGGAAAATTGTACAGCACAAATGGTTCTTTTAGAATGAATGTGCATGTGATTGAGAGCCAAAAAATTAATTTTCTTCCTTGGCATGGTCTATTAAAACTGTTTTTATTAATTTCATTTTGCAGAGATTCTCATCTAGCTGCCAAAGAGTAATTCGTGTTTGTTGATAAGCTTGGCATCCAAAAATCCAAAGTCGGTAAGATTCCCCAATATGTAAAAACATAGAGAAAATATACTCAAAACAAAGCTTTAACCAGATATAACTTTTGACATAGTTGACTATCAAATACAAACGCGGCGACATAAAGAAACACGAGTCAACTGATCAACAGCACATCAAGATGAAATTGAAACTAGTAAATATCTTCACCCTTACACTCTACACGTAGCAATAGTTGTCAGTGGAGATAATCTAGAGTGTTATGTAGTAGAAATAGTAGCCAATTGTGTTATTCAAGTGAAGTAAATCAGGAAATAATTGAGAAAAATAGCATGGCTGTATAGTTTTAGTAAAAATGTATAGATATTTTAGCAAAAAAGTAAAAATAATTCTAATTTAATAGTACGTGTTAAAACATTTTTAATTGTTTGAATAGCCCAGTGTATGCAAAAATGACGTAAACACTTGTAAGTGGAGCTAAAAAGTGTTTTAGAGATGTTGTAATTGTCAAACAACTTTTTATGCGGATTGCTATATGTGCATCTACTTTATAAAGATGAACTTAAAATCAACATAGAGAAAAAAGTAAGCATGCAATATTATCTAGCGGTGTTGGTAGATGACGAATTCTGCTCAACAACTTAGCTGCGCTTTTTATGCAGCTTTGGTTCTGTGCAAGTTGTGCAAGTTATACGCTGAATAGATAATAGAGCAGCAAGTTTGATTTGTAATTAATACCCTGCCCTGCAATAATGCATCAGAACTCTTTCCAAGCACCAACTCTGACTCGCTGACTAGTTGGTTTGCTCTGGTTGGTATCACTAATGCTGAGGTAACACTTCACAGAACCAACAACATAATTTTGTCCGTATTGCTGCTGCTGTGAAAAGATGTATGTAGGTTTACTTCTGTTTGCTAGCAAAAGAAAAGAAAAGAATTATTATGCTTCCTGTACAGTCATAGGTATATGGAGACAATTTTATAATAGGAGAAATATTAGTGTTCCTAAAAGGACTTATGGCAATTTTGTATTTTTTGTAATTAGCTAGAAACACACGATTATAAAAAAATCGTGAAGAATCTCTGAGAAGGAAGTCAATGCAGTAGAAGCTTTTCCCGTGTTACGGACCATTAAAACTATGTTTGCAATATTTAAAATAGTTTGCTAATTGACCTGACCAAAATAAATCTGTTTAGTGTACTTTGATATTTATTTACTTGTAGGGTTCAAATAACGGGCAATACAAAAAAATTGTATTAGCAATTTGTACGATCTAATAAAGCTAAAAGTTGTTTGTTTATAGAATAAGTATGTGCAAACATTACCGATGAACATTTACTAAACCAGCCAAGCTTTTTACCTGTATATAACGGTAAACAATGTTAGTTTAAAAACAATTATTCTAATTATGAGTGAATTCAAGGATAAACAAGAATTTTTCAAAACGAAGTTTTTTAGTTATAATAAACTCATTAAATTAGATACACTTTTATATATAAGTAATAATGTAATTGTAAGATAGTTTGTTATAAAAACTGAAATGCCAACAAAACATTATTGAAAATACATTTTAAATACGTATTACAAATTTGTAATCCAAACACGTATTCTGCATTCTTTACTCCTGAGTTTATAATTTGGTTTTGTGGCCAGGTCATGGAAACTATTATTGTATCTCTACAGTTTACATTATAGAATTGGTATAATTTATATTTTGTGTAAGTCTGAACCAACAAAATGTGAACACAGCTTTATACGTTATAACATACAAAAGCCTGTTATGCTAACTCTATGCTCAAGTGTATCATCCACTTTTCACTTGGTGAAGGTCAAAATGTTTCACTTGAAAATATATTGGCTTTTAATGTAAGCCATGACTCTGAATATGGATGCTTATATAAGTAATTGCATAATACATAGTTTTAGCCGTTGCACACTGCATGCAAGTTGGTAAGGGGTCATAACCTACACAATTCAGTAAAGTGTAAACCTGACCACAAGGGCTTTAAAGACCCGTGATATTATTTTGCAATTTTGTTGTCAATCAGGCACAATATTTGTCACGATACCAATTTGTGTAACCAATCAAAAAATATTTAAGGTTTGTGGAAGATCATGTGAGCTAAACCGTGAGATTTTTATCAGTAAGTCGGTCACAGTATTCAACATAATAAATAAAAAAGCCTTAATGATAAATTTCTGAAACTTTATTGGCAACAAAAGTCGCTACAATTTCATGACAACTCAGACATATTGCTTAGAGCAAGCAGTAGCCCCCATCAATTCCAATATCCTCTCCAGTCATCATGGCTGACAAAGGACTGAGCAGAAACATTGTCAAATCTGCAATTTCGTTCACGTCAATTACAAGCTTGATTACCATTTTGCCAAGCACTAAATCAATTAATGTTGTATCTGCGGAATTAGTTTCCTCATCTGCCTTTCTACTTAATGGAGTATCCACAAATTCCGGACAAATACAATTTGCCCGAATACCATGAGCTCCTAATTCCAAGGCCATTGACCTGGTAAGGGACACCATTGCCGTTTTAGCAGCAGAGTATGCAGCATGGCCCGCTACGCGTTTTCTGGCACCATACGAAGCAACGTTTACAATGCTGCCCCCTCCTCTTGACTGGATGATTTCCTTGGCAAAAACTTGGGTTATGTTAATAGCCGCTCGGACCAAAGCAGAATATTGCCTATAATAAAATAATACAAGTTGTGAGACTTTTAATTTTAACAATTTTCATTGCTCATAATTTTAAGCCTACAATTGTGCAGCTTCCTCAGTAAACTCCATAAAACCTTGAGGAATCATTAATCCCGCATTGTTCACCAAGTTATCCAATTTACCAAAGGATTCCACAACAGCCCGTGTAGCTTTTCAGTCAGCCGAATCCACAACATCAGCTTTCACATTTGGCAACTCTTTTCTGAGCTTTTGAATAAGTTCTGCGTTTTTGTCAACAGTGAAGACAGACATCGGAAAAACGTTGCACTAACTGCCTACCAATGCCAAAGGCTCCTCCAGTAACCAGGTCACGTTTACTGGCGAATGAATAGTGCAACGGCATACTGCACAATTCACTCAAGGAAAGAAATATAATTTTGCACCATTGAAATCTTAATAAAGAATGAAGAAGTAAAATGGTTTGTGTTGACCGTAAACATGTAATGAGATGTATAGAGATCACATATCAGTTAATCTACCTTCTCCTGTTAGAGAAAGGAAGGTTGTTGAAAACTTATTCACAGCTATTTAACTGTTGCTTGTAGTGCATGTTGGCAAACAGATGACATTGAATATATACTGTAATTTACCTTCAATGCATTGAATGGAACAAATCATACTTTGTGTGCCATGCGTACTAATTTCTAACAAAGTTGGAGTTTATAACACTATGCTTGTGCCTCATGATTTCTGCTGTTATGTATGCATGGTACTACACGTGTGTTGCGTGAAAAAATGATTAAAAAGCAGGAGAGAATTATATGGAGTTAATGGAAAGGTAGTAAATGACCAGTTTTTGCGGTAGCAAAATGACTTATTTACTGCGCACGAAATATCGTTGAATAGGGTTTTAGTGCCAATTAAACCACTAAAAGGTGCTCGTTGCTAAAACGCTGACGACCACAACTTTCAAGCTCATATTTTAAGTAAGGCTATTTTCGCATTGTCAGCATATGGTTACTACACTATTAAGCAACTTCACATTAGCGGTAGCAGATTTGTAGGTCGATACGAATATAGTATAAATGCTAGAATCCCCACACACATGGACATATAAATTCCTTGAGTTGTGTTAAAAGTTTTTCCTAGTTTAGAAAATGAAGTAGACAAACAGACGGACACACTACAATTTAAATAGCTTCTCTGCTTAGCAGCGAGCTAAAAATTCGTATAGAAGCTTTTCTGTACATGATACGTTATATTATTTTAATGTGTAAGCCAGCAAACTATGAGCATAACATAAGAAATACTGTTTATTCTTATCACGCGTGAATTCAGCAGAGCACAATCTAATTCTTGTCTAGTACACTTGCATATTGTAACTTGTGACAAGTACAACGAAAAAACATATTATTCTATCAGTATCATTTTTGATTTTCTCGTGCGTTCTTATTTATATGTTTCAGAGTTTGTTTACTAAGCTAATTTACATTGGAAGGAGAGTGGACATTTACTCCACTACAGCCAGAATTTGCTCTAAGCATCTGCAATATGTTTCCAAATATAATACAAGTATGGCCAATAAAACTTTCAGAAACATTCTTGTGTGCTATCCGACACATTTTTACAAATCCCAATAAATTTAACACGAGTTTTTTGCCAGTCAAAAATGAGTCTCAAAATTGTCATGATTTCTTAAAGCTCCAAATTTCGAAAAATATAGCACGTATAGTAAAATATAAGAAACATGAGGCGCATTCAATCCGTTTTTATAATTCTATATCAATATTTGAATGTTGAAAACCATTACTTTCATATTTTAGCAAATGAAACGTCGCCCGGTGATATTTTTGTATCTATTGGCATTATAACATTTTGACGGTAACATTGTGTATGCTATACGACATAATACGCTATAAAATTGCTCTTCATAAAACCCATAAATCTAACATATTTTAGCTTTTTAAGTTGTCTGAAGCGAGACCACAAAGTAAATTTTATATGACAAATTTTGCTATGTTCAAGAGTTTATCTGTACATTCAGTTTTTGGCAACACTGCATTCTAAGGTTTAACTACGCAATCTTTGACAAAGGAATCGCACCGTGCCTAGTAAAACTTACGAGCTTAAATGCAGTTTTCAAAACAAAACGTAAAAAGCACAAACTTTTCAATGGGCGAAGTGTGTAAAAGTTTCCCATTTTGAATTCAATTGGTCGACAGCCTTTCAAGTAACACCTAAACCATTTACTGTTACTGTAGAACATTACGCTATTTAATAATTTGAGAGAATGCTTATAGGGTTGCGCTCCAATATCCAAAATGAAAGCCAAAACGCAGCCAGCAAATATTGTAAACATTATCAAGAAAACGTTGACATATTTCGGAAAAATCGGAAAGAACAGCAGTATTGCGTATAAACATAATATCAAGCCAATATTTCCAACAAATTCTACTATGGGCCACAAAACATCTTGAAAACAGTTGTTGCATAATGTGCAAAATATCTGACTTTGCTGGTATAGATGTAAAATTTTGCTATTGGTGTGGAATTTATTGCTGAATGCGTTCAGTTTGCGACAACACATTTTTCTAATAAAAGAAAAAAAATACAAAAACTTTAGAATTAACTAAAACTTTGAATGGCATTGGATATTTAATACCTCATGTGAAGTAGATTGTTGTTCAGCTCATTGATAGGTGGTAAAACCAGTACTGCTCCTAAAATGTTCAGAAACGCACACGGAAATAGAAGTACAAGATTGCTTATTGCTAGGAATATCCTAGAAAATATATTGCAGGGAAAATCAATCAATGAAACGCCTTTTGGAATTGCATAGAATAGTCCGGGAAGTACGGCAATAATAATTGGAATAATTATTATTGTTATAAATACTAATATACAAATTGCTGAAAACAGAAACACATTCAAATGTTTAGCTGCAGTGCCAGCCTTGCCCACAGTTTTCGTTGAGAGTCGTTTTTGATTAAAAAGTGTACAGTTTAATAAATGGCAAAAGTATTCCGGTTTTCTGTACAGTTCTAAAGATAATAGAAGTGATGAAAGTTTAAGAACGACAAAAAATTGGTGAAATAAAAAATGCATGAGACTTCCTTGTATTAACCCAACACTGATTGTCATAAACACACTTAAAAGAGCTGAACATGCCATTGCAAATATCCACATTTTTGGCACGACGTATTGCTGACGTGTTCCATGTATAAAATTGTTGTTGAGACGAAAAGAAACAAATGCAAACTTATCATTTAGGGTATTTAAAACCAATAAAGTGGACACAATTTTGTCTGTACTTTTATCATTATGAGATATAAAATTGGTGGTAAACTTGTTTTTCACAAGAAATTTGGGAACACGTGCTAAAATCCAAACAGCTGCAAATAAGTTTGCTGAAGGGCAATCAATCCACTTTACTATTTTTCGCATTTTAGTTTTTAAAGTCAGGAATGCTCAGTCCCTAAAAATACTTGCAAACTTTCTTATAATTTTATAAAAAGTTTATTTTGAAACCCAAAACACCTGTTAACTTTGAAACACACTTTATAGATTTGCTACTTTGATTTAAAGAAAATTTGTTAATTCTATTACACTTAGAATGTGTTTAAATACGGTCACTAAAACTTGAGTATGGCACTATTCTCTATAGTAAACAAACCATTAATGATTTAAGGTGAGATAAACGTTTTTGCTTTCTAAATGTGGATTTTTTCCGTGTTAGTTTTTCTGAGTCACTAACAGAGCTAGAAAGAGCAATATATATTATTTCCATTACCACTTGATAGATGTTGCTATTTTCTTTTATTCCTTTAATCTTTCACCGTACAATTTAAGGTTTTCCATTAGGCAATGCAGTACAAAGTAGGAGTAACTCTGAATCCTGATGTTAACTTCATACTAAGCTGTTGATAAAACATTTGCTGTGAATCTTGTAAACCTATTTTAATTTGATCTATCTCTGAATGTAAGGTAGTTGTTTGCTAGGCTAAGGCAGTAATCTGTTCAATTAAACATTAGACTTCAGATCAGCTATATTATTGCACGAGCTTGAAATTATGGTTATTGACAAAATGTTAAGCATCAAAACAGATTAAACGGTAAAATGCCCTTTAACAGAGGCAATTATGCTCTTATAGGTATTTAAATTACAGTATAATTACCAAATTTTACAAAGTTTTATTGTGTAGCTATCAGTCAATTCTTTCAATTAAAAATAAATTGACGCAATTATCTATTTTTCCTTCTGAATTAGTGACTATAGAAAAATTGCAATCGCATAGATACCTAAGACCAACTGGCTATTAACTACCCCTGCAAATCCTGTTGGGCTTTGTGTGGGAAAAACTACAAAATTTTCCAGTTTAATTCATAAAAATATATGAGCTTACAATAAATGCAGAAAAAGTAGTTTGCAAAAAAACAGTAATGTAATTTATTAATTTCATCTTCAACCGTAGTTTCCATTGCTTCAATAATTTTCTATAATAATAACCAGAGAATGGTAAACCATCAAAAATGCTCGCTGCGAAAGACCTGGTTTAAACACATCTACAATAGGTTAAACATCTCTATAATATGAAATAAGGGTACAACTAGCCTAATTTTGACCCCAAATGGCATGATTTTCACACCAAATAGCCTGATTTTGACCCCAAACAGCCTGATTTTGACCCGAAATAGCCCTATTTTGACCCCAAATAACCTGATTTTGACCACAAATAGCCTGGTATAGACCTCAAAAATAAAGTAGACGGACGACACACAGACACACAGACACACAGACACACAGACACACAGACACACAGACACACAGACACACAGACACACAGACACACAGACACACAGACACACAGACACACAGACACACAGACACACAGACACACAGACACACAGACACACAGACACACAGACACACAGACACACAGACACACAGACACACAGACACACTACTCGTTAATAAGCTCACCTGCTGACGCAGCGAGCTAATTAGTGGCAGTGCGCAGACAATCTTCTCATACGTTAGTTGATGTTTTAAAACTTTTCAACTCAAAAATATCCGATTAAAGTAAAATGTTCATTTTATCTTTTGTTTGAGTATTGTCTACGTTTACTGTGTACTATAAAAGTGTCCTGAGTTCTCGTTTATAAAAACGCAATCTACCTGTTCTAAATATTACAAATATTGTGTTAATATACCTTGATCTCCATGGAGGTTTTCAACTTTTAACTACAAAGCAATTATTTTATGGCTACAGTTAATTGTCATTTTACTGATAGATCCAGGGTAAAATTATTCAAATTACATGGCATCTTTCATTATTTATATTCGATCTTCAATCATGGAGTGTCATGTCAAGTATTTATTCTGCACCAACCAAACTCGTATGGCATTTGAATATATTATTTCTCGTCATTCATGCATATTCTGTTAATGAAAGAAGGAATCTAAAATAAATTTCAAAGGATATATTATTATAATCAGTTGGTGAAGAATAGTTATTTAAAAAAACAGCACACCATCAAAATAATATGCACCAAAATGAAGTTCATTCAGTGAACAATTTATTGATGCAAGGTTATTATTATCAACTCTGTCCTATTTAGGTAAATTTTAAGAAATGCATAATGCGTGCTTACAACATACCACTTACAGTATACACCTCGCATGCTGAGGTGAAGAGGCTTCTTAAAATTGCACTTTTTACAAGCTACCTAATAATACATTTTTGTTACGTAAAAACACATTTTGTTGACAGCTATTTTGATGGGTAGACGAACAAAGAGTGGTAAGGATAACAGGAGAAATGAAGTATAAAGAAAATTGTTTCCGCAAAAAAATGTCTGGACGCTAAATGTGTTCACTTTATTTGCAGTTTGGACCACCAGAGATGTTTAAATAAATTGAATGCTGCAAAAACAATGTTTAATTTAACAAAAATTTCAGAGTAGATGAATCATATGACTCCTTCCTCATACAAATGCTTCACCATAGCGGTCATTTCCAATTGGTACAAATCATTCTTTGTCCCATTTATCATTAAGACAGAAAACATGATGGAATTTGTTTCTTCCTTTTTCTCTTTCTCAACCTCAGCACAATCTTCTTTAGGTTTCAACACAACAGCCAGAAGAGGAAGAGACACCACCAATCCGTAAATCTTTGCTCGCCTGTAACGAATTTGCAAATTTTCAAAGGTAAATCCAGGTAACGTTGGAACTTGAAGGGCATCACAGTATTTTGTAAAGGCGTCAAAGTAAACACGGCGGAGAAGTTCCTTTTCATGCTTGATTCTCAACGGAGCACGCACGCTGGTGCAGAGAAAGTAGACCAGATCGGTGGTCGGACAACACTCACGACTAAGTTGGAAATCCACCATCGTCACCTGAACAGGCTTTTGATTTTCTTCATAATGAAACAGCAAGTTGTTCACCCAACAATCTCCGTGCGCCAAAATGAGCCATGGTTCTGCAAATAAAATTCAATTTTAACTATTCGCAAAATTTTAACAAACTTCTAATTTTATAAATTCTAGCTAACCATAGACGCCATTAGACTTTGGTGATTTGACACGCAATAATTTTTCTTGCTTTTCCCCGATTATTCCTTCCTGCTTCAAGCTGTCATTTAAAATAGCCAGTACATCATTTGCCAAAAGTTTTCTGAAGTTTTTGCAAACTGGATTATCAACTCCCAATGCTTTCTCCACAGCATTTATTGCCTTTTTTGACATAACTTCCATCATGGGCTTAAATTGGGCTTTCAAGGAATCAGGCATGGCGTAATACAATGTGGGATAATTGGAACTTAGCAAACTCAAATTATACTTTTGTTTGTAAGCCCAACTAGTGGCGTGTAGTTTAGCAACCTCTTGCAAAACCAGTGTAGCATGTGGAATATCCAAGCCATTTAAACGGTCGGCCATTTTAAACCCGAATGTTTTTCGTATATCGGTCATAATTAGGAAAGTTTCGTTTGCGTATGGAGTGTCCTTGAAATCTGTAATTTGGAAATACTTTTATAAAATTTCACATACTTTTTGGAAATATGCGTAAATAGTGCACACAAATTACTTACTGGTTGTAATTTGGGATCCCGCCACATTTCCCCCATGAAACGGTGCACGCACCAAATCACCATTTGATTGCGCACCAAGTAGCTGCAATTGTAGCAAAATGTCAGCGTACATTAGCAGCTCCTTTTTGAAAAGATTAGCATGATCCAGATACGCGCTTCTGTTGGAAATATCTGGGTAGCATTTTATCAAATAGTGTTTTTCTGTTTTGTCCTCTTTAAAGGTCACATCAACACCGTATATAATACTGCAGTAGTTATCACCGGGATTTGTTCCCACATTTGCACTAAATGTTTCCACTGGTTGGCCAAAAGCGGTTTCTAGAAATTGCTGGGTTATAGTAAAACCCGACGTTTCTTGTGTGGTACTTGTGCTCATGTTGATGGCTGTGATAGCAACGCGTGTAGAAAAATTTACGCAATAATATGTGGGAAAATCTGCACACCGTGTGGACAACAGCTGGAACAATAACGCAATGTATTTCGCTAAATAACCGAAACTCAACTGAAATATAGTCCACGTAGCTCAACTTCAACGTTATCATTTTGAAGCGCTGAACGTGTATTGAAAAAATCCATAATCAATAACAGTGAATAAATTAGTTTTAAGATTAGTATTGGTATATGGTTGAAATTAAGCATGGAAAAAGCAATCATCGAAGAAGTTGTCCTTGATTTGTTATGATAATAGCAAAGAGACACGCAAGAACACTTTTATGTTCTATATATCAAGCTAACCATGTAGTGTAAAACAGTGCTAGACGGTATGCTAAAAGCTGCATGAGATTTGAGCTTGATAATTTGGACAAGCGCTTATATGTTTTTATTGTGGAGGAGCAAGAACAATGCTTCCAAAGCACAGCGTTATTTTTAATGTTTGCTGTTTGATATGGCTTGTGTATGAACTGACCTAAATACTGTGCTGATAAGAAACATACTGAAAAATAAATGTCTAAAAATGAAAAGTGACCAAAATGCCACAGTGGTGCAGAAAGCTTGTAAGACGGTGTGAGTGTCAGTTCAGGTAAAGTATGGGTTAAATGAACGCTAAATGAGTGGGTTTGGATTTGAAAGTGGGCGGAAATCAAGAAATGGATGGAGTTTTTTGTGTGTTTTTTGAAAGTGGTATGTTGATTTTTTTGGTTGGTTTTTATAATAAATTTGCAGTTTAAAGTTTGTAGAAAAAAATCGGATCCCAAAAAAACTAAAAAAATCTGTAAATATTTTTATAAGTCTAGTTTTGTTGTTGTTTTTCATCACAATTTAGATGAAACATAATATATCTCAAAGATGCTAGCGCTTTTTGGATGTAATTGACAAACATAGCATTTACGTACGTGTACGTGATATTTATGATGTGTTGTTTTAAACGACATTCTGGTTTAGTTATAATGTAAACATTGTTGCTGATAATATAAATTTGTTTTAGCAGCACTGTTGTTGAACTGAATAAAAAGAGGAAATGTTGCATTTCCTAAGCTGTAATCTGTAAACCAAGCCTTGCATATTTTAGACGCCAATGACATGACATGAAATGAATGAAATTGAATGAAACAAAAAGTGCAATGGCGGCCATCGTAGAATTTTGTCACTCTTTTGAATGGCGTTTTACATATTACATGGGCGTATTAAACATGTTTGTTCTTGTCATGATGCATTCAACAAAACTGATGAGTCACCAGTTTTAGATCCTATTTTTCTAAATCGCAATTAACATTATATTAAATTGAATTACTTTTAAAAATTAGTATAGTTGCCTGACGATGCCAAATAACATATATAAGACTTGAATGGAGTTCTAGTGACCAAGCCCCCTGTTCTTAAACTATGACTTTTTAGCATTGATTACGTCTTCATATTAAATAAGGACTTTAGAATGATGCGTACAGAATTTATTACATCAATGAATATTGAGTAAGAACGCGTGATGGGGGGCAGCCAAAATTAAAAGTTCTTATATTTGCAGGGTTTTTACATAATCTAAACACATATACGTCGGAAATATTCCACACCAAGTTTCAATGTCTCAAGTTGCCCCAGGACGAAATTACAACGGTTCGAATTTTGAGCATCAAAAATCGACGTTTTTCCGTGAGGATAAAGAGTTGGTGACTAAAACTTTTTTTTGCAAATTGCAAAAGTAAAAGGCTCAGCCTCTGTTGAAAGGCTCAGCCTACTTTCACTAGAACTAGAAGGTTCTAGAAATATCTTTTATAGAGCAATATAGTAATTGGTAGTTACGTTTTGTTTATTGCGTATTACTTAAGCATCATTTTTGTACGTAGGAAATAGAGTGACTCTACTAAATTTCGTTTTAAACCCGAATCCACATTTCATTTAGGTCAGGCACGATATGAAAAGAAACTCTCTGAGGAAAAGAAAAAAATACATTTATTGTCTATTCTCTAAGCGACAATTTATTTTTACAACTTTATACCTTCAACGCCATCATAATAGTAAAAAAAGTAATTGCAATTTTTCTTTATTCCCTAAGCTTTCACCATACAAATTAAGGCTTTCCTTTACGCTGTGTAGTGCTAAGTAGGTGTAACTCTGAATTCTGATGTTAACGTACTACTAATGTATTGATAAAACATAGGCTGTGAACTTTGTAAACCTATTTTAATTTGGTCTATCTCTGAATGTAAGGTAGTTGTTTGCTAGGCAAAAGCCGTAATCTGTTCAATCAAACATTCGACTTCATATCCGCAATCTGAATGCACGAGCTTGAGATTATGGTTATTGATAAAAAATTAAGCATCAAAACAGATTAAACGGTAAACTGCCGTTTAACTTAATTATGCTCTTATTCGTATTTAAATTACTGTATGATTACCAAAGTTCATAAAGTTTTAATGTTTAGCTATGAGTCAATTGCTTCAATTAAAAGTAAATCGATGCAATTATGTGAGCTGAATATGATATAAATTGGTCTTTCAGGAAAATAAACCATATTATATGGTCCATATACCACCACATAATATGTATTAACCATACATATTCACATATTACTAACCCAACTTCAATTTCTAATTTTTGGGAACAAAAGTAAGGCAAAATAGTTGCTTTGCGTAAATAATGCTGATTTGTTTCAACCTTGCTTATTTTACGAAAGCATCATATTCAACAAATTTAGCTTTGTTGTAATCACGTCAGAAACGTTTCTGGTAAAGTCGAAACGTTGTTTGTAACGCTAATTCTTGTTTCTGCTTCCACTTAAACTTGAAAATATGTTAGCAATGTAACAAAGGTTGCTTTATATTTATAGTATAGAATTTAATTAATTTTCTTCAACAACAGAGCATGATTTTACATCATTTTGAGCAATTCTGTTTTTGGTATAGTATTAAATTACATTGAATGAGTGTATTAAATTATTTTATCTTTAAAAGTCATTTCTTTATTCATCAACAGGCATTCGGGAATTGGGTTTAAAGTCGGTTTTTTAAACAAAACTCAACAGGATGGGTTACGCAATAACATTATAGTGTAAATGGTTTTACTTATGCAAATATACGTAGTTGAGTTGACAATGATTGACTTGTCACAAAGGTGCACCAGAAGTTAAAAATGAACAAGCATAATGTCTAATACGCTGCTAATTCTATGCTTTTATATCCAATTCCACATTTGAACTCATGGATCCGATCACGTTTAAGTTTTTGAAGAAATATCTGTTTGTGTTAACTTGAAAGTCAGATTGACACTTTGACACTATTTTATTTGTCGCACAATGCCAACATATAATAGAAGTTGTTGATTTGAACAATGAGAAGTTCCTTTTTAGCTTGCTGCTTTAAGTGCTTTTTCCAAGTAAAAATACACAAGTCCATACACAAATATATTATACTGCAGCTATTTCTATAACACGATAACACTCGTGCATAATCTCGGGTACTTTACTTGATAATAGCTGCTATTATGTTCTGCCCTGAGATTTACTATTATGATGGCGTTGAAGGTATAAAGTTGTAAAAATAAATTGTCGCTTAGAGAATAGACAATAAATGTATTTTTTTCTTTTCCTCAGAGAGTTTCTTTTCATATCGTGCCTGACCTAAATGAAATGTGGATTCGGGTTTAAAACGAAATTTAGTAGAGTCACTCTATTTCCTACGTACAAAAATGATGCTTAAGTAATACGCAATAAACAAAACGTAACTACCAATTACTATATTGCTCTATAAAAGATATTTCTAGAACCTTCTAGTTCTAGTGAAAGTAGGCTGAGCCTTTCAACAGTTTCACGAAGTTTGTACCTTTTATTGATCTTTTAAACAACTTTCGCTATCACGTGTTACTTTTACAGTTTAATTCATGAAAATACATGAGCTTACAATAAATGCAGAAAAAGTAGTAATATGACTATGTTTGCAAAAAAAATAGTAATGTAATTTATTAATTTCATCTTCAACCGTAGTTTTCATTGCTTCAATAATTTTCTACATGTGGCAGTGCGCAAAGAATTTTCTCATATGCTAGTTGATGTTTTAAAACTTGTCAACTCAAAAATATCCGATTAAAGTAAAATGTTCATTTTACCTTTTGTTTGAGTATTGTGTACTATAAAAGTGTCCTGAGTTCTCGTTTATCAAAACGCAATCTACCCGTTCTAAATATTATAAATATCGTGTTAATTAACCTTGATCTCCGTGGAGGTTTTCAACTTTTAACTACAAAGCAATTATTTTATGGCTACAGTTAATGGTCATTTTACTGATAGATCCAGGGTAAAATTATTCAAATTACATGGCATCTTTCATTATTTGTATTCGATCTTCAATCATGGAGTGTCATGTCAAGTATTTATTCTGCACCAACCAAACTCGTATGGCATTTGAATATGTAATTTCTCGTCATTCATGCAGATTCTGTTAATGAAAGAAGGAATCTAAAATAAATTACAAAGGATATAATATTATAATCAGTTGGTGATGAATAGTTATTTTAAAAAAACAGCATACCATATCAAAATAATATACACCAAAATGAAGGTCATTCAGTGAACAATTTATTGATGCAAGGTTATTATTATCAACTCGGTCCTATTTAGGTAAATTTTAAGAAATGCATAATGCGTGCTTACAACATACCACTTTCAGTATAAGCGCATGCTGAGGTAAAGAGGTTTCTTAAAATTGCACTTTTTACAAGCTACCTAATAATACATTTTTGTTACGTAAAAACACATTTTGTTGACAGCTATTTTGATGGGTAGACGAACAAAGAGTGGTAAGGATAACAGGAGAAATGAAGTATAAAGAAAATTGTTTCCGCAAAAAAATGTCTGGACGCTAAATGTGTTCACTTTATTTGCAGTTTGGACCACCAGAGATGTTTAAATAAATTGAATGCTGCAAAAACAATGTTTAATTTAACAAAAATTTCAGAGTAGATGAATCATATGACTCCTTCCTCATACAAATGCTTCACCATAGCGGTCATTTCCAATTGGTACAAATCATTCTTTGTCCCATTTTTCCTTAAGACAGAAAACATGATGGAATTTGTTTCTTCCTTTTTCTCTTTCTCAACCTCAGCACAATCTTCTTTAGGTTTTAACACAACAGCCAGAAGAGGAAGAGACACCACCAATCCGTAAATCTTTGCTCGCCTGTAACGAATTTGCAAATTTTCAAAGGTAAACCCAGGTAACGTTGGTACTTGAAGAGCATCACAGTATTTTTTAAAGGCGTCAAAGTAAACACGAAGAAGTTCCTTTTCATGCTTGATTCTCAACGGAGCACGCACGCTGGTGCAGAGAAAGTAGACCAGATCGGTGGTCGGACAACACTCACGACTAAGTTGGAAATCCACCATCGTCACCTGAACAGGCTTTTGATTTTCTTCATAATGAAACAGCAAGTTGTTCACCCAACAATCTCCGTGCGCCAAAATGAGCCATGGTTCTGCAAATAAAATTCAATTTTAACTATTCGCAAAATTTTAACAAACTTCTAATTTTATAAATTCTAGCTAACCATAGACGCCATTAGACTTTGGTGATTTGACACGCAATAATTTTTCTTGCTTTTCCCCGATTATTCCTTCCTGCTTCAAGCTGTCATTTAAAATAGCCAGTACATCATTTGCCAAAAGTTTTCTGAAGTTTTTGCAAACTGGATTATCAACTCCCAATGCTTTCTCCACAGCATTTATTGCCTTTTTTGACATAACTTCCATCATGGGCTTAAATTGGGCTTTCAAGGAATCAGGCATGGCGTAATACAATGTGGGATAATTGGAACTTAGCAAACTCAAATTATACTTTTGTTTGTAAGCCCAACTAGTGGCGTGTAGTTTAGCAACCTCTTGCAAAACCAGTGTAGCATGTGGAATATCCAAGCCATTTAAACGGTCGGCCATTTTAAACCCGAATGTTTTTCGTATATCGGTCATAATTAGGAAAGTTTCGTTTGCGTATGGAGTCTCATTGAAATCTATAATTTGGAAATACTTTTATGAAATTTTACATATTTTTGGAAATATGCGTAAATAGTGCAAACAAATTACTTACTAGTTGTGATATGGGATCCCGCAATATTTCCCCCATGAAACGGTGCCAGCACCAAATCAATATTTGATTGCGCACCAAGTAGATGCAATTGTGGCAAAATGTCAGCGTACATTAACAATTCCTTTTTGAAAAGATTAGCATGATCCAGATACGCCCTCCTGTTGGAAATATCTGGGTAGCACTTTATCAAATAGTGTTTTTCAGTTCTGTCTTCCTGAAAAACCACATCTACACCGTATATAACACTGCAATAGTTATCACCAGGATTTGTTCCCACATGTGCACTAAATGTTTCCACTGGTTGACCAAAAGCGGTTTCTAGAAATTGCTGGGTTATGGTAAAACCCGACGTTTCTTGTGTGGTACTGGTGCTCATGTTGATGGCTATGATAGCAACACATGTGGAAAAATTTACGCAATAATATGTGGGAAAATCTGCATACCGTGTGGACAACAGCTGGAACAATAACGCAATGTATTTCGCTAAATAACCAAAACTCAACTGAAATATAGTCCACGTAGCTGAACGTGTATTGAAACAAAAATCCATAATCAATAACAGTGAATAAATTAGTTTTAAGATTAGTATTGGTAAATGGTTGAAATTAGGCATGGAAAAAGCAATCATCGAAGAAGTTGTTCTTGATTTGTTATGATAATAGCAAAAAGACACGCAAGCACAATTTTCTATTCTGTATATCTAGCAAACCATGTAGTGCAAAACACTGCTGGACGGTATGCTAAATTCTGTATGAATTTTAAGCTTGATAATTTTGACAAGCGCTTATATGTTTCTATTGTGGAGGAGCAAGAACAATGCTTCCAAAGCACAGCGTTATTTTTAATGTTTGCTGTTTGATATGGTTTGTGTATGAACTGACCTAAATACTGTGCTGATAAGGAACATACTGAAAAATAAATGTCTAAAAATGAAAAGTGACCAAAATACCACAGTAGTACGGAAAGTTTGTAAGACGGTGTGAGTGTCAATTCTGGTAAGGTTTGGGTTATATGAACGTTACATGAGTGGGTTTGAATTTTAAAGTGGGCGGAAATCTATAAATGGATGGAGTTTTTTGTGGGTGTTTTGAAAGTTATATGTTGGTTTTTTCGGTTGGTTTTTTTTTATAAATTTGCAGTTTAAAGTTTGTAGAAAAAATCGAATCCCAATAAAATGAAACAATCTGCAAATATTTTTATAAGGCTAGTTTTGTTGTTGTTTTTCATCACATTTTACATGAAACATAATATATCTCAAAGGTGCTAGTGCTTTTTATGATGTAATTGACAAACATAACATTTACATATGTACGTGATTTTTCTTAGTTGTAGTTTTAAATGACATGCCGGTTTAGCCTATAATGTAAACATTGTTGCTGATAATATAAATTTGTTTTAGCAGCACTGTTGTTGAATTGAATAAAGAGAGGAAATGTTGCATTACCTATGCAGTAATGTGTGAACTAGGGTCCGGAGTCTTTCAGGAATGAAAGGAAAAAAGTCTTTCATTCCTTTCATTACCCTTTCATTCACTGAAAGGAATGGAAAGGAATGACATTTTTCAAAAACCAATAATGAAAGGAAAGGAATGACATGGAAGGGTGAAAGGAATGGAATGGAAAGGAAATGAAAGACTTGAAAGGAATCCGTTCCTTTCAAATGTAAAATTTTGCCAAATATTAAAATTGTTCGAAAACATAACTCAAATAACTACAAATTGATAAATATACCCAATAAATCAGTAAATGTATACAATAAGTGTATTTATTTAACAAAAACTGACGCAATTTATAGATTGTTTATCTCAGTGTAATATTATTGTTTTTATTAATTCCAGTCGTGTTTGAAATGAAATCAAATTCAGCTAAAGCGCAAAATTGTTGATCCAATTTCCTTTGGTAACAATTTACTGAGTTTTGGTATAATTCTTAATGTTTTAAACCAATTTTTGTCACAATTGCAAAATTATACATGTTGAAAGACATTTGTCATTCCTTTCCTTTCATTCTCCTGAAAGGAATGAAAGGAATGACATTTTTCAAAATCTGAAAGACTTTGAAAGACATCATTCCTTTCGAAAGACTTTGAATGAAAGGAATGACAATAATGAAAGACTTTGAAAGACTCCGGACCCTAGTGTGAACCAAGCCTTGCATATTTAAGGTGCTAATGACATGACATGAAATGAAATGAATGAATTCGAATGAAACGAAAAGTGCAATGGCGGCCCTCGTAGAATTTAGTTATTCTTTAGAATGGCATTTTAGATATTACATGGGCATATCAAACAACATGTTTGTTCTTTTCAGGATGCATTCAACAAAACTGATGACAGACCAGTTTTAAATCCTATTTTTCTTTATTGCAAAGTTGCAATTAACATATATTAAATTGAATTACGTTTAAAAAGTTAGTATAGTTGCTTGCTGATGCAAAATCAATGCAGCTTAATGGTAAGAATTGCTTCGCAAAAACTGCAACGGTGTCATAATGAACTTGAAAATTTGCATAGGACTTCTTTATTATTGTTCAGTCGTTCATAACATAACAGAAAAATGAAAGCATGATCACTGATTTTTATTCCAAGATTGCCAAGCTATCTTGAATAACACATTCTTGAGATTGTTTTTCGGTCCGAACAACAAAACCGAGAAACAGCTATGGGAAGGGCGTAATAATAATACAAGTAATATTGCAACAGTAATATTGTACACAGTTCACGCGTTCCAACTCGGTCACCTTTAATCTCGCAAATTAGAAATATCAGCAGTGCAGTGTCATTTACCGTTTAAAAATAATATGATTCCGACATTTGTTTTTGTGAGAACGTGCATGACACTAATTACATGTTGGTTTAGAAGTAAGTTGGAAAAATCAGCAACGGGTGGACCTAATGTATTTATTCCTGACATCTTTACTACAATACAGATTCGATTGCAAAATGTATCAGCTGGATAATGACCAAAAAGTTTACGTAAAAGCAAAAGTAGCTTCATTTTCCACAGGTATACATAGCATGGATGTTTCGTATTTCGTAGTTAAACATAAGATGTGTCTTTGTCAAAGGCCAGAGTAAAGAGTTTGATGCTTAATAAATTTCTAATAAGAACAGAATACTTGAAATGTGATATTCAGAAGGGTGGTCAGTGCAAAACAATTTAGGCTCGTGTTTGATTATCTAATGTGTGGTCTTGGACTCAGAACGGTTACACTGAAGATACATGAAATCTATACTCGGAAACTTACGTCATGTGAAATTGGTTTCACTGCCACAATTTCCAGTAAATAATGATGAATGATTCTTGGAAATTTGTACTTCAAACACGATTGGGCCTACGATTGAAAAACTGAAAATTTTTTGCAAAAACAACAATGTTACAGTTGTAGAGAGTGATAAAAATGCAGGTATCTGTTTAGTAGATAACGTATGCTATGATAACGAGGTATTAAGACAATTAAATGACATCAACACTTATGTACCTACAACTTGGTCTCACTTTAATAATGCTATGCTAAATTTCAAAGATAAGTTACAAAGATTTGAAAAGTGTTTACCACCTTCATTGAAAATTAGCAAATTGGAAATGATTCAAGACAAACCGGCATATTTTTACATACTTCCCAAAGTTCATAAGAAGTTCGAGATTTTTCCAAAGGGAAGACCAATAAGTAGCACGTACGTGAAAAGTAATAAGTTTGTTAGCAGTCTGCTAGACTATACCTTAAAACCTTGCATTAATGTTATTTCAGACCTTCTGATCGACACGCAACATTTTTTAGTTTTACTGAATGAAGTCAAGTTAGATCCTGACAAAAAATATGCGTTGTTAACGATTGATATAGAAGGCTTATATACCAATTTAAAGATTGCAGATTGTAAAAAACATTGTTCAGAAGCATATAAGCAAGTTAATGTAAGGGAAAAAGGTCAACTGCATTTGACTGAAAATCAGTTTCGAGATTTAATGTCATTGAGTTTAGACTACAGCTACGTAGAATATAAAAATGAGCTATTTCTTCAGTTTCGGGGAATAGAAATGGGAAATTCTGCGAGTGTAATGATAGCAAACTTAACGGTGTTCTATGAGCTTGCAGATTTACTACGAAATAAGCCTGAAATTGTATTTAATAAGAGATTTTTAGATGACATTTTTGTGATTTTAGAGATTAGCAACATTGCTAATATAAATGCATGGGTAAAAAGAGTTTTTAAGCATAAGTATCTTACTTTTACTCATGAATTTAGCTTGAATAGTTTAAATTTTCTAGATGTTCAAATCAGTCTCACATCTACAAACGGAATTGTTACATCGCTCTATAGAAAACCAATGAACAAACATACCTACTTAGAAGCTAGCTCTGACCATCCAGTTCATCTTAAAAACTCTTTGTTCTATTCACAAGGGCTTAGAGTAGTCAGAATTTGTAGTGACTTTCAGAATAGAATGGCAGAGCTAAATGCGTTGTACAAAAAGTTTACAAATAGGGGATATCAGGACAAAATATTATATCCAACTTTATTAAAGTTGTGTACGTACAGTAGAAAACTTGCATTGACCCCTAAAAATACATGCTTCAAAACTACCTACGTGTTCATAATCCAGCTATGTTGAGTTCGTATAATATTAGTACTAGCCCAGACAGAGTAAACGAGGATAACCCCGTATACTTGATATTTCCTTTTTTCAAATGCGTAAAGCAGTATAGAAAAATGGTTTTGGAGGCAATAAAAAGAAACATAGCTAGGCATTGTCACTCTGCATTCATAGATCAGGCAAACCAAGTCACTATGAATGTTGTATTTTCTCGCACAAAGAATATGAAGGAAGCTCTGAAAAACTGAGCTTCATTTTCTATTCACACAAAGACAAGCAAACAGTGTGTAACTTTTTAAGAAGCTGACTGATTTGATAAAACTTTTATAAAACGTTAATATTATGTCATAATTGGTCAAAAAGCAGGTAATACTCATCACCACCATTAATTAAATTTATAATTTATAATAATTTATATAACTGAGCATAAAGTATTAATAATTTTGTAAAAATGCGTCATTTTATTTGTCAATTCAGCCTGACGACGCAGAATGTATAGTGAAACCGGTCGCTGCTAATAAAAATAGTATTCGTGTTTGAAGTACAAATTTCCAAGAATCATTCATCATTATTTACTGGAAATTGTGGCAATGTGCAGTTTTACTTAGAATTGGAAACAATAGGAAATAGTTTTTTGTTTCATGTGTTCTTTAGCGAAATGAACTTGATATGTTCTTGTTTTTTTTTGCGTTTACCACGTGAATCAGATCACATTCCTTAATCAAGGGAAGCATGCGTTACTAGTGATGGCAAAAATCGAAAACTAATCTCGATTAATCGCGATTTAACCGATTTTTATCTTAACGTTCTATCCAAAAATCGGAAACAGTTTGCTTAATAAAAAATTGTTTGTAAACGTTTTACACGAAAATCGGATCGGAATCGCGATTTTTATAAAATGGTCATCTTATGTTATTTGTAAACCAAACATGAAAAAATGATTGCTGTGTAGGTCAGGAACTTCATTACAAAGCAGATGTGCACAAATTATTTGGGTTCATTGTTCGTCCCCCACCAATATTATTACTTTTAATTCTCTTTATTTAAATTTGTGAGGTTTTAAATAGATTTTACTACATAAGTTTAGTGGTTGGCAAAAATCGCGATTTTACCGATTAGTAAACGTTTTAAATACTAGTCGAATCGGAATCGAAAATGTTTTTGAAAATCGATTCGGTTTTTTCGATTATCCAAACGTTTTCACCAAAAATCGGATCGAAAATCGTTTTGGAATCGCGATTAATCGTTTGCCTTCACTATGCGTTACCTAAAAAGAAAAAAAGGAGGATTCCACTGGCTTCCAAATAATACAACACACAAAACGCTGTCAACTTATATTGGCTTTAAGGAAAATATATGTCAAAAAATTAAAACGGAAATTTATGAAATAAAAAACCTGGGTAATGCGAAACCGGAAGTTTGTTTCGCAACGAAAATAAAGTGTTATACATAATAACTTAAGTGTTTGAATAAAGTATCAGCAAAAAAGTACACACAATTCAACTAATGATTTGTGAAAGAAGTTGATAAGATTTGAAACAACACGCTTTGTAAGTGTAATTGCTTATAAGGAACTGTTTTAAAAATATTTTAGAGCGTTATCTTTTTTACATTATATGATCAATACGCATTTTTTGCACTATGGTTGACTGATGCCGTATATTGTAATTTAATTGCTTATGCTAACAGAAAATTTCAGCAATATCCAGATGTGACAAAGTAGTAACTTTATATACAAGTAATCTTAATTCTAAGTTACATCCGTAACCATCCGAATGCTAACAATCACAAACATTGATGCCATAATTATTATTGATATTAGATACGTCAGCCTACCTAACCCAAAAGCAGGATGAAACGTGAGAGAAAAATATTCAGTGGTAAGAAAATACTGAGTATATGTTATGTGAACAATTAGGAATAACAGGCACATTGATGCACAATAAAGAACTTCTAAACTGATACTTTCTCCATGTAGGTGGGAATGTTATGTTGAAAAGCGTAGGTGCAAAAACAACCATGCTATTGATTCTTTGTTCTGCTTTCACCAATTTCAGTCCATTTTGAGAAGTGGAGTAGAAACCATCGCTCGGAAGCTTTTTCTGAAAAGCTCAAGCTCTGCAATAAAAAGAGAGGGAATCGCCCTTTATAATTGAAGAGAATATTAATTTTATTCGTTTTATCAACTGTGCATTCAATTCACATATTTTCATTTAAACTGTCTACAAATTATATGTTCATTAGAATTTAAAACCATAGCAAAAAGGTCTCTTGTGCTTTATTATAATTTACAAGCGCATTTTTATTCAACATAAATTCGGTCAAAATGGAACGGGTGGCAAGAATCCATCTTAATTTTTCTCGGACTGAGTGCGCGAACAAATCTGATTTGATAAGTGATACTTCGTATGCATATAAAAAGCCCCAAAATATTGCATTGATTGCTTTATACGTACCCCTCATTTTGGTGGGACTTATCGGCAATATCCTTGTTATCTTAAATTTTCATCGGGATCGCCGGTTGAAAAGGTATTTATATCTATATACTTAATTATATTACCTGGTATGTGGTAGTATAATCGTTACAAAATTTTTAATTGTCAACTTTAATTATCTACCAATTTCTACCATAGCAGTGAGCACTTTTGCACTTTTCTAAAGTATCATTTTCGGGTTATTGTTGCTTTGTTTTTGCTTGTGTCTGTGTGGCCGTGTGTGTTTTTCTACTTTATTTTATGAACCAGGAAAATAAATTTTAAATCAAATACAATTTTGTAATAATATATTATAATGTATAGTGTTTGTCTACAACAATCTCTGAATCAGGCAAAAGATTTTCAAGTAAAGATATAGTTTTAATCAGACAAGTAAATTTATAAACTGGACGGACCTTGACACTGACACAAGTAATTTGCGACCACAGCAGCGAGCATTTTCTTACTAAGGTTTTTTTTTACTAAGGTTGTGTATTATGATTTATGTAATTTACCAGATGTTTTAGCCTGTTTCAATCAATATTCATTGTAATTAAATAAATTTGAAACACTTGATAAAATAAAGTGGTATTAGACCCTGCAAACTTTTATATTTAGCGTATCCAGCTACCTTTTGGTAAACCTCGCTGTGTCGGATTTATTAGTGACTTTAGTCTGCATGCCAATGTCGGTTATACAAGCAGCGTACATTCAGTGGATCTTTGGAGACTTGGTGTGTAAACTGAGTAACTATTTACAAGGTATGTTATACAAATCCCACTATTAAAATATATATATGAAGCCAATTTATATACAACGTAAATGTATTCTTGTGTTTGCCAAATGCATAAAAAAGTAACTTTTAGTTAATTGAGTAATTGTAAGATGAATGTAATCGATTTTATAAGCTTACCATTCAAATTCAGAGCTACGATACAACGAGTGTTTCTGAAATTCAAAACTATTTGTTGTAGGCGTTGCAGTAAGCTCAGGAGTTTTTACGATCACAGCAATGAGTTTGAACCAATACATGAAAATCCGACATCCTTTTAGGCGCAAGATTGTAAGCCGTCAGCGAGTAAAAAAGGTAATAGTAGTAATTTAAGCATCGCCGTGGCTACCAGATAAAACGAAAGTTTAAAATCACTTCGATTCTCAGGAAAGTTTCGTGGTGATATTTAACGTCCTACCTATTGAACAGGAAACATTGAACCTTCTGATGTACTTTAGATTTAAAATTTGGTGAAAAAGTTTACTATTGTCGGAATATAAATACATTGATATTATTATTAGTATCCTATTAATACATTCTGAACTTACACTCTGTATGGACAAAGTACCCTAAAGGGATAAAATAAGGCGAATTATACAATTCGTATAAAAAATAGTTTTCTATATAATTGCTACACGGGTGACCAATTACTACAAAATTTCAAAAATTAAAGATTATATTACCCATCACCGGGAACTTCCTTGGGCAACTATAGTTTCTTAATTAAAATACTTTATATATTTTTAGGGTATTGCGTTGATCTGGGTTTTTGCATTTTGCGTCTTTTCACCGGTTCTCTTTGTGCGACAAACTGGCGGTTATCGCTTGAATCAGGAATCAGAGTTTCTATTTTGTAATGAGGTAAAACTCACATGCATAGTACGACAAGAATTCCAGATTTTTATTTGTCTGGGAACCAAGAACTTTAAAAATATATCATTGTTTCGTTTCTTTGCAGGCTTGGCCCGACAACTTTTCCCAACGCTGCTTTGGAATCTTCTGGTTTGTTGTAGTATACGCGGCTCCCGGATTAACTGTGCTTATTGGTAATTACATCTGGTTTTTTTGTACTATGCTTTAAAAATAATTTTATAAACAGTTATCTGCCTCTTTGCTTTAATGTGATTTACTTTAGCCTACACATGCATGGCATTTCGACTCTGTTTGCGCAACGCAATTCCAGAATCTGAAATTTATCACATTTCATCAACAACTACAGCGCAACCCGTAACCGATCTTAATGCAATTCAAAATTTCTCGTCAAGGAAGGTAAAACAAAGTCTCAGTATTCTAATACAAAATTCTAAAAATTTCAAAGATTTCACGTATTTATTTCACATCCTAGCAATACGAGTGGTTTCAAAACCATAAAAACAATATTTGTACATAGTCTTTGAATTTTGTATTTAGATATCTCAGACTGAAAGCATAATGGTTCAAGAACAACGTCGCTTGGCAAAGATTCTGTTTGGGTCAGCCATAGTTTTTAACGTTTGTTGGCTTCCACATAGCGTTGCCACGTTAATTTTGGATTTTAGCTCAAATGCGGAGCAACAGCCAAAATTCACTGATAATAAGGAAACCTCATTTATAACTACTTTGAATAATATGATTCCGTTTACCTTGCTACTTGGTCATTTTAATTCTGTTGTAAACCCGTTACTATATTGGATGTTGAGCAAGAACTTTCGGAAAAGCAGTTTCAACTTGGTTAGGTATTATTGTAGAGCTACTTCTTCAAGGCATCAACCCAAGGTATGAAATTAACTAATCATGATTATGGTTAGTTTATAAGTTCTATTTCCGTATTGTCCAATATACAGTTTAATTTGTTTTATTTTTAAGGTTCGTGTAACCTTTTGTCCTGCTCCAAACCCCATCAACCCCTCCGGAACTAATTACCGGGAAGCTACAAATCGCCAAAAAAATCCTCTTAATCAGCCAAGCAGATTACAGAGAAGAAATGAGGTTGTGCTTTCACATTTTCCAATACAGACTGGCCAACAGTTCTTACCAACTCCATACGTTTACTGTCACTCCTCTCAGTATCCCTATTTTGTCGGAAATGGCACAAGCTAAACGTAATGTACTGTAACTTACTATACGCTTAGAACTAAATACACCAGTCTACTTTAGTAAGGGGATTGTTTGCACTGCCATCGTAGGGATAAGATGATAAATAATCTGTAGCATAGTTTGAAATTCAATTTGTTTGTGCTACATTTTCTGCTACAATGGTCTCCAATTTCACACATGTTTGTAATGTTGAATAACGGTGCGTTGTTGCACTGAAAATGGCAGATAAGTAGATATACATAATATTGTTTCGTACTCAAACGTTTCCTCGTAATTTTGAGTATATTTTCGTCATGACTTTTCTTGTTTTGCAAAGATTTGTTTATAATATAAGTGTATGTCACAAAGTCATTTTTGTGTTGTCTGCAAAATGTATATAATACAATCAAAATGAATGAATTATAATATTACTTGTATGTTATTCATATGCATCAAATATCTCAAACTTCCAGAACAAACACGCTTTGTCTAGCTATTAATAATATTATACTTCAACTTGACCAATATATGTCTGCACAGCATGTATATCATTCCAAGTTTCATTTGTACTGATCAACGGATGCATGAGTGTACGTGTGACATTTTGTTTGTGAAGCCAAATTATCTTTTAGTTTGTAACAAAAACTTAGTTTCGTTTGTTACCTTCACTATAAATGTTAAAATTCACCGAATTTAAGTCCATGTTTTGTGACACTAAGCGTATGTTTCTTTTCGCAATCCGTTTTTTGCAAAAAAAAATCATTTGAATAGGTCACCAATGCGTGGGTCGGTCAGTCGTTGGTGTCGCAAAAAATCTGGAGGATTGGCATTGCTTAAGTTACCTTCCCCTAATTACTTACTGTTGTTGATTGAATACGAATAAGAAGGTCGTAAACAGGCAAAGGTAGGTCACATTGCATTTGCAAATCAGTAATAAATTTACAAGAGAAACCTTAAAATAATTGGAGAAAGCCTTCACTGTTTCATAACAATTAGTATTGAGGCATTTCCGGATGTCTATTTTTAACTCTTTTGGAGTTCATTCACACAAACATTACGTGTAAAATCCATTAACCGGATTTGGCAAATGATTACACCATTAAGATAAAATATACAAATGTAAAAGACCCGGAAGGTTGGTACATGACACAGCAAAAGGACCAGAAACAATACAAAGTCAATGCCCCTTATTATCGAAACTTGTTGTGACATTTGTTTTTTATATAAAAACTAAAATAGTTTTTTCCGAGTGATGCAAAGTGCACTGGCATCCAACTGACTAAAGCTGTCATTCTGGTGAAATGAAAGCATTCAAAATAAACCTTTTACTGGAATGTCTTACAATAGCAAAATGACAATGTTGACACATGCTTTTCACCAGCAGTCTTCCAACTGTAGATATTGATATGGAATACAGGTGCGTTTAAGAAAGGATTCAGTGTCGTTATAAATTCTACAAGTTGTGTAAAAATACGAACAAAATATATTTAAGTAATTGAAAGAAACTTCATTTATTTTTAGGTTATACCACACAGATTTTAATTTCAAAAGGAAAGCAGCTATGAAAGTTTGTGCTTCAGCACGATATTTTAAAGTTACCATAATGGGATTTCTGCATTTATACAGGCGTTGACGCGTCACATAAAATACAAATCTAACAAAGGCCAAATTTAAAAAATCATGAACATTGAAAGAAACACTAAACGAGCATTAAATGGTTAAAGTACAGTATGAGATGTTTGTAATCCGTCCAGCAATGTAACATTAATGTCAATTGAAGCGCTCTTTAATTTCAACCTCACACTGTTTGCCGCAATTATTACTCGGAAATCGTTTTATTTGAATTACTTGTGGAATATGCGGAGCATTAAAAGCAATGCAAGGTTACAAGATTATTCAAGCACAACGGGCATGCAATCTCAACGAAGAAATTTTTACAAATTTGTCGATTACCAGCGCCTTATCTCGAATCGTAATGCAGAAAACTGTAAAATGGCTGTGATGCGTAGCTTACACATGTAACATTAAATGACGAAAACAAATTCTTGCAGAAAATCTCAGTTGGCATACAAGTACGTTCTCATATACTTAAAGAGCATTATAGAACAAGATTAAGTGCTTGCTGAGAAACTAGCTTATTTTAAAGCAGCAGAGATGTTAAAAATGACTCCACGCTACCACCTTGCGACCATATGCGACCTTGGAATGCAAGTTGTGAATGTTAAGAAAGATCCAAAAACTTGTTTTTAGTTGTAGCGTGACAGCCAACGTGCAAAAACGTCCACAAAATTTCAAAACATGAATAAGCGTAGACATGTCAAAAAAATTAACAGACAGTTTCTTTTCGTTATTTTACTTTATATGAAAACACTCAATGCAGAGTAAAACATGTACCTGTGTTAAAGCAATTTTGATTGTGCATCAATTTGATACTTGAAATGTTCATTGATTTAGTTTACAAGTGCAGTTGTATGTAACAATATATATTAACAAAAATTCTGTGCGAAGGGGAGATGAAAAATAGAGTACTGTATAAACGCGCCGATTCTTTTATGAGTGATAATACCTACAACGTTATTTTCAATCTAACTTTGGATTTTTCGTACAAGTTATTGCTTAAGGAAAGTGTTTACTCAAAGCGCTGGTAGGCATGAAAAAATTCTATAAAATATTTTGCGTTACAGCAGAACTCGTTTGCGTTCCTTCGCTTTTCCCTCGTAAAGTATCATTGGCAAGTTCACAGCGGTTATTTCAAAGTGTACTTAAGTAGTTTAAGTCTACCATAGAATAGTTTTAATAAATTTCTTTGCGCAACCATAGTTCCACCCCTTTTTCTTTCACATGCTATTGAGAATTGAATGCCCCTTACACAGTCAAGACAGTCTGCACTAATAATACACGGAGTTGTTTGTTAACAGCTATCATTACACCTAAAAAACAAGTACTCTTGAAATACACTCTGCATGAAAAATTACTAGATTTAATCAAATTGAACGTTAAAGCTTTTTCAAAAGTATTACATCTACCAGCCCTGTGCCAAAGTATACACAAGAAGACGTATTTTCATTTGCTGCGTTTTAAACAAGAATATGAAAGTTTCAATCATATTGCTATCTCTAGTACACTTGAACACAAAACCACACCACGTTATTTATCTTGTAGATTATTGTATAAGGAATTTTACTTGCAAGTTTATTTCGAATAATAATGTAGCAAGCATATACTTTCGTTTGATGGTACCGCAGGTTTTCTTTTTATTTTAAAGTTGTAATTTGAATAAAATTCAGTGCACTATATTTTAGTATTACATTTCGTAGGTACAAAAAAACTGGTTTGATCATTCTTACAAATTGTTAGTGGTTTCTAAACAATTTTCAAACTTAAGACGTGTAGTTGCATAACTTGATAATACAATAATATGCAAGAAGATATATTTATTTTATTGGTGATTTTCTCTATATATCTCAACTGTTGTGCTAAGCCATATTCATACGTGTTTGATATACTTTCTTCGGCTTGCACTTTTCATTTTTCGCTTTTACGTTGGGAGCTCTCAATGCCCAATACGGAGGTCTCAGTGTCACTTCAAAACCATTTTCTGGACAAGTGTCTTAGTGGAAAAAGATACACTCAACTTATCACAACTGATCAGCTTCTTGCACCAATTAAAGATTATCTTTGGGATTATAACATACATACATCTTTTAAAGGTTTCATAAATTCAACACTGAAACGTATTTATACATACTCCAGTTTCTTTCCAAAACATCAGCAAACCTGTGTGGTTCGTTTTCCAACACTTAATGTAATAAAAAACAATATCCACTTTAGTCCAGTAGACAATGCTGTGTGGCTAAATCTCCGTTTGACTAGAAACCCGTGGATACATATGTACGCCATTGTTCCAAACCCTAATTTACTTGGGCGTCCACGTATTAAAATTTGGAGCAATGTGCGAATTAATTCATACATTTTATTTGTTGATATTAACACAAATACGTTCAGCTTTGGCTATCAAGTTTTACAACATCCTACGGAAGTACATTCTAGCAAAAGCAAGCTTTTTATGTTAACCTGGGAAATGATTTTAGTGCAGCATAATTCCGAGCAATTACTATCTCTCCCACTTATCTACAAAAAGTTTATTAACCTTCAAGCTGCAGTGGGTTCGTCCACGTTAACCAGAAAAAGTAGCACTTATAGAGGACAAGTGACCGTTGCTCAAATACTTGAGGAGAAATACAACTGCACTTTATTATCATTTTGCACTTTTAAAATAAATCAACTATCCATTTTACTAATGGGTAACAAATGGAAGTCAGCTTACACTTTAATTCCACACCTGTCGTCAGTAGCAGGGTTTTCCTTTAAATATCTCACTCGGTTGAGGGAAAACCAAGGCAGATGGTCAACACCTTTATCATCGACTTTTAAACCGTTAACTCTACCAGTTTGGATTTGCTTTGCGTTTCTATTTTTTAGTGTGTGGATTGTACTTAAAATAACATTGCGGAATGAGTCGAATTTTAAAATACTATTTTGGAATTTGACAACGTTATTGGAGCAAGGAGACGATGGTTCAATATTTTACAAAAGCACATTTGGGATTTTAGTGTGGCTATTGGCAGGAGTTTTAATGCGAAACTTGTATACTTCTTCATTGCTTTCGGACATGATAACTGAACACGAACCCTTAGAAATGCCAGGGTTTCTTAAAGAAATGCTATTTAAAAACGATGAGTTTCCAAACAAGCTAATATTTATTTCCGATTTGGCATTACAAGTTATGAAAGGTCTGTGTACAGAGACTTTCAACTTTCTAGAAGAGCAAGCTTTTAAAGATGCACTTGAAAAATTTAAAATTATTTTGTATGATGACGTATCAAACCTAATTCAAGGTAAAGTAGTAAATTACTTATTTTCCTGCCAATTGGGACCAATATATATTGAAAATTGCAAAACTGGTACTTTTGCAAACAATGAAGGTTTTGTTTTTGTATATTCAAGTGAAAACTATATGGATATTTTGAGCAACCCTTTACTCACACAAGCTACAGCACAAATGCATAGCAAAGATTTTTATGATAATGATGATGTTTCGTTTAGTTTTGATGAAACAAGATGGAGTGTGCCACTTACACCAATATTCATGCGTTCTTATGTTAAAAGCTTAGGACATATTTTAGCTGCCGGCATTTATCAACTTTTAAGAAGGAATTCAGTGTTACGCGGCATGATCTCTAAAGCAATAACGACACAGTATGGCAATCTTGGCATTCGTAATTATTACACGTTTGCTGCTAACTATATAAAAATGCAGGAAAATCTCCCTAGGTCATCAACTGTAATTATGTCTGTAAGACATTTTAAATCTGATTCCACCAGCAACTCGAAAGAAGTTTCAGAGCCCGTAAGTCTACTAAATTTAGCAGTGTGCTTTAAGTATTATGGTTTATTGACTTTCATTAGCTTTACAACGTGTCTTTTGGAACTTATATTGAAACGTAAAAATTAAAGGAGGTTGTCAGAGTCAACCGTTACAAAAATTCAAACGTATATATAAATACGTATATATAATTCAAAGTATATAGTTTTTAAATGGATTAGCCATGTGTGAAAAAATATGATAGATAAGAATACAATTAGTTCCCTTGTGCAAATAAAAAGTTAGCTATCCATATAATTTTAACAGTATATTTACATATGTGCATGAACATAAATAAAATTGAAAATGTCATAATCGTACAATTGGTTTCTTTCAGTAAATGCTTTAGCTGATAATAAAGGTTTTTGAACATCTACTGGTCAGTTTACTACACGAAATTTTGTTTTGCCCTCAATTTTCTACAAGATTTACGCAGAATATACAAGGAAGCACAATGAAATTAAAATCAGAAGTTAACTGTTCTTCTTTTCCTATAACCTTCATTTCAACTTTTTCCGAGAAATTTCAATAACTTGATGGTGCATTATTCTTATTTTTTGAGGTTTCCAATTTCTTATTCATTTTTTGGATCAGGGCAATGTAACCAATTTCAGGTACATGGTTCTTTAAGCTTCTAAATATGAGTGGGAAATCTATAAATCGATAGCAACTTTGGAGCACTAATTTTACTAATGACAACATTTTTGCTCAGTTTGAAAAGCATTGTAGTCATTTGAAATGTATACTGTAGCTGTCTATGTACCTGCGATCCTTTGACTAATAGGTGCTAATAAGTAGAAAATACGTAGTTTATGTAAAAAGTTCGTCACGTCTGAATAAAACGGCCCGTGACTACATAGCTTTTTTCGGCTCTATTACTGAATTGGTTGTCTCTGCGCTGATTGCGATATCGTGTTATAATTGCATGAGAATATAATATTGAAAAAGTATTTTTCTTTAATATATCTTACTAACTAATGCAGTGCTCCAATGGTAGTTTTTTGCGTTGGATGTAGTCGAAATTAAGTAGTAGATAGAGCTTCTTTACCTAAAGGTTTATCATAAAATATTATAATTCTAGTTTTGAAACTTTGGTATTTAAAACGCATATTTAGCCAATTGGCAGATGAGAATCGTGCTGAATGTAGATGGTCTTACGATCATAATAACATATTTTTTCATTGTCTAGCTCACGCTGGATTGCAAGAACAGAATCAAAAAGGTATCAAAATGATTTTGCATTCCAAATTTTATGAAATTGTTATTACTTTCTGTGTGCTTGGCACTGTTGTCAGTAGAAAGTTATACGAGTCAGTCAGTCCACAAGTAGTAGAAAGAAGGCAACCATACGGTCACTGTGAAGTAGTGCTTGAAAATCTAGAAGAATTTCTAACTCAATTTTCCCATTGTTCTATTCAAATTACAAATTTTCGTGGTTGTGACGTTCTACCTGCACCCAATTTTCCTGTGGTTTATATACGCTATATTATGCTCGTAAAAGTTTCGAAGTATCCTCGGATTTATCCTCCAATTGCAATTGAACTTTCAGGAACCTTAACTTCAAATTTAACGTTTGATGAAGCGAAAGTTATCTCACAACGCTATTTAGCTTCATTTGCAAGGGCATCCGTAATACACCGAAGCAATTGTTTATGTAGGGCGTATATATATCCCGAGTTTGATGCTTTGAGTTTAGAATCCAAATACGAAAATAAGTTAAAATGGTTGAACTACATTTACGTCGATATGCTTCCCAAGCAGTGGATGAAGTCATACGTAAACACGTTGCCAATATACGAAGTTGTAGTGTATGAAATAGATTTGCTAAAGAACAGCAAGGAATATCAAATTACCTGTAGGTTATTACTAGACGGCTTTTTGGCAACTGAATATTTTGACCACCGATATCAACGGGCTTATATTAATAACTACATACTTACATTAGGCACCAGCTCCGCCATTCCATTCTATTCCAATATGCAGCGCATTAAGAAAGTTGCAACATATTGTCAGTATTGTGTGCCATGTAAATATTTCAAAGCTATTGATCTCGGCCCTGGTTTTTTGAATTTGCCCAATATTGTGAGGATTTTAGAAACACTTGTGAGTTCATCTAAGTCTCATATACCACTTTCATATAAAGATGCAATATATCTGCTTCACAAAAAACCAAAAAGTTCAAATCTTCTTGACGTCACACATAGGATTTCATTGAAAAGTCTTGAAAGCATGGCAGCGTCACTTAAACATTACATTTTGCTCGTTGTGCTAAAGAACATAACCCTCAACCTTGATGACCATTTGCGCTACCTAAAAGAGAGCAAAAATACTTTTGATAAATGTAAAATTGAGCCGAGTGTATATTTAATGTCAAAAACTGAAAACTATCTTGGCGCTTTTCAACATACAGGATTTAGTTTAAGTCGAAAGAGGATGCGCCTGATCAGTTGCGTAAATCTTGAAAAACCCAAGCTGAGTAATTTGTTGGAGCTGTTAAGTGGCCTTGACATGTACACATGGATAGCAACTCTATTATCTACCATCGTGTTGTCGTTTTACATTAGACATGCTTCAAAAATTATATTTGACGTTGAAAATACTACTGTAAAAAGGTTAAAACGCCATTCTACTTACAAATTTGTGTTTGAATTATGTGCAGCATTATTGGAGCAAAGTAGTAGAGACATTTTTGATAATCGATTGTATGTGGGGTTGCCGCATTTGCTGCAAGTCCTTATGATTATACCATTCATGTTCCTTACTTTAAGTAATGTATTCAAAGGAGACAATATTACTAGGCTTACCGCTCCGCCTGCACTTGTACCAGTGGATACATTTGACAAAGTTGTTCAACTTAACGCAGTTGTTTATACAATTCCTGTTTTAACACCAAAGCAAACCTCAATATGGGAAGCGGTAGATAATTACCTCTTTGCTAGTGATCCATTTTTTCAGCAAAATAACCATGAGGCTTTTCCTGTTACCTCAGAGTTTCGAGATTTTGTGTATCGTATCACTAAATGGAGCATGGGGAAAGTTGATGATAACATCACGGTGCCTAGGCACCTTCAGAGCTACTGGAACCATTCAAAACTATTTCCCAGTTTTATGTCTGTGAAAAGAAAAAAAGACATTGTGGAAATAATGGAAAAGTTAATTTACCCTCACATGTGGAAATGTGACAAGTCGGCTGTATTTGTTACTGAGGGTCTAGCACATGTATTACACCAAGCTCTGCTAAATGCAAATAAGCCAGCGTACTTCTCAAAAGAAATGATCCTTGAAAACCAAGAAGGTTATAGTTTAGGCGGACTTTTACCAGTAAACCTGTACAACAGAATTATTCGACTTCCTCAAACAGGCATTATAGAATGGTGGAATAAAGTCTTTATGCATGCTGCAAGAGGAATTAAATTGCCATTTGCAAATCAGAGCTTACAAAATAACAGGAGCAATCACTCGCTGGTGGTTTTCTTGATACCAATAGTTGGATTTGTACTGGCCACAGTTGGTTTTTTTGTGGTTGAACAACCCTTCAAATGCCGTGTTAGAAGAATTAGGTGTGGTAAGAAAAGCAGAATAAAACCTTTTCCAACAATACTTCACGTCCGTTCGTCCCAAAATCATCAAGAAACCAATATTGTCCACTTGTCTGTCAAATCTAACCCCAGTTCCGCAACACAATATCAGTCAAACCGTAGGATGTCTTGGTAATTTTATCAATACTGGCCAGTGGACAGTTTTAAATTACACTTACATCGTTACACCTAATTACCAATACCAATTACAAACTAACGTCATTCGAATGAAGATATTATTTAAATAAAAGTGCATTAGTATATACATCTTAGTAAACGCACCTTGAAATGGTAAGCGCTCCTCGATTGTGGTATTATTTGTTAAAACATACTTCACATCAATAGGTACTAAATGATTAAATGATACAGCATTGTAATTCAAAAAGCCTGAATTTCTGTAATTATTTGTAGTAAACACGAAAATGGGAAAACAAGCATCATTAAAATGCAATGTTTTAATTAAACATAAAAATGCAATGTTTTTTAAGTTATCGAATTACAATTTTCAACTATTCTCGTTGTTACAAGCTACAAATTGAACTGTAGGTGTCGTAATAAAAACCTACACTGGAGTTCGTTTTCATAGAAATTACCAGGCTTGTCTACTCACGTGTTAGAATCACCAATCTTCAATCCAGGATTGGTGATTACGTTAATCACTTGATCACCAATTCCACTTTAGATTTTTCTGATTTAATCCCAATCACTAATCCCGAAACCAGCATCCTTTTATCACTACTTAATCACTGAGGTCCTACCTCCTTGTACCTGCCTGCCCCTTACGACTAGTTTTTAACGAATATAGTCCCTAGCTATATAGCATTAAAATAATTAGCTGTAGTATGCTGTAGTAATACTTACAACTAGAGATGATATATTGTTAATTAATTGTATTTGTTTGTTCTTATTTTACATTCTCCAAGTAAAAAATCTGTAAGTAAACTTAATCACTAATCTCAATCCAACTTGCATTTTTGCTTAGCACTTAATCACCTAATCACCAGTGATTGGGATTGATATAAATCGCCAATCACTAATTACTATTTAAAAAAGCGTTTTGATTTAGTCCCAATCACTAATCACTTGTCAAAAATGAGGTGATTTGACAAGCCTGATGTTATGGAAAGGTTTTTCAATTCTGGTCGGATCTAGAATGCAAACAATCCCATCACAAACGTTCGTAATTGTGTATATAGTTTTCATTTTTCAGAAGCACGACAAATATTTTAATGTCAGTAGCCGACAAATATATTTTCAAAATTTGTAATAGTATTAAGTATTTAACAAAATTTATAAATAACACCAAGCCAAGTAAGATGAATGAAGGGCAAGGCGAGAGACAAGAGTTTTGGGAAAACGACAAAACAAGGATTAACTTTATTTTAAAAATTACTGAACTTTGTAACATGGTTTGAGCAAAGGGTAGCTGTGCTCAGGCAAATTAACATAACTGCTGAGACAAAGGTGAGGGCTACTCAATTATGATTTTGGCTAGCAGCCGAGAATTCATTTGTTTAAAGTTAGTGAAACATTACTCCTACGTGACCATACGAAAAAATTTGAAATATAATACAAAAACTTTTGTACGTAAACGCTATTAAACTAACAACTGGAAATATAATGTGCAAGGTTAGGCAAAATATCACAAAAGATTCTGCATTTTAATTAACCAATTATATTTTTTTAGTTTGTAAGAAAATATTAAACATTGTTACAAGTGTGTTAATTCATTGCCTCATGCAATCGCATCGCAATCGGCATTTTTTAAAAATTTAATCATTGCCAACAAACTGCTACTTTCCATTGAGCTATTTTTTTAATTTTGTGGTGTATGTGCCCACCACATAGATATTTTAGATTAGACAAATTATGTTAATCTATTGCTAGACGATAAGACTTGCTGTTGATAGATAAGACCTTGAACTGTCTGAAATGAAATTGTCTTTGAAGACGAAATCTTGTGATTTCGCCTTCACTCTGCTTCTATCTTTTAAGCAATAAAGATATACATTAAACTGACTGGTCTACACCAAGGCAAAGAACCATGCATTGATTTGCCCCAAGAGCACCTTCATAATTCATGAGTCGTACTTCGTATTCATAGCTCATAGTATATAAAATATAGAAACACCACATTTTGGCGACGAGGATTTAACCAGTGTAGTGACCAGTGACTCTTTTCAGTAATAGTTATAACTGAAAAAGAGAGGAAAAGACAGAAACTTGGGAAAAAGCGAAGAAAACAGACATTCTCACACCGCCCCAAGCCTAGTGAAACCGTGAATGTATAAGTTTCTTTTTGGGGAACAAGAAGAAGAAGATCCCGACGAAACTTTCAAAGTTGAAGAAAAGCCTGATCCTTACCTAACCGTCAAGATGGGAACAATTGGTCAACTGAAACCTTTTGAGGACACCACAGACGATTTTGAAATCTGGCAAACTACATTTGAGTCATTTCTCATTGCCAATGGAATTGACCAAAGCGATCCAGCAAACGCTAAAAGAGTCAGAGGGATTTTACTGTCGTCTCTTGGATTGCCAAACGTTAGTTTGTTAGCAAATCTGCTGTCACCAGCCAAGCCGGAAGCAACAGCAGTGACCACAATTTTGGAAACACTCCAAAAGCACTTTAAACCTGCTCCAAAAGCTATAGCAGAGAGGTTTAAATTTATGGGAAGGAAACAGCAACCGGGAGAAACCGTTTCACAATTTCTTGCTGCCCTCAGGACCTTAGCCACAAAGTGTCAGTTTAAGGACTTGGAGGAAAGATTACGAGACCAGTTTATATTTGGGCTGATGAGTGAACAGGCCCAAACGAACCTGTTCACAAAAGATGATTCTATAAAATTGGCAGAGGTGTTATCACTTGCAGTTGCCCGTGAAGCAGCGGAAGCAGGAACCGCCCTCATCCGAGCTGGTCATCAGACAACTCAGGATAGCCAAGTCAACAAAGTGACCAGAGGAAGACGCCCAAAAGTCCGTAAGCAGCAGCAGGAAAAGAAAAATGAGCAGAGTCAGAAAAACGAAAAAGTCAACAGCAGTAGTACCAGTGAAAAGTGCACTCGTTGTGGTTACGGAAATCATAACGCTTCAAATTGCCCCAATAAAGACAGCATTTGCAACAAGTGTGAGAAAAAGGGTCATTTTGCAAGAATGTGCAAAAGCAAGCCATCTTCAGCTACAAAGGTAGTGAAATCATCACGGTGCAAAAGTGCAGCTTCCAAAGGGAAAAAGAAACCCGTGATTGTGAATGTGAAGATGAATGGCATGAAAATGACTATGGAACTGGATACTGGCTGTGACGACTCAATGTTGTCAGTAGGTGACTGGGAAAGGTTAGGAAAGCCAAAGATGCGAGAATCCGACTTGATGTTTATTACCTACTTAGAAAAGGAAACTTTCTACCCACTGGGAGAAATTGAAGTACAACTTGAGTATAATGAGCAAACAGTGACAAGTTGGATTTCCGTTGTTGACAAAGGCAACTCACTGTTTGGCAAGGATCTGATAAGCAAGTTCAAGATAAATTGGGATTTAGTAGACTCCCAACTGAAAAGTGTGACTAGTGCAAAAGTAGATAATGTCACATTAAACGAACTGCTACGAGAATTCGGTGACCGTCACTTTCATCCCAATCATTTCATCCCAATCACTTAATCCCAATCATTTAATCCCCATCATTTAATCCCCGAATCATTTCATCCCCGTATCAGTTCATCCCCGTCACTTAATCCCCAATCATTTAATCCCGGAATCATTTAATCCCCGAATCAATTCATCCCCAATCATTTAATACCGAAATCATTTAATGCCCAATCAATTCATCCCCAATCATTTAATCCCGGAATCATTTAATCCCCAATCATTTTATCCCTGAATCACAAATTTTTCCCAATCATTAATTTTTCCGAATCAGTTTATTTAAAGGCCAAATCTAAGGTCAAAAGTCATGACGCTTTCAATTTATCAAGTGCCCTATGACACATGAGTTTAGGTAAGTTTTTAAACAAATTAACAATTCTGACGTCAGTTTGTTGAAATGCCTGATCGTTTTTGCCGTTCAAACATAAAAAGTTCAAGAGGCCAAACTTTTTGAAGCTACGGGTATCAAAAAAGCAAAATTTTAAGACAAATGAAAATTTGTTAGCAGAATTTCAACATTGTAATTTACACACATTCCGCATTGTGATCAACAATGGTCTAAAGTTTAATACATCTTGTTTGCCAGGTTTGTTTGATTCGGAAATGATTTGTATTGCATTATAGATAATAAAAGCATTGATGGACGCAAATTCATCAATTCCTGCTCTTGGTTCTGTTTATGAGTGTTACCGAAAGAGTTATCGCAAAATAAAAGTCTGGATACCTATTTTTTGGCAGGAAGAAAGTCAAGGTTTCCCACAGTTCAAACAATAGAAAACCCTGTACAATCCCGATTTTCATGCTAAATCATTTGCAAGTCAAGAAATTGGCAATGTTGGAGTTTTAAATGACATAAGCATGAAATGTTAAATAAATTTAATGATTATGAGATAAGTTTAGCAAGAAATGAACTGACTTGAAGATTAAATGATTCACGGGTAAAAATGGTTTGGAGACTAATCAATTCAGGGATAAAATGATTAGGGATTAAATGATTCCGGGATTAAATGATTGGGGATAAATTGATTGGGGATGAATTGATTCGGGGATTAAATGATTCCGGGATTAAATGATTGGGGATTAAGTGACGGGGATGAACTGATACGGGGATGAAATGATTCGGGGATTAAATGATGGGGATTAAATGATTGGGATTAAGTGATTGGGATGAAATGATTGGGATTAACATTCCGGGAATCCGAGAATTCAGTGACGTTTTCGAGAAACCCTCAGCAAATGAACGTGTTCGTAATTTCCGTGCAAACATAATAATGAAAGATGATGCACAGCCAAAGTTTTTGAAAGCTAGACCGCTTCCTTATGCTACACGGAAGAAAGTGGATGATGAACTGGATTTGATGGAGCGAACTGGTGTTATTGAAAAAGTTGACTATAGTGAGTGGGCATCGCCATTAGTTGTAGTAGCTAAAGCAAATGGACGCGTGAGAATCACTGGTGATTTTAAAAACACAGTGAATAGTCAGTTATGTGTCACGCAGTATCCATTAGCCCTTCCCGAAGATATTTTTGCTATGATGAGCGGAGGAACAGAATTCAGCAAGTTGGATGGCAGCGATGCATTTCACCAACTAGAGCTGGAGGAGTCAAGCAAAAAGTATTGTGTTATAAACACTTATCGTGGGCTCTATAGGTACAACGTGCTACCTCAGGGAATAGCATCATCACCAGCCATTTTCCAGTGCTTCATGGACATCATGTTGCAGAAAATACCGAAAACAGGATCCTTTATCGATGATACGATAAGCGCAGGAATTACCAAAGAAGCTCATTTGAAGCAGCTCAGGGAGATATTCCAACGCATGCAAGAATATAACTTCAAACTGTCAAAGGACAAGTGCGAACTAATGAAAAGTTCAGTTTTATTTCTCGGGCACAAAATTAGTCAGAAAGGAATTGAGACCAGCGATAAGAAAGTAAAAGCTGTGACAAGTGAAACAATCGCCATGCTCCCTGTAACAGCAGCAGCAATCAGGAAAGCTACAGCGAAGGACAAAGTGTTGTCTCAAGTTTTCAATCTTGTGAATAGTGGTTGGCCTGAGAAAAATGAACTTGAACCTGAACTGAAGCCATACTTTCAAAGGAAAGATGAATTGACAGTTGTGCAAAATGTGATAATGTGGGGATACAGAGTGATAGTTCCTTCCAGTTTGAAAAATAAAATTTTGCAACAACTGCATGAAAGCCATTTCGGGATTGTGCGCATGAAAAGCTTGGCCAGATCACATGTTTGGTGGCCAAACATTGATAGTGACATTGAAAATTTGTGTAAAAGTTGCATATTATGCAATGTGAACAAACCAGACCCGATGAGCGCACCACTGCACCCATGGCAGTACCCCGAACGAGCTATGCAACGCATTCATGCAGATCTTGCTGGACCATTTTGTGGAAAGATGTGGCTTATCATTGTTGACGCCAACTCCAAATGGCCAGAAGTTTACGACATGAGGAATGACACGACAGCAAAAGAAGTAAAAATAAAAATGCTAGAGTTTTTATCAAGATGGGGCATTCCGGAACAACTGGTTACGGATAATGGTAGGCAGTTCATTGCTGAAGAATTTGAAGAATTTTGTAAGCAGCACGGCATTAAGCATATAACATCTTCCGTTTACCATCCACGCAGCAACGGCGAAGCTGAAAGATTTGTTCGCACCTTTAAAGATGCTATGAAAAGTGGGAAAGGTGACGTGAATGAAAGAGTGCTCAAGTTTCTAATGTTGTACCGTGCTACTGCCCATGCCACCGCAGGCGCTAGCCCAGCCGAGCTTCTTCAGTCAAGGAAGCTGCGCACAACGCTGGATTTAGTCCGCCCCGACCTGAAGAAAAACGTGACGAATGCACAGAGCAGGCAGGAAAGTAGCTACAACGTGGCAACAAAAATGAGAAGATTCCAGCCTGGCGACGCCGTGTGGGTTAAAACCTACGCACGCATTCAAGAAAAGTGGACAAGGGGAGAGATAGTAGCGGCGAAAGGACCCGTTACCTATCTGGTGAAGTGTGGAGATAAAGAACTGCGACGGCAGGTCGATCAAGTAAGAGCAGCCGTATCACAGCAGCCACAAGAAAATCCAGTGAACGATTTTCCAGACGATAATGCTAATGAGGAGATAAGAACCCCACCAGCTAGACAACCAACTCCACAAGCATCGCCACAAGCAGCAGCTTCACCACCAAGGCAAAATGCCTCCCCACAACAGCAAGCAAGCCCAGTACAACCACCACCGGTAGTTGTACCAATATCACCAGTAGCTACAAGGCCAAGACGAGCTCCGAAGCCCATTCAGCACTTCCAGGCAGGAGCAAGAAAATAAAATATTCCTTGTTAGCCTCTCCTATCCTGATTGTTAGCAAAGTAGGGAAAGGAGGATAATGTGGTGTATGTGCCCACCACATAGATATTTTAGATTAGACAAATTATGTTAATCTATTGCTAGACGATAAGACTTGCTGTTGATAGATAAGACCTTGAACTGTCTGAAATGAAATTGTCTTTGAAGACGAAATCTTGTGATTTCGCCTTCACTCTGCTTCTATCTTTTAAGCAATAAAGATATACATTAAACTGACTGGTCTACACCAAGGCAAAGAACCATGCATTGATTTGCCCCAAGAGCACCTTCATAATTCATGAGTCGTACTTCGTATTCATAGCTCATAGTATATAAAATATAGAAACACCACAAATTTCAAAGAATTTGTTAGAAATTTTAAAAAGCTCATTGTATATTGAATACTGTATACAATTATATCGGAATTCAAGGGTTGTTGACACTACAAAAAAGAACATTGTAATTTGTAAAACATAGTTGTACCAGAGCTAATCACACTTCCTTTAGTCACATTTGTAAAGCATTTTGTAATGTTAGATAAGTGTTAAGCAGCTTACAAAAGACACCGGAAAACCTTTCAATTGATAATACATCCAACTGTTTTTTTGTGTGTAGTATGGACGTAGATTTTTATTTAATGGAATCTGGATTTAGGAAGAAGCCACAATACATAATTTACGCAAAAAGAAATTTGGCCCCCTAAACTTCGTAGCTGGTACATTTCCTCTGTAATAAAACTATAATATTCTTTTAAAGGTACGCTTTCTGTTCAAAGACCTTTATGTCAACCCAACAAACGTTTTTGGTTATATTATGTTGCAATGAATTTAGCTATATACAAACTTCTTCCGTTTTTGAACATAACACACTAGTTACTAGTGACTAGTATCTATTAAGCAATCAGACAAAATTACTTTATTGATAACTTTACTCATAAACTTTTCCATTTGGTGTCTAGTATGGTTTTATGATCATATAACTGCAAAGAAGAATGTTCAAAATACACAGTAAAAGCGTTGAAGCTATACAACGTCGACTTTCTTATTTCAACTTTCAATCTCAGTCTCGTCAATATCAAATCGACGTTGTTCTTATATTATATCACCACCACTCCACAGTCCATTTCTAGTTACATGTATCAATTTATACTCCTTTTTCTTCGTGTTTCCATTTCGGGTAGTTTATTTAAATGATGAGAAAGCTTTTAAACCGCAAACATCTTTGCCACGAAAGGTACAAAAATTTAAATTACCACATATATTAACCACATGAATGTAAGGACATATCCAATTGTAAACTATTTGTTGTATTCTTACAGGTATTTTGTGTCTTAATTCAGTTGTCAGCAATAACAGCCGTTTTTCTTTTCGTGGTTCCAAATGTTAAATTCTTCTGGATTTTTAGACACAGTGTTACAATGCTCTTTCTCATTATCTACTGTATAAGTTTTGTTGTTGGTATGATAATAGTGTTTAAACTTTCTTGGTTTAATAATCAAGGAATAATACATCTGTGCAATATGACAGCTGTACAACCAGTTGTTCCTAATGGGCGACAAAGTAAATTATACAAATTTTTGGTAAGAAAACATTTGCAATTTGTTTAACAAGTTCAAATTTTATTTCCGATTTATACCTGTATTGCTTTATTTTTAGATTATTACCTGGACTCTAGTTTTCATCATACTTGCAATTGTTCAAGGAATGTATTCACCAGCACGAGTGGTGGGTGCACAACGAGCATATTTAATTATGGACTCCGTTGTCACACCAGTTTTTGATTATATTGGAATACGTCCACTGAAGCTTCCAAGAGATATGCTTGGTGATTATACCGTGGACTACATTGGACTTTTTCTCTACAGCTACTTTTGTTCTTTTATTCACCTCCCTGTGCATATTTTCTTTCTCTTGGCACTAACTATGCGCTACCATGTTACAGAAAGTTTGGAAGTGGCATTACACAATGATTTAGATGATGACAAGGTTTGTTAAATGTTCAAGGCAACAAAACTTACTGTATTATAGGGAATTGGTATAACGTCTTGTACATTACAGGTATTAGTCGAATATGGAAGAATTACAGACACATTAGAACTGATTGAAGAGACTTTTTCTGGCTTTGTTTTATGCTACTACATTCAAAGCCTATCATTTTATGCGCAACTTCCGCAGTTTTTTATGTACCCGGGAAACGCACTGATTGCAAATATTCAGTTGTACGTCAATCTTGTTGTAGTTGGCGTGTCGCTATATTTGGCGGCAAGTGTTCAGCAAAAGGTAATTGTTCATATAATATTCTGTGCAAAAAATTTGTATCAATATTTTATTATCAAGATTATTTTTATTTATCATTATCAGATTAAATTTGGCATACTAAAGTATATCGAGATAAGTTATGAGTATATCAAGAATAATGACAATCTAGCGGAGCTTGGACAAATGTTTGGTCAGAAAACTCAAGTTATGGCGCTGCTATATAATCTGAAAACTTCGACGACGGGGATTTCTTGTGGTTTATTTATTATTGCAAGAAGTTTTTTGAGAGGGGTAAATAATAATGACATCCAAATAAACTATGGATACAAACTTTTAAAATGTATTATAGTCTATGTAATTCATAACATAATGTTTGGTGGTTGTTCTGTTCTAGACTATTGGGATTTTTGCAACGTATGCCCTAATTATAGTTCAATTGGCGGCTACCTGAAAATCTATGTTACACATTATGTTCAGTCTTAATGGATGAAGACCCAACGACAATTTCCATCAGCTATAAGAAAAACTAGTATGATGTATCAAGGCAAGGCATGCGAATGTGTTCGTCACTGAGTTTGTTGCCCTTAAACTGTCAAAAGATTTTTAAGTAAAATGCTGTGTTAAAGATAAATTTGTTCTTTTGAATAGCAAAGCTGCCAAGGACGTTTTCGTAAGCAATTTTTCCATTAGCCTTTTCTGGTTTTGACAATAAAAAGGGCAACGCTATAATTCTAATGCATAAAATTAAGAATTAGTCGTTAACAACCTTAAGTGATTACAATAAGCTTTAGCAAGTTTTACTGGACAGATGCCTTTGTTTTGAATAATGGGTTTGTGTGAATAAATGACAAACTGATTAGCCTAGTAACATAGTTCAAAAAGAGCTTGTGACGATGCTTGGAGTATTGATGATAGGGACAAGTAGGGAGGGTTGAACAAGCAAGTAAGAAAAGGCTCCCACGCAATATTTAACAGCAAAAACAACTAAAACGTCTTGTTGAAAAAGAGTAATATGAACTTTTCCATTGTTATTTGCATAAAAGAATGCTTTGTGTAATTGTTTTATTGTAAAAGTATGTGCAAACTCTAAAATTTGAGAGAACATATGCTATGAATTTAAACCTTACATACATAAACCAGACACTTTTGCACAACAGAAGCGTATAATTAAATACAACACAAAACGGTTAAGGAGAAAGTTGTTATGTTTCCAGTTTTCAACGGTTCAATGTAAAAAGCGGAAGCAGGTTTAGCAACTTTACAATAAAGTAAATTCGTATACATATCTTATCTTATCTTATACGTTGTTGTAAACCTTAACTAGCCCTTCAGTTTGCAATTTGATAATCGGGTAAAGTGCTATACTTTAATTTATGGTTTGGTTATTTGCTATGTTTGAAATTTTACCAAGTGATTTGCTTCTAAAATTTGCTAAATAAAGCAGTATCTGTTCCTGAAAAAACGTCAATGCTTTTGAAAATTAGGTTAACAAAATTCTTTCGAAGCGCCCTTGTTGGTTGCTTTTATAAATTTTTACTCTTATTTTCTCGTGTTTCCATTTCGTATTGTGTATAATCACAAATATGAACTAATTACATCAACTTCTGTAACTCGAAAGGTTAGTTCACATAATGCTTCCATCTATTTTTCTATATTCACACTCTTAATTCTAACTGTAATTTATTTTTTAAAATGTTACGTTTTTAGATTACGTTTACGTGCTGCGTTCCATATGTGTATAATAACTTGTTATTTAGTGCAGCTAATTCCAATGTACCAATTGCTTGTTCTATTTAGATCAAACGTAGCAATGGTCTTTGCAGTGCTTTATTGCGTTGCTATTGTAATTAGCACTCTGAGCACTCGGTCAAAAGCTTAAACCGGAAGTGTCACAAAAAATTGATCAATTTAGAAAATTTGCAATATCTTTTTTTCTTGACAACATTTAAAAAATCTGAGAATGTTCAAGAGAGCTAAGTGTATTAGCTTTCATTTGACATATCAACTTCCAATATCTGACCACAAACCATGGTGGACAGCTTGGCTACTTTTGGCACTCAATTCATTCAATAAGGGCGACCTGTTCATACGACCAAACTCAGTTGTTTAATGCAATTCTTAGATTCCATGGACTTTAGTTACTATAGTTAACGGTTTTCAAAACTACTTTGGAAGTATAACTTTTATACCAACCTGATACTAAACGAACATGATGAAGCAACTGATTTTGGTCGTTTAAACAGGTCGCCCTTATTGAATGAATTGAGTGCCAAAAGTAGCCAAGCTGTCCACCATGGTTTGTGGTCAGATATTGGCAGTTGATACGTCAAATGAAAGCTAATACACTTAGCTCTCTTGAACATTCTCAGATTTTTTAAATGTTGTCAAGAAAAAAAGATATTGCAAATTTTCTAAATTGATCAATTTTTTGTGACACTTCCGGTTTAAGCTTTTGACCGCATTTTCGCAACCAAACCGATTTTTTACAAGAAGTTTGCTAAAATTGCTCAGCAATAGTCAACACTAGATGGACAATACAAATTGGAAGATTTATGAATGGTCCTTAAAAATGGACGCGGCTGAAACCCTGAAAATGTCGAGAAAAAATTTGAAAATTTCAATCAATTTCAATTTCAAAAATCAGCACATTAATGTGGTGTTTGTACGTCAGTTAATTGCCCATTAACCCCTCAAGGTCCACCAAAAAAATCAGATTCCTATAATTATCCTGCTTTGAGAAATTTGAATTTTTTCGCGTCGACACCGACCAAAACAATTTTTCGTCACCCCCGACGCCACGGCTACTTTGGAGAGCTGAAACTTTGCACGGGCTATTTTCTATAGTCCTACTATCATTATGTGGTAAAAGTTTTGAAATTCGAGAAAGTTCGTTTTTTGGTGTCAACATCAGCTAATAGTTACTCAATAAGTATATATTTAACTCAGTTTAAACTTGTACAGGTTTTAGTCGTGTCTCTCATTCTTATGATTCTCAACCTATTCCACGGAATATATTCACGGAAGAGTTAACTCTGCGGTTGTGTCATACGAGCAGTTTAAATCGATACTTTGCCCAATACTTTTCAACCTTGAAATACGTCCGCTACAATATCTGGGAAATATTATAAAAAGCACTTCACTAAACTCATTGGGTGTGATAATATTTAGCTATCTGCACTCCCACGTTCATTTACCACTTAGCTTTTTCTTAGTTTTGACGTTGAATATGCGCAATTTTGTTGCAAATGGGCTTTTACGTTCTATCAAACGGAATACACTTGAAAACCCCGCACAGGTTAAATACAGCTATTAGATTACACCAGATGGTATACCAAGCCAGATTTTTTACCAAATTTGTTACATATTTACAGGCACAACAAGAGTACAGGAAGATTGTCAGAGCATCTACCAAAGTTAGAAGCGTTCTGAATAGTTTTATCATCTTATATTACTTCCTGAGTCTGACGTTTTACTCGCAGTTGCCAAACTTATACTTAAACCCGACGTTTGCGATTACTGATAGTTTAATACTATACTCGTCTAATTTTGCTATCGCAATATCTCTGTTTATGGCAATGCAAATAAATTTAAGCGTACGTCTAAAATTTTTGACTCGTAAGTAGTAAATATCTGAGATAATAATATTACGTGCTGCTTTAACAGGTACGGGATTCTATGCATGAACTTATTGAACGGCAATGGGATACTTCAGTTGTGAATGATATTTCACAATACAACCAACGGCTGACATTTCTAGCCTGGACCAAGTATGTAAAGTCAAACTTGTCATCCGTGGGAATATTGTGCAGCTTTTTTGCAATAAACCAAACCTTTTTCCGATCGGTATGTTAAGCGTGTACACTATATGTGATTGTAACTTAATTTAATTGTTATAGGCCCAAGTTGGGTTTTTAAAACTTTTTAGATTATCGGGGCCATATTTTCATATGCAGTAATAATGATCACTATTCAGGGTACCGTTTTGTAGATAAGTGTATGACACAATGAAGTACATAACATACTTTGCGTCATTTAAGTTAAATAAAGCACAACTTAAAATGAATGCGTATTTACTTTGCTGAATGATTTATTATAAATGTTGATAGTATAAAATCAAAAGTGCAGGCTTGTCTAATCACCTCATTTTTGACAAGTGATTAGTGATTGGGACTAAATCAAAATGCTGTTCTAAATAGTGATTAGTGATTGGCAATTTATATCAATCCCAATCACTGGTGATTAAGTGCTAAGCGAAAATGCAAGTTGGATTAAGATTAGTGATTAAGTTTACTTGCAGATTTTTTACTTGGAGAAAGTAAAATAAGAACAAACAAATACAATTAATTAACAATATATCATCTCTAATTGTAAGTATTACTACAGCATACTACAGCTAATTATTTTAATGCTATATAGCTAGGGACTACATTCATTAAAAGCTAGTCGTAAGAGGCAAGCAGGTACAAGGAGGTAGGACCTCAGTGATTAAGTAGTGATAAAAGGATGCTGGTTTCGGAATTATTGATTGGGATTAAATAAGAAAAATCTAAAGTGGAATTGGTGATTAAGTGATTAACTTAATCACCAATCCTGGATTGAGGATTGGTGATTCTAATCCGTGATTAGACAAGCCTGCAAAAGTGAGACAACTTGTTTAATAATTAAATTCTTGAAAGTTGGTTAGTAAAGTGTCATAGTTGGCGTGAAAACCGGCACGATAAAGTGCTTTTTTGGAGTTCAACAAAGATATTTATCGTAACGTGCCGTTCCAAAGTGTCCAGTAGTTAGACACTCTGCAAAATATATGGTTATACGCGTACTATTGCAATGTTTCGATATTATGTGGGCTTGAGAAACTTATCCTGTGCGTTGTGACCAACAACGTTTTTGAAAGCATTTATTGGAGAAACTTGGGTGATTCCATAGGGACTTTCAAATATTTATTAAGTCGTCATGTGCACAAAGTTTTCATTACTTACAAAATTTTCACGAAGATAGCATGGTAACAAAACATTTTTGGTATGCCTCTTTTAAATGAACAAGTCCTATTACAGACTAAACGATATTAACATTAAATAAAGCAGGCAACATGCCCACATGGTGCAAAGTAGCGAAAGTATGTGTACTTAATTGCCGATGTCTGATCAACAGTCTGACTTTTTGACTGAACTGCAAACATATTTACTCATAGAACACAAAATTTGGTAGATGGTCACCACAATTATACTTATCAATTTGGGGTTTTTGATTATTAGCAAGTCCACATAATTCGAAATTGGTAAAGAAAATTTCCAATTTATTTAAATAATATTTTTTTGCTAACGCAAAATACGATTATCACGAAACCATATTTTGGTGATAAGACCTCCAATATGTTCCATGTTCCTCCAAAACGTTTCAGCCTCCCATTTCATTACAATGTAAAGTTTCTGCGGATTCAATATTTCCATAGACGTAAAAATTTTACGCCGCCGTCCTGAAGCTTGGGGCAAGTTGAGACTCCCACTTTTTCCGGAAGAGTTTCGCGTCAGATGTAATTTCATATTATATGGTAACTTTTAAAGTCCTAGGAAATCTATTGTTTATTTCTCACCATCATCTGGTCTTACACCTTATAAAACATTCATGAAATGATTTATATAATTGAATTGGATCCAATATATGAAACCGATTTTTAAGAGAAATTGCAAGACTGATTTTCATATATTATATCAAAACTCAATCGAGTTATTGTTTATTTTTTATTTAAATAATACATTATTTTATTGTAACCAGAATTATTAGAGCAGAAGCAACTGCGTTTACGGTTGAAAACTATTCAACAAGGTGTTGGTCATACATGTATGTTTCCTCTAGAAGCTACAATTAAAAATACTTAATATATTATCTCATTATCAATTGATTTTCTAAGTGAAAGTCTACGATACCCTTTTACTTAAAAGTTTTGTAACCCTAACGCTGAACGCAAGCACGCTGTTAAGGAAAGTGATAATTGGTGATGTTGGAGGCGTATTACTTCCAATAAAATTATTTGTGTTGGTCTGTACTTCAATATGAACCGGTTTTATCCAGCTCAATTTTGTTTGGTTTTTGTTCTTTTGACTTCTGTGTTTTTGAAATACTGCAAAACATTCAAGAGCTTTACAGCTTCTAGACAAAATTTCTATGAAGAGTATAAGGACTGAGAACAATATCAAGCTTATAATTGTGTAAAAACAGGAATAAGCTTGTAAACAGTTATTACGTCAGGACCCCTTGCGTTTTTATTGGCCGCTGAATCTATCTTACGTTCTTGTTTAAATTTGTAAAATGCACTGTTATCCCAGAAATTTATCAAATTGGCTTCATCAAACCGCATCATTGTTTCCATCAGCCAGCGCTGATTTAAACTTCGAACCTGAAAATAATTTTCCTGTGGAAAAGCAGCTTCTTCAACATGAAAGCACTCTATTGGATCATTTGGAAAGGCTGTCTTATAGTTATAGTTATGCTTCCACAAATAATAGTTCTTCCAGAAACCTTTTTCGTACCAAGCAACACGTTTTGCAACACTGTCATACATGGACACGCTCTCGCTTATACAAGCATTCAAATAAACCTGACATAAATTGGTTATATTTCTTAATGTGTTAGTGTATCTTGGGATTTTCCAACCATTAAGCAATAACTCCCTAATGTTTTTATAAATATATGGTTTTATCTCTATAGTTGTAAGGCTGGTGATTTCGTTTTCGTAACGCCAACAACCAAACATGCCAGCAAATACTAGTGTAAACATGAAAAACTGTTTTTTTCGAATGGAAAGCCCACAACGGGTTAGATATTGAAACGACATAACAAGTCCCTCCAGTAATATCAAAAGATCAGTAAGCCAGTTGTTTTGGGTTGCCGGGCGTTTCTGTATGATATGCAACCAGTACGCACAAACTATCCAGCAGACAATTGTTGCACTTATAAAGCCGACTGAAAGTGTTTCCGTCCACACCTGGTTGCTGCTTGTATGTACGAGCATATGGTGCTTATCCATGTTTTTACAATAAAAGAATAACCAGCTTGATATATGTCGAAAATGTAGAGCTGAGGGCATTATGCTACCTTGGTCTTTCATGACATTGTATAAGCTTGCAAGATTGAACATATAGTCGTTGTTCATATAGTCTCTTGTCGTAACATAAGTAATATTGTGAATTTCTGCAAGATGCGAAGGGAAAGCTAGATCTGCCCAGTCTATATTCAAATTTGATTTACTCGGTTCGTAACCCCATCGAAAATGTGCATAAAGTTGTTTATCGTTTCCTGTTCTAAAGTACTGTCTATGAATTTTCAGGACATCCTTACTGCTGCTAAATTTCAATTCTTTAGTGGTAAGTGTCTTATATTCATAAGTACAGTAGTCACCGCACATAACTGCACCGACCACATTCGTTTGCACATCCAACCACACATACAACCTAAGGGCAGGATATTGTAAAAATAGTTTAGTCTCGTATGTGACTTCAAAATTCCTGTAACCCAAGGAAGATAAAATCAGCACAAGTGATTCTGCTCTCTGTAAAATTTTCCAAAAGATCATAATTTTGATATCTGCTTCCACTAATACCGAACTTTCCGATAAAATCAGCACATGAGCTAGTCGGGAGTAACGGAACGGCACTGGGTCAATCGTTGTTTGAAACTGATTCAACAATATAACTTGCTGAAAATCTACCATAATTAGAATAGAACTATTCACATAAATCCTATCGTGCATATAAACAACTGTTGTGTCAGATGGTGGCAAATATTTAGCTAGTTTTACAACAAATATGTCGTGGGTTGTAGCGCTCGTGCAAAACAAAACCAATATTACGATAAAGTTATTCATTGTCTTGGTTAATGTATTTAGAAACGTTGTGTTAAAAGTGTTTTCCGGGGTTTAAATTTGACTAAATAGAGTCCCAGACAGCCTAAATAGATGCCGCGTGAAAATTGTGAATTATTGAAAGATATTGCTATGTATGGTGCTGGATGTCACGCGATCAGCTGATTGGCTATACCGTTCAATTTTATTCAACAATTCATAAAGTGGCACGCTGCATCTAGTTATCGGGCTGCCGGGGACTCTAACATAGTAAAAATGTGTTGATTATTCTGCAAATTAGCAAACCTAGAACCATTTTGAGGTTTAAAACTTGTCCGCAGTATGTTAACGTACTTTGGAAAAATTGCGATTGCTTTACGTACATGAGATTTTAAAATATATTGGGCACCATATTGTGGACATTGGTTTGTGGTTTAAAAAATATATATTTTTGTGTGCAGTTTTGTTGTTCTTTCTGCCATAAACCAGGTTATAATTAATAATATGTCAAAACCGGCTAAAAAGCCTGTTCAGCCTGTTTAGTGTAGAATTTTCCAACGTTAAAGTTCAGAGCACTTCAAAACATACAAGAAATGAAGGTTTTTTCAAAAAATTTAGCTATAATTTCTCTACTTGACGATAGTAAAAAAGCAACCTGTATCTTTCATTTTAATGTAGGAACTGAACTCAAACAAATTAGACGGCTTCCTTTGCTTGGCATGCCATCATGATACCAAAATAGTATAATATCCTGTTCCTCATATATAAGGAAGTGACGGACAATTAACTATGGTAATAGAATTTATAAAACCATTATAAGCAAATGATTAAAAATTTAATTTCATGTGGTCTGCTTGTGGAAATATGTAGTCTAATATACACACATACTGTAGTATAGTTCATCTTACAAAAATGTTGAATATATGTTAGTGTTTCTAATTGAATATCCTGGCACGCAATCTTGATTTCTAATTTTGATTACACATAAATAGTTTCTACTAGTGGACAAATATAATCGGGTATTTAAACTTACATTTTGTCCGCTCTAATTGCTTTCGTGATTGAGCTTAATCGATAAGGCACGCGTGTGTCCCCTAGAAAGTTTCAAAAGTTCCGGACTTTTTCCAACGTCTATCAAATTTGAAAAACGTTTAGAAGAACAAATGTTTTCAGGTTCTCAGTGACATGCTTGTAAAAATTTGATGTGCATGCTTATTAAAACTGTTTTACAAGTGTAACAAATAGATCGGGAAAATCTTATCGCTATTTAAAGCAATAGAACAACAGGAAGCACGGAGGTGCAATAAGTACGTTTTATTTCAGTTTTTGCAAAAACTTAAACTATTTTAGTAACCGGAATATGGATTCTTTTTCTTTTATAAGGGTTTTGTTTGTGGTTAGCAAAACGTTAGACTCCGAACAAATCAACGTCTTTACTTAGCAACGCAAAAATAAAAGAACGTTTAGACACCCCATTTCTAAAAGACAGACTCCAGCACTATGCTATGTCCGGAAGTCAAAAATTCTCATTTAAAATTTATTACTCAAACTGGTACGCTGACCTGATATTAAAGTTATAAAATAACCTTTTCTTAGCATTTTAAGGCTTAACGTTACTGGCTTACGGAGTAGGATATACGGTTTGATGGAGGTTATAACTTTAAGAGGTAAGAGGTACCAATGCGTTCCAGGTCACCGTAACTTTCTATTTTTAATACTTTGTGGTAGCGACAAAGTTTCTGACTTCCGTATTTTGTATTAACATAAAGGCACTTGTGCACAGTGCTTGATGATCAAGCCTTGATCATCAATGAATGTCATATGGAACAATTTATATTCTGACAAAAAATAACAAAATACTTTTACATTTGCAATTACTTTTTTTGAGTTTTTAAAACCAGTTATGGCAAGTAAAAGGCATGTAGGTACACCTATTTCAAATGTCTTAATATGGGCAATGGACCTCATGTCTTTCAATAAATCTGCGGAAAATGTATAAGTTCTGACCCTTTCTCAAAATTTCTCATTTATCGTTCTAACTTATCCCTGCTGCAACTTACTTAACTTAACTTATCTAACTTATCTCCTGCAATTTTTTCTCTGTTATTCCTAAAGGCAAATCTTTAATGAAATTTCAGTGACGCTTTGAAATACTCCAGAATTTCATAATGGGAGCAAATGTAAAGTTTTACTTACAATACCTTCTCTTTCTTATGTATATTTGTCACAGCTTTTCATAACTGGCCTAGAAAAAAAATGTGTTTCTAGTTCTTCTGAAACTATAAAAATGCTAAATAAATACTATAATAATATGCAATAAAATCGAACTGAACACAACCTATAAAAAATTCAATTTTTTTAAACCTTCGAAAAACGCAATTAGTTGCGAACGAATTACAAACCCCTGATCCTAGGCATTCCAGGTGAAGTCCCTACCGCACGGACGTGACAAGAGTGGTCAACGCTCCCGGGCAATGTTTTACGTCAATGCGGATGACCCGTAAGCGGTGATTAACGTTTGCAATATTGCTGCTGAATGGAGGACTATCAGAGAAATGGTCATAATGAAATTGACGAACCCATGTTTACCCAGCCACTATGTACAGAAAAATAAGAAGCACAAAAACGGCATTGGAAAAGTATGCCAACAAACTGAGTGCGGATGGCGTGGTCACTGAAAAGGAGATCAGCCGGCCGGACAGCCCATGGTCAGGTTTATTCGAAGGGAAGGATGCGATGAAAGCGAGTTCCACTGGAGTGCACGAAGAGGCGCTGACGGGAAGGGAAGCACTTCCTCCTCCCAACGCTGCGGAATTTGAAATTCATAAAGGTTCAGAGAGGATTCTAAACGGTAGAATGGAAATGGTAGATGGACGACAAGTAGACTGGGCCTAAGGAGAGGCAATGGCCTTTGGCAACTTGTTGAAGGAGGGTATTCACCTACGGCTAAGTGGTCAGAACGTAAGCTTTGTAATGACCATGGTTACTAGTCTAATCGTCCTGGTAACCTCTGAGTTGTGCTTACTAATCGAGACCCTCGCAAGCGAAGCCGGTTGGCCTTTTATGATTGGAGTGGGCATACTATAGTCTTTAGAGGCATGTATTGTATATATTCTATAATTGATTAATTAAATATTTTGTATTGACAACAATTAGATGATAATATCAGAAGTTTATTTGTGTAAAAGTGCATGTGAGGTGAGTCCGGAAGGTGAGTTGATTAATGATTGATTGATTGCTTGTATAGTGCTGCCCCTTAGTTATCTAAGCAAAATATATTTAGGTTTGGTGGATTCCTTGGAAACTATTGCTAGTGGAAAGAACGGGAGGAACGGAGTGAGTGTAAATACGCTTTATAAATTGTTCGTTGTATCCGAGGTAAATGGGTGGTTTTAATTTGGTGGATCAGCTAACACCGCTTAATTGCGTAGATTTTGCAATTTATCCCGCAGTCGACGTTTTATTGATGCAAGTAAGATTAATCGTACACCTCGTAAAATGTTTAACAAGTTTCAGAATTCAAGTTTAAGGCATATATTAATCCGATACATAAAATGTTTCATAGATATTTGCCATACATTGAAACAGAAAGTCCATACCTAAGCACACGCGCAAATTTTCGGAAACTAAATACCGTATTGCTTAATGAACATCCCCACATAGGCTATTCAACTACCTAAGGAATTGGTAATGACCACGTGCTTCAACCGTTTATGAATAACACTTACAAGGGAGGTGCAAGAATGGTAACTCTCGAATTTGAAGAAATTGTGTTTTTTATGATTAAACCGGAAGTGCTGATCACAATAGTAATCATGTTTTTCCCGTCTAGGTCTTTGTCGTAAAAATAGCTACGTTAGGTTTTTTGCATAGTGCAGCATAGTACACATAGGTGGCGCACTTTGAAAGTTTCAAGCATGCATGTTTCAGGCTTCTCTAAAGTTTGCTATTTGACTGGTAAAGCAGAATGCGTGATTTTTAAACCAATAGATAAGATTCCGCCAAGTTTGGCACATTGGCAATGCATGACCTTGTCAAGAATTCCAATAAATGTGGGGTCAAAAGGTCAATCCAAAAGTACAGAGGTCGCCACTGGTCAAATATTTTTTCATATTACCTATAACATGCGACACATGATTTTAGATCAAATTTTTACCAAAACTACGAATCTGAAGTCAGTTGGTAAAAATTTTGAACCAAAGTACCTGATTCAGGTGCCCGAAATTTTAAAAATTGACTATGCCGTCAAAGGCAATCAACTCGAAGTTGTGTTAAAGTTATCGATTATATAAAACTTCCTTTTAATAGATTCTTACCGAAATCACGAATCTGAAGTCAGTTGCTAAAGTTTTTGAACAAACATACCTGATTCAGGTGCCAAAGATATAAGTGTAAATATTTTAAAACTTAATAAACAAAACCCTGCACACATTTTATAAAATTGATTAACGTCTGTGAAATTTAAGGTTTTTTCCGAAAAAATAAGGTTTCCAGTATTTTAATAATTTGCATAATTTTAATACCTACTTGAAAACTGTAAGAATGCTTACTACTAATTTTACGTTTCTTGTGGAAGCGATTCCTCAGACACCAAACATAATTTCCAAATTATGTTTTCACAGAAAAATTTGTGGTCTTTGGGAGCTGCGCTTGACGTTGCCCGGTTTTTAAATTCAAACTCTATGGTCAAAGGTGACGACCATTTTTGAAAATTTTGACAAGAAGCGCATATCATGCCACACATGATTCTAGGTTAATTTTTGACCAAACTAACGAATATGAACTCTGGTATCAAAAATTCTAAATCTATTTTATGAGGTCGCCACTGGACAAATATTTTTTCATACAACCTATGACGTGCGACACATGATTTTAGATAAGATTTTTACCAAAACCACGAATCTGAAGTCAGTTGGTAAAACGTTTGAACCAGAGGACCTGATTCAGGTGTCCGAAATTTAAAAATGCGAATGATTTTAAAATGGTCTAGATTCTTAACCAGGGCAGGGCGGAAGAAACATTTCTTTGGCTTTTGGTCTTTTGCTATTAAAATTCGATTTGATACAAGCTTATTTGGTAAATGATGCAATTACCCTACACTGTTTGGAAGCAAGCTTTATTGTTGTATAGTAGTTCGCACACATTAGATGCATTGAAATGATTGTTAAAACCATTCCCGAGGTTCCAATAAACTGCCACGTCTAGTTTCCAAGAAATATTTGCATGTCACATGGAGACGAGTAGACCGAAAAACAATTTTAGTTTTACTTGTTACAAGACAAGACCAAGACTCAAGAACAATGGATGATTAATTATTAATTAAACATTCATGCTAAGTCATTAAAATATTCTCGGTGCTACGGTAGAATAATGTTTGCCTAGTTTAGAGACAGCTTGCCTTATTTGCTTTAAAATCCATTTACACAATATAGAAAATGAAGTAGACAGACGGACAGACAAGCCGATAGACACAATTCATCTAAAATAGCTTAAATCTCTGCAAAAAAGTTAGGTCATAATGAAAACCAATAAAGAACTTGTTAACTGGGTGCAGTCCATTCTTTGAAATCATATTTGTAATCATTCTGGTAGATCAAGAAAGTAGAAAGAAGAGGTTATATCCGGTTGGAACAATGGATGCGAAAGGGTTCTGGTTCTGGAAGGGTTCTGGGCGTGGAAGGGTTCTGGGTGTAGAAGGGTTTTGGGTCTGGAAGGGTTCTGGGTCTGGAAGGGTTCTGGGTCTGGAACGGTTCTGGGTCTGGAAGGGTTCTGGGTCTGGAAGGGTTCTGGGTCTGGAAGGGTTCTGTGTCTGGAAGGGTTCTGGGTCTGGAAGGGTTCTGAATCTGGAAGGGTTCTGTGTCTGGAAGGGTTCTGCGTCTGGAAGGGTTCTGGGCGTGGAAGGGTTCTGGGCGTGGAAGGGTTTTGGGCGTGGAAGGGTTCTGGGCGTGGATGGGTTCTGCGTGTAGAAGGGTTCTGGGTCTGGAAGGGTTCTGGGTCTGGAAGGGTTCTGGGTCTGGAAGGGTTCTGTGTCTGGAAGGGTTCTGGGCGTGGAAGGGTTCCGGGTGTAAAAGGATTCTGGGGGTGGAAGGGTTCTGGTTCTGGAAGGGATCTGGGAGTGGAAGGGTTCTGGGTCTGGAAAGGTTCTGGGTCTGGAAAGGTTCTGGGTCTGGAAAGGTTCTGGGTCTGTAAAGGTTCTGGGCGTAGAAAGGTTCTAAATAATAAAGTGCTCCAGATACTTCATTTCAGCTTTCTCTCATTTGCATTGTTTTAGTTTTACGTATAAGTTCAAAATACATATAAACATAATAAACCATCGAGCAAACAGGCCAAGGTCTTTTGGCGCGAAAATTCAAAATTCAAATTTCAAAAGTCTTTGTTTACGTTTTTAAAAATGCGTTTACGTTTGGCTTCATGGCTTCCTGAATTTAACTTCGCACGTTATTACTGAAGTCGGTGCAATTTCCTTAGCAATCTTCCGGAAAGTTGTAAACTTGTTAAATTCACCAACTTGTTTCTAAAAATCCGATTTCTGTGAATTATCTGTTGTTTTGTATTCCAATTCTGTCGTATTTTTTAATTATTCAGATTGTAAATTTTAACTTTCATTTACATATTTAACATGCATTACAATTTTGATCGCACTGACATTTCCAACGAAATAATAAACCCAGTTTCAGTAGTTCAGTCACTGTTAAAACGTGTTCAAAATGAGTTTCCCCATTTGGCTCAGGATAGTGCCCCAAATTTATTTGAAAAGGAGTGTGCTGATCTGCTCTTTGAAAAATTCGTCAAAATTACTTCAAAATACACATTTATGGATGAATTTGAAAATGACTTCGGTAAGTTTTTGCTTTGTTTATCAGTATAAACGGAAATAGAGTTAACTTGTGGAAAGCTATTCTGAATTACCGCTAATAAAAATTATTTTGTATTAATAATTGCAGACTTTTCATCTGTGGACTCCGTGGAACCTGGTACTTCATCTGGCTGGTCATTACGATCATTATCTACCTTTGAAAAAGTGCAGTTATTGAAAATGACGACGACAAAATTGATCCCAATTGGTCTGAAACTGAATTTTATCCCCCAGGAAAAGCTACCGTAAGCATTGAGAGGAAAGCATTTATTCTCAACTTCATTGACACTCATCCAACCTGGAAGTGGGAATCATTTATTCGTCGATTTCCGGAGTTTAAACAGAGAAACTATTACAAAAAATGGCAGCAGCAGGTGGAAAATGGTGGAACGCGCCACGAAAGTTTTTACGAAATTCATCGTCACGTACTTGAAGAATTTACAGAAGCTAGACAATCATTCAAGCCTGTCCACGACACGGACTTACGACGTTGGGCACTACAAAAAGCCACAGAATATCCAAGTATTCGAAATACATTTAAAGCTTCAGAACGTTGGGTTGCCTACTTCAAGCAAGAGAACAAAATACGATCCCGAAAAGTCACCAAAATTGTCAGCAAACGGAACTTACGAGCAATGGATCAGATTTTGGAGAACGTTGAAAAGTTTCGGACGGAAATTAAAGACTTCGTTGAAGAAAAACAACTTTTACCACACCAAATCTGGAATACTGACCAAACTGGCTTTAACTACGAACATATTGATGCACTCACTTTGTCATGGGAAGGTGAGCAGATTACGTATGGAAGCGGGTTTCTCCAACTAATAGTGCTACGCATTCATATACAGTGCAGATTGTTATTAGTGCAGAAGGAAAAATCATTGGTCCAGCCCTTGTATGCTTACAAGAGCCTTCTGGCAAATTTGGACCCATTGTAGAAGCTGGGCTGCTAAAACTGCCAAATGTAATGGTTGTGTGCACGAAGTCTGGAAAGCTCACCAAAGTACAGGTAAAAGAGTTTTTTGAAAAAGTTGTCAAAGTTAATATCGACGGCGCCCTGTTGTACATTATCGACTCTTGGGGCGGACATGTCAAATGTGATGCGTACGATGACGTTGGAGAAAATAATGAAATTTTCATTAAGGTTATCCCTCCGAATGGCACAGCATTAGCGCAACCATTAGATGTTTTCTTTAACCGAGAACTTAAATATTTTGTCAAGTACATATCGTCTTATGCAAACCTACATGATATTAAACTTACAACTCGTAATGACATCATCAAACTCCAATCATTGTCCCATTTCACGCTGTCTTCTGAAGCATTTGAGGAAATGATCAAATATTCCAGGATCAAATCTGGCCTAATAGATATGGAGAGAATACCTTTCAAAAATGTTCGCGATGTTTGCTTTCGCTTTAAAGAAACCGCCTGTTGCAAAACAAATTGCAAAAATCCTCCGCTTTACAAATGTCCAAGGTGCGGTAAAGTTGTGTGTTTTGACCACTTGTGGAACGACCTTCATAGCTTGGAGTGCACCGTTGCAAAATAATGTTCTAAATGATAACAGTTTTTGTTTTTCGAATCAGTTTGGTAAAATTAAAATTGTTAAAGAATACGCATACGTTAAAATACATTAGGCCTCCTTTAGTGTTGTCAACTGTAAGTAATCCACATGTTAACACTTGTAGTAATCGGTGATTTGAGTGTTTTTATTTCACTACTGTCAATTTTTAAAAACCTTTTGTTATCAATCTTAAAACGTTAAAGCGTATTTGGTATTTGTTTAGATTAATTGTTGTACGATATCGTATTTGGGTTCCAGTTGAGGTTTTAAATGTTAATTTTATAGATTAAGCTTACGTATCCAAATTTTGTAATTGGTAAACATTTTGTTTAAAATAATAGTTATTATTTCAACCTTTGTATCGAATTAATTTCATGTATTTTTTAAAATATCTTTTGTTGTTGTAGTTACAATAATTCAAGTTTATAGATCACTACATTGGTGACCTCAGGTTTATTTGAGTTTTGGTTTGGTGATTCTGTAAAAGGTGTTAACTTAAAATAAATAAAGCGTTATAATTTAAATTAGTGTTCACTGTTTACAAGCATGTAGTATTACTGAAAAACATTATTAAACCCTATTGTACTTGTATAGAGAGGTTTCCATTTTAGAGAATTTTCAATTGTCTATACACAGTCATTAACATAATTTTCAATTGCAATGTGCAAATACATAACTTGAAAAGTGCTTATGCAAATAGAAATAGGAAATCGCAATTAATCATAACTTATATTATTAGAATTTCCACGATTTGGGTTACGTTGTTCACAATAAGTAACTTTTCCTTTCTATGAATTACTCCCTATGAATTGTATGAATTCAAATAACTCCTGAATTGCTGCGTTTTAAATTATCCCTTCAAAACAAAACAAATATCAAGCATCCATGGTCAACCATTAAAAGATGCCCGCTGCTACAGACGATAATACTACGTATTTAATAAAAAACAACGTATAACACAAGAGCCCATCTAGCCCGGTTTAACCATTGTCTAAAAACCGCACATTCACGAATTGCGAATCAGACGAAATAAAAGACGACCATGTATCGCAACATAATATAATAAAACAAGAACCATGTGTAAAAGAAGTAAGCTTTTCCATAACCAAAAGTCAATTGTATAATACTTTGCAAACCGTAACATTCATCTAGCGACTACAAGATTTAGAATTTTTTATATCAGAGTTCATATTCGTTCTGTAAAAATTAACCCAGAATCATGTATCGCATAATATGCGTTTCTTGTTAAAATTTTCGAAATTGTCGTGACCTTTGACCATAAAATTAGAATTTCAAAAATGTGGCGACATCAGACACGGCTCCTAATGACCAAAAATGTTTCTGTGAAAACAGAATCTGGAAATGTGTTTGAGAAATCGCTTACACAAAATATATATAGTTAGTAGTAAGCATGCTTACAAAAAAACACTCACAGGTTTCCAGTAGGTATTAAACTTATGCCACACAGAGGATAATCAATTTTATAAAATGTGTGCAGGGTTTTGTTTATTAAGTTTTAAAATATTTACACTTATATCTTTGGCACCTGAATCAGGTATGTTTGTTCAAAAACTTTAGCAACTGACTTCAGATTCGTGATTTCGGTAAGAATCTATTAAAAGGAAGTTTTATATAATCGATAACTTTAACACAACTTCGAGTTGATTGCCTTTGACGGCATAGTCAATTTTTAAAATTTCGGGCACCTGAATCAGGTACTTTGGTTCAAAATTTTTACCAACTGACTTCAGATTCGTAGTTTTGGTAAAAATTTGATCTAAAATCATGTGTCGCATGTTATAGGTAATATGAAAAAATATTTGACCAGTGGCGACCTCTGTACTTTTGGATTGACCTTTTGACCCCACATTTATTGGAATTCTTGACAAGGTCATGCATTGCCAATGTGCCAAACTTGGCGGAATCTTATCTATTGGTTTAAAAATCACGCATTCTGCTTTACCAGTCAAATAGCAAACTTTAGAGAAGCCTGAAACATGCATGCTTGAAACTTTCAAAGTGCGCCACCTATGTGTACTATGCTGCACTATGCAAAAAACCTAACGTAGCTATTTTTACGACAAAGACCTAGACGGGAAAAACATGATTACTATTGTGATCAGCACTTCCGGTTTAATCATAAAAAACACAATTTCTTCAAATTCGAGAGTTACCATTCTTGCACCTCCCTTGTTAGTCTAATATATATTGTACCTAAGTCGTTGATAAAAGTTAAATTAAGCCAAGCATATTTTTGCTCAAGTAATTCTCAATATATAAAGTAGACAACACGTGCCTGTACCCACGCAATTTCGATTAGTTGTCTGTAAGTTTTCTGCGGGAACATTGTTAGACCAATGCTTTACCCCACTCGATATTTAGAAGTTTATTTACATACATAAATGGGTTGCTTCCTGTTTGTCCTGATAAGAATGTAAAGTCTATATTTTTAAACGCACGTGGAGTACAGTCATATATCATAATATACAACAAAAATAACTTGTAAATTTTATACAATAATAGAATTGAAAAATTAACAGACTAACGTTCATGATCTAGAGCTAACTAAACAAATAATTCACAAGTTGTAGCTGTAAAGTTCATATCAGTACGTTTAATTCCTATCACCTTATAGAATTAAAAATTGGAACTGAATTTACTTAGACAAAATGAAACCGCTTATATTTTCTCTAATCTTGTACATTTTCCAAAATTTGTGTTATATTCTCGCAAAGCCTGATGACACATTACTTTCCCAAGATAAACTGGCAAAGCTAGAGATCTTTTCTGACTGTGTGCTCAGTATTATAAACTTTGTTGGACTTGACATAAATTTAGTTACCTTTAGCACACCAGTAATGTTGACTAGATATTTTTCAACTGCCAGGCACCTACACATATTTCCAATCGAACTGCATGGTTCAAATAATACCTTTCTGGAGAAATTCATTTTAGACGGAAGCAGCCAATTATTTTTAACTAAAATTGCTGCTTTTCGTGGTAGTATAGTAAGTAAAGTTAAAGTTAAAAATGTTTGCCAGGCAGATATATATGTGTACCCTCCAACGAGTGGCATTAATTGGTACACGCATTCAATTGACAAAACTATAACGTATTTTAAGCTTCCTCAGTTTCTATATAGTCGTTGGAATTGGCAAGATTGGAGAATGTCTTTTGTGCCGACGGTGTCACTATATTCTATATTTGTTCTCAAGTCAACATTTAAGGATAGAAGCATTCAATTAGCAGCGGAAGCATGGATTGAGTCTGCGTATGATTCTCCCCATATTGTTGGCTCCTACCACACAATTTTATTTATAGAAACTCTAATCGATAATGAATCTAGAATGCTAGTTTACTGTAAATTTTGCAAAACATGTGCTAATCTTGCGGTAAGGTTGGTCAGCAGCTTGTATACTACTCGAGCAGAAATTGATGAATATGTTGCGGAACTGGATAAAGCAAACTCTTTTCCAGTGAATGTTGTGGTTCCAAGCCCAGTTCCCACTTACAGCTTAAATGCCAAAGTCTACAAGGACTTCAGAAAAGTGCTTACAAATATTTTAAAGATTAAACTAATAGAGTCAAGAGATATTTCTAATCAATTTATTGGACATGTAATTTTTTCCATGCTCCCTAAAAATATCACATTATCCTTTAGCGTTTCCTTTGATAACGCGTATAGCCGTGTAGCAACCACTGTTACAGGCTGTTTCTCAGCAAAACTAATTTCCCCAAATCTACGTCCAGCGTTGCATCGAGTTACAAAAGTGAACTTAGCAGAATTTTCAGACATGTCTTTTGTTTTACATAGCAAAAGACTTAGATTTGTTTCTTGTCATTATGAGCGACAAACCTGGATTTCGGCGGCGGGTGAGCTGGTGTACGCATTTGATACAGCCACATGGATGCTTCTGATGCTAACAATAGTTCTGACAGCTGCCTTAATAAGTTACTCTCAGGAAAATGACATAACAGTGAGTCGCCTGGTTAAATTATTCCTCAAAGTAACATTTAGTTTATTTGCAGCGTTGCTTGATCAAGGCTCGCGTTTGTTTAGTTACTCATACATAAAAAACAAGCAGCATGCAATATTTGTTACGTATTTCATTCCAATAATTTACTTTGTGTTTAGTAATGGATATAAAGGTGACAATATTACAAGGCTAACTGTTGAAGCTTCATTGATTCCATTTGACACGTTTCAGGATCTAGTTTCAAACAACTTTACTATTTATGTGTTACCATTTGATTTGATTGGACACGACTACATGACCTTAGATGCTAATGTGAGAAATAGTATAAGGAACAAATACCACCAGGAAAATTCTCATGAAGCTTTTCCTGTTGTGTCAGAGTTTTGGCTTCTTCTGATGCTTCAAAAAGTAAAATGGTATAGGTTAGCAGATGTATTAGATGACCTTTCAGAGAAAACAAAACTATTTCTTAGAAGCTCTCAATTGTTTCCTAATTGGAAAAACGAAACAGGATTTTTCAATGGATACGTGTATGATTACCGGAAACTTGTAATTCCCTATTTAGAAAAATGCAACCGGGCTAGTGTAATACTGGATGAGAACTTGGCTAAGGTTGTACATTCAAATATGAGCGGTGGAAGAAGTCCCGTGTATTTCGGCAAAGATGTTCTACACGAAACTCTAGTGGGTTACCATCTGTTTGGTCAACATCCCAAATTTGCGTACGAAAGAATGCGTTGGTTTTCTCAAACCGGTGTAACTAATTGGTTTCAAAGGTTTGTAGCATTTGCACTTGTTCAACAAACCAATTCAAGAAAGCATAGACAATATCATTATGAAAGAGAAACAACTACAAATAATGAAAAAGCAGGAATACTAATGTTATGTTTCATTCCAGGTGTTGGACTGTGCTTAGCGTTTCTAGTTTTTGTTCTTTTTGAAAACCGGATTAAAATTTCTTGTGTTAAGGATGTTCATAAGATATCACTGGTTGTGTCCTATCATTTACAAAGTTAATTATTCATGCAATTTAATACTGATAACTTGTAAAATTGTTAAATAAAACGCTGGTAAACTATGGTGAATATAATTTTTAAAACATACTATATGACGAAATATTTCAACAAAATTGATTTATGAACTTGTACCTTGCGGTTATCAGATTGACCTAAATATCAACAGAGATCGCCTCAAGAGGTATAGCTATTGATATCTGAATTGAAAATTGAATCGGAATTGGAAAGGCGGTTGAGAAGTTATCATGCTTACGGACAAGGGATGGAAGGAGTAACGGTCAGACACATCAAGACGACAGGAGTAAATGTCTACTAACGCGAACGTTAGCAAAAGCCTTTTCATCAACTATACATACTCATTATTACTGCATTAAACTAAAGTTGCTTTCACAAGAAAAATCCTGCCTCGCAATTAAAACTCCGCGTTTCTGTCAAATTCTAATAAATTGTATTCTTTCTTCCTACTATTGGTAGTAGCGTCACTGCCTGCTTACTCTAGAAGTGTAGCTGTACACTAATACCGTTACATCTGCTTGAATCTGTAAAAATAGGTAAGACTGCTTAGAATGGGTAAAACTGGAAACCATTGTGCTAGCATTTAGTATATAAACTTAAACACTAACGTGACTAAAACCTTTAACGAAGAATTAAAAAAATTTATTGTTGTTTTAACAGTTTGACATGGCCAAACTTTTCACATAGTTAAAGCTTTTCTTCTGGTTACACTTCACGGCATCTTTTTTTACATCAGACGCGATTGTGCGTGCAAGGGGGTGCACTTTAGTATGTAACTCCCATTAATAAGGGTGTCCGGTAATTTACCGGCGGCAAAGAAGTCGAAACATAGAAGTCGAATGGTATTAAAGTCGCGTCGCGTCAAGTCATATTGGTTTCGACTTTTTTACCATTTTCATTCGACTACAATGGCTTCGACTTTCTTACCGTCGACTTTGATACCATTCGACATTTATGTTTCGACTTCTTTACAGTAGACTGTAGTAGAAGTCGAAACATAGAAGTCGACTGGTATTAAAGTCGACGGTAAAAAAGGCGAAACCATTATAGGCGAATAGGTAAAAATGTCGAAACCCATTATGGGCGAACTGAAGTAGGTAAAAATGTCGAAAGCCTTTTTGGGCGAATAGAACCAGGAAAAAGTTTTTTTGTGCGAATACATAAGATGAGTTTACACAGTGACAGTTTGTACTCTGATAGTTCAAAAAGTACACCACCATTTTTTGAGTTCATTATGCATTGCTATATCTTTTTTACATTAGCATAAATACGACTTTTGTGTCTTAATGGCAGATAAAGTCCGACTGTTTTCATAACTAAGCTGGTGCTACTTAAATATTCCATGAACCAAATCAAATAGCTAATTTATTCTCGTTTTGTTCTCAAGATACCTACACAAGTTGTGTTTTAAAGACCGCGGATACATTGTTTTAGTTGAGTAAATCATATCATGATGGAACACTTTTGTAAGTTCCTCGGATTCCTGCAAAGAAATACAATTCATTCAAAGCGAAGCATATGTTACAAAGTATTGTTTGTCATTATAACTCGTATTTGAACACAATTGATTATTTGAATGCAATAGCAATATGTATGCATGAGTATATATACTAGAAAAAAGATAGATGATTTGGTTTTATAAAATGTCAATGTATCTACTTTGAAGTTTTTTAGCCCATTTTATCAAAGCAATCTAGAAATTATGTGACCGTTTTTATGTCTAGCTTTAAAACTAAACAAACTTTTAAAAACACTTTCTAAAGTATGATGAAAATCAAAGAAAGAAACGACATGTAATGTTAAGTGTAAAATCTAAGATGAAATACCTAGGTTCGACTTTTTTACCCCTTGTAATCGACCATAATGTTTTCGACTTCGACTGTTCGATAATGTGCACTAACTTCTTCTAAAAGTAAAATACTGTTTTTTTGCTCTGTTATAATTTTAATGCTCTCTAAACGGGCCTGAGTAGTATAGTAAAGAATACAAAATGCCAAAAGTGTCCCACCACAGGAGGCAGCAACAAACATTAACACAATCATTATGGGGAACACCTTAAAACCGTGAACATAAGCCAGGACGCAAATCGCCAAAAATATTTCACTCCAGACAACAAGAGTCAACGTAATATAACTAGCAAGCAGAAATATAATGATATTTGCAGATTGCAATGCCAATAAATCGATAGATTATGGCTTCCTGAATGATATTTACACAGCCCCTTTAATGTTTTACTGGAGTTTTACGTGTGATCCGTAAACCAGTAAACGGCACAGGTACATGGTGTTTGAACGGTTAGGATCAACTTTTCGGTTGTGCTCCTATAATATTGTAACATTAAATTGCCTGTGTAAACATTATTCAGAAAGCCATAATCTATCGATTTATTAGCATTTCCATCTGAATGAGTTTTTTATTTTCGCTCAAAAATTATACCATAGGATTTGTATGTAAAACTCGGAACTTCATTTAGCGAAAAGTACCAATGGATCACGTTTTTCGGAGTTGTGTCCAGCAACACTTTTGATAAGCTCCTCAAGGGCTATCGAATGGTATATGTGTATACGCGGAGCATCGTGGGCCCACTCTCCATAAGGTTGGGAATATGGCCCTTTTCTCAAACTATCAAATTTTTATGAGTGTGTTCGAAAATGCTATACGGCTTTCATAAGGCATTCAAAAATTTAGTTGTAGTTATTTAAATTGAGCTTTAAAATACCAAAGAAATTTTTTGATGTTGTATGGTTTGCTAATTTATATTTAGGTATGTTAATCTTTAAATGATTATACAAATTTAAGGAAATAATTCGTTGTCATCATAACTTTGTATAAGGGCTTCAAAACAAAACAGTTCTTATTATTGATTACTTGAAATATAGTAAGGTAGTTGTATATGTTCAGTATTGCTTTTCTAACACGTTGTAAGGAAGAACGAAAAAAAATTAAACCCTTGCAAATCCATTTTACTATTTACATGATTATAATCAACTTGTGCTTTATTTTGTTTAGTATTTTTCGCGAGTAGTAAACTTTGTGGGCAGCAATCTTTGCAAGTAGGAAATTTTGCGAGTAGCATACGTCGAATATAGTAAAGTTCACGAGTAGCAAACATTGAGTAGCAAACTTTGCAGTAGCAAATTTTGAGTAGGATTCTTCGTTGACCCATATACTTGTATAGGTGAAATATGCAACCTCCGTTTTGGTAAACGTTTCTTTGTTATTTAGTTTCGAACTCTGTGTGGAAGGTACACTTTGGTCTGGCAGTGACACAATTCCGGGAGCAATGTACTTTTCTTGTTAAGTGAAACGTTTTATTTCCGGTGCCACTGTGCATTTTTTGTAACGAAGGATCATCTTCCACTGTTGTTTGTTATTGAATTTTGTGCGCATCCTGTTAGAGTTCCGAATATGCTGTGGAAGTCACGGTAAATAAGCAGCATGGAATTTCTGTATCATGATCTGACCTCTAGAGTCATCATACGCAGAAAGAAAATAAATATTTTGTGGTTAACCCAAGAAAAAGAAAGTTCAGGATAGGAGAAGGTGCATTTACCTAGCAATCACTATTTGTATACAGTTGAAGTTCATAAGTTTGTTGGAATCGTTTCCTATTTAATTTCCATCGTCCGAAATAGTTCACCAAGCATTTAACTGCATTTTAGATTCCCGAATTTGTCTCAAATTAGTGCCTGGTCCTTCGGAAGTATTTTCACCAGCTCATGTTCCAAGTTTGGGGACAGTATCAATGCAAAGTAAATTGCTTACTTGGATAAAAAGCTAACATTTTTCTGTCCCTGGATGGACTACCATGCAAGGTAATAAAAATTTAAATGAAGTCAAACATTTGCTATTCTTGCTGTTACATAAAATATGACGTTATCATTTGAGGGTAGGTGGGTACTTTTCAAAGTGATAACACATAATAACTAGGTGGATAAGTGTGTCAAAAAATCGTTTTTTGATTACGGGATATATGGACGGGCCCTAAAAAGGGAGCGAGCGTTTTTAATAGCTCATTATGGACTGGTTCCTAATATTATACAAACGTAACAAGCTTCAAAATGTTCATTCTGCCCTCACATTTGCTAACCATATACAACATTTTGTGCTTGTCTCCGACGTGTATGAGTCCTGTTCCCATTTCTAAATAAATTTCCGATAAAGATTTCCAGATCCGAATCCCCATCATCACTAACGATAGTGTCATCCTTAATAGCATCCATCTCCTGGTCAACATTGTTCTCGATATTGTCATCCTCATGATGAGACAAAACTACAACTTCCTGTAAAAGTCGCACTTGTACCATTTTAAATAAACTTTCCTCACTAATACTTTCCTCAGGTCTACCACTATCTGACTCATAGCCGTCATCATCGGAAACTTCTCCGACTAAATCAAAAGCAGGATCACCAATAGCGTCCCTGATTGCTCTTGCAGGTTTACGGCGGTGCTCCTTAGCCGCCTCATCTTCCTCTTGCTGCAAACGATTCAAACTTTTTAGGAGCTCCCGCTCAAGCTCCTGTAAATATTCTTCATCTTCCAGCTGGGCAATTCTATCGTTCCAGTCCAAAGTGTCTCGAATGTTTTGAGCATCCTCCACTGGATATTCACTTTGATAGCTGAGGTATCTGGTGACTCTAGTCCGGGATAAGCTTAGAGCTTCTAGGCGATATTCCATCATTTCTCTTTAAGTAAAAAGCCGTCCGATGTCGCAAGCTGCACGAGTGGTAAATGGATCAAGATAGTCAGCTTGGTAGTTAGTGTCGTTGGTAAGCTTACCAAAAAAAAAACTGCTCTCAAGTTAATCACACATCGTGTTGAATAGATTTTGTCTTTCGACGTAAGCAAGTGTGGCTGGACCGTTGACCTAAAATAGTAAATTTAAATGGAATTTGGGTTTTTTCAAAATTTTATTGTTTTTTAAGAAATGGTTACCCTGGTCAAGTTTCGCCTCCTTCGTTTTTTCAAAGTTCCTGCATTTTGTTTTTCTCTGCCCAGAAGTTCAGTTTGTTTTCGTGTTGCTTCGACACAAGTCAAGATTTAAGTAACAACTGGTATAACGTTGCTGCTTGGCACATGGCAGTCAATTAAAATTGGGTACGACGTCATTTGGTTCACAACTTTATAAATCATTCAGCATAAAATGGACACAAAAAAGGTATAGAGACCGATAGACAATTTTCGGCTTTTTACCAGTTTATTTCATAAACGTTGAACTTCCTTGTTCGTGTCAACGTACGTAAAAGATAATTTGCGTGACGTTTTTGTAAAAGACTTTGAAAGCAATGGCTGTTCAGAGAAAGAAATAGCTTTTTAATCATGTAGTAGTCTTGCAAATAATAGAAATAGGGCAAAAGATTTGCAAACAGTGTTACGTTTGATATGTAGGATGGCTTGCTTCCGTACGTCACAAGCCTACCAAGTTTAAATGGTTGAGATAAATATTTTGAACAAAAGTTCAAAAGCAAGCAATTATAATGTGGTTGCTGTATGTAGGTAGTGGGCGGATGTCTACCAGACTGAAAATATTTTATAATATGACTGACATAATCATAGCCTATTACTGCGATAAGTTGGCCATAAAGAATGTTTTTAAGATTGCCTACTGCGGCATTTAGCAATCTTAAACCAGGTTTTAAGAAAATGTTTCTGTGTATAGTGTATACACAGGTAAGAAGGAACATGCATTCAATCACTTTAAAACAACTTAACCTAAGTTATGCTTACGCACGACAACTGGCAATTAAAAGGGCTTTTAAGACATTGGAAGTGCGTCACTGGGTTTATTTGTTATTCATCTTTATTCATATTTGGCTCACAGTTGAATAGGTATACGGCTATAATTGGTGTTATTTGTACAAGTCTGCGATTTAAAAAGCTATCACACCACCAAAAGTGAGCATAAATTTTTTCTAGTGCTTTTGAGTCCGAGTTTAATGACAGCGATTTAGAATCAATTATTTGACAAAACTATCAAGTTATCTGTTTTTTCAGCCATGTTGTTATGGTGCGGTTCATGTCTCATGTATTATTACTGGAATGTTTCAGGTTGCGGTAAACAAGGTGATTATTTCTAAAGTGGTGAGTCTATAAGAAGGCACTGACTCAAGTAGAATGACCACAGACTCTCCAAGTTGTCATGTAAGTTATGAAGATTTTCATTGACATAAAGCAGCCTAAACAGCTTTTGATTTATTTAAACGTGTTTTTGTAGGGTGACATTAGTTTAAATTTGTGTAGAAGACTACTTTGCTTTGACTAGATAACTGCGTATTGACAGCCACAATAATGATTGAATAACAGCTTTACAAAGCGCTGTTATTTAAAAATGCAAACATTCTATTAGGTATTACTTTTGGTGATATATAACATAGAGAAAATTTCTCATATAGCAGTCACGTTTATTATATGATTTTCTGTGGCTGTACTAAACAACCCGAAAATGAGTTAAATATCTTCCTAGTCGTTTTTAATTATACAACACTTATGTTGTTGGGTCCGGATTGAATAGACAGCAATCTACAGTCCACAAGAAAGAAAAGTTCAAACGAAGTAAACAATTAAAAATGTATGCTAATTGTACATTCTCCACACGACACGATATAAATTTCCACGAGGCTGGAATTGTCTACATACTTTGAGTAGTTGTACAAGTAGAGTATTATAATGAACACTTGGTAAAACACGTCACGCGAAGAAGAAATGGTATTGCCTTGCCCCAGTGTCTTTTGTGTCTACATACAGGACAAATGATAACGTGATTATGAAAACACATTCTGTAGCTGCGGATAACTATCTACTGGCGTGTGTACATTATGCAACCAACTACACATATATTGTAGAAAAACTTTTAATCCTAGATAACTTAAACTCAATTTCTCAGTTAGCACTGAGTTTTTTCCCATAACTAAATGAGCATTCCATTTTAATTTGAAATAAAATCTGTTTCAGGAACTTTTGCCGTGTTAGTAAAAGGAAATTTCCAAAGTACTCAACTTGGCACATAGTACAAAATTTGTTTTTATAACGTAACGTCTAATATGCTTTTCAAAAAAAAATTCATATTCTTAGACTATTCTTTAAAAGGTTATATACAGTAAACTGTATGTGTAAAGCAATTTCGCAGCAGCATACTTTGTTGTGGTGATGTGGAATGTAACAAACGAGTTGATAAGCACGTCAACGAGAGTGACACTTGTTGAAAAATTGACGGTTAATTATATACGAGACGTAAGTTAAAATCAATCAACCTTAGTTCCGTAACACACTCGATTTTCTCGGACTATAGGCGTAGTTACCGTAATATGACATTTACTCTTTTATATTTGCACATCGCGTACTTAACCTATGGACGTAACCCAGTTTAAGAAGTAGATAATTATAAATACGCAATTATTTTACGCAGCACACTCCTATAAAAGTATGGTGCGAGTAAGTCACATGCATCAAAGAGATCCAGTCAACCACCAAAGGATATACTTCTCGCAGCAAAGTTAATTATTGTGCAAGTCTTCTTTAAAAAAATGCATACTTGAGATTTTCATAACTTTCCATTGCCACTAAAAACAAAATGGCTTCTAACATTGCCCAAATTTTACTGGTTGGTGTGTTAGTTGCGACTTTGTGCAAAGCAGCATATATTCTCGGTAAACCAAGACGGTAATCGTGAGCAGCAAACTTCGCGAGAAGTAAACTTTGCGAGTAGCAAACTTCGTAGGTAGCAAAGTTCGCGGGTAGCAAACATTGAGTAGCAAACTTTGAGTAGGATTCTGCGTGCTTCTTAAACAACTGTCATATGAACTATAAAACGATTAAATCATAACTGTATTTTTCTTGGATATTACAACTACATGTAATGTAAAGATCATTCCAACAGGAGATTACAGTCCATTTTAAGAAAAGTGTCATTTTTAAACAGAAAGCCAAGCTTGAAATGATGATACAAGATGTAACATGGCCTAAAAGTTGGCGCGTTTACTAACATAACGCTGAAATCGTTTAACAAGTGATGTTTTCTTAATGCATTTATATTGAATTGCAAATTAAATAACACTATCACACTTAAAGACCTTCTAAAGTATCTGCAAGATTCTACGCATAGACTATTTTCCATGAGGAATTCTATCTGGCGTTTATTTGTATTTTATTTGATTTGGATTAGCAGTAAAAATATTTTAACAGAACAGAAAGAGTTTTTATAACATTCAATTTTTGATAAGCAGAACCAGATCTATGCAAAGCAGCAAACCTTGCTCCAAGCATCTAAGAGGCGTCAAACTCTCAATGAAATTTATCGAGGCAAACTTAACTCTGATATCCACAACGCTCATAATAAAGCGTGTTTTATTTTTCCTCTGTGTCGAATTAAGTTTTATCAGGACCAAATTCTTCAAAAGCATTTGCGAGTTGTGCTTGCTTTGTACATTAATTCTAGCCATTAATCCTGGTAATAGAAATGGAGCAAACGAGGAGTTCAAAGCAGCAATATTAAACATGGAAAAGTTTAATATATTTGAGTTTATTGCTAGAGTTAAAACAAGCATTGCACAACTAAATCCCATGACAGGTATCCCGTAACAAATTATTGCGGTTATCATGTAGTGTTGTTGTATTTCATTAAGGAGAATGCCTAATAATTGCAACGTCCTTTGTCTTATTTTAGCAGGAGGAGTCAACCCGTTGGTAATACAATCATCCAAGAATCTGAAAAAAACAATACAAGAATTTTGTAAAAACATGTTTTCAGTAAAACGTTAGACATTGTAGAAAATCAATAGAAATATTCTTACAGTTTTAAATTTTCTTCAAACAAAATAATTGACAGGATCATTATTCCTCCCAGTGCTAATGAAACCATACTCATGGCATAGGCTATAAACCAGTGATTTAGGGCGAAAACTAATAACTTTATGCTTGTGCTTATATAGCAACTCCAGGTGCTAGGATTTGGAAAGTAGTCATAACATTCTGGCAAAATAAAATCGCCTAATAACGATATCTGACAGGGATTGGAAATATGAAAACCGTAAATAAACAGAGGTGGAACCATCCAAGTTGTGTAAAATAAGGTAGGAGCCAAAATGACGCTGAAGTTAGCTATGAATTGGAGTCTTTGTTGATATAGATATATTTGTTTTATACAGGCAAAATTCATAAGACCGTTGTAGTAAATGCAAAGAGGGCCACTATTTTTTCTAACGGCATACTGAGTTCCTAGACCACCTGATGAGAGCACAGCGCCAAGCACAAAAACGAATTTTAGTGTTGGAGTAGAGTCGTCATGGGTTAGTATGTGTATTGTTCCTCGGAATATGTAAATTATTATAAAGCAAAGATAAAGCAGCTGCATGCGCTTTAACTTTGCACGTTCTGCTTGGCTTCCTAGCATCATTCTGTTATTCGTGTCCATGTGAACACAAGAGCTTTGGAATAGTTCGGTTTCCTTTAAGGATCTTTTAAAGAAACATTTTGTTGCTGTCAAAAATCTTTTAAAATCCATTTTTAAAAATCCTTTATTAGCTAATTTGATTTTTTGTGGCTTTTTGATGTTTTGGTTAACTGGCAATTAGAATGCAGATATATTAGTGCCTGTAAGAGTTGGGCAACATGGATGAAAATTTTAGTGTAACTATAGTTCTAGAAATCTGGTTTAGAAATAATTTTATAAAAATCTATTGGGTAACGTGATTTGAATAAGTTGAGCTGAACTAAATTGTCTGCTAGTACTACAAACTACAAATATACTGTGCAACAACATTTGTAATATAATTGCTGAAGAACTCAATGTTTGTCGAGCTAAAAGTTTATTGTATAATCCAGAATATTCTTCTAATTAAAAAATAAAATGATTAAATGTTTAAACAATATTGAGATATTATAACATTGGGTTATGTTTAATTTTGTAGAAAGAGATACACGTCGAACGGGACTTTTCATTTAGCTATTTCAAATTCTAACCAAACACTTTTAATTGACTTAATTAATATTGCGTCGAAACAAAATCTATAAGCTTAAATATTTGTCAAAGCAATTGTTTACCCAGACCGTCAAGTACATTGTAATTTCATAGTATCAACTTTGATTTTGGTAGAGTACACAACGTTATGTTTGCAATAATATATACCCAGTATTGTTATGTCAACTCCTACACGAATAAAGAAGCTTACCAATATTGAATTTGTTTTGTAGGTTTGTACAGACGAAAAACACCACAATTAAGTGTGTCGATATTTGTAATTTTATAACTAAATATTATAGTGGTCGAAAAAATATTAATGTCCTAAAGTTTATTTAAGATTACTTACCATATTTGTTATAACCCTATTTGTAAAATTTCACGGAAAGGTTAGAAATTGTAAAATGCTATTTCGATTGAACATTTTTCCTAAATTTGATGTGCCTAACCTAATTTCTACTATAGTGGTAATTTTGACTAGTCTCGCGTTAAACGACTTCCATTGATTGGACCAAGCAAATTCCTAGAAAACAATTTGACTAGTCCTGTTTTAAACAAATTGGATTGACTAATCCTGTTTTCAACCAGCACAAGGTTTACCTAGTATTGTGTTGAAATTTTGCGAGGTGCCAGCTCATGTCAAAAGAAACATTCGTTTTAAGTTTCGTTAACAATGATGAAACCGTTAACGAGATATCGTCTGGACAGACAGACGACTGACGGACATATAACACATGGTATTTGATATTACCTATTACATGATATCCTATTTTCAGTTATTCCAGCAGTTCTCCCCAAATTTGCCGAATTTACAGATTCAAACATATTACGATAGTTCAAAACTTGTATTTTATACAGCGGTTTCAATATATTGCATGTTGTTCTTTTTCATGCGCATTGCGCATCAATCACGTACCTGCTGGAAATGAAAATTTAAATAAAGCAGGCAACATGCCCACATGTAGCAAAGTAGCGAAAGTCGAAGCAATAGATTCGTGCCAGACGTAAATATAAAAAGTAAAATGTAGTATTTTTGAAAACAAAATATCGAAAATTCAAAAAAGTTGAAGCAATAGTTTCGTGCCAGACATAAAATTAAATCGTAAAACGTAGTTTTCTTGACTAACGAAAGACATTGGTAACTTCAAAAAAGTTAAAGTAATAGGTTCGTGCCATCAATAAAATTGAAACGTTAAATATAGTATTCTTGACCAACGAAGGATGTTGATAACTTTAAAAAAGTTAAAGTAATATTTTCGTGCAATCAATAAAATTGACACGTTTAATGTAATATTCTTGACCAACGAAAGACGTTGGTAATTTCAGAAAAGTTAAAAGAATAGTTTCATGCCATCAATAAAATTGAAACGTTAAATGTAGAATTCTTGACCAACGACAGAGGTTGGTAACTTTTAACAAGTTAAAGTAATAGTTTCGCGCCAACAATAAAATTGAAACGTTAAATGTAGTATTCCTGACCAACGAAAGATGTTGGTAAATTTAGTAAAAAGGTTAAAACAATAGTTCTGTTCTGGTTTTATATTTAAAACGTAATACGTAGTATCCTAACTTTGTTATAGTAGTGAGAGAGTTAATGTGACTTATGACCTCATAACGTTTGACCTCTTTGACCTATTGACCTGAGCTTTTGGCCACAGCGGCGCATTAGCATGACACATGTCTATGCCAAGTTTTGTTAGAATCGGTTGAACCGTTTCGGAGATATCGCACGGACCGGCAGACAGACGGACAGACGGACAGACGGACAGACGGACAGACGGACAGACGGACAGACGGACAGACGGACAGACAGACGGACGGACAGGTTTCGCCATCTTAATAAGTAGCTTTCGCTACTTAATAAGTTACGGATTCAGGAAGCGCTCCTACACCACAGTTATTCTTTGCATTTTAAAATCAAAAAAACTGTTCGTTGAATTACAAATCTAACATATGCTGGCACCCTTTGCCTATCCATTTTATGAAACTCGCCTACCTTTAACGAAATTGGCAAACAACTTTGAAAAAACTTAACTGACCATGGGCAATAGCTCCAAATTTGAGCATCCCTTAAAACTAGTTTTGAGCAAGTTATTGGTTGGCTTCCAAGATGCAATACCAGGCAAACCATTGAAACAATTAAACCAGTAGTCCAAACAAGCAAGACATGAAAATGTAACGGAAGAACATCCCCAAATGCAATCATTGCAAATAGCAATGTTATAGCTGCTAAAGCACCAACAAATTGAAATGCGGGCCAAAGGAACTGCTGAAAAACATTGTCAATCAAAATTGCGAAAATTTGAAGTTGACGGTATAAGTGTGCAAGATACAGACGAGTTCTAAAGTTTGGTGAACTTCTTGAAGCTTTGTAGGCCAATCTAAAAGATAAAAACAGAAAAAAAATTTATACTTATTACCACTAAAGATTTGATTGCGGATTCAAAGCACCAAAGCAGCTAGCATTTCTATTTGATTACTTTGGATCATTACCTTAATTGGTATAAGTTGGTTTTAATTTCATTCAAAGCTATAAAAGCAATGGCACTGGTTGCAGCTGCTAAAATTCCATACGCAAAATAGGCAGAAATGTTCAAAAACTCAACCAAAAGTCTTATGACAGTTGAAAATAAGACGCAGAGATCATTTCTGTTTTTATAATTAGAGCTTGGGCAAAGTAGTGCGTGATTTATATGGCTTTGCAAACAAGGAAGAAAATAGCAACGTCCTGGTAGTATAGCCGCAAACAAAATAAATAATCCACTAGGAACTAGTATAACTATTATCAAAATCCAAGTATTTGATTTATGAATATGATTTCGACTTTTCAAAGCGATCATAAATGTTTTTGTGAAAATGCAATTAAAAAGTTGACAAATTTCCAGTTTCTTACAGTGAAATGTTAAAACACACAATATATTTGCAAGATTGCAAATAACTACAAAGCAATTTACAATTCCATTCAGAAAGTGGCATTTGTTTAGGAGTTCAAATGTTGAGTAAGTTTCTACAATTGACTGAAACAGAGACAAGGTAGCTACGGTAAGGCATAGAAAACTGTACAACTTTATGGATTTTTTGACAATCTGAAATGGTCTTGATTTGTGGTATCTATGAAATTTGATTGGCACAATAAACCAAAAAGTGTTTCCAAGGGTGAAAAATATTTCAAGAATTTGTATGACAGCTAGAGATACCATGTTTTACTGGATTCCAACTAAGCTATTAAAGACATTAAAATTTTCGCGGCTTACGCTTCGTAGTTTTTTTGTGTACTGAACTATAAATTAGTATTTTTTTATTTTTTAAGTTATTGAATTATTAGAAAAGCATGATCAGCAAATATTAAGTATGGTGCAAACAATATATTAGTACTTTGGTTGCGATTGCTGGTTAGTGGCAAATATTGAAATAGTTATGCCTAGTATATCATTTACTTGATTGTTAAGCAAACAATATTCAAATGCTTTCTGCTTTATGGAAGACCAAAATTTAATTTAAATTTAATTTGCCTTTCTGAAGTATTATACCAATATAATATTTTTTGATTTCGACCTACACCCACGTTATATTGATTTAGCGGCTTATATCATGTGATAAAAAGTATGGTCAAACTCAAATACAATACTCAAATACAAAAATCATACGAAATATTCCGTGCATAGTGTACGTATGTAACTGAAATTCGACATTGAAGGGATATTTTATTATCAAAAGCAAATAAATTCAAATAATTGGTTGCAATTATTTGAAATAATTGCAACCAATTAAAGTTACATATAATAAAAGCAAATAAGTCTCACTTTTTACTTAACACAATGAAATCGACATCGTGGGAGTTATAGAAATATTATGTTTGCCTCTCTTCGTTTGTAAGTTGCAAAGTTTCTTTCTTTTTTTTCTGAAAAAAGTATAATCTTTAAAGAGTTGTTTGAAAGACAAAATATATGGAGCATAGTTCACAGTAATAAACAGCACAATATGCTTGGCTTGTGTTTTGAAACTTTGTTCCTAATTTGGACATACATTTGGCTGTTTGGACACATGTGATGTCAATAATAAACCGTTACTGACTTGTGAGATTTAAATAGTTGCGTTGTCGAAAACGTCTGGAAAACTAACTCTGGAACTCTCAGTTTACCGCATGCTTAATTATGAATATTTATGAAGCTGAGCATTTCATTAATTTATTCAATTAAAAGTTTTATTAGGTGGTATACACAAAAACATTTATAAACAAATCAATTTAAGAATTTGCAAATTCCGGAAAATTTCCTTTTGTAATCTTGTAATACGGATAGGCAGTTTGGCTTTGTAATGGCCTAACGCTTTCCAGTTCTTTTGCCAACTTTTTCAATTCTTGCCGCTTTACTGTTTTAGTCATATTTGCAGAACCATTCTGTACAGTTTCCGGATTTTTTTTAAACCATACGAACAATGCGTCTTCTGCAAGACGTACAAATTACACAAGAATTCTTCAGACATTTCTTGCAACACCGACACAAATGGTGTTTCTACTTACATGCTCAATAAGAATGGGAAATACAAATGCTGCGATTGCAATTTGAACGCCAGGAACTAACACCATGTTTGTGTGATTAATGGACACATAAGCACCAACAGTGCTTAAGCCCAAGCACATTGCATGATATAATGCAAATGCCGTGTTACCCACAATTTCATTAAAACTTGACAGTAGATACTGCTGTGTTCGATAAAACTGAAATTCTTCTTTGATTGTCATTTCATTGCCAATTGTGCATACTATTTTGCTTTTCCTAACTTTCTGTCGTAAATTAAGTTTTCGGGGTTAAGCAGTGTAAACCAATAAACGCACCTTCCCACATTATTGTATCTTATCTATCCATAATTACCAAACTTTGGTATTCCCAAATATTTAAGATTTTGTGCGTTTAATTATTCCAACAAAGTCGAATCGTGAAATAATTAAAAAAAATTAGCGAAAAGAGTCACGAATAGAGGCGTGTCACCATAAAACAAAAATTTGATTTATCTGAGTAGTAAAACTGGAAGAAAAAAGGTTGCAAAATAGAAGTTTTAGCCATTCTTTTGTATAGTCTATGTAAAGCCTATTATTCTGTTTGAACTAATGGATTTAATTTTTGTATTATCTTTAAGCTTCAGTGAAGAACTACACCTTTTAAGGTATATAAAGCTACAGATCAACATTAGCATTAGCAAATTAAAACCTAGCTTGATCAGTTCTGAATTTGTTGAATTGTATTATCTTAAGCTAGTTTTCAATTATGTTAAGTAGTCTGAACATATTTAATTGCAGTAAAGCAGTACTTGGCACGTGCATAGATTTTATATTCCATCCCACGTAATTTTCAAGCAAGCAAGCAGGACACACCTTAAATTCAGTTTAGAACCAAGCCGTTGTACGTATCGTCACCATATTGTCCAAAAGCTTCTAAAATATCTACAAGAATTCGGAAAACTGCAAATTTATTCACCAAGTAAACCACAATTTTTTATAAAGGTAAAGTTAAACAATACTGTAGAATTACATTTTTGGCTTATTGTAAATTCATAACTATCAACTTTAATCATTTAAATACATTTTTAGCTACCTAGGAATTTAAAACTGTCAGCTATTCAACTGTATTCAACTACTGTAAAATATTTTTATTTCACTACAGCTCCAACATTCGTAAATACTGCGCAGTTGTGTGTTTGAAAACGTATCAGAATAGCACCTTTTTATTACAGAAATATTACAAAATTCGAACAATATTACAATGTTTGACAAAATAAGTATTAAACATACGAGAAATATCATTTTCTACGTTATTTTGTTGAGTTTCTGGTTACATGAAGAAACGTGCTTTGGTTTGGTAACGTTGCCAGCGCAACCCAGCACTGTCTACGACTTACATGTTGTTACTTCCACAAATTGGGAAAATTTCAATTCAAAATATGTACAGTATTCCGAAGGGAACGATTCGTCTTATTTCCGGAGCACATACACAATCTACAATTCCAACATGACTTCTTGGAAGCTACCCGAAAATGGAACCAGTATTTTGATTTCCGATGGCTACCTAAGATTTTCAAGCAAACATTTTGGAAGCTTTTGTACTATGTTTGCACTATACTTGGAAACATTTGAAGAAATCGTTGACACTATAAGCAACTCGGGATATGGAACATCGATTGAAGTATTGTTTTATATATTTGTGTTGCAAACCAAAATACTAAGAGACTTTCACAACTTACGAAAATCTGAAGTGGAACCATTTAACACAAACTTATTGTTTTTTGATGGTGATCCAACCCGGGTAATGTTGTTTTGCTTTTTTTGTCCAAACAAAAGTTTTTACGTTTACCACTTGACAAATCTAACAGCAGCAAGTGATATTGTGTGGTTTCATAAGTTTAGGCTAAATGGAAACGGTTATGGACAACACGTTACTTTTGTGTCAGATTCCTTTGTTCCACTTAAAAAGTACAGCAAATGTCTAAATTTGTTTCGAATTGGAGATAGATCCCTAAAAGTTTTTAGAGAACTTTTAGCTAGTTGTGATAATCTGAATGTTGTACAGCTTGCTCCAATTCAATACGTATATAACTTTACAGTGACCTTACAAAACTCACAGGAAAAACCTGTAGAGTATTCCGAGTGGTTTTTGCAAATTAAAATTGCCGAAAGCATTTTTCAAAGCATACCTAACGAATTTGTAAACAAAAGAAACATTCTATACATGGGTCGCGCTGAAAGTGATTTTAAAGTTGTAACCTGCGTATCAAAATATGACGCAACACAATTTGAATTTACGTTTACGTCTTGTATTTCATCTTATTTTTTACTTGTTTTACTTTGCGTGTGCGTCTTAGTGGGAAAGATTGAAAACAATATTTGGAAAGCGGTTGATATACTTTGGCTAGTAGTTGGTGTTGCAGTTCATTTAAAACATCGACAAACTATACTGTGTGCAATTGCAATTCCTTTTCTAATAATAAGTACAGCATATCAAAGTTTTATTTCGTCTGAGGCTCTAAGTTTCACACCCTTTCCTACAGCACAAAAATTGCTTAGCAAAATGGGATATAAATTGGCTCTGACTAAAGCAGCTTCGTTTGTGTCTTTTCTACCTAATGTTTTGCCCCCGGAAATTTCTATCGCCGCTGGGCGTAATCTTGGTGGTGTAAATTTGTCAAGGGTGTTTAAAATTGAAAAAGATTTGGATGGCCAGATGTTCAATTTGTCTGTATTTTTGAATTATATGGAACATCGTAAGCTCTTTGTATCAGCGGCAGGACTTGGGGAATTTGGTGATGGTTTATACCAGCTTATGGGAAAACATACTTGGATAACTGAGAATAAACTGCTTTGTAAAGGGTTCGATGCTCAAAAGGAAAGCAAACTGGTAATTGCTTTGAGCGTTCGCCTTTACGGCTACCTTTCCAAACATGTATATGACTGGATAATTCGGGCAGAAGAGTCTGGAATAAGAACAAAGTTTGAGCGGTTAGCAACAGTAGTCAAGTTTAAGCACTTTAAAGGCATTTCAAGGATTGTACCTCTGAATCGATACAAACCAGCGGAAAAGATTGAGCTGAAGTCACCCCTTGGTGTTTCCATACTAGCAGTTTGTCTCATTGATCTTTTGATATTATTTCTGTGTATTGTATATTGGCGTGCAGAGTATATGCAAACTTTTTATAAACGCATTGCTGTTTACGTTAAAATATGTTCAGCTAGATTGAAAGATAAGCTACAGTTGGATGCAAAATCTGACAGTAAGGTTATCCGGGTTATGGTGGTAACTCAAAATTAGGGGAACAGGACCCAGTTCCCCTGGACAACTCGCCCACAACAATTTTCCCTGGACAAAATTTCCCTGGTTGTTTTTTCCTGCTGACATTTTCCCCCGACACACTTTTCCTCAAAACGGACATATTTACCCCGACAAACTTTTCCCCAAACCGGACATTTTTTCCTCGTCCTATTATTCCCCGACATTTTTTTCCCAAATAGCACATTCCGGAACAGCCTATTGATATTAAGGGAAACGACCAGGTAGAAAAAGTCTACGTCATAGCCCATGTAACAATAAAGCAAATACCACAGAATATTAGCAATGCAGTCTTAACATATTTAAATTGAATGCTCATACAACATTTCATTTAATTCTAAGTACAAACTTGGATGTGTTTTAATTTGATAGCTGATTTTGTATATTTATTCATTTTCAAAAATCCAAAAACACTTTATTTTTTAAACAAGGAAAAACTTGTCAGGGAAAAATGTGTCTGAGAAAATATTTGAGTAGGGAAAATTTCGCTGAATTGGCAAATAAAGTCAGGGGAAAATTGTCAAGGGAAAATTTAACCAGGGAAAATAGCCCGGGGATGAGTTGTCCGGGGGAATTAAGTCACCAACCCCAAAATTAGCGTGTATATTGATGTAAGCTTGTGAAGCTGAACGACTTTATCCTATTGTATGACTGAAGACGTAGGTTAAAAAATCTACAAATTACCTTTTTCTTGAGTGCAGTGAACGAGAAAGTAAACATCGTTGCTTATGATGTAAACTTCTACTGCCATATTACGACCGACGTATATTGCGAGAATTTTCATAAATCAACTAGGCTGCCGTTTTATAAGGACCACATTCAAGTTCTTGCAAGCCTTGGACCCTCTTGTAATTTTTGAATCATATTTTCGCACCATGCGCACCCGAATCTAAAGTATGCGTGGGTTATATATTTTATGTAGGCGTGTAAAATGACACGTCGGGTCGCTGACTACAGAATTTGAATTTCTGCAAATTTATTTTAAAACTTTAAAAATAAAAATGCAGCAATTGAAAATTTATCAAATCACAATGCCAAATTTAATATAAAACACAAAAAAGTGTAACGACGCCGCTGTTATATATAAGCTGTACTCATTTAAAACATTGTAATCAATTTTAAAAAGTTTGAGATGAAACTTTTCTGTATACAACATTGTGTATTCAAAATATTTAAAGTGTGTGGGGCGATTCAGAAAACTTTTAGAAGTTGATGACTCAAAGAAGGAACGGCCTTTGGATAATGGTTTTGCTTTTCAAAACAAAACAACAGTAATACGCAAGCAAAAGGAAATCCTAAAATAAAATTGTTTTGCAATTTGCAATTTGCTTTTGACAAGACGCTGAGTACTAAAAGTCTCCTTTTTGTCGATGTCTACTAATTGCAGAATTGCAATCACGTAGGTGGTGCAAGTGCTCACCATCTGAATCAATAGTAAGAAACATAGGTCCTAAGTATAAAAAATATTAAAACAAAAACAAGTTTGTTTTAGGTTGAAATTACCGAAACAATAAAAGTCGATTTACTGCAATCACGTTGGCAAACCGAAATTTCAAGGTCTTTATTGTTAACACATTAACACACATATCTCTCTGTGGAACATCACAGAGTCTTGTAGTTTTTTGCTCATAAACTTACACATCCGGTCACTTTCTTAATCAACCAGTTAGGGGTCGGCTCGTTTTGATGACCGGGGGCTTTTCTGGAGTTTTGACTCGACTGTTTGAAAAGAAATGAGCAGCGGCGACGTTCACGTTCACATTTGACTTCATGCATAATTTACTATCCTCAATCCAATGCGGATCGGTAACAGGTACATATGCAATGCACTCCACCTACTTTGGTTTCTTTGCACACAATAATATTTATTAGCTGAATGTCCAAACGTAATGTAACAACAGAATTGTTTCAACAGCGCAGCTTACAGCTCCAACAACTGCTAAAAATATGCAGCTAAAGTAAGAAATCAAACGCCATGTACTATTGTCAGTTAGTATAGTACAAACGCGTGAAAGTATTGTTTAATTGCACTGGAAAATGTGGCATGTACAAGAACATTTTTTTCTGAAGTTTTAAAGCAAGTACGTATGTATAATTAATCATTTTGATGAACTGCTGTGTACCAAAGCAACAACCAAAATCGTACAAACAAGGCTTGGTGGTGCGCTGCTATTAAATGAAATACTGAATACTGTTCAACGTCTTGGTTGGTTGGTTTTGTTTCTAGAGCCTTTTATGGTCGACAAAGTTACCTACTGACTAATAGGTTACCACTCGTTGTTTATTTGATTCCTTTAACCGCTTTAATTGTAATAATAGTTTTTGTACATCATAACAGGCTTGGCGACCAAATTATATTGGCTTCCAATAACCAACCGTGATAGCAAACTCAAAAAATTGGGGTAATTTACAGGGTATCAATTATAAAGGAAATTTGAAATATTTTTTGACAATCATATTATACAAATTTGTTTTACGGCAACACTTAATGAGCAACTATGCTGTAAAAATAAACGAAAATATTTGGTAACTTCATACCAACTCAAAAATAACCCAAAATTGCCATGTCAAACATTACAATGCAATTACGGAAGAAATGAGAAAATCCCAAATTATCTGATTAACTTAGCAAATCTTTCCACCGACCAAACCCACATATGTGTTTAAATAATTAAATAATATAATATTAATAGTTCTTGCTTATGGACAAACTGCCGCGCACAAACATTCAGATTATACTTTTGGCAAGCAACGTGTCGACACACAAACTGACTAAACCTACAGTGTGCTGGTTATGAGACATATAAGAAGTCCATTTTTGTTTAATTTTTTAAATATATGCTACCGGAATCCCTTTAACAGTACACATGGTCTTTAGTGCATGGCAACATGAGAGGACTGAGTTCAGTAGAACGTGCAAGCGTCAAAACATTTTCATGGCTAACCAAGTATTTGAAACGTTAGAAGTTTAAAATAATTAAATTCAGGTCAACTACTTAGATCTGTTCATTTTAAACATAATTGAGTGTTACTAATAGACCAAGTCGACGCCAGCAAAGTAAAACATAATCAAACAAATTAGATAATTAATTAGATAAACAAACCGAAGTTTTGTATTATTTTGATATGATTAATTAACTAGAAGTATTTAGTATTTTTTAACCTTACTACATTTTTATTCTTCCCAGTTTTTGTGACATTGAATGGTATATTTCCTTTTTCTGATAATTAATAAGCTTGGTTCTTATGTTGTTTCGTAGTTTACAAATATTTAGTCCACAATTTTTAATTATTTGTAGAAGCTGTTCTTTCCGTATTTTATTAATAGCTTCTGTAATGAAAACAAATATTCCAACACCAAGTCCATATAAGAGAACAACAAATATCACCAGAATGTTTCCCGTCATTGTGGGTTTCTCCGGTTGCTTTTTCACATTCCCAGGAACCCTTTGAAGTTCACCTATATCCTTATCCCACCATTCAAATATGTGTGAGGCTTGCATAGATCGTATCCGTGTCACAATATAGGGCGGAAGAATTCTTTCTAATCTATAAACATAGTATCCTGGGAAAAATGTTTCGTTTCCAATATTAAAGGTCAAAGACTTTTGATTTAATTTTTTCAAGTACTGATGCGCCACATAGTATGGCAGTACAATAGCTGATTTGTTACAATCTGTTAGTTCCTTTAACAGAATTTGTTGCTCTGTTTCCAGTAAAGTCGTTCCAAAATTTCTAATAACTGGCATAAATTTATGATATTGACTAAAAATAGTGGAAACTTTAACTGGATCTAACTCAACTGCTTGCATTTTATCTATTACAGCAGGAAGGTTGCGATGTAGGGCAGCTAGACTTTGAATTGAAATTTCAAGCAGATTATCAGCGTGCATTCTGTAAACCTCGTCGTATACCGTCATAAAATAATTTGTAGAGCTTCTGTGAATATAGTGGGATTTATTGTGTGGGATGGACTTCTTTGTCTGTTCTCCAAAAAAGTAATATACTTTCTTAATTTTTGACACAAACGAAAAATTTCCATCAACTAATTGTTTAAACGTGTCGTACGCTAACGGTGTTCGTGGAATTACCATTCGATACACGTTATCGCTTTTATACGCATTATTTAGTACTATTGCCACTAATGCATAAGCGCCTAAAACTAATCGAATTGCAGTTTGCTTAAGCAAAATCTTTCTGCATGAATTATTCAATCCAACTACTATACGAAAACTTGTGTCCATATCTCGTAGTATCTTGCAAGCTATAATGACCTTAGATTTTCCCAAAAATGACGGCAAGAGCGATAAAACTAACAGAAATATCAGTAAAGTAAACCAAACGGGGGGATCAAATACACTTATTAGGTCCCAAAATGGTAGAATTGGCAGACCGCGGTCTCCACAGCTTAAAATTTTGAAGGACTCCATAATGCTGGGTACAGAAATTCCGTCCTCTTCCAAGGTGCGACGGTATCCCATGTGCTCAAATGTGGCATCAAACTTCTTCGAAATCAATAAGGAATCATTTTGTACATTTGTTAAAGGAATCTTTCTGCCATTTGTGCAAACATATTTTGATTTTCCTCCGGTGGCTATAATAAAGTATGAAAAGTTTCCAAATATTGACAACCATGCTTCAGCATGTGCACTCGAGACACGATACCAAGCTTTCAAATTTGTATCACGAGCGTTTTTAATCAATTGCATTCTAGAAGGACAGCTGGATAACGTTGGGTTAAAAATTAAATCTTGATCAATAAACAACTCCATGTCCTCAAGTATTTCCCCTATTAGAATTGAATTACCGGCCTTTGGGCAGCTAAAACTCAAAGGACTGATATCTAAAGCAAGCAATTCAGATTTTGTAATCGAGGTTAATGCAAGTTTTTCAACACAAAAGTCTTGGCACATGCAAGTATGCTCAATATTTAGGTGAAATTGGTTACTGCGTTTGTAGCTTGTGGATGACTTGAGAAACGCATGTAAGACTATTACAAAGTTGCGTCCTTTGGTGTACGAATAGTAGACTTGTTCTTGCATTTCAACGTATACAGGTATAGGCAATGCTATTTTGTCAGTAACAAACACAACAATATCTGGTTTGTTTGAATGTGGGAAAACAGAATATTTGCGCTGAAATGCCTTTGGAAACATAAGAGTCATTCTGTAATTAAACCCTATTCTAAACTTGCGTTCTTCGTTTTTTAACGGAAAGTATACGAATAGTTGTGCAATACCACTCCATGGCTTTGAAGTGCTACTAACCTGAAGTAGGTTAAGTTGCACGCATTCTACAACAGTTGAACCAAGCCAAAATTCACAACCAGGCAGGCTTGTGCTTTTTTGTTTGTATTTTGTATCTCTTCTTGGTTTCCAAACAACTTTAAAGGTTTGGTTTGTACCAGGAGCTATCCAGGCCTCCAGTGTTTTACCATTTATTTTTGCCAAGCCAGTTGTGTATCTACGTACAACAGCAGGGTGCATAGTTTCTATCAAATCGACACCCAGAAAGTTATCTATTACGATCAAGTATTTTAGGCGACCAAGAATGGACACAATTTCTTGCAAGTCAACTGAACTTGAAGGGGAAGCTGAAGGAACAAAATCTACATTTGGGTTAAAGCTATTTAAATAGTTGTCGGTGTACAGAATATTTACACAAACAATAGTAATACATTGTAAAGAAAACCACATAAAAACCAGCTGTATGATTGTAATAAAATTCATAGTGTACTTGGTAAAATTTAATAGAGTAGCTTGAAAATGTAGGGAATAAATTGACTGGTGTAAGTTGTTTGTTACTTCTACTTGCCACTGTCCCACTGTGTCTAGGATTATCGGAAAATAAAATGCTAAATATTGAATATCTTTTAAAAATCAATTTTAAAAATAGAAAAGCATTTTCGTGCTTCTTTAAATCTTCTTCTGTTAAGAACACAATATAGAAACAGGATAAAATATTTTAATAAAGTTCATGCTGTATCTGTGATTAAAAGAAAAGCAATATTGTTGTTTGGCATTAAGTAGACCAGCATTGTCTGGCTGTTGATTGTTTCAGCGCATGGAGTTATTGAAAAATAAATGATAAGATATTGATTGTTTTTTGGAACTCAATTTTGAAAACAGATAAGCATATTCTTCAAAACCTTTTCGTGTTTCTTTCTTATCATTTGGGATTTGGCTGTAGATTTTTAACTAACGAAATACCTGAGCTTGAACATTTTGCCAACCTAATAATATAACAGCTAAATCGTTATAAAAAGAAAAAGAAGAATGTAGGCGACTTGTTTGCCAAAACACTATGTGCCGAGAAAATTTTGGGTCACGTATTTGCAGTTTAATTTATTAATTTACGTATGTGATATTTGATTTTTACTTTTACCTAGCTTAGCTTAGAACTAGCATATGTTAAACAGTAGTTTCAAGAAATAGGGAACAAGTCCTGATCCTGGTGTTGTGTCAGTAAAGTAACCTAATAGTTAACATCAGTTCAAGGGAGCCAATTTACCCTTGTCTAGAGCGTATTTAACCTATCTTGGTTTGCCAATTGGTTGCCAATTGCAATATACCTTTATATTGATGATTAAACAAGCGAGCAAAATTATTGTCACAAAATAAAACTAGCAGATACAAATCGAAATCCTGAATTGATAAAAACAATTTAATATGACATGCATAAATAGTATACGTTTAATTACATGTATTGCAATATGACAGATTTAAAGGTTTAGCTTTGTTGGTATTTAACGCTGTGTATTTAAACTTACGCATAAAGTACACAAATATAACATAAAGCTAACAGATCCAAAGGAAAAAAACATATTCCGGAAAACAGTTGCAACGTTTTATATTTTCAGTTGCATTGACATTGGACTTATCAATTAGCTCCTTGCGACAGGCAACAGGACGAAAGTCAACTGTTGAGTTATCTGCGTTACGAAACTATTGGAATCGCCAGAAGCACCTAAAAGCCAAAATGCAAAACGTTCAACTTCCTTGTCCATTTTGTATGCATGTTTGTTTGTATTTATCCGAAGATTATTTACCCAGCACGATTTTCTTCCGGTAGTTGCCAACACTCGCCTTCACTTTTTTTATCCGGCAAAAAGTTGATGCATTACCACAGTGTCATTGTCATAGAAACTGTCATGTCAAAAACGATTTGAGAAATATGTATTTAATGATAATAAAACAAATTAAGTGTTTCTAGACAGCCAATAATATGTAATAATAGAATTACGAAATATTTCATTCTATTGCTTCTAGGGCAAACCCTGCAAATATCTATGTCATTATTCTCCATCGGTGCATCACTTTTATATGGTTTAGACATTATAGTGGGACAACAATATATTGAACTGGTAATGTTATAGGAGAAACTAGAAGGAAGTTTACTTTCTTTGAAAAAGAGTCTTCTAGATTTTATTTCTTCTGTCGTGCATGTCAACTACAAATAAAGTTTGTTCAAGTAATCATTATGTCATCAATTAAATTGTTTTTATTGCTTGTTTTTTTAAACGCTTGTTTCATTTTAGCATTGAGAATTCCAGTTAGATTGCAAATAAAAAACAATCATTTTAATCTGGCCTTGACAAAAATTTCAGTTTGTTTTGAAATGAGCACAAACCCACCGTAGGTACCACATATTTTGTAATTCTGGGAAAAAGCTAATCTTCAAAGCTTCAAAGGAGATATCGTCCAAAAACATTTGCAGAATTATTATGGAAGAAATACAGATATTCTCAAACTCTAAAAGACAACTGCTTTCAAATCCGGCAACTTTCCGTTTCAAAAACATGTCATTTTTTCCAAAAACTTTAATACTTGAGTATATTTGAATACAAATTTGGAATCTCCTGAAACATTTTAGGCATCCTTTGGAGCCCCCTGGAACACTTTATACATTCTTTGAAAACCCTTGTAACGATTCAATGTCACCTTTATTGCAGTGTACGTTTTAACATGTAAAATTCATCAACTTTTGTAGCAAGTTCTTAATACTACATAAATGGCAGTATTTTGGTTAATGGTTTCAAAAGGTAGCCGTTAAACTACTGACCCCATCAAGAAAGTCCGGCGTGATATTGACATGACAAATCGATCGATGAAAACTACTTTTGAAAATGCCTAACGGTTCTCAAGAAATCGTACTCTTACCGTTTTGCTTCGCGCAGCCTAATAATTCATAAATACTTGTTCAGTAACAACGTGCCATTTATAATTGTTATAGATGGTACAACTTTGCTACTTCATAGATACTTATAGTTGCATTTAGTTGCATAGAGTTTTTGATTGTTATATAATTGGGAGAAAATTTCAAAATAACCCAATCTATCAGCACCCGAGAATCTGCTATCGATTCGAGAATATGAGTTACTATAAAGCAAGAATTATCTGCTATATTCTACATACCTGGCAAAGACTTGATGCATCCAGAAACCTAGTGACGCAAAACATGTTATATGAATTTTTTTTACCGAATATAATGACTATATATAGGCTTACAAAAAATGATGCAAGTATAGAATGGCACTGGAGTGGGAATATTTCAATTCATGCATATGCGCAATTATGTACAACTAACAATTATTAACCAAGCCGGCACGTTTTTAAGTTTTTATTTGTAGCCGTAGCTGCGGTTAACTATGCATTTGGTTTTACAATGCTTTATATTAATTCAGCTTTGTTTCTAGTTAGCTTCAACAGTTTATTGAAAACCATTCTTACGTATTAAAGAATAGGGGACAAAGAACGCCACAAAAGTTCTCAACACTGACAATCATATTACTTAATTGGGTACTGGGTAGTTCGTGTGTTTCTTATATTTTAACAAATGCAGACTAAATACCCCTTTATGGACAATAACCGAATTTAAATTGTTTTCATAATTTTAACAAGTTTTTTTTACTTGAATGCAAATGCAAAAGGTTTGTTTGAAACAGATAAATTGAACATTTCGAAACTGGAATTTCTGTCATTTTAAGCCATTAGCTCAGTAGAACCCCGGAAATGAGTTGGCGTTATAAAAACTTTGATACGTCTACTGATAACAATACAGTAGAAAAAAATTGTGTTAACACGTTAGAAAACACGCTATGTAATTGTTTGGTTGGTATTGCAAAAATTATATATTACTTATTAGCCCAACAGTAAGAACGATATAATGTGTTGCTATTGTGTTAAAGTTGTTGAAAACTTGTATTGTTCTTCCCAACATTAAGACTACTAACTTCCTTTGTATTTTAACGTGATAATACAGTTGCGAATACTTTTTGTATAATGAATGTCCAAAGTGAATTACATATTAAAATTATCCGTATTAGCAAAGTATTCAGTTAATAGGATTAGTACAGGGTAGCTATTCAAAATAAGTTTTTAAAGCAAAAAATGTCAATGGAAAAATTCATAAGAATTTTATCAATTTTAAAATATTGTCAACTCATTTATTCATTGGATATTTTATCTGAAATTCCACTGCTAACTCACATTATCACTGAAACGCCACCCAACGAACAGGATAGTTCAAATTACAGAGATACTTTAAGCAACACTTTTTACAGTGCTGGGATTACATCAACTACAGTTCATCAGATAAATGAAACGTTTTTCAGTTCTGAACAGTACCTTGAGGAATACGAAAACTTTGATGGGTTTCACTTTTCCCAAAACACTGGATACTTTTGGTTTGTCAGTCGATACCTGAAACGAAAAACAGTTTTGATAATTTTAAATACCGTCACCAAAAATGGAACTGCTGTAGCCATTAAGGGTTCCGGTTACCGGTATTCAGACTATGCAGTTTTTCTAAAACTTCTTGAGTTTGACCCTAATGATGCCTCAATGGACACTGATTTTGATAGTTTTTCAGTGCAGCCAATAATCTATTTTCTGAAAACTGATTCCTATCGTTGTCTAAACAGGACTATTACTACTTCGCTTGTGTCTCTGTTAAATGGTTTTGAAATCAAGTGCATCAAATCATCCACACAGTCAATCGGATTATGGTATCCTAGTGGTGTTGAAAACAAGCTTGGTATTCAAGCCATAATTTCCGGTTTTTGTAGTGAAGGCCATACAGTTGCTAACTACAAGCGTTTACATGTTTGCGTCAACGGGTACTATGCAGGTACAATGATTGCTGCCAAGCTACTGAATGTAACATTTAATGTTGAACGTGCTATATCGGATCGAGACACAGATTCAGCTTAGTTAATTATTTATTGGTTGCCAGTATTTCAATTGACTGTACCAAATTATCAATTGGCTTATAGTAGCAAACTGAAGTATGTAATTAAAGTTGATGCGGTTGTTATGTACTGCAATTACATGGAAGAATCAGTAACAACTGGCTGGAATCAGTATTTAAGAATTTTTGACAAAAGCACTTGGCAACTATGTGTTGTTACAATGATAGCACTTGGTTTAATGTACGAAAAGTTTGCTAAAGCTTTTGATTTTGTGCTGATTTTTATTGGTCAGCCGTCTAGTCAGAAAGATTTACGATGCATTAGCTTTGCTATTTTATTACCCGTGTCATTTTTAAGTTTTATATACTCGGCCGAATTTTCAACCGATTGTCTTCATATTAGGAAACCGCCTACGTTATCAGAATTAGCTGAGCTGAGATATAAATTTCATGTTAATCCAGCTACGTATAGAACACTATTGGGTGAAGCGTTTGAGCCATTTAAAAAACCAATTACCTCAGCGTTTCAAGTTAGAAATTTTTCGGATTTATTAACAGTTACTTCACAAAGTTTTCGAACGTTTCCAGAATTGGCAACTAATCGTGCACTGGGAATTGCTACTAAGAACAACGATCTTTTTGCTTCAATTCCTTTCCTGTTTCAAATTCTCATACCAGAAGGAAAGGCAATCGTCAACAACAATATTTTATGTAGCTCAGTTCAATTCCCAGATGAAGTAAATATTGCCAGCAGACTTGGTTACTTGACATGGGGAAGACACTCAACAAAGTTGAATAGAATATATTCACAGTTGGAAGCTGGTGGAGTGATTTCGAAACTTCATAGAATGATTACTACACATTGGCAAAACGGCAGATCAAACAATCAGACGTGGACTCCAGTTCGAGAAGCAATGAAAATTCCAGCATCAATAAAATTAACATCTGCGTTGGGTTTTGCAATATTTGGACAATACGTTACAGTATTGTTGATATGTGTTTACTTTACAGTATATTATTTCTACAAGAAGCACTTTGTGCTTTGATTTTTTAAGACAAACATTAAAACAAAATGCCGTGTTTTATTCAGTTTGCATACACTCGACTAATGTTTGGTGTATAATTTAATATTGACAACAAAAACACATTCTTTAAACTACAGGAGAAAGTGTAGTTTTGAGGATATAAGACGAGATTGCCCGTGGTAAGACCTAATCACATAAGATCGTTGCCTCAAAAGACCGTAAACAAAAGACCTTGTCCGCAAAATGTCGTCACCGCAAAAGACCAATACTAAAAATGTCGTTGCTATAAATAACATAAGATAAAAAATGTATTTATTGCATTAAATGTTTTTATCTCGTTTATGTAATATGCTCGATGTATCCTAAATGTCATTAACAAAGCGTATATAGAATAATATTAAAATTTTTACAAAAAAGCTTGAACAACAAATGTAACAAATACGTTAACATAGCTAATGCTCCAGAAGTGTTAATAAATAGGAACTGAATATTTAGTTTCTATCGTTTAATCTTTATGCTTCCGTTTTTAGCATTGTTTATATCAATTGTTGAGTGGAGTCTTGCCTCTATCTAAAACAGGACGACAAACCATTGTCACTTCGCCAATTTATAAGTTTTATGAATGAAATAATGTTGATATATTGGACATTTCTTATCACAATGCGACCAGTTTCATAAGTATCCAGACAGTACTTTGGGGGAAACACCATTTTTTGTAACGCCAGTTTTGTTATGCCAAGTGCAGCAAATTTCAAAATTTTACTTGGTATCAATGTAGTTTTGAATACTTGTGCATACAAATCCTAAACATTATCGTAAATCGTACTACCTAGCCTTAATAAATCTGATGAATTTTCTTAGTGAAGTATGGACCATTTTCTCATAGGCAGGACTACCTTAAAGAACTAGCAATTTATACAAACAATGCTAGAAAACGGAAGCATAAAAATAGAAGATTAACTAGAGCTCTGCACCTGCATCGAGGATTCAACCTGACCTCCGCAGTAGTGGAGAACGAGCCAGACGTTTTTTCTGCTGATTTCCTTCGTGGACGGTACTACAACCTCATCCATTATACACATGGACCACTATGCCTTGATGGAGAGCGTAAAGGACTGCAATGTTTACGCGCTACATTGCGTTGTTTATTGAGGACTACTGTCGCTGAACAAAGTAAGAAGCAGAGAGGAAAGAGAAGACAGGAAAATTTCAGACGCTTCGCCAAGCGATCTGATTGGCCAGAGGCTCGAGAGCAGCAAGGAAGACGGCGTGCAAGGAGGGGACTTCAAACTTGGTCGCCGTCGCGAGGAGAACTACGACTAGTTAGTAGGGAGAGATAGTCATTGTGGTTTGAGCTGGCGAGCAGTGAACACTGCGCTCAGCATTAGTCTGAAGATTTTGTCAGAGCTAGGATTTTGAGAGCTTTGTTAATCTTTGAAAATTGTTAAAAGTTAAAAGTAAATCTGTCGTTAAATAAAGGGGTGACGTAGTTATCAAAGTAAACTTCCGTGTCTTTGTCCGGGTCAATTATTTCACCTAGTTAGTGTCCATTTCCTTTAATTTGAGCTATTTCGACGTGGCAATTAGGGCTTGGCGTAGCCTACGCCGCGTAGAAATCAATCAATGGTTGAAGCAGGGGTCACGTAGCTAGCGTTTAGGGCGCCAAAAGTACCATCTTATCAAGGGAAACTTTGGATAAGAACAGGGATAACCTTTAGGGTCTGAAATATATTTCGTGTAACAACAACTACAATGTTAATGCCTCCATATTGGAGGAGATTGACTAAGGCCTTCAAATCTAGAATTGAAATACGTTTTGAATGTATACTAAGTTTTAGAAAGATTGTGATGAAAACTTAATATTTTATGTATATACATAATGCTATCAAATCTTGACTATGTTACACTTCTATGTTTCAAGTTTTGAAACTAAATCTTGCAACCTTTGGCATGTAAGACAAGCACAGGCACTATCAAAGTTAAAATTTAAATAAATTTAACCTGCTAAAATCACAGCAAGGAATACAGGTGGTATATATAAAAATGAAATGATAAGAAAGGTTTTGCTCTTAAATGTTGTTGCTATGCACAAACGAACACCTATGGTGGATATTGACGTAAGTAATCTACTGTAAAAACGTCAATCCTGACAAGAGTTGTGTGTTGTAATTACAAGGCTTTTGATTATGTAATGTGGCCATACTGTGATGATGTTCATGATGTTAAGTTTTAGTTACTGACCTTTGATTGATTGACAAATGATTGACGATAGCAATATATTGAAATATGATTGACGTAATTAGCAACTTTGCGTCCACATCATTTCAACCGTAAAGCCACGCCGAGTACAAATTTATTTCTGTCGACTTATCTCTTCATCATATTTTTGCGTTGGATAATTGACAGTACATATAAGCTATTTTTAATGATGCAAATTAAAAATTATAAAAGAAAATCTCAGCAAAAGTAAGTATAAAAGCCAGCGTTAGATATAAGAAAATTTCATTAAATGTGTTGAGCTCAGAAAGTCAGATATCGAATTTGCTTTTGAATCTGCATTTTGCAAAAATGTATACATTAATTATATTTATGGTGAGTGCCTATCTCGTGGCGGCAAACCATTTGCCAGAGGCTTCTATAGAGACAGTACATCTAGAAAATGGTAAAACAAATGTAAATAAAAATCGTTCTAGGTTTTAATAAAAACAGCAATTTAATTCTGAGTTGTTAATTTTTCAATTTAGACCCAAATGTTACTTGCGTCATCAAACACAACTTGGATAAATGGCTACTTCAACTTGGATCAGTTAGTTCTGACAATCCGCCCCAAGGATATGTATTCTTTACGGATAAGCCGTATCCGGATACACGATGGGAACTTCTTGCAGACAAGAAAAATAGAGATTTCTTTCGACTTCGAAATACAGTTTATGATCAATATTTAACGGTTCAGGATCAGTGGTGTACTTCATATGCCGACGGCGTTGGAAACATGGAGGACTACGTGTGGAGAATGCAGGAAATAGGAAATAAAGTGGGCTACCTGATTCACAACAAAACCAATCTATGCATGAGCGAACATCTTATTGAAATTCCTGAGCTTGGCACTTTCTATGTTCCTATAATGAACCAAAACTGTACTGAAAGCTGGTTTGGAATTACGTGTTACAATCAATCATTCTAGTACACAATTTTGTGTAAATTTGGAAATGATTTCGCAAAAAATAAAAGAAGTCAGTAAAAACCAAAAAAACCATATTTTGTCAGAATGAAAATTGTAATACCATCAACGCTTATTTCGAGCTGGTTTTGAACAATTTCGGTGAAGTGATTTTTATATGGTAACGGAGTAATATAGTCTTGCAGCATATCAAATATATAACTTAATACCGTTTGATTGACGGGTAATGCAAGCATGATTGATGGTTTGACGTCATGAACAACCTTGTCTTGAGACTCGCAGTAGGCCATATCGTTTTGTATAAAATAAACCTTATCTCTTATCTCAATATTAAATTATTTCAGTCAACGTGTTTATCTCTCTTGTCCAAAACCTGCACATGGCACATGCGTTATTCTAAATAATTTAGATAAATCAGCAATGTTATGTGCAAAAATTTGTGCGAGCGTTCCTATGAACAGAAATTGCAAATTAAAAGCTAGTAATATTTTTTTTGGGTTGAGATAGCATATCCACATTTTGTGCAAGAACAGTTGCGTAGCTAAGTTCTTTGTCAGCACATGCGCAACTGAAAGCAACTGTACAAGTGAGTATTACTGAAAAGACTAGACAATAAAGATCAAGTTTCAAATTCATGCAACTGTAATAGATATCATTGGATCTGTCAATGACTGTGGATGCATGGAGCCTTTTGCTGAATGAATAATTCTGCAATGGTCATAACTTCCAAAGAAATTTTACCCCTATACTCCCAGAAGAAAAATGGAACCTACAGATTTAGTGACTAGATGACTTGAACTGCCCTAGAATAAAGTATTGCAGTGAAAATTGGTAAAATACGAGTGCCGGTAAACCGGTTACATTAAATTGTCTAGCCAATCACCAACATTCCTCAAATATTGATAAACTTGTAGTTTTAAAATACTGGCGGATATATCTGACAATTGCCGTTTATTTTAGATTTGTACTGTATGATTCTTGTAATGTTTACATTTAAAAACCCGAGTATATTTTTGATTACCTACGTGTATTAAAGATTAAACTCGTGTCCGCTTGTAATTATGACTTCCTGCGTGTATTTATAGCTACCCGCGTGTATTTGTACCTACCCGCGTGTATTTATAGCTACCCGCGTGTATTTATAGCTACCCGCGTGTATTTATAGCTACCCGCGTGTATTTATAGCTACCCGCGTGTATTTATAGCTACCCGCGTGTATTTATGATTAACCGCGTGTATTTTTTGATTAACCGTGTGTTTGTTTTGTTTAACCGCGTGTATTTATGACTTCCTGCGTGTGCTTATGACTAGCCGAGTGTATATATGATTATCCGCGTGTACTGATCAATATACATGTATGTGTGCAGATACAATGTATGTGGTTTACAGTACAGAATTTTAAGATGGGGTTAGCAATACCGAATTTAACACGGTGTTAGCACTTCCAAATTTAATACGGCATTAGCATTATTAATTTGCGAAAGCTTATTAAGTTGGCGTAAGCCGTCTGTCTGTCGGTCTGTCTGTCCGTCCGTGCGATATCTCCGTAATGGTTTTACTGATTTTATTGAAAATCGGCACAGAGGTGTATCACAGTAAGTCTCGCAAAATTTCCCTACTTTGCTACATGTGGGCATGTTGCCTGCTTTATTGAATTTTAACACGGTGTTAGTATTGCCAAGTTTTTACACGGTCTCAGGTTACAGAAGACGGTGTTAGCATTACAGAATTTTAACATAGTGCTAGCATTACTGAATTTTAACACGGTGTTAGCATTACAGAATTTTAACATAGTGCTAGCATTACTGAATTTTAACACGGTGTTAGCATTATGAATTTTCAACACGGTGTTATCATTATAAATTTTTAACACGGATTTAGCATTATGAATTTTTAACACGGTGTTAGCATTATGAATTTTAACACGGTGTTAGCATTACAAAATTTTAACATAGTGCTAGCATTACTGAATTTTAACACGGTGTTAGGGATTACGAATTTTTAACACGGTGTTAGCATTATGAATTTTCAACACGGTGTTAGAATTATGAATTTTTAACACGGATTTAGCATTATGAATTTTTTACACGGTATTAGCATTACGAATTTTTAACACGGTGTTAGCATTATGAATTTTTAACCCGTTGTTAGAATTATGAATTTTTAACACGGTGTTAGCATTATGAATTTTTAACACGGTGTTAGCATTATGAATTTTTTACACGGTATTAGCATTACGAATTTTTAACACGGTGTTAGCATTATGAATTTTTAACACGGTGTTAGCATTACGAAATTTTAACACGTTGTTAGAATTATGAATTTTTAACACGGTGTTAGCATTATGAATTTTTTACACGGTATTAGCATTACGAATTTTTAACACGGTGTTAGCATTATGAATTTTTAACCCGTTGTTAGAATTATGAATTTTTAACACGGTGTTAGCATTACCGACATTTTACATTGCGTTAGCATTTCGGGAAATTTTGAGAAATATGCCAGATTTAGGGGTAGTTTAAGCCAATTTTAGACCGGTTTAGATCCCATTGTGATTAATTCAGACCGTATAGCATAAAAATAAAGTCTACAGGGAGACAGACAGACAGACACACGAACACCGACATCTGCAACAACTTCTCTGCTGAAGCAGCGAACTAATAAACTCGTAGTTGTTTGGTGTTTATGTGTTTTAGTTCAGTTTTAATTTAAGTTTTCCATCAGAACATCATTGCTATTAAAAGAAAAAGTAATTAAATTTAAAGCAACGTCCATTATAAGTCCATACATATTTGATTGGGTTGAGTTTCGCTTTTATTCACAACTTATTTAATGGCAATCAAATGATGTAAATCTAATGTCCGGCGAAAATTTCTATGCAAAGCAGATTTAATTGTTAAAAGTAGTACTGGGCTGTAAGGAAATTAAAAAAATCGATACAGTTATGTAACAAACACTAATTAATAAATAATTCAATTCCACACGAAATGTTGAATTTTTTTCAATTGAAAGAATAAACAGGGTTTAAAGCTGAAAGCTGTACGACTCTTTATTAGACCATACTTTCCTTAATTACTAGCATCTTCATCAAAATTAAACAAAATTGAAAAGCGAATTCCAAAACACAATAGTTTGGTTGAAAACATATTGTATAAGATTTCAGATTTTTTACAATTCCAGTAGCAACACATTAGTTGTAATGTTGCTTGAGTGCACTAAGCAGTTTAGCGGAGTGAGTTTTTCTACAAAGTTACTTGAACCAAATTTTACTTTTAGTGCTGCACACGACCAGTAAAATCTCTGACATTCTTTCTTTTTTATACGAGTACCTGTAGTAAAAACAAGATTTTTACCCAACACGCTTATCACTTCGCACGATGTGCTATGTACACCAGCAAGTCCAGTACTCAGCACCAATATAACTCCCACACAATCTGCACACATCAGTAAAAAGAAACATATTCCCATAAGATTTTGGAAATTCCACTGAAGTAATACTAATGATGCTGCTGCAAATGCTTGTCCTAGAATTGCGGCACAGAGCTGCGAACCAAGTACCGTGGATTGTATTTGGTTACCGCAGTTAACTAAAATCTGCACATTTCTATACAAAAACAGAGATTTTAGCGCAGGTAATGTTTTCGATGAGCATTGAGCCAGGAACCTAAAGGAAATTAAAATGTTTAAAGATTTCGGGTTTTAAAAGCAATGTTTATATTTTTGAACTTACAGGTCAAGTAAGCTTCTTAAGTCAACTGTGCCCAGTATTTGAACATTGACAAGCACAACGGCACAAGCTGATAGACCCACGTACCAGAAGTAGTTGTTCGCCAGGATAACGAACACTTTTATACCAGAGTTAACTACGTTTAACCACCTGTTACTACATAGAGTGTTGTAAAACTGAGTGCACTCAGGAATCAGCCAGAAACCTGCAATGGTTTTGGTACAGGGACCGTCAAGATAGAAAAATCCAAAGTTAAAAGCAGATGCAACAATAACACTTGAAAAAGCTGCCATATGAGCAAAGTACGCATATATACAGAGCTTGATTTGCTTTTGGTTGTATTCGCAATTTTACATTGCTTAATTGCCTCTTGAAGAAAGAATTTAATTTTGGCACAATGTACCAGGTAAACGTACAGGTAAATCCCCAACAGGTATAAAATCAATAGACCAAGTATTTGGGCAAGTTTAAAGAGTTGCCTTATGCTTGAAATAAATTCTGTAGTGACAGAAACCTCTCCTGTCAAAAGTAGGCTTCTTTGTTGATAGGATATTAGTAGCACATAAAGTGTATAAAGCATGCATTGTGTGCGATGTTTCAGTTGGTTTGTTTTTGTGTACGGTTGAGCAAATTGTACATTATTGTCATTAATAATTTGCAAGCTACGATAACTGAAAAATCTGTGTAACTTGAAAACTATTCTAACCAAATTTAAATTGTCTATCAGGAGGTTGGCAGCGTACATTTTGTTTAGAAATCGAGTTTTTTAGATGAGCTTTTTTATTAGTTTTCAAAAACCAGGTGCACCATAAGTTTGGGGCGTGAGTACATGTTTTTTTAAAATCTTGGCTACTTCTGTTGGGCAAAGTTTTACAATCAAAGAAAACATAGTTGAAGTTGAGATTATGCAAATTTATAGACTTTTAGGTATACAAAAGTACGATACTGCTACTACTTCTTGAAAAGATTCTAGCAAAGAGCAGTATTTGGTATGCTAGTGAAAATGTTTTATACCTCGCTACGCATCTAGAGCATGTAGCAAACTGAATGCTTCAATAACTTGAAATGGTCTAGTTTTATATTTTTATACATATATTTTACAGAAAAGAGTCTTGTATGTACAAGTTCTGAAAATGTACCTCTCTTGTTTCTTTCAGTACAAGTGATGAAATAGATTATGAAACTTTTGATTCCATTTTGCGTAATTGTACTACACGATATAACATGCATTGATTAATAGATGTTAGCTGAAGTCCTACCCCAGGAATTTATTGGAATACTACATTTGTATAGATAACATCAATCTAGACAACATGGCATATTTGGAAACACGAAAGCATTAAACAGGGATTTAATTTCATGTGTTATAATATGTACCGTGGTAGTTGTTCAATCAGTTATTACATATCTGATCCTATCACGTCTTTTATAATTTGATAATTATCAAGGAGTTTTGATATGTTAGTCTTCCCTTTCTGTTTTTGACGACTTCCATGTTTTATCAATTTAAAATTTTATAATGGGGTTTTCCCTTGGGTTAGATGGTTTGTATAACTGGTAATGCATATCGAACAATGCTGGCCTAGCACACTGCTTTTTCTGAAATTCCCCGGAACACGCAAAACCATAAGTGTTCACACAATCGTTAAAGTTAAATAAATAGTTTTGCTATCAGTTTCAATAAGGATTGAAAATATGCAAAAAATCTATAATTCGAAGTTTGAGAGGATAGTAATGCAGTATGTTTTTTTTGAAAAACATTTAAGTGATATGGTCTTTTTAAATTGCTACAAACTCCCAACATACAAAATCCAAAGTGGACCAAATGGGGCCAAATGGGAGCAAGACGTACAAATTTTTCCGTATCTCGGCAAAGTTAGGAGATAAGGACATAATATGAATAAGATAATTGTAGAGCTTTTGAAGTTCTAGTTTTAAAGTAAGCATAGGTTAGAACTTTGGAGGACCAAATTCTTTCCCTTAAGTTGCCTACTCCTTCAACCGTACAGCCAATTACATCAAACCTGAGGGTACACTAGACAGGTAAAAGTGAAATTATTACAATTGGAGCTGGAAGCTCTATTTCATCCATATAACTACGAGATATTTTCAATTCTCTGTGTCCTGCTTCAATTTTGCTATTTCATTCTTGTCCTAATATTACTTCATATTGAACGCTTACTGAACGTTACAGTGGTTTCTTGGGTTACCAAACTACTGCATTTTGAAAGTTTCCTGAATTTTAAAACCTGGTCGACTATGACATACAAAGAGCATAGAATATCCTTTTGCAGGATACTGGTGAAGTGAACTTGATGGAAATTGCTGTTTTATTTTTTGTTGTTTTTTTTGGGTTTGTTCCTGTTTGCTACCTTCCAAAATAAGAACCAATTCTGATGGTGTAGTAATATTTTTATTTCGTGCTTTCACTACAGTACATTGTACTTCAGACGGTGGTACACGTTTTTGTACATTTGTTCTGTATGGTTTATTCGGTTTAGCCTCAATAGGTAGTAGCACTAAAATCTTGGAAAATATACAATTAAATGAAAAAGTGATACATATATAGAATTGTTTGCAACTGATTTTTTAAAAATTATTGACGATGCTATATCCGCCGTGGTTGCCGTAGGGATCGGCCTATTATTTTATTTTATTGTTTTATGCTGGCCTGTGTCTATTGTATTGCCTGGTGAAATTCCGCTCGCAGTTTATGTAGTAATTTCATTGTTTGCTGCTGTTGAAACAATAACGAAGGCAACGTGCGCTTATTACTTTTACTCGCCGGCTTGCTAAACTACTAATGCAGTAAAGACATTTGCGATCACACTTTCGCACAAAGTTGTGAAAACATTTTCAAGTGGATTACTGTAAAACTTTTTGTATCTGGTGGATTGATTTAGAATTAAAAACGGTCTGGAACAGTTAAGAATTAAAGTTTTAAAAACAACAAAAAACTAATTTTGTTGGTAGCACGATTAAAATTTATCTTTTTTTTGTTACCAGCTCATCATTCAGCCAGCCCGTTTCATGAACCTTTGCAAACTATATTCTATATTCTGTATTCCAGTTAGTCTAGTGATAGTCCCCAATAAAAAAGCCTCATTGCATTAGGCTTTGCGTCTCATCATATTCACTCATTCATTCCATACTCTGATCATTTTATATCCTGACCCGAGGTTAACCCCTGTTTCATTTTAAAAGTATTAACGTAATTGCTATAGTAGCAGCCACTTAATTGTGGTATTGGTTATAGCAAACAATTCATGTTTAAACTGAATTTCATTTAAAGCGTATACGCTGTGCAAATCTTGATGTAGGAATTAAGATAAGGGAAATAAAAAATGTTGAATTTGATTGTAGTACTACTGCAATAATATACTTTGACAGAAATCGTGAATTCAACTTCTAATATATTTTTTGCATTAAATGTTCTGATAATTCTAATCTTTGAATAGAATAAATAATTAATACGTGACGTTGGTGAGTATGCTTAGGAATTCCGGGAAATCGAAGATTTTTCTGGGTAAGAATTTACATGCCTTTTTATATAGGTGCGCAAAAGAGATTAAGGCGCTAAAACGTACTCAATTACGGAGTACTTTTCACAAAAGCTAGTAAAATATCATTACCTTTTATTTAAAAATACCCATATTTTACATATTATTACTTAACAATTTAGTGTATTAACATCTACCAGCATTAAAATTAACAAAAAAAGTTGTAATTCTCAATATCACTACAAAAGCGCCCTGATATATTACATATATATGTATATACAGGTATTTGTAACACACGTCATATCGAGATTCCCTATAATTAACTTCTTAGTTTATATGTGTATATGATCCAAAGTTTGATAAAATATCAAGATTTTTGTCATACAATTTAGGCATAGAACATGTCGGTTTAGCAAATTGTGCCATAATTACCATAAACTGTGTGAAGGCTTATATTTACATTATAAATAGAAACTTGGCAAACGCCTTTTTTGTGAAATAACCAAACCTTACAATTATAAAAGTATATTGAATAGCTGTATTTGAGCAAGCACAATTATTTTATAATTTACCTTAGTTTTAAGTTCATATTAAATACGTACAAAATTTTATGATTTTGGCTTAAATGTAGACTTTTGGCTTTAGACCTATGGGCCACAAGCCAACGATTCTTATCAGGTCCTACAAACACAAACCGTTTTTGAACTTATATATGAGACGCTTAAACAGTAATTTAAAGTTTATTGTTAGTTTTGTAAGTTAAGTAAAGAGAAACTAAGCATATTAAACTGTAATTTGCAAACTATTAGCAAACAGAACGTGCAAAAGTCATCTAGATATTTTGACAGTTGAAAAGCATTACAAAGACTTCTTTGCGCTTGTTTAGAGCTCCAGGAAGCGTTACTGCCAATTTGCACGATGATCTACACACATATGACTTTATTCGAAATTTCATGCTGGCTTTCCGAAAGCTTGAACAGCGTGCCATTTCACTGGAGTAAAAAGAAGTGTCAAATGGAAGTCAAACCCCAACTGAACACTTTCGATAGAATGTTAGTGCTTCATTTGATATTTGTTCTAGTTCTTTGGGTTGGGGGATTGTGAAAATATTGCAATATTTCAAGCTTACCTAAGTGGGCGGAAACAGAAAGAGTGGATACAATTCTAACGAGGTTTGGTAACACGAAAAGACTGAAAATGTATAAAGAAAAAGTGGAAATAGGACTTTTAAAGGAATTGGTCATCAAATGCTATCAGTCAATTGCCAACTTGAAACATGAAATTTCTGATTGTGAAGACAGCTTGAAATCCAACTTACCTCAGTTATGGCCCGACATTCATAATCTACTAATAACATCATTCAAGCGTGAGAACGAAAAATACTCCGAAAAACAAAAGGCGAAATTTCAAAAACTACAAGAAGAACATTTCCAAAAAACTACAAAGAAATTACAAAATACGCTCTGTACTCTCCCTCAAAGCAATAATAAACAAAGCCAAACCATCCACAATTTGAGCAACGTCAAACTTGATGATAATGAAGAACAGCTACTAAAACTGGGTCTGAACTTTGCATTACCACATCCAAACGTGGCCAACCAAATGTTTAGAACAATGATGTCGATAGAGGGACGAATGGCCAGCATGAAAGTTCCTAAATTTCTTAAAGAAAAAGTACGAAGAGGAGTCACCAACATAATTGATTCTGAAATTAAGCCACACAGTCTTTGGGTTCAATGGGACAAACACATGCAACAAGCAATAATTTCACTGAAGAAAAAGAAAAATCTCAGAATTGGAAAGGCCGACAAAGGAAATGGAATTGTCATCATGACCAACGATCAATATCATGACAAAATGTTTAAAATGCTTAATGATGGTCCTTACGAAACTCTAAATCATGACCCAACTGATGAATATAAAACAACACTATCTGGAAAACTGGAACATCTTGTAAAAAGTGATAGGTTGCTTGAAATTATGAAACCTCAGTTGATGAATGCAGACTCTTCATGTCCATACATATACGGTGCTCCCAAAGTTCATAAAGATGACGTCCCCTTAAGACCAGTAGTTGACTATAGAAGCAGCCCAACATACAAGCTAGCATCCTTCTTGGCCAAAATACTTTGGATTTTAGTGGAAGGATACGAACTTGGAGTCAAAACATCTTACGAATTTGTTGAGAAAATTCAACAAACCAATGTAAAACGTGGATTCAAACTTACTTCCTTCGATGTAAGAAGCTTATTTACCAACGTACCTATTAAAGAGGGCCTGATTGCAGTACAGGAGAAACTAGAAGCTAATCCCAGTTGGAGGAAATATACTGAACTAACAATTACCGATATAATGGAATTGCTGGAGTTCTGTCTTTCATGCACTTACTTTCAGTACAACTCACAAATTTTCAAGCAGACCGACGGGTCTCCTATGGGCTCACCAGTATCTCCGGTGTTTGCGGAAATATATTTACAGAAGTTGGAAAAAAAGATTATTGTTCCTCTAATGACTAAAAACACTATACCTTTCTACGTGAGATTTGTAGATGATAGTTTTTCCATTGTCCATGAACGAAAACTTAAGTCAATTTTAGAAGAGTTAAACAGTTATCACCCAAATATCGAGTTCACGTATGAAACGGAAACGGATGGAAAATTGCCCTTCTTGGATGTACAAACTTACAGGAGAGATGATGGATCGATTGGCCATTATGTACATAGAAAACCTACTAGTACGAATAACTACCTTCTTTATACTTCATACCATCCGCACGCTCACAAGATAGGAGTTGTTGATACCCAACTTACTAGGGCGATTCGAATATGCGATGAAGATCATTTGGATGAAGAAATTACATTATGTTTTGAAATATTACAACAACGACAATATCCTTTAAGTTTGTTAAAAAGGCGCCTCAAAATTGTAAAACAAAAGGAAGAAGAAAGACGTAGCAAATCCAATTCACAGATACTTGAAGAAAAGAAAGAAAATCTCATGATACCTAGAATTATTCTACCATGGACAGGCACAGTTACTAAACGTATTGCCCGTTTCCTCAAAAATTTACTTGGAGTCGAAATAGGATTCTATCCTGGACTAAAACTAGGATCTATTTTATGCAATCTAAAAGAAAGACCAATAAATATTGAATGTGGAATTTATCTGCTGTTCTGTGATGGTGATGATACTACAAATTGTGAACTTGTCTATGTGGGAGAAACATGAAGAAACTTTATGGAACGCATATTGGAACATCAAAACAATACAAGGCTCGACCATCCTGAAAAATCGGCAGTTGCATTTCACATGATTAATGAAAATCATACTTTCAACGAAAAGAACTGTTTCCTCCTGGAGTATGAACCCAACAAGTACTACAGAAAAGTTAAAGAAGGATTGTACATTCAAAGCCTGGACGAAGACAAGAAGATGAACAACAACAATGGGAAGAAATCCAACAGCTTTTGGTGCTCAACACTCGTCAAGTTTTTTAAATATAATATGGAGATCCAAATCAAGAAATGGCATATGACAACAGTTTCCATTGATAATAATAATAAGAATTATTAGACAAAACTAAAAATAATTCATAGAATAGCCTTTCCAAACTTGTCTAGTCAGTCAATTAATCTTAAATTGTCAATAATTGTCAAACGTACTACTAAGCGTTAGTTGAAGGTATGCAAAAGTTTTAACATTATAAGTTAATTGCGATTGTCTATATGTTACTATTCTCATGTTCGTTATCTATAGTTGTCCTGAAGAAGATCACAGTGGTGGTCGAAAGCTTGACATAAATAAAATTATCTTCCTCAAATACCGTCTTAACTCATTTCAATAAGAAAGAGTTATGTTTTTGTTGGCATATTTATGTTGCACTGTAGTGCACGTTTTAGTCCGCGTAGCTAAAACACACGCACACACAATATGTGCCTACATTAATCACCTTTTACATTTTTCCATGAAACGTTCTGTTAGAAATAATATGCGTTTTCAAAACCGGGGTCTATTAGACAAAGTGAACATTGTCTTTGCTTATGGAATTCCACTTTCTTGTAGTGCCATATCTCTGTCTGCTTCTTGTATGGACTTTGCTGGACAAAACCTTGCAATCCAATTTTTGTCGGTGTCTGGATCGTTCCTGAATGCCAAATTGAAACAGACAGCAACCAGTGCCTAACCAAGATGCTAATAGCATTCCCTAAGCTAATGGTTTTAATCATTGGATGTGGGCATTTGGAAGCAATGTGGGAGCTCTAACTGGCAGTGTCATTCTGATTTTGTGCATTGCTACCCTAAGAGAATATATTAAAAGGTAAAATATTTCAAATACTACCAAATGTTAAAGACTAATTATGTGGTATGGCAGCTTTCAGGAATATTACATAAAACACCGGAGGAAACTACAACGCGTATCGCAGGAATATAGAGCTCTGCAAATTTTTTCCATTTTGATGAATGAAATTCAGCAACGTTTCATTGCAACATTACTTGTAGTAACCACAATCACTATGCAATCATTGTGTATGTTTCAAATGGTTAGAATGAGTTGGACGTATTCTAACTTCATTCAGTTTTTTATTACCACTGCACTATTTTTTAACACGTGGTTGTCTCTTCTGATTCTGAATGGCGGATTGGCTAATGTTTATTCTGACTCTGAACGTACACTTCACTCAATACAAACCACGTTTGCATTTTCGTTTTATGCATCATCGCATGAGAGGAGACAACATAAGCAGTTTATTAAAAGCTGCAGCGTAAAAAAGGTGAAACTCGGAGATATAAATTATTTTGACAAGCTAACACCACTGCATTGCTTTGAACTTGACCGTCCAACTTTTACTAATTAGGATATGAAAAAAACTAAAAAGTTAAAAGTAGGAGTTCTAATTCTATATAGAATTTAATACACACATAGACTACTGCAGTACTGCACTCCACGTAATATACTATTTTCGTTAATGCTAATACAGTATTGTTTTTTGCAATTGAGAATATTTTGTAAACTACTGTTCAAATAAGCTGCAACGTATCGCCTGAGCTAAGCCGTATTTATCAAATATATACGAGTTTGTTTTAATTGAGTATGGCCAATGAATGGTAGGAGCAAACTTAGGTTACCTAGCATGGTATACGCATTTTTCTATATAATATGCTACCGAAGAAACTTTTCATTTTACATAACTGTAGTAATTGTAAGGTAACATAAGTTATTGCATGCCGTACATTGTTTTCGTTCATTCTAAATTCAAAGCCATCAAACAAAAGAAACATTTGTAAGTGTGAACAACAAAACCCGTGTTTTGTAGTAAAGGAAACCTTTCCTATGCTCGCCATAAAAATTATGGTACACGAGCATTTGTAAGAATCCAGAAGGAATTACATTTGACATGAACAATTTTTAATCGGACAGTAGTACAAATGTACGCAATGTACCATCAAATTTTAAGTACAATAAAGCAACTTAAAGTCTCTATTATGCAAAAGCGATACAAAACTGCGTCATACAAAACTTTGTAAAGTCTTTTGTTTTTGTAATAAGCTAGTTGCCATAAGAAATTGGTTGGAACACGAGTTGTCTTCCGGAATACGTTGGCAACATTTAATTTCGCCAAACAATTCATACTTATTTCATAATACTTTTCTAAACTATAAAAATATACAATAGTAGGTGGGCCAGTAATATTCTAACCTATTTACCTCTGACACTACGTGGGAAACACAATGGGGTAATTATTATGCGTAGGTGCAACAAAGGCATACATCACTCATTAAAACGACAATAAAGCATCCCACATGACTTTATATGCTACACAAAAGAACTCGTCGATATACCTCATATCTGCTTCCTGTGAGACAAATATATAATTATTTGGATTTAGAATCCACCATCCGACGTAGCAACGCATCGTTTTAGGTATGAAAATAAATTATGATGTCCTTTAAGTTGTTTATGCCTGTGGAAAGTTACTTATACCTTGTCTTAATTTTTCCACGCTTGGATTCTATATTTTCCTTCAGTATTACAACAGGAAGTTTCGACCATTTGCTGCAACAGTTAAGCCCAATTTCCTTGAACGAAAGCCAGTCCCTTCATCTACAAAGAATATACACCGAGTTTAAAATTCATAGCAACCAATATATTTCTAGCTTTTTTGAAGTTCTTAATAAAGCTTTCAGTCAAACCCAGTGTTTTATACATTTAACCTCCTTTGATCACTTAGATATTCCTGAGTCCCTTACATTACCAATAATTTTACGACGTCTGACACCAGCCTTATTATCAAATCCAACAGCCAGAGTCCAGTCCAGTGAATCCAGTCCGTTTCTGGTTTGGGTACCTTGGGGCTATTTTAAAAAGAGTAACCAAAGCGTTGTTGAATCATGTTCTATTTCTTCCCTGTTAAAAGACGCTTTTTACGTTGACCGATGCATGAAGCTTTACTTTCCGAGATTCTCTCTAAAAATAAAGCCATGGACTTGCCAAGCTCACGTAACTCTACTACCTCCTGTTTATATCCACGAAAGCGTCAGATTAGCAAAATCACTTCCGATATTCAAAGCGTTCACGTACCCGGAAGTGTTTGAAGTTTTTAAACCAACTTTTGAGTACAAAACACAAGTGCTTGTTCCATCAGCAAAACTAATACCCATTGTTAACATAATTGTGCTTCAGAGCAATTTGAAGAAACCGTTGATACAGCAAATACAAAAAAATTGGATGGAATCAATCTGTCAACGAAGATTTGATCCTATGACAAAATCTTACACATTTTTTTCAGTTGAGATTGGATCAGAAGTAATTATCAAAAAGCTTGAAATTTGTTACTATTGCTTGAATCTGGATTTAAAAGTGATCGAAATTATGGTAGCACCAGATGCTAATTTAAGACTACATGTTAATCGCATTTCCACAAATAGTGGGGTTATACACTGGTGGCTTTTCAACTTTAGCAAATTAAGACAACTAGCAAACTCTATGGAAACAGTATACGCAGAAATCTTTAATCAATTTAATTTGTGTACAAATTTCCTAACACACAGAAAAAATAGAATTTCCCTTGTAATTCAACATTATTCTTCCGTGGTTGAACAACTAGCTCATTTAGAGGTGCACGTGTGGACAGAAATTATGAAAAATTATAGTTATTTTACAACAGACGACGGAGGTTATTTGTGTAACAATGGAATTAAATTACCAACAAAACTTTCTAATTCAATAGATATGAAAACTGGTGGTGTAATGAAAATTGTAGTAAACTCAGAATACAAATTGCACAAGTTACATCAACCACTTGCTTTACGCAATACCATTAATTCTATTGGTATAGCTGTATGCAGTGGAATAAAAAGGGTAGATGGAATTAATATTATGTATCTATTTCAAATATTTGATAGTTCAATCTGGTGTTTTGTTGCTATGACTATACTTCTTGTTGCAGAACTTTTTCAGGTTGTTAATGGTTTTAAATTTGAGTTAAAGACTATTTCCAATTACTTATATTACCTACTTGTGACGTTACGGGTTTTACTTGAAGATGGAAGTCCATTTTCTGATAAATTCCAACAGACGGTTTCGAAAAGTGTTGTATTAAAATTATTAGTTTTTACGTTTACACTTTCTGGTGTTGTTATAAGCAACGCGTATAAGAGCACTAACATTTATAAAATGATGTCACCACTAAAACCTGTTTACTATAAGAGTCTAGAAGAACTTGTTGCTAATAATTTTACGATTTACACAAGAAGTCGATTAGTATCCATACCTGGTGTAATATTCAGCCACAAACAATTTCCATTTAATAGGATATCATCTTCAGCTAACGGGCACATTTATGGTATTGGAGCGTCCGCTTATGTTGGTTCAGAGTTGTATATGTTAAGGTTGGATAACTCTCGTGAGCTTCCACACCGAAGATCAAATCAAACAATTGACTTGGAACTGGCTATAAACGCTGCAAGGTTGATTCCAATGGATATTGTAATCCGCATAGTAAAAGAAATCAAAGAGAGCAACAAGCCGTTTGAAAATAACGAGGGATATTATATTAAACGGGAACAAGAAGAATTACTAAAACTGCTAGAAACGTGCAACAAAACTGGAATAGTTCTACCGCTGCATTTACTTCAGGATCTGGAGAGCAGATTGGAGTTTAAAGGAACAAAAATATTAAAACAGATTTACACCAATGTTCCATCCATTTCAATATTTCCAGCTGGAATAGTTCCTCCCGTCATTTTGCTTAGAGTGAGTGCTATGCACCAATCGGGAATATGGCACTGGTGGCGAAATTTGATTTTAGATATGGGTCGTATGAAACATAAAATTTTGTCAAATCAATTGCAAAAGTTGAGTAGTTATGGCAACTTCCAATTGATATTTTTAATCTTGCTAGCAGGAAATAGTCTGGCGATAGCAAGTTGCCTGAGTGAACAATTGTTTAAATATATATATGTATTGCTTAGGTGGCACACATTCATTATGAAAGTACTATGCAGAAGTAGGTTATATCTGTCTAGAAACTTTCGTTGTAAAATATTTTTTGAATTTAAGCATAGCAAAATGAAATGTGTAAACATGTCTAGTCTGAGGCTATAAATAGTGTAAAAATACGGAACTAATACTTTGCATAATTCACATTATTGCTAACTTAAACGTGAAGTGACACCAACTTTAGTATCACAATAATTAATAAATTGAACGGCATTAGATTAATTATTAAATACGCATAATTTTTTCCGCGTCTCTGCAACTATTACCGTAATATAATAATAATAATACGTATTGTAGATATTTTATTGATTAGACTACACAACGCATCATGAGCTCGATATTTCAAATAGCTCCGCTACAGAAGCCGCAACCTAATAATGATACCAATGCAATTAAGATAAGCGATAGTGTAACTGCCTTACATGAAATCTTACAACTGTTTACAATACATGTTAATTATTTGCCTCCCCTAAGCAACAAGAGTGACACGGTTTCCTCACTCAGAAAGCTCAGAACCTTTAAAGCTGTACCCCTTTCATAGTAATTCATCGTCCCTAAACAGATTCTTTTTGGGTGAAAAGCCGTTAACGTCAATCTATAAATTTCAAACGTTAGTTTTCTGCATTTCCCATTTATTGTTGTACACAACCAAAGTTCTAGTAGTATGTTTTTGCTTATATGATTGGCTTTTCCTGGAAAATAGTATGCAATAGCCATAACAGCGTACATGCACCTGCGGTGAACTTTCCCTGCGATGAAATGTTTGCAATGAAATAGCTGTGCGATTAAGTGTTTCTGCGATGAAGTGTTTGCAATGAAATGTTTGTGATGAAGTGTTCGCAATGAAAAGTTTGCAATGAACTTTCCGGGAATCGGAAAATTCAGGATATGGTTGTACTTGTGATTAACTTTATACGATAACTTATACTAAAGTATATGTCTCCTAAATAAGTGAGCAAACATTTTTTCTGCACCTGCGCTTCGCTTTATCATTTTGAGCGTTCAAACAACTGTATTCATCTACCATAGCACCAACAATTTTTAGCCTCAAATGTCTTATGTGTAAGAAAAGGTCTGCTAATAACTATTTTCTGAATAACCAATAAATCAATATAAATTTATTAAACGGCGAGCATTTCTATGGTTTACTAGTTAATAATTATGCATTCTGGGACTGTACACAAATATGTTGGCACATTTTCAAAGACGCTAGTGCTTTATCACTGGTCTTCCGGTTGACCTTATGTCGTGAGAAACTGTTCGATTTCATTAAAATTCATGAACATTAGCAGGTTGAGTCCAGCTTCATTTTCACTCTCTAATTTAGTATATCTATTGTATAGTTCACAGTTCCCAACATTCTATAATCATCAGTCATGTTTTACTTTTATGTAGAGAAAACAATGCATACGATTCAAAACTGATACAATGCAAAACTACGTTTCTGCATGCAAATAATATATTAAATTCTGCACAAAGACTAAATACAATTCATATCATTGATTTTATCTAGTACAGTAAGTTTCAACATAATGTACAGTAAATATTTTCTACAAATATTTTGTAACTCTACAGAAATGTCGTATAAGTGTATATATTCGACAAATACAGTAAGCATTCCCGAATAATATTGGTAACCTAAGTTTGACAGACGCTTCTGATTTTCCCGAATGTTTAAAAAACCAGCATGCGCATCTGTATGTAAGTAAGTTTACATGAAACCATACATTTTACGGCTTGGTCTTTATACAAACTTGAAATATACGTAAGGCCAGCCATAAAACTGTTTTAGCAAAGTTTCATCAAGAATACGTATAGTTTACGTCATTTCAGCAACAATAAAAGACTGAGAGCATTAAGATTTGTTTAGAGAGACTATTAACCCGCAAGTTATAAATACTAAAAATGTTTCAACAGAAGCAAATACTTATGTATCATACCATATGCAACTGGTTTGAAAGTTCAGCCGACATAATGGCTCCTTTCTTAAATATAAAATTGGAATGCACATATTTTTAAAAAGGTTTTTATGTTATATTTAAGTGTGGAGTTTCCATGAGCGTGCCGAGAGCTGCTGGGAATGTCCTCTTATAACTTAGTCATTTGTTACTTATCAGCAGCAACAGCAAATTGCCCGAAAAAATAGTTTCTATTTTGACGAACGACCGGCACGTGTAACTATTTTAAGTGCTTCAGCAGTAGCTACAATAGCTAAATTGATGTCATACCATTAAATACCTGGCTGATTTAAAAGTTTCCTTCCAATAATAGCCACTTTTTTAATGTCGCGAAGTTATTTTAGTTAGGATTTTCCTGGCGCGTGTAAAAGTGTAAGCTCTCTTTTCTTACTTCTCGTGTAGGGAATCTGTTAAACTGAGCGTGAGTGCATAGCCAAATGATTGCTGGAGTTAGCGGTTTCCTCATTTTAAAGAAAATATTCCTGCGAATCACTAGTAGTGGCTTTAGATGATCAGTCCACGCATTTACTGCAAGGTGTGTATATAAACACGATTAAATCGAAACAGTAGATATTATTTTACGTACATGTTAGTATGGCAAAGAGGAACTCTTACGTACATTTGTGGAGATTTTGAGTCCATATTTTGACGTTTTTAGCAATAAAAGTTGTATTTGGAAGGACAGACAATACAGATACCCTAAAAAATTTAAAAATACATTTACGGTTTAAACCAGCAGTACGATTGTATGGTCTGAAATTCTTACAAGCAAAAATACTAAAAGTGTGCAGTCGAGTTTGCCATATGATTTGACATTTCACAGGCTTGCGCAAAGAAGCGAGCTCTTTTGCACCTAGATTGATACAACCTGCGTATAATGCAAAACAGTTTAGGTCGTTAAAACTTAAATTATTTTTTTTGCTAAACATTCCAACTGGTAAACTGCAAGGCCAAATTCCACTGTCGAGATGTGTTCTACAGCATACTTTGTTCTGCTTACTTTAGTTGTCCTTAGTAATTTTCCATGCGCCATGTGTCTTACAAAATATTGGAAGGACCACAAGTGCTTTAAGGAAATTGCATCCCATGCGCTTGTTAATCGCGTCATAGGCACTTTATCCGCAAACATATACAGGCATGAGTTACTAATTCACTCATTCCCACCCACTTGCTCGTTTGAGCTTCAAAACTTGCGTTACATGATATTTAATTGGACGTACAGCACTGACGTTGGAATAAAGTTCCCGTACAGATACAGTCAACCTTTTGTTGTTATATTAACGACATTAGCAACCCAGCTAAACCTTTTGGCAAAATCAAACGTTTTTAACACATTTCATCAGATTTCGCTTCGTCCTACAACAATTTTTTTATTCTTTCATGGGTGGAATTTGACAAAGAGCGTAGAATGGGATACGTGGCATACATGGGATGCTACGCAAATTTTCTGGGAAACTGACGCATTGACGCCGTCCACAAAATTATTGGTTCGTCCTGTGTCAACTAACACAACATTGACAAGAGTTTACTGCAATGGATATTGTGGTGAGTCTGTACTTTGGAGAATAATACTCAACGCTACAGAACAAATTATATTATCTCCGATGCGGCTGCATAAAAATTATTTCTCAAATGCTAACGGGCACAAAATTACAACCACAACTCGGGGACCAAAGAATTTGCCATATTGTGGAAAAAACCTTACTCAAATTTGTGGGAATAAAGTCATGGCTGCACTTCTTATATCACAATATCACAATCTTACCTATGAGTATGTCCCTGGGGAATATATTTCACATAATGATAAAGTTGAGTATTTCATGTTCTCCTTCCATTGGAGTTACTACGGAGAAAAAATTGCTGATTCTTCTCACATAAAAACTGGTCTATTGCTATATAAAGTTGTAAGTGAATCAGTGTTTTATTGCACAAGTCTAAACAAAAACAAAAACAGACTCTCAGCGAGCAGCCAATCTTGGTTTGGAATTGGATCAGTTTCAGGTATAACTTGTTTATTGGTTTCAGTGTTAACAATTTCACGCGTTTCTACCTATTTTTATAAAAAACAAATCTCAAATAGGAACTTTTTCGATTTGGTGGGACAGTTTTTGTGCTGCTCCATTGCAAGTGCTCACAAGCGCACCAAGGTTTTATATTTGGTAACTTTTCTTGGAATGGTATTATGTCCCAACTATTTAAACGAGGTCACAACTCGTGTCACTGTGTTGGTTCACGAAAAACCGTACAAAACATTAAGCGACCTCGTTTTAAGAGGATATAAGCTTTTATGGCCAAAGTATTTGCATTATGATGCAGAAATGTGGGAATCTAGATATAACGAATATGGGAAAAGGAATTTATCAAAGCACCTATTAAGTAGTATATATTACAATCACAATATTGACTGTACATGCAATAAAAAAAAGATTGGCTGCCTATCTTGTACAAGAATATGTTCTATTAAATGAGCCATCGGAGCTATATTATGTGGATACTGAGAAATTGGTGATAAAAATATCAAACGACAGCTCGCGAAAATGCTTCCTGTTGTCCGAAACGCTAACAAAGCGACATCAGTATCATATTACCTATACAGTGAACCGGATTTGGATTGAACAAACGTTGAAGTTTGTCAAACAAGGCGGATTTCTGCAAAAATGGAAGGACTTGCACTCGTACTCTTCGTCGTATGGACTACGCGGCATTGAGTTCCTACATGACAGAGTTGTAACTATAGGAAATTATTTGGAGCTGGAGCATTTGTCCTTGCCGTTGTTGTTGATTTGTATTTTCTGGATCATCGCTGTGGTTTTGTTTTTAGCTGAAGTGGCATGCAAAACGTGTAGTAACTTTGCAGTGGCGACAATATTGTTTTCAACTTACTTGGCAAGGATCACTAGCCTGGTAGCTAGAACGACGAAAGGTGGACGAGTAAGAAACGACGCACTATGTGGGGCTGTGGTGCAGTGGGAAATGGCAAAAACAATAAATGAAGCAAAAGCAGAGATACAGAAAGAGAGGAAACTCAGAGAACGGCGGGAGGAGTACTGCAGGCAATTGGAGTTGGAAGTCAAAAATCTTAAACAGTTATTAGGGATGCCTGGAAGTATTTCAACTGGTTACGTCCTTAATTATTGAGTGCTCAATCATAGCAATTTGATAGTGGTTACGTGGTTTACAATTTACATTTTAAAAAATCTATGTAAGGTTAATACTATATTGCTTGGTTTCTGTTGTCTTTTGCCACATAACATGTGAAATAAACGATGACTAAGACCGAGGTTATCGTTTTACTAGTTTATTAATTAACTTTAATAATAATGTACAATATTTAGTTTTCAGCACCGCAAGTCAGTCAGCACAACTCTCGGACAAGACAAGAATAGAATGACGAACTACCAGACAGCTTGACTCCTACAAAAGTACTAGAACATTCTGAAACGCAACCAGAAGGACAACGTGCTGCTGACTGAGCTTGCTTCTATTTCAAACTCTATGACATGACTAGTACTCTATACTACAGTTTCCTTAAAACTGTAATAAAAGTAGATTAATGTTTAAAACTTGCAAAATAAACCACCACTTCATTTTGTAAATTTTTACTAGTGCCAAATTGAGCGAACTACGACGTCTTGTAAAAATACATGGTCTGCCCGGACGTGCAGTTCAATTGTGAATTTGTAGTATGCATAATTATCATAGTCTATTGAGTACATATTTTCACAATTTTTTATGATAATTAAGAACCCATTTGGAAGCTCTAACAATACGCTATTCGTGGTGACCACGACGACCTTGTAACTACTTTGTCATAGAAAATGCCAACTTAAATATTGATGGATTCAGGTTTGGCAAAGCGGGTTCCGATTAAACAAAATCAGACATAACTTTTCTTGGAAATCGAAATATTATGCAAAAATGAATACACACGTATTTGGCCAGTTCATTAGAATCATTTTGACGCCTTGGACAATCAAATTCGACGACCAGGGGATTAGTTGCAATTGATGTATTACAGCAATTCCGACCAAAGTTTTGAATTTTTAGAAACTTCTTTATTTAGCCAATATTGTCAAGCAACACCAAAAATGCTTGTATATTTGTTGTATTTGTTTATAGTAGTTGGTATGAATCCCCTAAACACTTATCTCCACTGAAAATTTCCACTTATTTGACCTTGTAAATGCAGTAAAATGACTGTGATCCATTCTCCTTGAATACAAACAAGCATTTAAGAAACTAGCGAAACCCTCACTAAATAAATGCGTATTTCTTGGATGGTAAATAATCTATTTTATTGTCAAATTGTTTGTGTGCATGCCAGGAAGTTGCGCAGAAGCATGGAAGTATTTTGAGTAAAACAAAGGCCTTCTACTTCGGTAGACAACTTTGAATATTCTTTTTAGATTCATTTTCAAATGACAATAAACCGAATTGACATATTGTCCTTTCAATTCATTTCGGTTGCATATTGGTTCTTAAACCCTTTTCTAATAAAATGGAACGATTTATTTAGAAAAGTTGAACTTTTATACCCAATGATTCCTAACCAGCATTATTGTCTGAACAGCATCTCGCGGACCGCGGGGATCGGCTCACATATTTAGGGGGTCGGCTGCGTCGGGTACTTCATTGATGAATATGCATAAAGTCGCCGTCTGCACGTTTTTCTCACACATTTTTACTATTTTCTCAATGAAGTACCCGACGCAGCCGACCCCCTTAGTATGTGAGCCGATCCCCGCGGTCCGGGAGATGCTGTTCAGACAATAATGCTGTTCCTAACCAAATACCATGCATTGCGACAAGAATTTTTATAAACGTTTATGCTTTCGCTGGAATCATTGTAGTTTTTTGTTACAACAGTTCACATGTTCCAAGAAAGTTCCAGCTGTTTGGCTCCTTACTCTTAAGCAGCATTATTGTCTGAACAGCATCTCCCGGACCGCGGGGATCGGCTCACATACTAAGGGGGTCGGCTGCGTCGGGTACTTCATTGAGAAAATAGTAAAAATGTGTGAGAAAAACGTGCAGACGGCGACTTTATGCATATTCATCAATGAAGTACCCGACGCAGCCGACCCCCTAAATATGTGAGCCGATCCCTGCGGTCCGCGAGATGCTGTTCAGACAATAATGCTGCTCTTAAGCATTTTAAGTCTAGCAATATTTCTGTTTTGGTTACTTCTGACCTTATTAACAAGACTACTTGACGGATTAAATATTTTCTTGTGCTTATTGAAAGAAATGCAAGTTAAAAAAGTATATATAGTATACGTCATTTTAAAAAAACTAACCCGTCTAATTTTAATGTATGTATAGAACGCTTTGCAAATCGTTATGTAAAATTGGATATGTTTGAAATGGATATGAAATATGTTTCCCAATAACCAAAAAACTAAATGCGAAGCAAATCGAGATAGAATCAATATTTATCAAATCACCCCAGCCAAAATAATTTTAAAATTGACCTGACTTTTAGGTAATACTAATGTAATATATAAAGCTGCCGACATGTAACGTGGGCTAAAATTGATAAAAAATAATCAATTGAAAAATAATTGATTTCACGTGGTACCAACAAATTTCATGTAAAAACTCGTTAGTTTTACTACTTATATGTATGTTCGTTAAAATACATTTCTTATTTTGGGATAAAAAATAAAGCAAATAAATTATATCCATCCACTTGTGGCTGGCCAAAAGACTAAAAATATTTTATTCGGATTTTTAATTTTATATATTTTAATTGGATTTGATGGGAGTTGGTGTCCTATTCCTTGTTGTTTGCCTTGGACTTTTTCCTTTTTTTCTGCCAATTCCTGTATTATACCTTGAACTGGATGTGACGTACATTCTGTCAAACAGAATTGTGCCTCCCGAAACAAGAACCACTTTTTCTAGCGTGCTAATATTTTTATATCTTGCTTTGACTCTATTGCTTTGTATTTCAGAAGGTTGTACACGCCTTCGTACATTTGCCCTGTACGGTTTGGTTGGAGTGAGGTTAATAAGTAATTGTAATAATATTTTGGAAAAGATCCATTTAAATGAAAACGTCATACATTTATGGCAATGTCTGCAATTGATGTTCTAAACAATTAATTGTGCTATCTCTGTAGTTGTAACTGTTGGCTTGGGCCTACTATTTTATTTAATTGTTTTGTGCTGTTCTGTGTCCATTGTATTGCCTGGTAAAATTCCATGGACAGTTTACGTAGTATTTCCACTGCTTGCTGCGCTAAATTCTACTATAGTCTTGTTGGGTCTTTATCTTGGGGTAAAAACAAGTGAGGAAAGTATTCAACTAAAAGTAAAGTGGATGCAAGATTGTGCCAATATAATAATGTGGAACAAACGAAACGCAAAATTGTTACGTAAATATGTTAGAAGCATAAGGCACATGACAATTTCTTATAGCTCATTAGGTAATATAACTATAGCAACGCGGACAGACTATTTTTACTCACTAGTTTGCTACACTAGTAAAAGTGTACTAACATTGTGGTCACATTTTCACACTAGTTTGTGAAAGCATACAAACTTTTAAGGAAAGAACTGTAAACTTAAACGTAATTGGTGTGCTAATTTGTAACGCTAAGGAGTCAGTCAAATGAACCATTTTTACTGTAAGAACCCGGTGACCAGCATTTTCATCGCCGTCAACTCATCGCCATCAATTCATCGCCATCAGTACATCGCCATCAATTCATCGCCTAATCAATTCATCGCCGCATCAACTCATCGCCGTCAATTCATCGCCAAATCAACTCATCGCCGAATCAACTCATCGCCGAATCAACTCATCGCCGCATCAACTCATCGCCGCATCAACTCATCGCCGAATCAACTCATCGCCGAATCAACTCATCGCCGCTTCAACTCATCGCCGCTTCAACTCATCGCCGACCCAGACTTATCCCACAAAGATTTTCAACTAGCCAAGCCAAGTTTTGCATCCATTTTGGACGGGGTTTCGACTATGCTTAGTCCATGACAATTACGTCTGCCATGCTGGTGACCAACCAGTCATCAGCGGGAGAGCATCACTCCCGTACCCCGTCCTGGGTCATAGTGCACAAAGCACACTCATCATATAAACAGTAGAACAAGGGCATCAAAATACAATGGTACTGTTGGAGCCTGTGAAGACTCCATAGATTTTAGTAAAAGCATTGTGATGTGTTTGTATCAAATAAATGTAAAAGTGTAGCTGTAGTAAAAGCGTTTGTAACGTAGCATAAGATTAGTCGCTAAGGAAATAAGTTTGTTTATGTCAAAGTGCAGTTGGCTGCACTTTTCGTCAAAAAGGTCAAGAGGTCAAGAGAAGAGGAGAATCCTGGGTATAAAAAGAAGTGTCGATCCAGTGTCAGCGTCTCTCTTGCTGCTCGTCGCATCGTAGTTAGTTAAAAGTCACAAGTATCAAATATAAGTAGTGATATTAAGTCTTGTATCAAATCGTTTGTATCAAGTATCAAATCGTATAGCTCATTCACTTTGTTACGCTAAGGTTTATGAGCATTTTTGGTGATTAAAGTTGATTTATAAAACGGAAATAAGTGGCTATTCTTTTATGTGATAAGTGCATCGCAAACCCGACAAACTGAGCTCCGAACATATGGTCCTTCGAGTTAAACGACGAATTAGCACTTTGGAAGCAGTTCAGTAAGCGAATGCCCGCGATAACTAGAAGAATGGCTCAACAACAAAACGAAGCAGCTGGTGGCCAGGTACTGGAGGGGGAAGAAAATCAACAGCAAGCGAACAATCGCGAAGAACCTCCTGTGAATCCAGCCTCAGTTGTGGAAAGCAGGACTCCAAGTCGTCACTCAGCGAGGAGGAGTCACGTATCAAATATGACCAAATCAAGTCACGTATCAAGAAGATCGAGACAGATTGAGCTTGAGAAAGAAGAAGAACTAGCACGCGTTCGAGAACAGGAGCGACGGATTAGAGTTGAACAAGAGAAGGTCAATGCAGAGATGGAGCGTCTAAAGGACCAGAAGCGGCTTATTGAGCTCAGGTCGCAGGCCCTTTTGGAGGATCTTGAAGAAGAAGAGGAAGAAGACCAACATCAAGATCGCAGATCCAATGTTTTAAGCAACTCATCAGGAAATCTAGACGTAGATGATTGGGCACAAAAACAAGCGGAATTAGTCAGGAAAACCAACGGAAAAACTCAACAGCAAACGGATGGACGTCTGCCACGGGCCCAATTGGCAGACGCTCCACTCCGCACCACATCCAGACTTTCCAGCGCCAGTGTTCACCCATATGACGAGCCAACGGACATGGAGAAAGATAAAGACAGCTTCAAGTTGATGGCCGACTCTATTGCAAACGCCATGAAGAGTATAATTCAGACCGTGCAGCCAGCTGACGGAATGAAAAACTTCGTGGCACGACAAGTTTGTGGGAAGGACCTGCCGGACTTCCATGGTAACCCGGAGGAATGGCCAACGTTCATCGCGCGATTTAAGTCATCGACAGCGCTTGGCGGATACTCCGAAGATGAAAATGTTGTGAGATTGCAGCGATGCCTGAGAGGAAAAGCTAAGGAGTCGGTGCTCTCAATGCTCTACTCAGGTAGCAATCTTGATTTGATACTGGACGTCCTGGAGAAAAGATTTGGACGCCCGGAGCAGATAATCAAAAGAATGATAGAAAAAGCGAAGAATGTGATGATACTGGCGGAAGGGGACTTTCAGGCGCTCCTGGATTTCTCCATTGCAGTGAAAAACTTGTGTGCAACAGCTAAGTCTTTGGACTTACCCCTGTATCTGAATAACCCGCAGCTGCTGGAGGAGTTTACGAAGAAACTTCCGTCTAGTTTGCAGTTTGGGTGGGGACGACACCTTCTGAGAACTGGAAAGCAGAAGAATTTTGACCTGACGGAGCTATCGACATTTCTGGATGAAGCTTCGTCAGCAGCGATATTGGTTTGTGGAGCAGCTGATGTCCAAACCAAGAAGAAAAATAAGGATCAGTGCATGTTGGTGACTGAAGTCAGGTGTCCAATTGGATGTAAAGAAGCTCATCTACTCGACAGTTGCCCGAAATTTAAGAAAATGGCCGTGAAGGACAGGTGGGACGTCGTGAAGAGAAACGCCGTGTGTTTTAACTGCCTAGCTAAAGGACACCGGACGAAGACATGTTCCAGCTCCGTACCATGTGAGATTGACGGATGCAAGCTCAACCACCACCGATTACTTCATGACAAGTCAAAATGGAGGGGAATCACAGGAAGAGATAAACAAAAAGAAGAAAAAGCGATACCTGTATCAAATGATACGCCAACAACCTCAACAGCAGAGAAAGAAGTTTTTGGAGCAATAAATCAAGCGAAGATTCCTATTGACAAAGTTTTGATGAAGATAGCCCCTGTTGTGTTAACTGGACCAAAAGGAAGTTTAGTTGTAAATGCGTACCTGGATGGTGGAAGCGTTCCCACAATGGTAGAAGAAGAGGTCGCGGAGTACCTTGGACTGGATGGAGTAACTAGCGAACTTCATCTATTATGGCAAGGTGGAAAGACAGATGTGGATGAGAACTCCAAGCAGGTGTCACTGAAGATGCGGGGAGTGGATGAATATGAGGAGTTTGATCTGGACAACGTGAGGACAAAGGCAAACCTGCAACTACCAATGCAGCCGATGTCCAGCTACAAGTGTTTGAAAAAATGGTCTCATCTGGAAAATGTGCCGTTCCCGGAAGTTCTATCAAAGCGACCATCCATAGTCATTGGATTGAGGCATAACTACCTGCTGACCGAGAGAAAAGTAGTGGAAGGACCTCGCAACGCACCAGTGGCTGGCTGGACTTACCTGGGATGGGTAGCATACGGAGTAAATGGGAGACCTGCCGCTCAAGCAAAATCAGCTGCTATGTGTATCACAGAGGGATTTGATACAGATGCGGAACTTCACGAGTTGGTCAAACAACAGTTTCGTCTGGAATCGCTTGGGATTGTCAACTGCACCAAACTGCCACAGTCTCAGGATAATCAGCGAGCCGAACAGCTGATGGAGACTGGTGCACGAAAAATTGAAAACTGCTGGGAAGCACCGATGCTCTGGAAAAATCAAGATTTGATACTGCCAGAAAGCTACCAATCAGCTTTTGCAAGACTGCGCATCCTGGAGAAGAAAATGGACAAGGATGAGGAGCTGGCTTCAATGTATCAAATCAAAATTGAAGAATACGTGGAAAAAGAGTTTTGCCATAAACTTAGCGATGAAGAATTGTCTGTGAAGAATGACAGGACGTGGTATCTCCCTCATTTTGGTAGGACAAACCCAAATAAGCCGGGAAAGTTAAGGATGGTCTTCGATTGTGCTGCGAAGATCAACGGAACAAGCCTCAACGACGCTCTGCTGCAGGGTCCAGACATGATGGCGCAACTCCTGAATGTTTTGATGAAGTTTAGGCAGCGAGAAATAGCTTTTTCTGGAGACATCAGGGATATGTTCCACATGGTGAAGATCAAACAAGAAGACGTAGCAGCTCTACGTTTCTTGTGGAGGGGAAGAGACCGGAGCCGTACTCCGGACGTGTATCAAATGGACGTCATGGTCTTTGGTGCTGTGAGCTCTCCCTTTCAAGCTCAATGGATAAAAAACCGAAATGCAGTGGAGTATCAAAGCGAATTTCCTGAAGCGGTGGATGCAATCATCAACCGTCATTATGTGGATGACTACTTGGACAGCTGTACGACGCCCGAGGAAGCCATCATAAAGATTATGGAAGTCCGGGATATCCATCGTAGAGGAGGTTTTGAGATTCGTGGCTGGTTGTGCAACGATGAAGACGTTTTGAAAGTCGTTGCACCTGGAGAACAATCAGCTGATTCGATAAAAGACTTGAAAGAAGATAAATTGGAGCGAGTTTTGGGACTTCACTGGGACCCGAAGAAAGATGTGTTCAAGTTCCAGACGAAGTTTAGTAGAGTGGACTCGCGAATACTTTCTGGAGAAAAAGTTCCTACGAAACGGGAACTTTTAAAACTCATCATGAGTTTATTTGATCCACTTGGATTTATTGGACATTTGACAGTCAGGGGAAGAATCTTGCTGCAGGACATCTGGAGGAGTGCTACTGGCTGGGACGAACAGATGAAAATGGAGCATCAGCCAAAGTGGATCAGTTTTCTAGAGCAAGTAAGAAAAATACCCGAAGTTGTCATCCCGAGATGTTATGCGCCTGCTGTATCAAATAGCGAAGACATTCAGTTGCATGTTCTGTGTGATGCAAGCCAGCAAGCCTATTGTGCCACCGCCTATCTTCGTGTCACTGGGAGGGGCGGCGTCATAAATGTGAATTTAGTGCTGACAAAGACTCGTGTTACTCCAATCCGGGCTGTATCAATTCCAAGACTGGAGTTAGAAGCTGCGTTAGTTGGTGCAAGAATGTCTAAGTTTGTAAGAGAAGGACTGGATCTCAAAATAAGTAAGACTGTCTTATGGAGCGATTCCAGGAATGTTCTGTGCTGGATAAGAGCTGAAGACCCTGGAAGATTCAAAGTTTATGTTGCTCATCGTATTGGAGAGATTTTGGACTTAACGGAGAAGTCACAGTGGAGATGGGTTCCTACAGCTGAAAACGTAGCAGATGATGGGACGCGAGATGCTGAAGAAGCCGACCTAAGCCCAAGTTCGAGATGGTTTCGAGGACCTGCCTTTCTCTGGGAGCCTTCATGTCAATGGCCAGCGGAGGCGGATTTGATACAAGCTTCAGAAGAGGACCTTGAAGTCAAGAAAACGTGCTGTATGGTCGTAGTTGAAGTGTCTGATTTGATACAAGTGGAGAATTTTAGCAGTTGGATGCGCCTAATTCGTGTTACCTGTTGGTTCTTGCGAGCTGTAAATAATATGCGTACAAAACGGACGGGAAATGAAAAACGAAAGAAGAATCATTTGACAGTTCCTGAAATTCAAGATGCTATCGAATTCTGGATAACTTGGATTCAGGAAACAACTTATGAAGAAGAATTGGAGGATTTCAAGCAAGGAAAGGAAGTTAGCAAGTCTTCAACTCTGAGTGGTCTATCACCGAAGATTATCGATGGACTTATTTGTGTGGACAGCCGATTGGTAAACTCACCTAATCTTACATTTGCGACAAAGTACCCGCCAATTTTGCCTGCCAAGCACCACTGGACCAAGCTGTTGATGGAGTGGTATCATAAGATGAACCTACATAGGGGAATTGATACAGTTCTGAATGAGCTGCGTCAGCGATATTGGATTGTGGGCGCAAGGTTAGCTGTTAAGAAGATTGCCAGAGACTGCTTGGAGTGCAAAATGGGGAATGCCAAGAAGATACCACCAAGGATGGCGCCGCTGCCGGAAGTTATAGTGAAAATGCCGAGTCGACCGTTTACGTTCGTTGGGGTTGACTACTTTGGACCTATGGAGGTTGTCAATGGGAGAAAGCACGAGAAGAGGTATGGCGCTTTATTCACATGTCTCAGCACGCCAGCTGTTCATTTGGAAATGTCATACTCGCTTTCAACCGATGAATTCATGATGGCATTACATCGATTCATCTGTCGACGAGGGAATCCGAAGGAAATATGGAGCGATAACGGAACGAACTTTCGTGGAGCGGATGCAGAGATGAAGAAAGCTTTGAAGGAGCTGGACAATGAAAAGATTGAAGATAAATTAGCGACACGTGGGATCACCTGGAAGTTTATTCCACCTGGATCACCACACTTTGGAGGAGCCTGGGAGCGACTTGTGCGATCGGTGAAGACAGCGATGACCACCATACTGAAGAATAGTACACTGAGCGACCAAGTACTACTCACCGTGCTAGCTGAAGCTGAAGCATCTGTCAACAGCCGACCGTTGACAGCTGTATCAAATGACAAATATGACCCAGCGTCTTTAACGCCTAACTGTTTCCTTATGGGGACAACGAGTATCCAACAGCCGCCTGGACTCTGTGACGACATGAACCAGTGCTTCCGAAAACGTTGGAGGCATTGTCAAGTTCTGGCGAATCACTTTTGGAGTCGGTGGCTGAAAGAGTATCTACCATCATTGGCGCTGAGGTCAAAGTGGAACAAGGATACAGCGGAGATTGTTGTTGGAGAGTTGGCGTTTGTTCCAGATGCTAATCAGCTGAGGAATGAGTGGACAAAGGGAGTAGTGCAGCGAGTGTTTCCTGGAAAGGATGGCAAAATCCGTATGGTGGAAGTGAAGACTGCAAGTGGAGTGCTTTGACGATCTGTGGCAACGTTCTACAGGATCCCTGGATGGAAAACTAGTGATTCCGGTTAGCGAAATCACTGGGAGGGGTTTGTTGGAGCCTGTGAAGACTCCATAGATTTTAGTAAAAGCATTGTGTTGTGTTTGTATCAAATAAATGTAAAAGTGTAGCTGTAGTAAAAGCGTTTGTAACGTAGCATAAGATTAGTCGCTAAGGAAATAAGTTTGTTTATGTCAAAGTGCAGTTGGCTGCACTTTTCGTCAAAAAGGTCAAGAGGTCAAGAGAAGAGGAGAATCCTGGGTATAAAAAGAAGTGTCGATCCAGTGTCAGCGTCTCTCTTGCTGCTCGTCGCATCGTAGTTAGTTAAAAGTCACAAGTATCAAATATAAGTAGTGATATTAAGTCTTGTATCAAATCGTTTGTATCAAGTATCAAATCGTGTAGCTCATTCACTTTGTTACGCTAAGGTTTATGAGCATTTTTGGTCATTAAAGTTGATTTATAAAACGGAAATAAGTGGCTATTCTTTTATGTGATAAGTGCATCGCAAACCCGACAAACTGAGCTCCGAACAGGTACAAACATACAAGAAACTACATTTTTACAATCGTGTTTACAGAATTTTGCGTAAATACAATAATATATCCGTCGTAAATATTCTATACCATCGATTTGCTCTGGGTAAAGTTCAACCGAGGTTTTTAATTTTTTCGCTAAATCAACGTATTTGTTTTTCTGGTGAGGGACATTTCCTGCTATTGCTTGTTGTATCTTAAGTTCCGTAAGCGCCTGTTGGTGTTTAAATCCGTCGACAAGCTTATATATTGTGGGGTGTGATGCGCCTAAAAGAGAAGAGAAGGCATGATGAAAACCTTCGCATGCATTATTTGTTTTGGGAAGATCCTCCATTACAGAGTAAAAACAGTTCCACAGCTGAATATCAAACAATGGTGGTACCTTGCGTCGTCGAACGGTGGTCCCAACCCAAGTCCGTTCAAAATATTGGATAAACTCGACTAACATATTTGCGTTTGTTGAAACGAACTCTTCGTCCATTAGTTTTTCAAACATGGGGTAGACGTCCTCGGGTGGAAGAAATGCTAGTGCAACGAAGTGTTTCATCATTAGACAAAAATCTGCATTATTTGAGTATTTCTGAAACACCTCCTTATCTTGCTGGATATGGCGAAAGACACATTGCCTAAAATGAAAGAAACAGCCTTTTCCTTCCGCATTTGGAAACACATTGTGAAACGCTTTTCTGGACGCCTTCTCGAAGTCACTCATGATGATCTTGGGAGAGAGTGCTGGATTCAGTAATTTAAGCGGTTGGAAGATTTTTTGGTATGTAGATGTCGTTCGATTAGGGGTTAAACAATATATGAGTGGAAAAGTTGTTTTATGCCGATATCCGTGGATGACAAATATCTGATCGAAAAGTGTCGGGGATGTCTTAAACGTACCGTCCACCATCCAAGTATCGCAAGTCTGGAGAAATTTTAGATTTTCCAACGTTGAAAAGACCATGATTCTGTCCGCAACTGGTCCAGAATCGTACAACAAAAATTGTACTCCGTTTATTGATGTAAATGCAGGTGGTAAGTCAATATCTTCGCGACGATGAGGAATTTGGAGGGAACCCCCTTCGAGGGATCTTGTTTGCCTTATTAACCTTGCTATGTTATGTTTCATTGGTATGGCGCCTTTGCTGGCTGAAGACATTTTGGCCGTATGCGTTGCGATAATTTGGTTAGGTGGCAAGCTGGTGGTAGTTGCAGTTTCCTTGATATCAGTGAATACCTTTTTAACCTCACAGGTCATGGGATCTGGCTCATGCGTATGATTGCCTAATTGCCGTATGATTTTTGGATTAGTAAAACTTTCCGAAGTATGCATCCGTGCGCGACATTTTAGTTTTTGCCAAAAGGTGCATTTGTACAAGAATTTGCCAAGAGCAACCTTCTCAAATGTGTAAGTGTACCCATTGATAGCCAACATTGAACGACCCCTGGAGGTCTTAAGAACAGAAAGTGTAGTCTCAGACATGTCTTTAAATCATAATTTAAGTGCAGTGTACGAAGAAGAAACTGGCGGGTTGGTGGGACGGGGACTTTAGAAGGGTAAAGAAGGATTGGGTTGATGGATTTGTCCGGGCAGGCCAGAAGCTATCCAGGGAAGTACAAGGAATAGGGTTGATGGATTTGTCCGGGCAGGCCAGAAGCTATCCAGGGAAGTACAAGGAATAGGGTTGATGGATTTAGGTAGGTACCTGATCCTTTACAGCTTCAAGCATCAACACGAAAAACAAAAGGATTAAAGAACAATAGGATTAGTGCATCGAAAATCGTTTTACCTATTTATTTGTGAACCTGGTTTTACTAATGCGGCAATAGCATTAGTGCATACTACCTAGGGCCTAAGTATTAGGCAGGTACGTACCTGAATGTCTACCTACCTACTGCTGATTAAATTTCAATAGTGTCAAACAATGGATTCAAGAACAATAGGATTAGAACGTTGCAGTGGCAGACTACCAATATGTGCTGACGTAACGTAATAAATTGTTTACGAGTAGTACCTCTGACATAGTTGGGTTATATGTGTATATGGGTAAATATATAATAGAGTATTCATGTTAATTGTTTGGGTGGTAAATCAATTCGTTTCTAATATTTTATTTCACTATAAGCGTTACTTAAAAACGTGACTATATAATTATCATTGTTGTTCCTGGATTAAATGCACTGTTATTAGTCGTTTTCCTGTATTTTCTAACTAAAAATACTTTTGCTTTATTAATGAGTTGGTTCGGCGATAAGTCAATGCGGTGATGAGTTGATTAGGCAATAAATTAATTAGGCGATGAGTTGATTAGGCGATGAGTTGATTAGGCGATGAGTTGATTAGGCGATGAGTTGATTAGGCGATGAGTTGATTAGGCGATGAGTTGATTAGGCGATGAGTTGATTAGGCGATGAGTTGATTAGGCGATGAGTTGATTAGGCGATGAGTTGATTAGGCGATGAGTTGATTAGGCGATGAGTTGATTAGGCGATGAGTTGATTAGGCGATGAGTTGATTAGGCGATGAGTTGATTAGGCGATGATTTGATTTGGCGATGAACTGACGGCGATGAGTTGATGCGGCGATGAATTGATTAGGCGATGAATTGATTAGGCGATGAATTGACGGCGATGTACTGATGGCGATGAATTGATGGCGATGAGTTGATGGCGATGAATACTTCGGGAATCATTGATTAGACTTTAAACGTAATGTACTTTTGTAGTCCCACATTTTGAGCATTGGACGTTTGCACTCAAGCTCTGGTTGATTTCAAACATACACCAGTATTTCTTAAGTAGTGTGATAATAGTCATTTAAGGAAAATGCAACACTTCTTCTTCTTGTTTTATTGTCTCATGCAGGAATATAAAGCCACCGTACACTAATAAGTTGGCCAGTAAGATGGTGATCACATACTGTTTATAGAGATGAGCTACGACAGATAAATTTAAACCCTTTGCAATGCCATGTTTACATAAAAGCTCTGTAGCTTCTACGCTACCCAAGCAATATTTACACATTTTAACGTCTAGTGTAATGAAAACATGAGCACGTGTGATGCATGTATTGCAAACTTTTAAGTTGTTGTGTTAACAGAAGTAAAATCCGAAACATGTTCTTATCCAAAAACCGGAAAAAAGAAGATTACGTATAGACTAACAACAATCGCTTCGAATCACGCTTCGGTTCACATAATATATAAACACGTGATAATATTACAAAAAATTTAATAACAGAGTGTTCGAATTCTTGTTTGATCTTTATTTATTTAACGGAAACGGAAATATTTCATTTGCTTCTAATGCTAAGAGTAGTAGTAGTATGAGTATGTCCCACGGACCACTTAGCGTTGTAGGATAGGGCATTTTTGCATTCAACCTATCCTTTCCATGTTAAACAGAAAGGATAATGGTTTTTTAATGCAGGACAGTATTCAAAGGCATTTATATTGTAAACGTATGGCCAATCAGGCTCCTCCATAAAGTATTATAGGGAATGGTAATGGTTATAACATAGTAACATGTAAAGTCCATTTACCAATTCCTCCACCCCATCCTTTTACGTAAAGGGGAGAAAGGTAGAGGTAACTATTACATATAAATAGGGGAGCATTGTAAGCGGAGCGGATAGGGGAGAACTAAAGCGCAAGGTAGGGAAGATGCATAACAATGGTAAGGTGGTAAAAGCATAGCGGTAGGGGAGATTCATAATACAAGGTAGGGGAGGTTTTGTATGCAGGACGTATATGGGTGTTTTGTATGCAGGACGTATATGGGTGTTCTGTATGCAGGACGTATATGGGTGTTTTTTATGCAGGACGTATATGAGTGTTTTGTATGCAGGACGTATATGGGTGTTTTGTATGCAGGACGTATATGGGTGTTTTGTATGCAGTATGCAGAGCGGTAGGGTAGCATGCAAAAAAGTAGGGGAAAGCTATCGTGCAGCCTAGATTTCTGCTTCCTCGGTAGGATTGTATCCCGGGAGATTTTGCTCCTGGCAGCTCAGTTTCTCTCCAACTTTGGATCCCTCAACTTCTCTCGCAGCTTACCACTATGGATTCCTCAAGAGTTATAAAGTGTCCTATTTGCACTAACTTTACATCCATCTCTATCGATGCTGTTATACAGCACGTTATTGCTCACAAGTGTGGGCTGTGTGGATTTATCCACAAGAAACCCAACAGAGAAAAGTTTTGCCATAAAAATAAGCGCAAGCGTCCATATCACCGATGTTGGAAGCTTATCTGTACTAAAGAGTGTGACAACCTACAAGATCTGATTCGTCACATGGTTAAACGTCATTCATGTGAAATTTGTAACCTTGTTACATGTGAATGCATTAACGATAATCCCATACTTCAGGATGGCACCGGACAAGATGAGGACCAAAGGTCTGAAGAACCAGGCCCTTCCAAGCGTCAGCGTAGTCCCCAAGGGGAACATCTACCTCCCCCAAACCAACCAAAGATCAAAGCCATTCTCAAAGAAAAAGAACGAGAGGAGTACTATAGACTTCGTGACTCAAGATGCCCCTATTGTCTCATGTCTTTTGAGACTAAGGAGGACTGCCACAGGCATTGTATTCATACACATCCCGACAAGTGCCAAAATCTTGAAAATATTGAAGGAACTGACCCATTATCTCTTGAGCTCACTCGCACTGCCTTTGATGATGCTTATCATCTCTATGAAGTGGATTTAGATAGTGTCAACGTTGAGGATATTAATGCCATGTTTATGGCTATTCGAAATAACTACAAAAAGGTCATTAAACAAATGCTTAGCAAGCAAAAGAACTTTAAAATGCAATTTAAAATCAAGTGCCAGTTTTATCGGGAGGATAACGGTGTTATTACTCATGCATTTGTGCCCATGGAGAGTTTCAACTTTGTTGTTGAAAACAGGCAATATGCAAATTTTGCCTTTAATACTGCTCTATCCAACTTCAATGTGAGAATTGAAGATTTCCAGGAGAACGGAAGTGGTTGGATCTTTCAACGTCTGAACGAGTTCTCCATATTGTTTTCTGAGTACCGACCATTTACCGGAGGTAATAATATAACTCTCCCAGAAACACTATGTCAAAAGCAGTTAAACCTTATTAACGTCCCAGCGGATGACGGATTGTGCTTTAAGCGATGTCTTATGGCATATTTATATAAAGACGAAGCCCCCAAAATAAAAAGAAAGCGCACATTGCAACGTAGACAGTTTTACGATGATCGCGAGTACCGCCTTGAAAAGGATCTTGATTTGGAGGGGATAAGATTTCCCTTCGACATCAAACAAGCCGCCAAATTTGAGCGCCAGAACCCAGAATATGGACTCAACATATACGTTTATGATGAACACCCTGATGATGTTAATCAAATTGAGTATGACCAATTCGATAAGATACCAGAAGACGAACTTGCCGAAGAGATGCTTCAACATGACATAACCATGTCAAGTGCCACATATAAGGAGAAGCTATGGTATTATGAGGAGATTCGAGCTAACATGTACCCTATCAATGTATGCAAGGAGGAAAAGAAACACGTTATTGATATCCTACTTGTTATGGATGGAGACACAGGACACTATGTTCTAATTGAGAACCTTTTGGGACTATTACGACATCCGTCTCGTGCTAATCAAACAATGATTTGCAGATACTGTCTTCAGACATTTCACAAGATGGCCGACACCCACCAACAGTACTGTGCAGCATTAGGCAGAATGCGCACCGACTTTCCAAAAGACAAGTTTCTTAAGTGGCAAAAATACAAGAACACCATACCAATGCTGTTTCTTGGTGCCATGGACTTTGAGTCTCGACTCACCCCAGTAAATATTACAAAGGGTAATATTCGCAAAATTAGGCGCCATAAGGCCGCTGGATATGCTTGGGCAGTGTGTGACAATGAAGGGAAGCTCAAGTCTTGCAACAGATACGTTGCCAGGGAAGAAGCTGAAGATGTAGCAGAAAAGATGCTACTAGAATTACTGGATCAGGCAAAAGATGTTGCAAACACTGTGGAGACATGGAATAAGCAAGCCAATACACTTGCAAAGCTATCTAATGCGACAGCTCACGAAATTCATAAAGACGAAGTGTGCAAGTTTTGCTCTAAACCTATATTTACTGACGACAATGTAAAATATGTGCGACACCACCAGCACTACCCACCATTCAAATTTGAGTTTTACGCCCATCCTGAGTGCAACTCTTGTGCTACCACTAAACCCAAGTTAGTGGTTCTTGCACACAATCTACGCGGTTACGACTCCCATTTCCTCATAAAGGCTTGTGCCCGCAAAAGTATTAAATACAAAGTAGAGGTGATTGGGTCTTCAAGTGAAAAGTTCTTTGCAATTATGGTTGGACCACATCTAATGTTCATTGATTCACTCAACTTCTTCTCGGCATCCTTGGAAACCGTGGCCAATACATTGGATAAGGCTACTGACTTTCCATTGTCCCGTGAGTATTTTATGAAGTTATACGAGGATGAAGCTAAAGTGGAACTTATGCTGAGAAAAGGAGTATACCCATACGATTATATTACCCAGTTGTCGAAGTACGACGAGACTAAACTTCCCCCACCAGAAGCATTTTATGACAGCTTAAGTAAAAAGAATGTGGACCCAAATGAGTATAAGCATGCCCAGAACGTCTGGAAGGAGCTTAACGTCAAAGACTTGAGAGAGTATACGGAGCTCTACAACATCTCAGATGTTCTACTGCTACTTGATAGTTTCAACAAACTGCGGTCTGTCTTTAGCAAAAAGTTTGGACTTGACCCCGCCCACTATTTCTCCTTACCGCATTTGACTTGGGAATGCGCACTTAAGTATACAAATGCGGAACTGGAGTATATAAAGGTGTGATGTTTTGCCATTTGCTTGTCTTTTTATGCCTTTTTTGTCATTTTGTATACAGTTTTGTCAATTTTACACATTTTTTTGTCGTTTTTTTATAATTTTAATAGGCATTTGTTACGCTTTAATCCATGTTTTATTGTAATTTGTCTCATTAAAACCTCAAAATGTGTCAGTTACGAATATGTTTTTTTTACATTTTAACGAATAGGATGCAACTATGATGGCCTGGCTTGAGAGTGGATGTCGAGGGGGCGTGGCTTCAAGACTCGAATACCGTACCGCAAAGGCTAACTCACCCTTTCTTCCAGATTACAACCCAAACAATCCCAGCAGCTACATTATGGTACATGATGTTAACAACTTATATGGGACAGCCCTATGCTCCTATCTACCAACAAAGGACTTTAAGTGGATCGAGGAAACAAGGCTAAACGAGATACGACAAGATCCCAAGGCGTTTGTTGCGCAGTTGGACGATGAAGCGGATACTGGATACTACTTTGAAGTAGACTTGGTGTTTGACAAAGAAATACATGATGAGCTCAAGGGCCTCACCCCAGTACCATACAAGAGGGTTATTACCCATCAAGAGCTGTCACCTGGCCAGCAAGAGCTAGCCGAGGAACTCGGAGTTACAGACACGTCTCTGAATGCCCCAAGACTTGTTACAGACTTACACCCTAAGAAAAATTATGTTGTACATTACCGTGTGCTAAAGTTGTATTTGTCGCTTGGTATACGTATAACTGCATTACACAGGGGCGTGTCATTCAAACAAGAGCCCATATTAAGACCATATTTACTAGAGTTGGCCAAGCTTAGAGGGTTGGCAAATAGTAAATTTGAACAAAATATGTGGAAACTTGCTGCAAATGCATGTTATGGTAAATCTGTAGAAAGTGTACGTAATAGATGCAGCTTTGTAATAGTAACAGACAGAGAAAGGGCATTGCGATATAACCGAAAACCCACTGTAGCCCAGGTTATACTGCTAGAAAATGAGAATGAAGGGGAGGACATTGCAGTTATAAGACTTAAGAAGCTTCATGTTGTATTAGATAAGCCCATATACCTGGGTATTACTGTATTAGATGAGTCCAAACGTATATTATACGATTGGTTTTACAACTACGCTAAGCCTAAATGGGGCACTGGTATACACACCCTTGCTACTGATACCGACTCTGTAATAAGTTTAATAGAGACCGAAGACATTTACCAGGACATGTATGACGACAAAGAAAAGTTCGATATGAGCGATTATAGCAAGACAGAAGAACCATGGAAACAATATTATTGTCGGGATAACCATAAAGCCCTTGGGGTAATGAAAGACGAAAATGCCAATAAATGTATATCTTCCTTTATATTTCTACGTCCAAAAATGTATGTGTATGACTATGCATCTAAAGATGGTATTGATATTGATGGTAGTAATAAGTATGTAGTTGGATGTATGAAAAAGGCCAAGGGGCTTAACCGTCAGTGTGTAAAGGATAACATTTCTATGGGAGACTACCAGGAGGCCCTCGAAAAGCCCATACAAAAGACTGTAAATTGTACTACTATACGTAGTGAGAAACACGAGTTGTATACAATGGTAGTAACTAAGAAGGGATTGTCTTCTTTTGACGTAAAGAGGTATATATTACCAGATAATGTATCTACTTTGCCATTTGGGCATTATCTTATAAGCCACGAGGACAATAGTCCCGAACAAGTTCTTGTGAATGAAGATGTTATGGAGCAGTAGATTTACATGTTATATACATATATATAGTCTTATGAGAAGTGTGTGAGAAGCATATGTGCTTACATATTATATGAACATTATGTAATTTTTTTGCATGACAACGATGTTGATGATGATGATGATGAATAAAAAAACTCGAATTCTTATTTGTACATAGGTATATAACTATTCCTCACAGTTGGACTGATTTTTTTACATTAAATGCATTTAATAGAAATTTCATGTAACACAAGCTTGAATTACGGTGTCTTAGGTGTCACTCAGACACTATTAAATATGTTAACTGTTATAAGTGTGTCACATTCATCCGCCTTTATAGTCCAAATAAGCGTTTAAGTATTACACTCGTCACTTTTGGCACTTTTTCTATAAAACGTCAGTGTTATACTCAAAAACAGTTTTAAGTTTTTCCCTATGATCAATACCATAGAATGCTACACTCTATATTTCGTTTCTACACAATCACGTTTCATAGCTACACATAACATTCGAATTGCATGTTAAGCAAGTACAAATTTGTTGGTAAGCATATAAGGTAGTTTTCTTCCCATACAACCTTGAAATCTATAGTATTGCCACAAATCATAACTGCATCACACAAAAAATGTCATATGCAAGGTTTGCATTTACAACGTTTAGGCTGATGCAAGGTCTGCATACCCATAATTTGACGCAATACAAGGTCTGCATACCCATATTTTAAAGCAACACAAGGTCCGCATACCCATATTTTGAAGCAATACAAGGTCCGCATACCAATATTTTGAAGACAAGTATAGTATAAATACGGGGTTTTCTTGTGAAGGTAGTGTTGTATGGTAATTCATTTGCATTTTTGGCATCTTTCTTGGTTTTTTCCAGTTGCAGTTGCTAAATGCAGACGCAAATATGTTTTTACACAACTGGAAAAAACCAAGAAAGATGCCAAAAATGCAAATGAATTACCATACAACACTACCTTCACAAGAAAACCCCGTATTTATACTATACTTGTCTTCAAAATATTGGTATGCGGACCTTGTATTGCTTCAAAATATGGGTATGCGGACCTTGTGTTGCTTAAAAATATGGGTATGCAGACCTTGTATTGCGTCAAATTATGGGTATGCAGACCTTGCATCAGCCTAAACGTTGTAAATGCAAACCTTGCATATGACATTTTTTGTGTGATGCAGTTATGATTTGTGGCAATACTATAGATTTCAAGGTTGTATGGGAAGAAAACTACCTTATATGCTTACCAACAAATTTGTACTTGCTTAACATGCAATTCGAATGTTATGTGTAGCTATGAAACGTGATTGTGTAGAAACGAAATATAGAGTGTAGCATTCTATGGTATTGATCATAGGGAAAAACTTAAAACTGTTTTTGAGTATAACACTGACGTTTTATAGAAAAAGTGCCAAAAGTGACGAGTGTAATACTTAAACGCTTATTTGGACTATAAAGGCGGATGAATGTGACACACTTATAACAGTTAACATATTTAATAGTGTCAGAGTGACACCTAAGACGCCGTAATTCAAGCTTGTGTTACATGAAATTTCTATTAAATGCATTTAATGTAAAAAAAAATCAGTCCAACTGTGAGGAATAGTTATATATACCTATGTACAAATAAGAATTCGAGTTTTTTTATTCATCATCATCATCATCAACATCGTTGTCATGCAAAAAAATTACATAATGTTCATATAATATGTAAGCACATATGCTTCTCACACACTTCTCATAAGACTATATATATGTATATAACATGTAAATCTACTGCTCCATAACATCTTCATTCACAAGAACTTGTTCGGGACTATTGTCCTCGTGGCTTATAAGATAATGCCCAAATGGCAAAGTAGATACATTATCTGGTAATATATACCTCTTTACGTCAAAAGAAGACAATCCCTTCTTAGTTACTACCATTGTATACAACTCGTGTTTCTCACTACGTATAGTAGTACAATTTACAGTCTTTTGTATGGGCTTTTCGAGGGCCTCCTGGTAGTCTCCCATAGAAATGTTATCCTTTACACACTGACGGTTAAGCCCCTTGGCCTTTTTCATACATCCAACTACATACTTATTACTACCATCAATATCAATACCATCTTTAGATGCATAGTCATACACATACATTTTTGGACGTAGAAATATAAAGGAAGATATACATTTATTGGCATTTTCGTCTTTCATTACCCCAAGGGCTTTATGGTTATCCCGACAATAATATTGTTTCCATGGTTCTTCTGTCTTGCTATAATCGCTCATATCGAACTTTTCTTTGTCGTCATACATGTCCTGGTAAATGTCTTCGGTCTCTATTAAACTTATTACAGAGTCGGTATCAGTAGCAAGGGTGTGTATACCAGTGCCCCATTTAGGCTTAGCGTAGTTGTAAAACCAATCGTATAATATACGTTTGGACTCATCTAATACAGTAATACCCAGGTATATGGGCTTATCTAATACAACATGAAGCTTCTTAAGTCTTATAACTGCAATGTCCTCCCCTTCATTCTCATTTTCTAGCAGTATAACCTGGGCTACAGTGGGTTTTCGGTTATATCGCAATGCCCTTTCTCTGTCTGTTACTATTACAAAGCTGCATCTATTACGTACACTTTCTACAGATTTACCATAACATGCATTTGCAGCAAGTTTCCACATATTTTGTTCAAATTTACTATTTGCCAACCCTCTAAGCTTGGCCAACTCTAGTAAATATGGTCTTAATATGGGCTCTTGTTTGAATGACACGCCCCTGTGTAATGCAGTTATACGTATACCAAGCGACAAATACAACTTTAGCACACGGTAATGTACAACATAATTTTTCTTAGGGTGTAAGTCTGTAACAAGTCTTGGGGCATTCAGAGACGTGTCTGTAACTCCGAGTTCCTCGGCTAGCTCTTGCTGGCCAGGTGACAGCTCTTGATGGGTAATAACCCTCTTGTATGGTACTGGGGTGAGGCCCTTGAGCTCATCATGTATTTCTTTGTCAAACACCAAGTCTACTTCAAAGTAGTATCCAGTATCCGCTTCATCGTCCAACTGCGCAACAAACGCCTTGGGATCTTGTCGTATCTCGTTTAGCCTTGTTTCCTCGATCCACTTAAAGTCCTTTGTTGGTAGATAGGAGCATAGGGCTGTCCCATATAAGTTGTTAACATCATGTACCATAATGTAGCTGCTGGGATTGTTTGGGTTGTAATCTGGAAGAAAGGGTGAGTTAGCCTTTGCGGTACGGTATTCGAGTCCTGAAGCCACGCCCCCTCGACATCCACTCTCAAGCCAGGCCATCATAGTTGCATCCTATTCGTTAAAATGTAAAAAAAACATATTCGTAACTGACACATTTTGAGGTTTTAATGAGACAAATTACAATAAAACATGGATTAAAGCGTAACAAATGCCTATTAAAATTATAAAAAAACGACAAAAAAATGTGTAACATTGACAAAACTGTATACAAAATGACAAAAAAGGCATAAAAAGACAAGCAAATGGCAAAACATCACACCTTTATATACTCCAGTTCCGCATTTGTATACTTAAGTGCGCATTCCCAAGTCAAATGCGGTAAGGAGAAATAGTGGGCGGGGTCAAGTCCAACCTTTTTGCTAAAGACAGACCGCAGTTTGTTGAAACTATCAAGTAGCAGTAGAACATCTGAGATGTTGTAGAGCTCCGTATACTCTCTCAAGTCTTTGACGTTAAGCTCCTTCCAGACGTTCTGGGCATGCTTATACTCATTTGGGTCCACATTCTTTTTACTTAAGCTGTCATAAAATGCTTCAGGTGGGGGAAGTTTAGTCTCGTCGTACTTCGACAACTGGGTAATATAATCGTATGGGTATACTCCTTTTCTCAGCATAAGTTCCACTTTAGCTTCATCCTCGTATAACTTCATAAAATACTCACGGGACAATGGAAAGTCAGTAGCCTTATCCAATGTATTGGCCACGGTTTCCAAGGATGCCGAGAAGAAGTTGAGTGAATCAATGAACATTAGATGTGGTCCAACCATAATTGCAAAGAACTTTTCACTTGAAGACCCAATCACCTCTACTTTGTATTTAATACTTTTGCGGGCACAAGCCTTTATGAGGAAATGGGAGTCGTAACCGCGTAGATTGTGTGCAAGAACCACTAACTTGGGTTTAGTGGTAGCACAAGAGTTGCACTCAGGATGGGCGTAAAACTCAAATTTGAATGGTGGGTAGTGCTGGTGGTGTCGCACATATTTTACATTGTCGTCAGTAAATATAGGTTTAGAGCAAAACTTGCACACTTCGTCTTTATGAATTTCGTGAGCTGTCGCATTAGATAGCTTTGCAAGTGTATTGGCTTGCTTATTCCATGTCTCCACAGTGTTTGCAACATCTTTTGCCTGATCCAGTAATTCTAGTAGCATCTTTTCTGCTACATCTTCAGCTTCTTCCCTGGCAACGTATCTGTTGCAAGACTTGAGCTTCCCTTCATTGTCACACACTGCCCAAGCATATCCAGCGGCCTTATGGCGCCTAATTTTGCGAATATTACCCTTTGTAATATTTACTGGGGTGAGTCGAGACTCAAAGTCCATGGCACCAAGAAACAGCATTGGTATGGTGTTCTTGTATTTTTGCCACTTAAGAAACTTGTCTTTTGGAAAGTCGGTGCGCATTCTGCCTAATGCTGCACAGTACTGTTGGTGGGTGTCGGCCATCTTGTGAAATGTCTGAAGACAGTATCTGCAAATCATTGTTTGATTAGCACGAGACGGATGTCGTAATAGTCCCAAAAGGTTCTCAATTAGAACATAGTGTCCTGTGTCTCCATCCATAACAAGTAGGATATCAATAACGTGTTTCTTTTCCTCCTTGCATACATTGATAGGGTACATGTTAGCTCGAATCTCCTCATAATACCATAGCTTCTCCTTATATGTGGCACTTGACATGGTTATGTCATGTTGAAGCATCTCTTCGGCAAGTTCGTCTTCTGGTATCTTATCGAATTGGTCATACTCAATTTGATTAACATCATCAGGGTGTTCATCATAAACGTATATGTTGAGTCCATATTCTGGGTTCTGGCGCTCAAATTTGGCGGCTTGTTTGATGTCGAAGGGAAATCTTATCCCCTCCAAATCAAGATCCTTTTCAAGGCGGTACTCGCGATCATCGTAAAACTGTCTACGTTGCAATGTGCGCTTTCTTTTTATTTTGGGGGCTTCGTCTTTATATAAATATGCCATAAGACATCGCTTAAAGCACAATCCGTCATCCGCTGGGACGTTAATAAGGTTTAACTGCTTTTGACATAGTGTTTCTGGGAGAGTTATATTATTACCTCCGGTAAATGGTCGGTACTCAGAAAACAATATGGAGAACTCGTTCAGACGTTGAAAGATCCAACCACTTCCGTTCTCCTGGAAATCTTCAATTCTCACATTGAAGTTGGATAGAGCAGTATTAAAGGCAAAATTTGCATATTGCCTGTTTTCAACAACAAAGTTGAAACTCTCCATGGGCACAAATGCATGAGTAATAACACCGTTATCCTCCCGATAAAACTGGCACTTGATTTTAAATTGCATTTTAAAGTTCTTTTGCTTGCTAAGCATTTGTTTAATGACCTTTTTGTAGTTATTTCGAATAGCCATAAACATGGCATTAATATCCTCAACGTTGACACTATCTAAATCCACTTCATAGAGATGATAAGCATCATCAAAGGCAGTGCGAGTGAGCTCAAGAGATAATGGGTCAGTTCCTTCAATATTTTCAAGATTTTGGCACTTGTCGGGATGTGTATGAATACAATGCCTGTGGCAGTCCTCCTTAGTCTCAAAAGACATGAGACAATAGGGGCATCTTGAGTCACGAAGTCTATAGTACTCCTCTCGTTCTTTTTCTTTGAGAATGGCTTTGATCTTTGGTTGGTTTGGGGGAGGTAGATGTTCCCCTTGGGGACTACGCTGACGCTTGGAAGGGCCTGGTTCTTCAGACCTTTGGTCCTCATCTTGTCCGGTGCCATCCTGAAGTATGGGATTATCGTTAATGCATTCACATGTAACAAGGTTACAAATTTCACATGAATGACGTTTAACCATGTGACGAATCAGATCTTGTAGGTTGTCACACTCTTTAGTACAGATAAGCTTCCAACATCGGTGATATGGACGCTTGCGCTTATTTTTATGGCAAAACTTTTCTCTGTTGGGTTTCTTGTGGATAAATCCACACAGCCCACACTTGTGAGCAATAACGTGCTGTATAACAGCATCGATAGAGATGGATGTAAAGTTAGTGCAAATAGGACACTTTATAACTCTTGAGGAATCCATAGTGGTAAGCTGCGAGAGAAGTTGAGGGATCCAAAGTTGGAGAGAAACTGAGCTGCCAGGAGCAAAATCTCCCGGGATACAATCCTACCGAGGAAGCAGAAATCTAGGCTGCACGATAGCTTTCCCCTACTTTTTTGCATGCTACCCTACCGCTCTGCATACTGCATACAAAACACCCATATACGTCCTGCATACAAAACACCCATATACGTCCTGCATACAAAACACTCATATACGTCCTGCATAAAAAACACCCATGAGTAACTATTTGCGGATGTTGACACCAAAAAATTAACTTTCTTGAATTTCAAAACTTTTACCACATAATGATAGTAGGACTGCAGAAAATAGCCCGTGCAAAGTTTCAGCCCTCCAAAGTAGCTGTGGCGTCGGTGGTGACGAAAAACCGTGTTTGTCGATGTCCACGGAATAAAATTCGAATTTCTCAAAACAGGATAGATAAAGGATTGTGATTTTATTGGTGGAGCTTAAGGGGTAAATGAGCAATTAAATGACGTACAGACATCACATTATTGTGCATACACATTTTAGCCAGAAAATATTTTTCGGAAATTTTCAATTTTTTCTCCATTTTTTGAGGGTTTTAGCCGCGACCATTTTTCAGAACCATCCATAAATCTTTAAATTTATTTTGTCTGTCTAGAGTATTGTATTGCTGAGCTACTGCAGCAAATTTCGTGCGAAAATTCGATTTGGTTGAGAACATGTGGCCAAAAGTTGAAACCGGAAGTGACTCAAAAAGTTGATAAACGTAGAAAATTGGCAATATCTTTTTTTGTTTACAACATTTTAAAAATCTGAGAATATACACTCGAGCTAAGTGAATTAGGATTCATTTGACACCATAACTGCCAATATCTGACCACTGACCACTGTGGTCGCCTAGGCTACTTTTGTCCATCAGTTCATTCAATAAAATGTCCTGTTTAAGCAAGCACAATCAGTCGTTGTATGCAATTCTTAAGTTTCATGGACTGTAGATACCAAAGTGAATGATTTTTAAAACAATAAGCTGCTTTGAAAGTATAGTTTCTACACAAACTTGAAGAAGTGATTAAAACGACTGATTGTGCTTGCTTAAACAGGACATTTTATTGAATGAACTGATGGACAAAAGTAGCCTAGGCGACCACAGTGGTCAGTGGTCAGATATTGGCAGTTATGGCGTCAAATGAATCCTAATTCACTTAGCTCGAGTGTATATTCTCAGATTTTTAAAATGTTGTAAACAAAAAAAGATATTGCCAATTTTCTACGTTGATCAATTTTTTGAGGCACTTCCGGTTTCAACTTTTGACCACATTTTCTCAACCAAATCGAATTTTCACACGAAAGTTGCTGCAGTAGCTCAGCAATACCGTACTCTTGACAGACAGTATAAATTTAAAGATTTATGGATGGATCTGAAAAATGGTCGCGGCTAAAACCATGAAAAAGTGAAGAAAAAATTGGAAAATTTTGGAAAATTATTTTTTTGCCAAAAAACGTATGCACATTAATGTGGTGTCTGTACGTCATTTAATTGCTCATTTACCCCTTAAGCTCCACCAATAAAATCACAATCCTTTATCTATCCTGTTTTGAGAAATTCGAATTTTATTCCGTGGACATCGACAAACACGGTTTTTCGTCACCACCGACGCCACAGCTACTTTGGAGGGCTGAAACCTTGCACGGGCTATTTTCTGCAGTCCTACTAACATTATGTGGTAAAAGTTTTGAAATTCAAGAAAGTTAATTTTTTGGTGTCAACATCCGCAAATAGTTACTCCCATATACGTCCTGCATACAGAACACCCATATACGTCCTGCATACAAAACACCCATATACGTCCTGCATACAAAACCTCCCCTACCTTGTATTATGAATCTCCCCTACCGCTATGCTTTTACCACCTTACCATTGTTATGCATCTTCCCTACCTTGCGCTTTAGTTCTCCCCTATCCGCTCCGCTTACAATGCTCCCCTATTTATATGTAATAGTTACCTCTACCTTTCTCCCCTTTACGTAAAAGGATGGGGTGGAGGAATTGGTAAATGGACTTTACATGTTACTATGTTATAACCATTACCATTCCCTATAATACTTTATGGAGGAGCCTGATTGGCCATACGTTTACAATATAAATGCCTTTGAATACTGTCCTGCATTAAAAAACCATTATCCTTTCTGTTTAACATGGAAAGGATAGGTTGAATGCAAAAATGCCCTATCCTACAACGCTAAGTGGTCCGTGGGACATACTCATACTACTACTACTGCTAAGTTTTTAAAACATTGTCGTACCTTCTGAAATGGACTACCTGCAAACAAGTTCTACAAAAAACTGCAATTTCTTTCTTTTCTTACTTTCTTTTGATGCGTACCCTTCTGCTTTGATGGCGTTTCAAATATAAAATCTGGACCGTCTTTTAACGCCATTCAAAACCACATGCAATCCAATTCTTACCATTGTGAACTACTTAGATTCACACATATCTTACCTTTATCGGCATTCCAGTCAAAATTAAGCAATTGAAGTTTAAAAGCATAATTTACAGAAGGAATCTATAATTTATGAATAGACTGATGCAAAAAGCAAAAACATCAAGCCACAAATTTTCTGATAAACTTCTTTTCAAATCCTGGTGTGGTACAAATACAAGTGTTCGTGCCCTCAATCGCTTCAAGAAATGTTTCAAACCACCCATAGTGGAATCAAAAAATGCAGAGATTATATGTATTTGGATAAACTCTCTGTACCAGTGTTTCACGTTTTCGTCATGAAATCTAATTTAGATGAGAAAGGTCATATTGGTAAGCAATTAGGTATGGGCTTGCTTTTTAAGGAGGCGGAAGACTTTGTTTAAACTAGATCCAATGAAGTTTATTTAACAATAGACGTGTCACTAATAGACCAACGCAATTGCAAGGTATGTATAATAAAACATTGTTTCAATTTACTACTGGCACGCAGTCTGTAGAAGTACGTGAGTTTTTAAATGTAACAAAGAAAAAGATTGGCAGCATATCTCACCAAACTTTTGCTTTGTAAAGAATACCAAAATCAAACGGAAGACATGCCGTTAACTTTTTTACATTTTATCGGTTTTGGGAGCGAGCGTTTTATGGTTTACCATTAACTGGTTAATAAATAAAGGGCATTTGACTCTCTCAACCTACTTGTTATTTGTAATAGGGGAAAAAGCTTAAACTCTTATCGTATATATTTCATGCAACTAATGCATATTCTTTCTACTTTTCACACCTTTGTATAAACTTATCGTAAGTTATGCTCGTATACTCAATAAAGTAACGCAGAATCCTGACTTTAACATGATTTTATAAAATTAGGACAAAAGTTTTTATTAACTAATGGAGCTATAAGGCAGCTACGTGTGCTTACGTGCAGTATATATACGTTAGTATGTGTGTGTGATGCACAAATGCGTGTGCGTTTTTTAATTTGCTTTTTAAGAATGTAACACAATACGTGAATCACAAAGCGAATACGTAAAAACCTGGATGAAGCATGCAAAATACATTAAGTTTGGTACTTTCTAGAAGCTAGATTGCACGCATATCTAAAACTTTGCAATGTAAATCCCACCAGAACATATCTGAACGCTTAAAAACTGAAACAATAGATTTGGGGTGTGGAATAATTTTCTGCAGTGATTGTTTATTTTCCTCTTGCCGAATTTATAGTCTGAATTTCAGACTCTGAAAAATTTCATGCAAAACCCAAATTCTGTAAGTAATTTGAAACTTTTGGGGAGAAGGTATGCCTATGATAAAGCATAATATTGAAGTATAGCATGTATTTTATTCCAGTTTTGAAATCGTAGTTTTAATAACAAAATTACGTGTTAACTTATTATTCCTGCTGCTCTCAATACTTTAATTGCATTGATTCTTCCGAATCCGAAATGGTAATTAGGAAAAGTTGTATCTACAATTTTGAATAAAGTATAGCTTTAATAAGAATTTCTTGTTTGCTTATATCCAAAGTAGATTGCATTTGCATTTACCTGGCACTCCGTCACAAACACGATTTTTGCTAGTCAAACCTATATCAACTCCAGCTTGGAGGATACTTTGAACTTCTTCGAAACCAAGCGGTGTTCTTTTTGCATCTAGGAGTATGGCCGTCACTCCAGCCACATGGGGTGCAGCCATTGAGGTGCCAGTCATATACTCGTATGCATCATCAGCGCTGCCATAAGCGGATCTAACATTTTCGCCTGGAGCAGTAACGTCTGAAACACGCTACAATTATTTATTTGTACCTTAAAATGCTTGATGTGAATAAATGCTAACCAGGTTTCACTCGTCCATCAACTGTAGGACCAACGCCTGAAAAGTCACCAATTTGATCCTCTGAATTTGTTCCACCAACACCAATCACTCTTTTCATGTCTCCGGGACTTCTTATAGTTTCGCAATCGGGCCCTATTTGCACGCAAATATTCGAATAAAATACCTTTATGTCGTGGAATTCAAACAAGTAACCAACCCATTTACCTTCGTTACCCATAATAAATATGGGTATTATTCCCGCCGCTATCCAAGCATCAGTTATTGGTTCGTAAAACGGATTATCGGATAGAGAGTTAAACCAGCTGTTGCTAACTAGTCTAGGTGCCTATACCATTTATGCAAAACAATTTGTAAGGTTCTTGTATCAGTATATTGACATACACTAGGTGATTGATTTTACCCTGCTGCAAAGTGGCTCAGAACCATCTGGCAGTGTGGGACAGAGCATCCATTGACCGCAGGCTGCTAAGGCTTCGCCTGTGCAGCGTAATTCGGAATCACACCCTTTGCAGGTTATCCATCTAGCACCTTAAGTTTTTAAGAACCCTTTCTATGTTTTGCAGAAATAGAATATTTTCTTGTTAAGGATTTTCTACCTGGTGCAACACCTATGCCATAAAACCCTGCTAAAGTTCCCATTGTATGCGTTCCATGCCCGTTATCATCATATGGCTCACTCAATCTGTTATCAAATAATATCAAGGTTTTCAAAAACCATATAAAATCTGGATTAATACGATCTACATTCTTTATTGACTTACCCAGCATATGCGTCAAACCAGCCATATTATGATCGAAAATTGTTTGTAAGTGCTTGGTGTGTGTATCTAACACCGCTGTTAATTGTTCCTAACATAATAAACGTATACATATAGCTGCATGTTAATAGATTTTTTTATTTGAACTGCTATGATTTATTAACCTACCAACAACAACTTGGCCATCTGAAACCGACCAAGCATCCTCGGCTTGGATTATATCTATATTCCATTGGGAAAATGGAACCGGTTCTCGTTTTGCATTAGAACTTACATTTCCCAATGAAACTTCAATTTTAGCAACTGGAGCTTCCCCTATCCTTTCAACTTCTGGAAACTCTGCAATAGACCATGAAAGATTCTGGGTGGTTTTGGTTATAAATAGCTGATTGAAAATCCAGAAACTTTTGTATTTAATGGATTGGGAGTTTAAATAGGCTACAACATTATGCTGGGATTTTTGTGTAACAGATTGCAAAGATTGGACCAACGTGTTAATTTTGTGTGTTCGATTTTGAAACGACTGATTTTGAATTTCTTGTAGAGCTTTGGTTGTGCCGCCGACAAAGCTAATTACAATGTTTGCGCTTGGTTGAGAAGAAAGTTTCTTGAGCAAATTAGGATCAATTTTCTGCGAAGTGGCAAAAGCCACAAGAAGAAAAAGTGGAACGAGTTTGGACATGGCACCAGCCTAAGGATCGTATTTAGTCGCAGTAATAATATTGCTGTTTTTTGTGCGTGCTTTTATACTCACCGGTTACAAAAATATTTTGAAACTATTGTGGCATAACATGCATAACTGTAAAGTTGTCGCAATCAGGAAAGTGTCAAGAATATTTTGGTAAATTGCACAATGCATACTTCATAATGAAACTGGGTTATCAGTAGCAAAGTGATATAATAAATCAAGGATTTATTTGAATGCTTACTTTAGCAATAATTCCTGCAAACAATTTTTGGATGTGATAAGATAAACTTTTAAGACTATGCTGTTTTTAAATAGTAAGTAAAATACTGACTTTGATGATGGTTTGGTAATACTTCATGAACTGGAGAAGAGATATATAAGCGAAAGACATATTATATGATTGATTTTACTCAAAAAGAAATAACAAATATTATGATATATGAGACAAACCAAATTAGTTGCTATATTGGATGTTAACTGAGTTTCAGTTCAGAAAAAAATGAGCATCAAGTGATAAATAAATTTTGTTGTCAAAGCTAAAAGTGATTTGTGTATGTATGAAAAACAAGTAGGCATTGTGTAAAGATAAGAATCAGTTTATGTTAATTATAGTGATATTAGGTTAACGCAAAAAGTGTAATTATTGCAATCTACAAATAGCAGGTGAAGTCATTCATTATCAATGACATATGTGGATTTTACAGAAAGATTGAAATACTGTCTCCTAGGGCTTATCACAACAAATGCATATATTGCGCTACATGCTATATGTAACCAGTGCATAAACCAGCGCCGCGGTGGCGCAGGAAGCTAATCATGCATTCTGCCGCTACCGTGCTCGGGTTCGATCCCCGCTGGAACAGTAAGTTTGTGCTGCTTCTCCTTTAGAGATTTATTCCTGCAGTTGTGAATGTGACTTCGTTCTCTCATGACCTGATACATGGTACTTGCATTTCTTGTGAGATTGAGCATTGTTGTTGATTTGTATACTTGCAATTTCCATAATACTTCTCGTAAAAAGCAGCACCGTGTAAAAACCTGGGAGAGACTGCAAAAATCCTAATATGGATTAGGCGGCTGGATCCTCTCTAGTAGGGGATTCCTTCCCAAATTACATACATACAACCAGTGCATAATCAAATATCGTCATGAGTTATTTGATGATTTGGTTTGATGAATGGATCAGAGGTTTAATGATAAAGATAAGAGTGAAACCATATAATTTTGTGATGACATTCGTATGACCTAATTTAACTGTCAGCTTTAGACAACTGGGGGAACAAGGCATTTGAATAACTTGTTTAAACTTATAATGACTTCGGATTTAAATTGTGGGAAATAGGTTGCAAATTTTGCAGCATATTTAGAATCCGAAGACTTTAAAAAGCATTCAAATGAAAACCAATATTTTCACCGTGTCAATATTGTTTACGCTGTTTGCTTTCAACGTGGTTTATGTATGAATTCCAAATTTTAATTGAGGATTTTACGCATTGGTTTCAAAAAATAGGGATTTTAAAGTTGGGTCTTTTTATGTTTGGGATTTTTACGGGCCACGAATTTTAAAAATTACTATTAAGAAATACAACTGTTTGGAAATAGTTGGGAAAATTCATAAAAATCAGCGTGCAAAAGCAGCAATCTCAAATAGAGATCGATTATTCCTTATTGATGAACTTTTTATTGATGTTTAAGGTGTATCCGGCAAACAACAAATAGAGTAGGTTAAATAAGATTGTTATGGTTACGTACGGCGGGTTATACAAACTTTCTGACAAAAGCCTTTTTAAAATTTGCAATACTACGTAATTTACATAGGGCCAATACGTAGTATAAATTTTTAAACCCAACACGTAACCTTTTCCAAATAATATTTCGGTTTTCAACTGCAAAACAACCAACCGCCAAAAGCAAACCCGATGCTAAAATTACAAATATAACTATTATATTTCCTTTCATATTTGCTGCTTTAACAGGTAATGAAATAGGAAGCAACTTAGGACTTCCAAAGCGTTTTCGCCACCATTCAAAAATTCCTGAATGCTTAATGCCTTTTATACGACGTAGTACATAAGGGGGAACAATGTGATCAGGGTCAACTCTCCAGCTATGATTTGTAAACGTTTCTGAGCTAACATCTGCCAATATTCCGTCACGCTGCAAATCTATTGCAATTTTTGTAGTTAAATGTTCTGGTAAAAAAACTGCCTTGTTTTTACAAAGTCGCAGCTCTTGTGCTAAAAATGCAATTTCGTTATCTTGAAAACATTTAAAAGTGGAAGGAAGTCCTGGAGTTGTACAATTGATCAATGAGGCAAAGTTTGTATTTAGTTCCGAAACAAATTTACTCTGAAGGAATATATCTTTTGTCATTTTGTGTAAATAACTTACTTCATAGATTTTCAAAACATCAATTTTAAGTTTCTTTTCCAATTCATTCTTGGGCTCAAACAATTTGAAAACTGATTGCATTAAACTATTTATCGCCGAATATATACCATAACCTCTATTTTGATGGTTGATAAATATTCTATGCTTATCTCGATAAGACGTTTTGAACAGACGGTTTTCTGTAATTATATAAGTTTGAGTAAACATTTCAAACTTATTGACTAGTAATTGGTTCAAGGTTTCAAAGGGAATTCTAGCACGAGGTAAAATCAAATTGTACACGTTTACGTTTTTATACGCGTTGCTTAGAATTATACCCATCAAAAGAAACACTCCAAATACTATGCGAATTCTGGAAAACTGTAAAATTCTTCCAGAAAATGGATCTCCCTGCTCAAGGAAAACTTTGTAAATTGATAGAAATATCGCTTTATAAGAGAACAATTTTGTGGGCCTAATTAGCACTTTAACTGCTGCTACAAGGAATAAAACACAAAACATAATACTAAACCACACATGGTTTTGGTAAGCCGCGGTTAGCTCCTTAAATTGGAACTGATCAGTTTGTGGCTTCCCACAACTAACAAAGCGTAGATTTGCAAAAGGCAAATGCATAAAAATGGAGAATTCTCTGTTTATTTGCTGGTTGAAGTAATGAGGTGTAAACCTAAACATTGCTATGCCAAAGTAAGATTCCTTGAATGTGATCATCCGTTTTCTGTTTTGACAAACTTTATCCACAAAATATTCTGATGCGTAAGTGTACGTAAAATTACTCATAATATCCTGTAACATATACGCATACACCTGAAACACTTTGATTTCATTACTTTTAAAATTGTATCCCTGAAAAAATTCCAGCACAGGATTGCCGAAGCTGCATTTGTTTAATTCACGTAAAATTGAGTTGGCTTGTTTCATTTTTGGGTGTAGAAGTTGCCAGCTAGTTTGCACAGTTATTGATAGCGTTAGTTCCTCCATGATTGTGTTGAACGTCATTTTCATCCAGGTTCCTAATAAAATTGTTTGGCTATATACGTTCCTTTGAAAACCTACTTCTGGTGACAAAATGGACACATACAGTACTTGTCCCATTCGTTCATAAAATTGCTCCTTTTCAAAAATAACATAGCCAATGCATAACACATTTTGTGACAAACTCCATATTTTGGCGTTTTCCACTAAGCGATTTTTGATTTTCCAGCCAATTTTTAACTCATTTGTGTTAAAAATATCTACGAAAATATGAAGTACAGGTAGTCTCCTCAAAACTTGGTGCAATTCTCTTGGAAAACTAAACAACGGTGAACGTGAAACTGATACGCTGTCATATTCTGGTCGAAATAGTTCAAATTGTGCAGAACAACTCCACGGTTTTGAAACAGAGGCAAATTTTACAATGTCTATGTCAACACATAATCGGTTACTATATACGCCAGCTGGGTAATTGTTCAAGTACGGCGAGTATTTACACGGATATTCTTTCCATTTGTAGGACATGCTGTCGTTAAAATTGGTGAGTCTTGTTGGGATCATTAACAATTGACTTTTTATTATTTTTAAATTCGCATATTGTGTTAGTATTGCAGGAGCTATGTTTCTTAGTATGACTGGAAACATGTGTGGTGAATTCAAGTTGATGTCTCGGTAGTTGTTTAGGACAACTAGGCACTTTGCAATGTAAAGTGGCTGGAGAAGTTTATTCAAATTTTTTATTACGGGATAAACGTGTTTAGTTTTTAGCAGTTTTGCGTAGACAACTTGTGTCTCTAGTATTGTAGAATCAAATTTGGATCCAGAATTGAAATTTATTGGACTCTGACTGGCAAAGTTTTCAAGTCGTAGCAAAAACATACTATTTGTAGGCGCAGTTAAAATATCTATGACAGAAATGAAAACATTAACCAAGCAGATTTTTACTAGCATTTTTTATCTTGGTAATAGTAAAGCAGATTTTGTAGTTGAATGCCACTTTTTGTTAATACAAGAAAAAATGTATATTCTAACAGGATTATTTCTTTTAAAACGCGAACTAACTCTGAAGCAATAAACATGCACCGATGTTAATTTCTAAAGTAGAGTTTGTTAACCCCTGATGAGGATCATAGTAAAGATCAAAACGTCGGGATTCTTTTGAAACAAAAGTCTGAAATACACTCTGCATTACCTTTGTTTTACATTTAAGTAATTTTTGTTAGTTTAAACTATATCTAGTGTAGTGAGGAGGTTTCTGTTGTGGAAAAAAGCAATTAACAAACTATTGTTGACATAGATTTTGGTAGGCGATCACTGTAGGAGGTTAGACTTCTCTGTCGAAACAATTTTCAAACTGTAGACAAGCAAAAGACGAAGAAAAACGCAAAGGAAACTAGCGTACATAACAACGTCGGCTAGGTTTGTAATTAATAAAGAAAATTTAGGCCTTGTTGTTGGGCTCAGTCAATCAGATATTATTTGCAGTGTTATTTTGTTCAACATTTTATTGAATTTTTGTTGGCTTAAAAAAGAGCGTTTGACAAGTCGAGTACATGGGTGTCTTAAAGCATTGTTTTAATTGAAAATACAATCAATAATACTAGACCCCATGTTCGGGTATAATTTGCACGCGTTTGGTCTATTATTTGTATTGCTAGAGCACTTTTTGTAGAAGGTTAGAGATACTTTGCATGTTTCCGATTTTGGATACGAATATTTGCTTCTTATCTAGGAGTATATGCGTACACTGGGTTCTAAACAAATACTGCCACATCGTCCTACAGACATGTATATGTTTTTGTAAAACAATTTATTTTTACCTGCACGTGCCAATCAATACAAAGTTCTTGTAAACTAGTACCCAAATATATAGGTGCTAATATGCTTGATTGCCAGCAGAATATTTAATATATTAATTAGTTTATTAATGCTAGGAGGAAAGCATTTAAGAAGTAAATTAAATTTTATTTGTGATCAAACCAATAGCAATAGTGGGTAGCAAGGGAGGAAGTTTTCCAATGCTCCAGCATAAAAATAAAGCACGCAATGGTTACTTCCGTAACCAGAATGGCAAATATTACTACAATGTTATCCCCTATACTAGCACTTTTTAATGTATAGATATTTTCCTCCACAATAAACTCTTCGATGAGGTTTGTCCACCGAAAGACAATGCCTGACTGTGCAACGCTCTGAAAGCGTCTGTACATGTTAATGGGAAAGTGACCTTTAGGCATTAGCCTAACATGCATAATAGTATACGGCGTTGAGCCAATATGAATATGTTTTTGCAACCTTCGAACTTTACGTGCGCAATTATAGCAAATAACAGCTTGTCGTTGTGATTGACTACAGTTTCAGCTTGGAAGGACATGTAACATTTTTGTAGAGGAGGTTATTAAAATGTGGTGAGTCTGTCTGTCTGTCTGTGTACACAAAATCTCAGCAACTACAAGCAGATTTTGCTGAAATTTGGCAGACGGATAGCTTATGTCAATAGCGTTTTATGTACATATTTTCAGGCTTATAGCTCAACTTTTCAAAATTTTGCAAAAATGGGAAAAATTAAGGCATTATATGTTGAGGTATATATAGCGATCACCATGTTTGTTTGTCTGTCTGTCTGTCTGTGTACACGAAATCTCGACAACTAAAGAGCAGATTTTGCTCAATCTTTGGAGAATGATAGCTTATATCAATAGCGTTTTATATGCATATTTTCTGGCTTATAGCTCATAAATGAACATTGGGTTATGTTTTTGGGCATTTATGTAACGTTTTTGAGAAATTTTTAAACGTGTCTGGGCATTTTTATAACGTTTATGGGCATGTTTGTAACGTTCCTAGGCATTTTGGGCATTTTTGTAACGTTTTTTGGGCATTTTTTAAACGTTTTCTGGGCATTTCTAAAAAGTTTTCTGGGCATGTTTGAAACGTTTTCTGAGCATTTTAGAAACGTTTTGTGGGCATTTTTGATACGTTTTCTGGGCGTTTTAAAAACGTTTTCTGGGCATTTTAGAAACGCTTTCTGGGCGTTTTAAAAACGTTTTCTGAGCATTTTAGAAACGCTTTCTGGGCGTTTTTGAAACATTTTTGGGCCTCATTTTTTATATAATTTAGAAAGTTGCTTCCGGTAGTTATTCATATACGTAGGTTCTTGTTATTAGTTCAAAAAGATTATAAAAAATTGTAAACGCTTATCCCTAGGTAAACTTGTTTTAACCGCACAAACCAAATATATTCGATTTGCTGCAAAATTTCAAACAACAATTTCAGCAACGAAAACAGCAGGACCCATCCCAGAACCAAATACATATTACTCAAATGTTTTTGTAAAAACGAATGTATAAAATGTTACAATTTTTGTTACATTTTATACAATTGTTACATCACAATGTTTAGTAGATGTGATTCTAAAAGTGAACCTCAGTGCTTTATGCTGAAGGCAAAAAGAAAAGGAGTTGCCTGGAAAGAAATTTCAGTTTCTGAAGAAGTTTTAGCCCGCGATTGGAGAGTAAAAGTAAAAGGTCACTATACCTTTAAACGTAGTGAAATATGTGCATACTACTGTGCTTATGGAAAAGAGTACAAGGCAAAATTGAAGAAGCGAGTATTAGGAAATGAAGTATCAGTATATTTGAGCAACGACCGCAATCACTGCAATCACAGGGAGTTTAATTTTGGTTTGACTAAAGAGCAGCAGGAGTTAGTGCTGGAGTGCTTTGCTGGTGGAGTCACTCTGGCATGGCATTATGCAAGGTAGAGTGCACTGAAGATTACGAGTTTTTGTTTGACAGCCTCAGAAATGGAGTAGAACAAGCAACAAAGAAGGAAGCCTTCATAAGCCTTCATAAGCCTTCATAAGCCTTCATACCTTGTAGCCGACTGTGCAAAGGCAATATCTAAAGGATTCAGAAAGGTTTTTGGTCAAGACATAAAGCGGGTTTACTGCTATTTTCATGGTTCTTAAGCATTTGATAAGGTAACCTAGGCAGGCATGGAGTACGAAACCTAAAACGGAGAAACGTAATACGCAGTGACATAGAACTTCTCAGACATGCTCAATCTCCAGAGATATTACAAGCAGCAGCATCCTTCTTTATAGCTAAATGGAAAGCCATTAAACCATCATTCATTTCGTACTTTCAAAAGCAACGGATAAGCAAGCACTCGTCTTGATATCTGGGCTATGTTGAATTGGGAATACCAACAACAAATAGTGCACTTGAAGCGACCAACAGGTACATTAAGGACATGTAAACCAAACGAAAAAAGCCTCCTATGGGTATGAAAACAAGCTTACTCAAGACAAGTGTCTCATTAGCATAAAATCATAAACTGTTTTGCATTTCAGGCAAGTTTTTGGATGATACAAAGGTAATACTATCGTCGTCGTCGACATCTAGAAACTTTGATGGACCTAACAGCATCGAGCTTCAGAACCGGCTGCTGCTTGAGATAGCCAAAATGAAGGAAGCTGACGTTTGGCTTAAGAAAAAACCAGATATTGCATAGGTTGAAGCAGAAAACAATACGATTGCCGTGGTACGAGAAAATGGTTGTACTATTGCAGCAAATCCGGCCAAAAAGCTAGTATCCAACGCAAGAATTAAACATGGAAAAAGTTTGACACCTATGTAAAACAGCAGCTGCCCATTCATCGTATAAATTAGACATTCCTCCTGAAGCAGCAACAGGAGGTCTTGGAATTAACAGAGGACCAGGTCGCCCTAAAAAACTACACAAAGCATTGCATAAAGAATAGAAATGTAAATGTATTGTACGATTCTAATTTATTTATTCAAATAAAATTACGAATCCTTTTTATACCTGGAAAAATATTCTATTATCGGAGAAACTTGAATATTTTTTCCTCTAGGCTAAAAACGTTAGTCCCATAGATAAAAGAGTATTTTCCTATTGACGAGAAAATACATGCCTTTTTAAATCTACAGAAAAAAAGACGGTGGTAAAAAATAATGTTCATCATAAGTATACGATAAGGTTAATTTAATTTTTCGTTATTGCAAGTTTAATAATCAGTTTTGTAATTAGCCTGGACGGCATTTACAAATTTTTGACCTGTGAAAAGTGTTTCAGTCAGGCTACCTAATGAATTCTAAAGCAGCTTGGTTGAGCATTAGTGCATTAAAAAATTTGTATTAATACAAATCTAATTTTAAGCATTGATTTTGCTAGGTTTTGAAATGTTTAACATATATATAAATATATGTATTTTTAAAAAAAATTTTACTTACATTAAACCTGCTTTCGCAAGCAGTATATGTTTTATTTAGGCATGTAATTTCTCTGCCGGATAAAATCTTCGGTTTCCCGGAAATTCTAGGCATACTCTCCGAAAAGTCAAAAATTAATCATCACTCTGCAGAAAAATGATTTTTTCCGGGAAATGTATTATTTTTGGCATCTTTCTTAAATTTGACAACGCCATTAGCATATTGAACATAGGATGCAAATTTATTGTAACGCATATTAACTTTGAAGGGACATGTTAGGGAAAGATAAATGGTACTCCTCCAGTCTCTGTATGATAGTCAAAAGTAGCACAAGGATTCACGTGGTAATATTAGATTCTGATTTAGGTTTTGAGCGTGTAGTGCTAGTAATCACTGCAAAACGATTAAAGTGGAAAATATCAATTTCTGAGGAAGATATTTCATTGCATTGGAGAATCAAGAACACACTGATGTTTACGAAGCTTTTTGAAACTATTGATTACTACTACGTACATAGCAGGTGCGTGCGTACGTGCAAGGTTCAAACAAAATTCTCTGCAAAATGGAGTTGCAAAATCTTAGTAACTCTGCAGCTTGATTACGAATTACTTCCAGAACAAAACGCATTAGTGTATGAATGTTACGCGTCGGGAGTGACAACACCCACCAGAATTTAAGTGACTTATAAAACAAAGCAAGTTAAGGAACCTTCTAAAGATTTTCATGTACTCCGCATTTCATCTAAAAAAAATATTGGCTCTTAATTAGACTGCACTTGTATTTGTTCTGATTTTTAAGTCTTAGTTTTGCATGCATTTACTTTCGCTGTTGTACGAAAAAATCGAAATGCCTTCAGAGGTTATATGACTGGTAGATTAGGTACTAAAAGAGGACCATATCGTCCAAAGTAGTGTAGTAGTGCATTAAAAATGACTCGTATTGTATTGTATGTATTGTAAAAAGGAATCTTGATTTGGAATAAAATGACAAAATAATACATTTCCCGGAAAAAATCATTTTTCTGCAGAGTGATGATTAATTTTTGACTTTTCGGAGAGTATGCCTAGAAATTCCGGGAAACCAACGATTTTATCCTGACAAATAAAATATTGCCTTTTATTTATATAAAGGAAAGGAAGCTATAAATATGCTGACTTGTAGCGTGGATGATATTAAAATTTTAAAATATTAAGTTTTAGGTTACAAGTTAATTGATTTTTAAGCATATTCTAAAGGTCTTTCGTAACGTAGCTTCATTTTTATATACAGTTTGTTCTTTAGTTGCTCATTTTTGATTTAGCTTCTCAATTTCAAAAATTTTTGCACAAAAATATGTAAAACGGTTGTCTCAAAATTCAATACACTTTTGCCACGTATAGAATTCATCTAATGGAAATCTGAAGCACTTTTATTAGCTCTCGGCACCATACTACACCACTCAGGCATTAACAATGACAACACCACTGTTTTGGAAGTCGATGGAAATTATGAACTTTTTGCATCAAAAAATTTCACAATTCAAACTTCCCATTGAATTGGATACAGACCGCAGGCAATTTAGAGCAGAAACTAGCTGGAAGAAATTAATACCCAGCTTTTTCTACTTAACACTGGGAATGATTTTCCTTTGCTCCATATTTATTGTTCTCCGCGAAACTTTAGTTAACAAAACTATTAAGCTAGATTTGCCAGTAGTTTTAATGTACATTTATGCAGCTTTGCTAGTATGTCTTATAACATCAGTCTACACTACCGTTTGGATCAATGCTAAATTATTTTATGAGGTATATTTCAATAGTCTTCTTAAATTTGAATCTGCGCTATTTTGCTGGTATTGCGAAACAAAATCAACCAGAAGCCATGTGTCAATCAGCAAAATGCTTCAGGATATTTACGTTTTACTACAAACTGGTGAGTAAAAGCAAATTTTAGACTTTAAAAAATGTAAATGTTTTGTTTAACGCATTTTTCAGAGCTAAGCAATTTCCGGAACGGTAGACCTGCGGACGTTATTGGAATGCTTATAACCAGTTGCTGCTTTGCTAACTTTCTTGTTGGTGTAGCACTTTCTCCTTTTGTGACTTTCGTTAACTTAGACCCCTTCTATGTTTTAGTTAATTCTCGTTGGCCTACAGTGCTAGAAGTACCTTTGCTGAATTTCATTTTTATTTTGGTCAGGATGTTTTTGATATTTTGGCTTGTGTTTGGTGCGGTTCGTATAAATATGTTTTTACTAGTTGGATTTTTAATCCTTTGCAGAATATATTTACGCTGTCTACAGACCATGCTTGAAATGAAACCAAATAACTTCAGTTTGCTTCTGTATGATACTCTTATCTACACTAATCAAATAGCCGAGCCAGTGATTCGTGTTGCAGCAGGATGCTTGATGGGATGCGGCTTTGCTGTTATGGTTTTTGCTAACGTTTTGTTTATATTAGGATGGAAGTCCTATCCTTGGATATTATTGATAATTTTGTTTGTAATACTTTTAGCCTGTTACATATTTATGCTTCTGGCACTGCAGTCTGCTGGTAATATACATGAGGTTAGCACGAATGTTATAAGAGCTTGGAAACTCAAGAGTATTGAATGCAAAAAGCTTTTTGTGAAGCGGCTTTTGGCTCTTCGTGTAATTTGCATTCATTATGGATTTACAAGCTTTGAACAGGAAACAACTAGAAATTATGTAGGATTGCTGGTGGACTGGTCAATTAATTTCATGCTTTCATGTCAATAGACATATAGATATTTTTATATACTAACAACTTGTACAATTTTTTTTCTTTGTGGCAGGAAAGGCAGAAATATCTCAATAGTAGTATAGTATTCAAGTGTTTAACCATAAATAAATAATTAAACTTCAAACGTTTTATATGGTTTTTATTGCTAAGAAAGTTGAAAAAACTTAAAGTATAAGTTTATAAGATGATCTGAAGAACAGAAAAAAAAGAATGTGTTACTTTAAAATAAGCTAAGCTGTACATAAATGAAAGTTTTCTGCAACAAATAAAATCACATTTTCATATATTGTCTTGCATTTAGTAGCACACTGTCATGTCAAACCAATGATATAACGAGATTTGTCTCTGTAGTTCATCGGTATTTTTTACTATTTTACATGAAATAAACCCTATGTAAGCTTGAAGAAAGGTTCACGAATGTGGCATGATGAGAACCATTGTCACATCAATGTGGCATGATGAGAACCATTGTGGCATGATGAGAACCATTGTGGCATGATGAGAACCATTGTGGCATGATGAGAACCATTGTGGCATGATGAGAACCATTGTGGCATGATGAGAACCATTGTGGCATGATGAGAACCATTGTGGCATGATGAGAACCATTATCTGCTATTTGGCATTATTCCGATTGCCGGTAGTGAAAATGCTGTAGCTCTATGGCCTTTAAATGCAGCAAAAAAGATTAGTTTAGAAAAGGTACTTTTTAGGTACCTTCCGGTTATCGGATTGATCTGAAAATCAATAGGGATCGTCGCAAGAGGTGTAGCTATCGATAACTGAAGACAGAATTGGAATAGGTCAAACGGTTGACGAGTTATCGTGCTTACGGACGGACGGAGGAACGTGCAGACACATCACGATGATAGGAGTAAAGGTACACTAACGTGAACCTTAATAACTGACTGCATTGAGAACTTCTTGAAAGCATCGTTAGTGGTTGCAGGCACAGTAATTATCCAAACAAAGATTTAGGAGCTATTTTTTACCAGATTGTCTAAAATGTCTTGCAAAAAATCCCATGTTTTACGCTCTATTCAAATAGTTTTGAGTTATTTGAAATTTTGGCTAGTTTCATATTAAGTCTTTTTTCACTGCATAAATAATATAAGTGTTTCATTAACATTAGCGTGTAGCTTGTAAGGAGGGCGAGGCTTTTATTTTGTAACTAACTTTGAAAAGCTTATTAATTACATATATTAAATTTCTCCCCAATTTACATACACACAATACATACAACATTTCGTTAAGGTCTTACAGAACTTAGAAAATATGTTTTTCAGTTCCAAGGCACTTTTGGAGGGTGCATTGATATAAACTGGGTTTGTGACGGATACACCGACCGTAAAGACAAAAGCGACGAGTTTGAGGATCATTATCAATGTCCTGCATGTACTGCAAAGCAGGTTTGTACAAAGTGTAAAATTTTGAAAAGTAAACTAACAGTATGTGTAGCACAACCTGTTTTTTACTTTGTTAGTTTCGATGTGCCAAAGGACGATGATATCAAAGGCTCTAATTTGCAATGATAAAAACGATTGTGGCGACCAAAGAGAGAATCCTGACAAATGCCCAGCTTGTGATGATAAACAAGTATGTAGAATATACCAACTTTTAAGGTAACACACCGCATCTAGTGAATTTCTTGAAACTTTGGTTTTGCTAGTATCGTTGTGCCAACAGCGGTAGATGCATTCCTAAAGTCTGTTTTTGCGATGGTTCAAACGACTGTGGTGATAGCAGTGACGAACCGGCCATGTAAATTGTTCATAAGAAATATAGGCAATGGGTTTGACCACGATTTATGAAAAAACGATATAATATAATGACGTGTGGCAACACGTCAACTATCATAGCATTGTTCAGCGTTTGTTGTAACATGCAATGCATCATAGTAATTAGTAATTAGGTAATCTAGGAGCGACTCATTATCACTTCTGACACCGAGATTATCCCAAGTCGCAGGCGTATGTAACGACCTGTGACTTTCAGATAGATTTTAGGGTCTGTTTCTCCCACTGCAAAACTTTTGCTAACCCCTAACTATATTCTAGTGGGAATGCCAAAATGGTCGATGCATCAAGGATACAAACACCTGCGATGGTGAGAATGACTGTGGAGACTGGAGTGACGTCCTTGTGGTGAAAACGAAATTAGATGCTCAACTTCACCAGGAGGAACTGGTCCAGCTGGAGCATGTATTCCTTCCAAATATATTTGCGTCCCTGACGTTACTTTGGAAATTTGCGCAAATGGTACGTGTTAAATTTTTACTGAAATGTTTTTTTATTAATATGAAAGAATTGGTGTAACAAAAGTTTTCTAAACTAGGTTTTGATCAAGCCAAATGTACACGAACTGAGGATTTCCAAAACTCTACAGACCACTGTACATTTTAAATTTTTTCATGGGCGTTGTGCTTGTGCTTTATGCATTTGCTTCTATAGTTTGAACTTTTACGCATTAAAATATACCTGTGAAAACCTTGTGTAAATGTGCTTATGATTGTGCATGCTGAGTTTACTGTTTCAAATGGAATCATCAAACGTTTTTAATACATTATTCTTATTTTGCATAACAGACATCATCCAAAAATACCAAAGACATAAAGGACCAACACAGCTGAAAATGGTTTTTCATTTAACACATCCTTCAACATAAAAACGATTTGTTGTAAAACTTATACGTTTAGGGCCATGTAATATATGAAGTACGACTAAAAGTAGCTTTTAACCGGTCGAATAATATAAAGCAAATCATGACGTAGACTAGCTACTCTAGAACAGAATTTTGATTGCCGTATTTGTTATGCATACGCATTAGGAGTTTACCATTAATTATGCCATCCAAAAAACAAATTAATACTTATATACCAAGTTCTTTGTACTTTTCTAGTTTCCATGAGGTGTGAAAACAAATGGTCAAAAATGGGTATAAGGTTCTGCATAAAAGCAGTACACGTTAAACGATTAGAGTTTAGTAGCATTTATTGTAAAAAAGTACATGAGCATGTCGAGATAAAGAATATGAGAATATGGGTTGGATTGGTTAGAATTACGGTAAACATAATATCTAATATTCCCATTACACATATGTGCCTCGAGCGTTAAATTAAAATTTTAAACCAACTTGCAAAAACAAAACACTTGAGTATTTAAAATGTCACAACGTTTAAACCTTGGGTGGAATTATTCACCGCGGTTCGGCTTTTCAGCATTAGGTTTGTATTATTCCTTTATACATAGAAATTTTAATAAACTCTTCGAGCTGCCAGTTAGTATAGTTACTATACTATAACTGCTGGTGTTTTAGTACAAGCTACAAAAGACATGCATGAGGACACAAACAATACTTTCCAAGCACTACAAATGATTAAAACTTGGAGTGTCCTAGAGTTGCGAATGTTGGAATGCTGTAACCTGACGTAAAGCCATTTTGTCTTACAGACGAATACGAAGGCAAATTTTGTGAATTTTTCAACTCCAATACCAAATCAAATTTTGAGTTGCAACTGAAAACAGGTTGTATGTAGCAACAAAATTTGTATTCTAGCAAATCTGCCGTGTTGCTTGTATCGTATTTGTTAACATCAAATCAGTTTAAAATGGTTTCACTACTTTTGAGTGTTCTTCGCGTGGTTATTGCTACAACTGTTTTAATTGTTTTACCAATAACATGCAAAAAACTCAATTTTTGTCACATGCACCCTATCCCAGAGTCTGTTTCAGAAATAGAAAATTTTTACGAATACGTTTCCCCTGAAATTTTAACAAGTAGAATGAACGTTTTTGTACACGTCACAATTTATTATTGTAAAAACAGAAGCATTGACTTACCTTTCTTAAGTTTTCCAATAGTTCTTCGAAAACTTGCTGCAAGTACAACTGTAGAAAACTCAGATACCCTTTTGGAACCCTTATGGAAATTTCCTGTCGTTAACACATCATTCTCTTCACGGTTACTTAAAACAATTCCGGATAAATACAACATAGGACTAAATAAAAGTCTTTTTGCGTTAAATAGCAAACCTTGGAGCTACGAAATATTTTGGGAAGTAACACTTGCACACAACATTGTCGTTGACTGCGTAGAGATACAAGGCAACGAGCACTGTCTACCTGTTCTTGACCCATGGTCTCAGCGTTTTGATTTGAGCAACAATATTTTGGATTTGTATGTAGAGCAAGTACTTCCATCTGAAGCAGCTTCAACTATTCGTATATTAGTATTGCCTGTGGTCCTAAAAAACGAAATGATTCTTAATGTGATGGAAGGTTGGAACGGCATTTTGATAAGAAGATGGCTTGACAATATCTATTCATACTATTCATTGTATTTTGTTGCTACTGTGGCTAAAAACAAAATTCAGAAAGTAAATCTTGCCAACATATGCGTACACTGCACTGCAGCAAATTTTCTGGAAATCGTAACCGACGTAAACCGTTTTTATCAACTTATCAGTTCTTGGAAGCATCTACTGAAAAAGTATAATAACATTGCAAAACTACGCTGGACAATGATATATCGGGATCTTGTTGCAAATAAGAAGCTGGAGGACTATAAAAGCAATTTTGATACTTGCAAGCGTGAAAGCTCAAAAAATTTATTTAGGGGTTCTTTGTCTGTTAAAAGCGTCACTCAAGTACGAATACTTATGACGGTTCACATCTGGAATTCTATCTTTGAAAACTATACTTATAGCTTAAAATCTGAATTGATTTGTGAAAATGGCGAACTCACTTCAAATCACGAGTACGACTTTATTGAGGAAATTGCGTTTCGCGTCATTCTGGTTGTATTTCACCAGCCAACAAGTTTTGCTTCACACCTTCCACTCCATGCAATTGATTCATCAAATGCATTGCGCTTTGTAACTTGTGGAATTAGAGAAAAAGAAAGCTTGTCTTTGCATGTTTTCTTTGAGGTTGCAGATCTGCCTACTTGGATTTTAGCTATTGTCACAATAGTATCCGTTGCAAAAACATTGGCCTACATGTCCACAAATTTGAGTTTCGCAGATTCTGTTTACAAATCTTTGCAAATTCTTTTAGAACAAGGAGTAAATTTCAAGTTCAACTGTTCAGTTTCTACTCGACAGTTAAAGCTTCTGGTTACTTTATACGTTTTTGTTTGCATGTTGCTATGCGCCGCTTACAAAAGTGGAAACATGCACCAAGGAATGCAGAGAAGAAAACTGTTTTTGTACGATAAATTATCTCAACTGCTGGATGATCAATTCAAGATTTATAAGCAAGCCAGAATTTTGTACGTATATTATGTAACTGAAAATTGGATGAATTTTAATGCTGAACTAAAAGAATTTGTTTCAAAAAACAGAGACTCAAAAATAGCCAATATGTCAGCAAAGGACATTTCTGCGTACAATGAGCCTAAAGTGACAGTACTTAATTTACAGCGGAAATATACAGAGTTGGGAACAAAACAGCAGGAAATGTGGATTTCAAAACTCTCCCGGGTTTGGAATCTTGTGCCTGAAAATGTTGCTGACAATGCTCGAAAACTTATGAGCCCAAAATATAATTCTAGAAAACTAGAAAATATCGAAAAGTTCAAAATGAAATATAAACAAGTGGAGCATTTATATCTTATAAAACATTTGGAAAATTGTAATAAAACTGCATTAGTTTTACCTGAGGAGTTATGCTGGATTGCAGCGAGAAAGCTTGAACTGCAGAAGAAACCGGTTAGTGTTGGAAAAGAGATTTATGTTCAACCAAGCGTGGGATTTTATTTGGAGGGCGCTATTTCTAAAGGAATTATAGTTCGAATCAGGTCAATCAAAGCATCGGGTATTTGGCAATGGTGGAATCAAATTTTGAAAGGTATGATGACTGGTGGGTCAAACATGCCAAACAAGCCAAGCTCCCTACCTACCAGGCTCCCTTTAAATGGAAATTTGCAGTTGGTATTTACTGCTTTGCTAACTGGATTGTTTGCTGGGGGGATTTGTGTTCTAGCTGAAAAATTCTTTGCTTGATTAAGCAACGTGCAGTAATGTCTGCAGCTTCAACTATCATTATCGTAATTTAAACAAGTAGTAATATTATATTCGTAGTCATCTTTATTTAAAACATAATGTACAATATATTTAAGTAAAACACCTCAGCGCGGTCAATGCGAATATTATATTTCATCTTTGGAGGTCAAGACCCGAGTTCAAATCATACAAGTTTACGCTCCTTCATCCTCCCATTCGGAAGAAGAAATGGACACTTTCTACAACCAACTTCAGAGCATGATTAAAAACCCATGTAACCATATTACCATCGTCATGGGAAATTTTAAAGCGGGATCATCACACCTACCTAGCAACATTGTAGGAAAATTTGGTCTTGGCGCGACCAACAGAAACGGTGCATTGTTAATTGATTTTGCTTCATCAAATCAATTAGCAATAACAAATACATTTTTTCACACTACAACATGCTTTTAGGAAAATCAATTGGGATGCATTCGGAATTCAGATAAATGGTACCAAGTTAACCAACCTTAGGTTTGCAGATGATGTTGTGGAATTCGCCAACGATATGTCCACTCTGAAAAAGGTAATTCTTACATCGGACAAACAAACTAGGAAGGTTGGACTAAAGCAGAACTTCAGAAAATGTGCAGTATTTTGTAACGAATTCTGCAAAAAAGAACCCATTACCATCGAGGGAAAAGAGTTACCAATTGTTAATTGGTAACTCTTTTCCCATTGGATATTGGATTTCCCATTGGATTGGGTATTGGTGTACCAGGAAATTAATACCACTGGCGATTTCACCGGCGAGATATCCAGAAGAATCCAACTTTCATGGGTAGCCTTTAATAAATTTAATGGAATTTTTACTTCAAAACATCCATTGTGTCTTAAGAGGAAGCCTTTCAAACAGTGTATACTTCCGGTTATGACCTATTGGTGTCAGACATGGGTTTTAACTTAGACACAACTTAGCCGTCTTCAGGTTTTCCAAAGAGAGATGAAAAGAATCATGTTGGGCATTACGTTGTTAGATAAAGTTAATAATTCAGTGATGCGTGCCGAAACCGGGCTAACGGATGTTTTGTAAAAAATTAAAATGGAAATTTGCAGGGAAGATCGCAAGATGTACAGACAGGTGGACCAAAATTTTTGACTGGGTTCCAAATGGAATACGCAAACGTGGACGACCGAGATCAAGATGGGAAGATGAGATCATACAACTAGCCGGACGGGATTGGAAAATCAAAGCTCAAGATAAAAAAGCTTGGAATACACTTGGGGAGACCTTCATCCTGCAGTGGATTGACAACACCGACCCTGTTTTGTTTCGTCGTAACAACTTGAAAATGTGTGACTAGCATGCAGTCACTGATCAGTGGTGGGTTGACGAAAAAAAAGATAGACACAAACATCTCCATTAGGTTTCTATACATACTAGTAAACGGTGTAAAAACTCATTCTTGTGAATTTGTTTAAAACTTAGGTATTCGCATTCTGATTTGTTGCCACACACCAAGCTAATTCGTCAAACATAGGCGTCAATGCCAAATCCAATTTTGCTGGAGCTGGGTGATAATTGCAGTCAAGATTACACAGGAGTGAAACACATAATTCCTCTTAATGCACTAAGGACATCAGATTTATTTAGTGCGTATCTTCAAATACTGGAAAACCGTTCAGGTTATAGGTTCAGGTTATAAGGTACATTTTCTAGGGAGAAATTTCTTTGACAGGACAACGTCTCTAGTTTTGCTGGACTTCTCCTTCAGAGGGGCGATGGATTTAATTTTGCTAAGTGGAGTGAGGATTATATTGCGATTATATGTAAGCTTACGGGGGTAATATTTGTAGCATTCTTTGCAACCAAGCCCGTTTAAGTTTCTAGTGCGATTAAATTGTATATTTTCTAGTAAATCTGATGTTAGAATATTGCAAATATTTCAGTCACAATGTTTACTTGTACTAAGGTATAACGTAGTTGTAGATCGTGATGATAAGACAACCTATTCTCAATTTGGTCAAAACATGTTCTTCACAATACATTCATTTATGTACTACAAACACTGTCTAGTGTGTATTATAAGCATAGCATAGTATATTAAAGGTTTACAGTAAAAGATTAGAAATAGAATTTTTTAGAGAACTTATTTGTTGAAAATGGTTTGCGATAGTGACGGCAAAAATCGGAAATTAATCGTGATTAATCGCGATTATTCCGATTTTTGTCGAAACGTTTTGAGTGTGATGGGAAACGTTTTATACAAAAATCGAATCGAAAATCGCGATTAATCTCGATTTCTAGAAAACCCAATTTTATGGCAAATATAGTAATTAAGATGCTTAAATTGGAAGCGAGTAAAATATTTTCATAGAAAATTACACGAAATGATTTAGTCACATGCCTAATGTCGTCAAATTTTTACTTTTCTCAGGTTTTGTAGTTGTTATATGCAGCAAAATGAATAAGTTTAAAGGAAACCTGAATGATTTTAAGGGAATTTTTAAGGAAGTACAAATCGATTTTTCCGATTTCTAAACGTTTTAAGCACTAATCGAATCGGTTTTCCGATTATCTAAACGATTTTACCAAAAATCGGATCGGAAATCGTTTTGGAATCGCGGTTAATCGTTTGCCATCACTAGTTTGAGATATTGTAAATTTTCTTTTATCAATTTTTCATCTCACTTTCGGTTTCAACCGTTTGCTGAACACAAAGTTTGCTGCAATAGCTTAACAATATTCTACTTAGGCAAACAGTTGAAATCAGAAGATGATTGGATGGTTCCTAAAATGCACGCGACAGGAACCTTGAAAAAGCCGTACAAGTTTATGAAAAGTATTTAGTTTGTAAAAAATGTATGCGGAATAATGTGGCATCAAAACGCCACTAATTTGCTCATTTTTATTTTTCATGCTTTTATCATGGACACTAAAAGATTATGTTTAAAACCAAAATTACTTAATATTTCATTTTTAAAAAGAAGGAGTTAATAGGTCTACCAATATAGCGGATCAACAGAGAAAATTATAATATTAAGATTTGGATTTCTTATAAGGATGCATGTTTCCAACATTTCTAAAATTTATATTATACTATAATTGGACATTTACTTGTTTATCTTTTTTGAAGGTTTCGTAAGCCTTCTTAGTGTAAGACGGAAATAAGTAAAGTGTTTCGCTTGGCTGAATACTTACATTTACTGATTTAAGATCAGGTAATGTTGTCCATATAGTTGAACTGTAAAAGTAATTTTCTTCCAGCATCACCGAGTCAGACAAAAGAGACGTCTCCGAAAAATCTGATATTTCATCATCTGATGACTCACTGTCCCATGATTTTAGTTTTACCAATTCCAATTCAAAAGTCTGTAGTTTGGGAAAGTTTTCAAGAAAAGGAAAATTTGGCCCTGTGGATCCATTAAAATAGCCCGTTAGTCTTAGATGCTTTAGTAAGGGCAGATTTACACTTAAAGGTAATTTTTCAATGTTTCCAAGTTTCCAATCATCCGTTGATATATTTACGGCCAACAGTGTGTCCATGAAATGCTCAAGAGCACAAAATATCTGTTTTGATTGAATGGGTTGCATGACATTCCAAAGACTGATATTAATTTCCGTAAGTGGTGCATGCAAATCTAGTAGACTGGCCACATAAGCAAAGACAATTTAAGCATATAAGCATAATTTTTAGGGTTCATATAGAAGATGGTAAATATAAAAAACAGTTACAGGCCTACAGCACATCCATTTCCAGCTTTTATCAGTTGAACCTTGGCTATTCTTATTATTATCTGTCGGTTTTATTTTGAGCAACACAAGAAAATGTTGTGTAGTATTTATGTCGAGATGGAATGTTGTACCAGTTTTTCTGATTTCTGTGAAAGCATCGTGAAACTCTACTACACAATGTGATATGATGGCTCTTTTTCCCTAGCTTGCACGTATAAATAGTTTTTGATGCAAAATAAAATAACTACCGCAACTAACTAACTAACTAACAAGTCAAACTAATTCCCAACGCAAGCAGTATTGTCATGATATATAATAAAATCGTAGATATCAAAATTTGTTTCGCAAAATCTACCTTTCGTTAACTGTGAACTGGGAAAGTCTGAACGTAACCACTATTGTGTACAGAATTAATGCACATTGCATTTATATTCCGTTATATTCATACTGCTATTCAAAACACGCAAACTTTTAAAATGGATTACTAAGAGGCGTATAGTGTATAATATCTTTGCTAGTTGAAGTTTTTACACAAAAAATTTCCGTGTGTACTTTTGTCATCCATATGAATTTATAAATGAAGTATGCAAACACTTTACATATAATTCTATTGCCATACCATCTAGCTAGAGTGAAAAATAAAGCATAATTAATGTTGGAAAAATGTGAATAGGGTAAATAATGTATATGCCTAAATATTCAATACTTTCTTTAATAAGCTACAACGTAAACCATAAAAATTATAAGCTGTTACGAATAATATATGCAATACTAGTACATGCACAAGCTTTCTCTGACTTTCGCAACCTGAACAATCACAAATACTCAATCCTCTTTCAATGACGTAAGTGGTAACGCATTGTTGTTAACATGTTTTGGTGCATTCAACACTTGAAACACGGTGCTTCGTCATTTCACGATTTATAAACACGAAGTTTTTTTTATAAACAAAGTGCTTGTTTGACATAATTGTAACCCACATGTGCTTAAACAAATTCTGGGCTTAGGCAAATTGCACTTGTAAAGTAAAACATGGAATCCCTTGTACAAAAGCGCAGAAGTGGTGCAAAAAATGTGTTGCGAATTCAATATTAGGAATATTTATTATGTTGTGTTGGCTACAAGTTTTCATGTCAAGCGCAACCTTCTCATTTTGTCACTCTCTTCAAAAATGTTGTAAGGTTAACTGAAACGAAATTACACGTAATACAATTTTGCCAAACAGTTGGTCATTACCTGCCATAGTTTTCGGGTCTGTCACGTTTTTCTATAGTGCCGAGTTATTTGTAGCACAATCTGAAAAAGTGTATCCTGGCTTCTCAGTTTCATTAGCAAAAAGGTTAATTCATTACAGATCCAATTAGTTTGAACTTTGAAAGTTCTCGCTACCGGCAAATATTACGCATGTATTCTGTTGCATTTTATTTATTAAAAAACAAATATTTATTCGATCAAGCTTTCAACAATTTTTATTATCGCCATCGGATACACATACGGACTAGTTGATATTACTTTCAGTATTAGTTTGTTTCAAAAATCAATTTTTAACTAATCTTATTGGTGTTCATTATAATTGTAATCCTATATTATAATTTCCTCTCGGTATTTCGGGGAAAATGGACAAAATGTCCCTGGTCAATGCTTAACCCCATATAAAATTTTTTAATGCTTAACCCCATATAAAATTTCTCCATGCTTAACCCCATATAAAATTTCTCCATGCTTAACCCCATATAAAATTTCTCCACGCTTAACCCCATATAAAATTTCTCCATGCTTAACCCCATATAAAATTTCTCCATGGTTAACCCCATATAAAATTTCTCCATGCTTAACCCCATATAAAATTTCTCCATGGTTAACCCCATATAAAATTTCTCCACGTTTAACCCAATATAAAATTTCTCCATGCTTAACCCAATATTTAATTTTCTACATGCTTAACCCCATATAAAATTTTTCCACGTTTAACCCCATATAAAATTTCCTAATGCTTAATCCCATATAAAATTTCTCCATGCTTAATCCCATATAAAATTTCTCCATGCTTAACCCCATATAAAATTTATCCATGTTTAACCCCATATAAAATTTCTCCACGTTTAACATCATGTCAAATTTCTCCATGCTTAACCCCATATAAAATTTCTCCACGTTTAACCCAATATAAAATTTCTCCATGCTAAACCCAATTCTAAATTTTCTACATGCTTAACCCCATATTAAATTTTTCCACGTTTAACCCCATATAAAATTTCCTAATGCTTAACCCCATATAAAATTTCTCCATGCTTAATCCCATATAAAAACTTTCCATGCTTAACCCCATATAAAATTTCTCCATGCTTAACCCCATGTCAAATTTCTCCATGCTTAACCCCATATAAAATTTCTCCATGCTTAACCCCATATAAAATTTTTCCATGCTTAACTTCATGTTAATTCCCTCCATGCTTAACCCCACGTCTATTCCCTCCATGCTTTACCCCATGTTAATTCCCTCCATGCTTTACCCCATGTTAATTCCCTTCATGCTTAACCCCATGTTAATTCCCTCCATGCTTAACCCCATATAACAATTGTCCATGCTTAACCCCTTAGAACAACTGTCCATGCTTAACCCCATATAACAACTGTCCATGCTTAACCCCATATAACAACTGTCCATGCTTAACCCCATATAACAACTGTCCATGCTTAACCCCATTTAACAAGTGTCCATGCTTCACCCCATATAACAACTGTCCATGCTTAACCCCATATTAAATTTTTCCATGTTTAAAAAATAAATATAGCTTCGCGCAATGCTCGCTCCCAAATCAGCTACACGCAATGCTCAACCGTATATCAGCTGGGGGCAATGCTTCACCCCATAGCAGCTACACACAATGCTCATGGCCATGTTAGCTACACGCAATGCTCAAGCCCATATTAGCTACACGCAATGCTCAAGCCTATATTAGCTACACGCAATGCTCAACCCTAAATCAGCTGGGGGCAATGCTTCACCCCATAGCACCTACACACAATGCTCAAGCCCATATTAGCTACACTACATGCTCAAGCCCATATTAGCTACACGCAATGCTCAAGCGCATGTTAGCTACAGGCAATGCTCAAGCCTATACTAGCTACACGCAATGCTCAAGCCCATGTTAGCTACGCGCAATGCTGTTCCCGATACCATCTACGCGCAAGAATGCTCAAGCCCATGTTATCTACTCGCAATGCTCAACCCTGCTAAGGTCAAACGAAATGTTAAACCTTACAATACTTGCACTTAATTATTTACACTGTATTCGCTACACGCAATGCCTTACTGTTGACTTAGCGGGTGGTTTTTCGCAAACCGGACCACCGCCTTTCGTCCTTTATTATATTTTCCTCTTTGTATTTCGGGGGAAACGCACAAAATATCCCGGATTTACATGCTGAACCCTATACAAAAACTTCCTATGCTTAATCCAATAAAAAAAGTTTCCATGGTTGACCCCATGTAAAATTTGTTCATGCTTAAACCCACGAGTTTTTTTAGCTATGTATAAAAACTCTTCATGCTTAACCCCATGCAACATTTGTCCATGCTTAACTCCACATAAACTTTTTCCAAGCCTAACCCCATGTTACTTCCTTCCATGCTTAATTCCATGTTAATTCCCTCCATGCTTAACCCCATGTAACATTGGTCGATGCTTAACCCCATGAAAATGTGGTCCATGCTTAACCCCATGTAAAATTGGTCCATGCTCAACCCCATGTTAAGTTGGTCCATGCTCAACCCCATGTAAGATTGGTCCATGCTCAACCCCATGTAAGATTGGTCCATGCTTAACCCCATGTAAAATTGGTCCATTCTTCACCCCATGTAAAATTTGTCCATGCTTAACCCCATGTAAGATTGGTCCATGCTTAACCCCATGTAAAATTGGACCATGCTTAACCCTATGTGAATTCCCTGCATGCAATGCTCTACTCCAAATAAGCTACACCCAATGCCTAACTCCATTTTAACTACACACAATGCTTAACTCAATATTAGCTACACGCAATGCTTAACTGCATATTACAAGCACCAAAAGCTTAATTCCATAGTAACTACACGCAATGCATAACTGTTCAATTAGCGGGCGATTTTAATCTCCGGGCCACCGGCGCTCGTCATATATTATAATTTCCTCCTGGTATTTCCGGGAAAATGGACAAAATGTCCCGGGTCAATGCTTAACCCCATGTAAAATTTCTCCATGCTTAACCTCATGTTAAATTCGCCATGCGTAACCCTATGTTAATTCCCTGCATGCTTAACCACATGTCAGGTTCTTGCATGCTTAACCCCATGTCAAGTTCTTGCATGCTTAACCCCATGTTAATTCCCACCATGCTTAACTCCATGTTAATTCCCTCCTTGCTTAACTCCATGTTAATTCCCTGGTTAAACCCATGCGAAAAATCTCCATGCTGAAGCCCACGTACAATTTGTCCATGCTTTCCCCATGTTAATTCCATCCATGTTTAACCCCACACAAATTACCTTTATGCTTAACGCAATACAACTTCCCTAAATCTTAACTCCGTATTAAATTTGTCTATGAATAACCCCAAATTACATTTGTCCATGCTTGATCCGGAGCAAAGTATTTAAAGCGTCACGCTGAATCCAATCATAAGTTTACTTATTACTATAACTTACTACTACATTAGCTACACGTAATGCCTAACTCCATATTAGCTACACGTAATGATTACCTCCAAACTAGCTACACGCAATGCCAAACTCCATATTAACTACAAGCAATGCCTACCTCCATATTAGCTACACGCAAGGCTTAATCCAATATTTCCAAAATGTAGTGTTTAATCCTATATTTCCTACACGAAATGTTTAATCCCATATTGGCTACACGCAATGCATAACTGTTAAGTTAGCGAGCGATTTTAAGCAAACCGGGCCACCGGTTCTTGTTTCTTCATATATTTATTTCCATCAAAATAATCATTTCATACATTTATGGCACAAAATGATGAACTTGTATTTGAATTTCATGCAGCATTTCTAGCATCAAAGTTATCATAAAAGCGTTTAGAAATGCGCTGATCCAAAACGTTCATAAATATTTATATCTGTTTACACTAAAATAACGTACTGTTATCTTATTGATGTATTTATTTAGATTAAACAGTAATTAAAACAGATGCACCGTGTCCATTGTTAGGTTAAGGTATGCAGGGTAAGTTATGCAGGAAGTAAGGAGCGACGTCTAGTACTCAGTGTACAGTTTGCGACTGACTTTATTCATTAAATATCCCATATTTATATGTACACATAATCGGGTCAGTGTGACGTGGGGGCTCTACTCGCTTGTGGTATGGACCACTTGCGGGCATTCCCCTTACAATATTAACCTCATTAATAAATTATTAACCTTGATACCTTAATATCTATACTTAACCTAGAATGTAATTATAATGTGGGTTAAGTACCCATGGTAACACCATCTACTTAATTTACTACACCACGGAAATATTTTTGCCAACAAGTAAAACAACATTACAGACATCTGTTAATAAACCTTCGAAAATACTATTAAGACCACAACACCAGCAACCTTTTTTAACGGCAATTTTTCAAAAAGTACAAAGTTTAGATGTATTCAAATTTTCAACTCCAGTCCTTTCTTCAGAAATTTGCTGTTGTGTCAGCGCACTCTCTTTTTGTTTGCACAAATTGGAATACAAAGCAAATCAGGAGCAATCAATTTCCACAAACAGCGCTAATTCACAACACAAAACAAAACGGTTTTCTGGTATCCTGAAGTGTCGTCAAGTGTGCAAAACGTGGTTCTCAGAAGTTGACAGCTTTTATAGAAACTTTGAAGACTTTTTTCAAAAGAAGCAAGGTGTCAAATCAAATTGGCAACGATATGTGTGGGAGTTTGGGGTTCACTATGGAGCATAGATGCGTGATTATACCCTCTGGTTTCCTGCAAATATTATAGAGTTTAAAGAACACTTTAGACAAACACACGACTTCACTGAGAGAAGTCCTTTTTTGGCAAATGCTGTTTCTTTAATGTTAAACGAACATAGTGCGCCGTACACACGCGAATTATTTTTAAAGCTGTACGCAAAACATGTCTGACATTGTCACCTCTCAATTCAGAATGATACTTCAGTGCTCTATATAGAGTTTGTGAAATTACTAAAACTTATCCCAAGTCTTAAGTCCTTACAAATTAGTGGCCATCTGTGTATCTTAGAAAATGTAGCAGAACTTGATTCTCATATTTATGCAAATACACTGCCAAACTGGTAATACCTGAAAGTTCTTGGCGCCCATAATGTATCAGGTGCAGTTTTGGATAACTTGTTAGAAATGAATAGCCATGTTTAAAGGATAAATGATTGGTGTAAAAAATCATGTGCAAATGCAAATATCCTACAATATTTTCAACCGTGATTTTCCCGATTTGTCCCAGATTTCGTTAGCAATTCTTTCTAGGCAGTATTTTGAGCAACTGAAAAACTCACCATTTCATTGGAAACTGGAAACAGCTTATCTAAACTTTAAGGAATGTTGTTATATTCCATGGTCCGAAATATTTCAAGCTTTGGAAAATAAATGGGCTAAAACGTTTATCAATGTAGTACTTCATTTACCCAAAGCAAAAGTGTCAGCTGAACATAGCCAGCACATGAATGAACTTTTATCGCTTCAACTTTGCCTTCACAATTTAAAAAGACTACATATATATTCTTAGAAAATGCGTCAACCCTTGATTTTGTGTTACCAGTGATGGTAAAGCTAAAGCTAATGCATTATAATGCAACTAGAAATAAGTGAGGCAGTATTAATAAACAATGAAATGGATATTTGGACAGAAATAGGGTTTCAGGAAATTGTGCAAAGCCAAAAAATTCAGTTTAATGGTTATCAAAAAGACTTTTACCTGCCAAATTATTGGACTAAGTTTCCTGCACTAAAACACTTTATTTATGACGGTAAGAGTGACACAAAAATATATAATAGAGCAGATTGGACTCATAAATTGCAAAAATAAGGTTAATATCACTAATGCTTGTACTTACGAATAAACACTTGTATTATTTAAAAAGAATGGGAAATACATGATTTGAAAAAACAATTTGAGTTTAAACTTGTACCAAAATAATTTGTTAGACAATGCATGATAAATGCAAGCAGCAAATTAAGCAGTTTTTACAAGAATTAGCCACTTAAAAACCTCTGAAACTAGTACATAAGTCTGATTAAATTCACAAGACACAAAAGCTTGCATAATTTTAAACCTCCAGCTTATTAGAAATTGTTCCGTCATGCAATCAAAAACTCTGTGTAATACATGTAGTATAGCATAAAAATTTTTACGTTGCATAAATTTCTTCACTTTATACCAAAATCTTGACTCGAAACCTATAAACTGGTTTATACAATGATACTATGCATATTTTTGTATTACATTCAAATATATAAAGCGTTGTTAAAAGCGATAAACTAAATCACTGGAAAGGAAACAATTTGCTCGTAGCGATTTAGTTCAAACTGGTTCATCAAAACGTTATCAAAATACTTATCGTAATTGTTTTCATGGCTGCCCACAGAACAAGATTAATTGACATCATGCTTTGAGTTAACGCTGAATCAAACAAAGTTTATGACAAAAAACCTTATCACTAAGGATTATGAAAATGTGGAAAGATATGAAAGGTATTCAAAGTCTGCACCAAGAATTAAATATCAGATTTGCAATAATTGTATTCTAAATTTTTGTACTCCATGAAATTTTCACTCATTTTACTTTATAATCAGTTATTAACGTTAAAATATTATTGCGTTAAAGCTCGTCTTTTTCTTGGGTAACAATCACCCGTGTTTTAACAATTACAGGATTTCCACTTTTATCTATGTCTTTGCGTGTTTCTATAACTTTCTCGTCTAAAACTTCAACATCATTTTGCCAAGTGAAATGGTTTCTTTGTCCATAGTTTTGGCAAGGTTGTGATGTAGTTGAGGTTATTGTTTCTGTTTGCCAATTCGGTGTTGTCGTACCAATGGTTGTGGTTGGGGGGTCAGTTGCTCCTATAATATCTTCCAAGGTGCTTTCCTAAATAAAAAAAGCATTTTAAATTGAAATACATCATCTTTTAAAATCAAATCCGTATTGGTTAGTTCCATGCCGATAAAACAAATTGCCAATATTTAAAAAACAAGGCTCGAAATTGATCGCCACGATTAAAAATAATCCAGTCCTGAAAACCTTTGTAAACGGAAGCCGAGACATATTCCTCATAACCTTCAGCAGCTTCACTGTCCGTTAGATTTTCAAAGTATGCATCACCACTTGTAGGAAGGTCAAGCTGACCATCGATAATTTGGGTTGCGTTAAGATAGCCATTTGAGCCTATTGCAAATTCCACTCCAATCCCTCGAGGATGCAGGTAAGTAACATTTATCCAAAATCGTCCATCAGCCGATACTGGTATTGATGACAAAATGGTTGCGTTGGTTTGATGATGCCCTGTGCAGAAATTTATTAGTAGCTTATTTTGCTAAAGCTAGGTTTATAAAGTTTTAATTTTTTGAAATAAAAATTACCCGAAAAAGAAATATTTGAGTGAATGGTAAACACTGCATAAAACAAGCCATTTGGTAACTCTGCTATCACATAGTCCACCTCAAGTGATCCCTCCGAGTGATTCTCAATCACTAAGTTGCTAAATATTACGATTAAGAGATATATAAATAGTTACGTCAATTCTTTTATATTTTGCGTAAGTTGTTACCTGATTTCAGTTTCTATAGCTGCGACAATACCACTGTTGGATATATGAAATGCTTCAACCATGGGTGGCGAAGGGTCTAGACTATTGGCCTTAATCCAGGTAGAAAAATTGGATAGCTTGTTGAATACGAAGCTTTCAAGACCATCCGCTGCAACAAGTGGTGCTCCTGCAGCATTCAAAAATGCTGCAGCAAACAAAAGTAAGAATAATCTAGCCATGGCTCCAGAGTCGGTTAGCAAATAAAATTGTACTGGAGCTTCAGAATCAGTCGCAAGATGTAATTTTCTGAATTTAGAATAAATGATTGCCTGGGCTCCCGCTCTTTATATCCCAAGTGTAACCCGTGTTTGCTTATCAAAATTTACTTTAAAATGATTTATCTAATATTATCTTGAAACATGTCATGCGGCACCTTATTGGAACACCCGAGTGACGCAATACCTTGATTGAAACTGCTATTCATTTGATATTATCAACTATGATTGATTGACATGGCTCCGATGCATTTGTACTTTTCAATGGAACACAAAACTTATCAAAATATGACTGTAACTGTATACGATTTAGTTAATTTTGCACTCATATGTCAGTTCAAAATGTTAGTGCTATTGTGTAATCACATTCGATTTAAAATGTAATTATAAAGCCTCCGTCACCAGTCTGTCACTCAACTGATACTTAAAAGAGGTTTTTACATCAAATAAAAAATGTCTATGTTTGTAGTGTAAAATCTTATGCAATGTTACGATTGTTAGAGACAGAATGAACAAACTGATAAAACTAAAAACGGTACATTTTGTCATTTTACCCATTTTTCTTGTTTTCGTTTTGGCCTTTTCTTCCTTCGGTCTCAATTCCTTCTGTCTTTTAAAATTTGTCTTTTTTCCTAGGACCCCCAAATGGAACAAGAACAAATGGACTATAAGGTTTCAACTCTCTCTCTCTCGATTCATTCTTTTCACGATGATACTTTCACTGCTACTACTACTAAGCTTTGCAATGCTTAACGTAATATTATTTACTCTTGAAGATGTTGTGGACAAGATAATAAATTTTACGGACACGAGTAATAATACATGTGAATATTTCGACTACGCTGTCATTTTACCACATTAACATTACAGTCTTCAAATAGTTTGATTGAAGAATATTATGAATCATTGAAACATATGAATTCAAAAACTTCTTACACATACTGGAGTTTTTTTTATCAAGGTCAAACTTTTGCAAGGAGGCTTTGATTAAAATCGAAACACAAAAAGGAACGACAAATTGATTGATACGTTTGCGGAGAGAGTTTGTGTTTATAACGTGGACTAAGAGACTACTCAAATATTACACAAACTACCCGATTCTTTAGTATGGCTAGTAAGCACCACAACGGAAGAATAGTTTTTGTTTTGTATATCACCCAGCATTTTGAAACTGCAGAAGCTATTTATATACAATTCGGGATTTGGTTCTTCTGAAAATGTTCTATTCCTAGGGCAAAAATGAAACATAATATTTTATTGTATGTTTTAATTTTCAAAAATTTGATTGCAATACAAACTAAAAAATAAATGCACAATCTGAAATTCAACTGAGGCAAGACGAAAAAAGGAATAATATTACTATTAGCTCTGGATCTTTAAAATGTGCATTATATTTGGTTCGTAGTTTAGTTTTCATACCAAATTAAACGTTTTTCAATATTCACGAGCGTTTCTATTCCCAAGTACATTTACAAAAACTTCAATGTATTTATTTTATTTTCTGTATACGATTTTATAAGTGAACTTGAATTTGTTATGAGGACACTTTTCTTCCAATTTTATTATTCAATAAAAATATATCGAAACAATTGGTATCGTTTAGAAAATCACTTTGGATAATTTTTGCTTGTCTTGGTTAAACGACAATAAATCACATGTCATTAGGATTTCTGTGAATTTTCACATTTGATTAAGTTTGTGGGACGTTGCACGTCCTATTTTAGAATTTTGACTTTTGTCTTTCTGAGATAATGCACTCGGTAACACAAATGTTTTACAAATTTTTGTATACTACAGAACAGTATTTGCCAGCCTTCCAAAATATGTCGCCAATGAAAGCGATTTTTTAGTGCTTGTCGTAGTTCAAGTAAAGACATCAGCGCAGATATAGACATTCCAATCGCAGCCAGCTTGTTTAGCGCAATAAACCTTTCATCTGTACTTTTCACTGTTGTCACACTGTTTTCAGTGTCTTGATTCACCGCTAACCGTTTTAGAGAAACATGCAACATCAATCTATTCCAGAAGAAACGCAAGCCACTATCATATATAATTCTTGTTAACACGCGGTTAATTTTTTCATACATTTTAGAGTACACCGATACAAGCTTCATTTGTAGCCCGTAACGTTTTTTTCCATAATAGCAATATGAAACAATTTTTGTTTCGTTAACCCACACATTATCGATCCATTTGGAGTGTTCTAGAGAATTTTCCTGAAACAATCTAACAATTGGTTGCTTGAGCATTCTTCGCATTTCAACGCTGTTTAAATGTTCTAAAAAACTAAAATTATACATAAATAGATAATCCGCCCAATACTTTTTCACTAGTTTTTCCGAGTCTGAATCAAGGTCATGTATATTTTTAAACTTTTCTTGTGCCAGCTGAACTGCCAACTCGTGTACAATGTTGTGTCTACGTTCTGCTGCAATTTCCCCGTGTGCGTATTTGCTCTCAGGGTCAATACTATTTTGCCATAGTTTGTAGCCCATATTTAAAAGTTGGGAAAGTGTGTTCTTTTTTATTGCCTGAGGAGGCGCAATAATATCTCCGGTTGTGGAAGTCAAATAAAAAAACTCGGTAAGGAAAAATACAAACAGGCCAATAACTCGTACCATTTCAATCTTGCGAATGTTCTTTTGAAATAGCATAGCAACAATTTCAAAAACAGAGTCTAGTCGACAGGTCTTTACATAATTTGAAAAACTAGCAAAGACACTAAGTCGAAAGTAACAGTAAATTAGAAACAGGGCTACAAATAGGCAGACCCAAATGCCCAAATCAAATGGTTTTCCCAATATTACCAAAATGTTTTCAACTGTGTACTCTTGTGACTTTTCACAATAGCGAAATACAAACTGGCTTGTGTCCCAAAGCCCCAGTGTTTCAATTTCTGGGAATCTTCCGAATTCTAACAAAGCTTTGCTAACTGAAGTGCCTTGTACCACAGCTTGAAAGTAGTTGTGAGTCCAGTCGGATGTTATTAAACCACCCGTAACAACCGTGTAGTTTAAGGCGCTTGCTAGAACTTCCATTGAGATTGGAAATGGGTCAAACGTGCCTCCTGATTCATAAATATAAGAAAACTTATGATTGTATAATCCGAAACGGGATAACGAAAACAGCTTTTTATTTCCAGAGCCAAAATTGTAATCTCCAATGTAGAACGCATTTATCCATGGTTTTGTTTGACGCTTTAGGTGTGAAAAACGAACCTTCCACTTGTAAAAGTTTTGGTGATTGACGTATGATTTATACAGTGATTGGTTTAGTTTTCCTTTAAATGGGTTTATCTTCTGGTAAACATAAAAGTCAAAGTCGCAATAGTAGCAAGCCCATCCTGTGTGTTCCAGAATTAGTTTCTTGTTTCGAATAAGTTTCAAGTGAACAAAAATTGTAAGAAAAGGTGTTTGCATTATTGCATCTCTGTGTGGAAGCAAACTTATACGCTTACTAGACCTTAAACTTAATGCTATCCAAACAGTGTTCTTTCTGATTATTGCAACTCGGTTGTAGTAATATATATAAGAAAGCCATCTACCCCACATTCCATTGTAATCCTTGTCAGTACCTGATGTTCCCTGGTTTGCTGACTTAAGTTGATCTTCAGCAGCAAGAAGTATATTCAAACTTTGTTTACCAATTGTGGAAACTGTGCGCCAATAGACTTTTTCTGATTTGTAGTGTCTTAGTGCCAACATAGTAAAGTTAGTCGTTTCAAAGAAAGTGTAGCCAACTGTGTATACTGAGTAGTTTGATTCTCTTATTATCCAGGTTGCTAATTTTAAATTTTGACTTGATTGGATTATTTTGTCTAATTTGTTGTTAAAATCGTTGTTTGCGGTAAAGTCTTGAAGAACTAAATTCCAACCATTCGAAATTTTGCAGACAATAATGTTAACGTGGTAGTAGCGGTTCCAGTTAACTTCAAAATTGAAACAGTTAGTGAAATTGGGCGAACTGAGAGTGTAAAGCAAGCCAATTAAAACTGATACTATACGGAACATTTTGGAAACCTGGTATGTAACTAATTCAAAAAATGCTCGTTTTGCTCTTTAAAGGCTTTTGAAGCTACGTCTTTTCCCTCTTACAATTGACAATTACTACAAAAAAGTGATTGCGTCCACATTATATTACTTATTTGGCTATTAATCTAATTGATTTTTTCAAATGCTTCAATCAGCAAATTAGTTTCAAAAATGTAATGAACATAATATGGTTAAAATAGAATCCCGTAGTGTTGCTGATGATACGAAAATAATTAACTAGCTCCTTTTAATATTTTGCTATTATGAGCTCGCTGTTTCAGCAGAGGAGCTATTGCAGATGTCGGTGTCCGTGTGTCTGTCCGTAGACTGTATTTTTAAACCAGGCTAAAAGTGCTCTAAACCAGGCTAAATGGGCTCCAAACCAGGCTAAATGGGCTCTAAACTAGGTTAAATGGGCTCTAAACCAGGCTAAATGGGCTCTAAACCAGGCTAAATGGGCTCTAAACCAGGCTAAATATATGTTTTGGTTTCTTCAGACATTCATCGTCTTTAGCAGCGAGCATTTTTAATGGTTTACCATAGATGTTTATATTACGCAGAAACTAAAATTGCTTTTTATATTGCACGTGGGTGTCAATCAACTAGCTTTCATTAATCTCATTAGTCAGAATTACCTATCAAGCATTATCCATGATTCCTATTGTTCTACGTATATAGTAAAATGCGTAGAATGGCAGGTGTAGAAATGCCTCATTAAAATGATTTTCAAACCAAATATATTATTGAGAATAGCCTATCATTATAATTGAATATGCTGTAAAAAGTAAAAAGTAGGTAGGTTAATCCAATTCCCGTAAAATTGAGTACGTAGAATTTTTAATTCAAATATAGCCTGTTAGAGGATCAAATATAGGCAAGTTTTAAGGAAGCTGGCAGTCGTTAACTATAGTGTTACAGGAAATAGGACATGTAACATTTTGAACGTTCTTAATATAATATTTTGAAGTAATAAAATACACAGTTCAATGACATCATCGAAGTTGGTTTTTAAATATTTTTGCGTTACAAGTCGCTCTATAAGCTCAAATAATATTATTTACATAAGACATAGAAATAACGTTAACCTCAATGCCATACATTTATTGACTTCAAAAAGGGCACCATTTTTAAATGGTTTAAATTGCTCGCCAGCTTTAGTCTTTATTATGTAGTTTATAGAAATACATACTATAATTGTTTTCTGGATGTCATTAACGCCGAATTATATCGAACAAAAAATTTAAGAGCAAGTTAACTTTATTGTAAGTCCTTCCAACTGTTAAACAGATTATTATTAAGACTAATATTTAACAACACTAGCATAAAACTAAGTCAACAGGAAGTATAGTAGGTGACCGGGGGTTAAAATGCTAATTGTATTCCATAATTGAGTTTAATACAAGCATTTTCCTAGAGCTGGAGCAACTACATTTAATAGTAGTACACGTATAGGATATTGTATTATGGTAATACGTTAGTATACATTTAATAATAATAGGTGTGATAGAAATGTTTTTACAGCGGCAGATGATTCCCTCTTGGTAACCCCGAGAATTCCACGAGTTTTATTCGTTAATGAGAGCCAAAAACTGAATTGGTGAATAACCAAGGTCGTTGTTGATCAGGTGGTTTTTGAAAAAAAACGTTCTTAAATATTAACTATTACAATTTTATATGAGGACATGATTTTAGATGAATAGTCCTAGGAATATAAATAGCCTTCCAGCATTATAAGAAACTCGTTTGGGGATTTCATGCAATTTCAATGCATACACTAATATAGTACTTTACCTGATTATTTTCATCACCATCTATCATCTACTATCACATCAAAATTTCCATTTAAGCTTCCTCAAAAATATATTTTGAACAACTTGCTAGCATGAACAGGAGCAACATCTTTCCATTCCTTTTACAAAAAGGAATTCATTCCATTATTTATACAGTCTATAGCAAATCCTGTTTTAATGTTTATCCAAACCTGTTTGATTTTACATTATCTTGTATAACTTGACAGGCATATGGGTGATTACGCAATATATAGATGGTATATTCCGATCCTATATAAAAACGAATAAAACTATTATAATGATATAATATGTTATATTAATAGTCACGCATTTTGAACAAAATATTGTAAGATCTAGAGATATACACAAACAATAAATAATTAACAGTTTAAAATATTCTTTGACGACAACCCTCAAGAAGAAGAAATAGCAAGCTTGCAAAGAGCCCTTCCATCAAAACAATAAAAACTGTCAAAATATTGCCATTTAATCCAAATTTTGTAGGCAAAGAAGTATTATCGTTGATTGGTTTTGGTAAGGTAGCCCGTTTCTCATTTTCATCCCACCACTTCCATATACCAGATTGGACTATTCCTTTCAAGTTTTGAAGAAAACGGACGTTTACATGCCTAGTAAACGTGTACAAAATGTTGGCCTGAAAAAATGATTCCTTTCCAACATTAAACTTGTTGTTTGTTTTTACAAGACTATTTATCATATTCAAGGGCAACACCAAAACAACATTTTTGCAGCGTGCAAGCTCCTGATTCATTACGTTTTGTTCGATGAGTGTATAATTGTTTGGTAATAAAAGCAAGTCCTCCGCTGTGATTCTATTTGCACGCAAAACCATTTTTAAAATACTTTGCGGAAGCATGGTAGAGCTGGTTACTAATTTGCTATTATTTTCTGACATCATTTTAAACAAAGACTTATAATTTTCTACTTCAGATTCCAAAAATACTCTTTGTTCCAACTTATGGAAAATGGTTTTAGAAAGTCCATTTCCTGCCAGAACTTCGTAGTGACTGTTGTCTAGGTACGAGTCATCATCATAAAAGAGCCCAACATATTTTGTCCTAGAATGTATTTTAAACTTGTGTTTTATAAACTGCTCCAAATAATCATATGTTATAACCTTCCGTCGTGCCATTATTTGCCGTATGTTGCTGCTTTTATAGGTATTAGTAATGATCATAAACATAAGAAAAAACACGGCTACAATAATTCTAAAAGAATTTTTGCATTTTAAACATTGACTTTTGCATGCGTCGCCTTGTTCCAGTAGCACCTTTATAATATCCAGTTGTAGTATTGCCCACTTTGTAAGACTTGACCTTTCCTGAAATATATCTGCATTTAGTAAACCACTCAGCAATAGCATATTGACACCTATCAGAAACCAGGTATATTTGTCAAACGTTTGAAAAAATGGCAACAAAGCAGGAGCCATAATCCTTTGTGTGCCACAAGAAATGAGCCGGAGTTCGTTTACATGGTCCAACGAAGATATCGGAGCTAAAACAATTTCTTCAATTGGCTTCCAAAATATTACCATATCCGCATTTAAGTACAACCCTTCAGTTTTGTGCTTTTGCACCTTGTTGCTTAGCATAAACTGACCATCAACGCATAGGCTGTGTGAACTTGTAAAATAAGTGTAGTTTTTAGCTATGGCCGTAAACAAATGTTGCAATACTTTGGGTTTATATACGTTTGAAAGATCAAGTTCTTTGTTTGAGTAAACTAGCAAGTGTCTACTAGACTCAGTTACACATGCGTCAAAGCTTTTAATATACTTGCCGTATTGAGCATAGCTATTTGAGTTAAAATGAAAATGCCAATGTATCCTGTGAACCGGTATCGCGTATTTTGTACAATCCTCTGAACGGTTTATAAGATACTCTAGTTCGTTTTTGAAGTCTTCGGTGGTTAGATTATATACGGTTACATAACTTGTCTGTGTTGTAGAAAGAGCATGCGTGTACACGTCAGTAGGTTTAGTATAAGTAAAATTGATTATTCGATTGGCATTGTAATACATTCCAAAAAACTCGTATAAATGAGCATACTGTCCCATGCGTCTTGTGGAGATGGCGTCTATCCATCTACGAATTATATCTTGTTTGTTACTAAACACACTGAATTGATTAAAAACAATTATACAAATCACGGTTGAATATGATGGAATTATTTGATCTAACAAATTATACATGTTTCGATTCACTACTTTGTTACTATGGTTTGATATGTGTTGCCATACGGTAGAATAAAGTGGTGGTCTAATATCATAAGCTATTTGTTTGTTAAAACCAATGTCAGGAACAGGAACGTCGATTAACACCTCAACGTTCCACGGTCTACTCCTAAGAATGAAGATTTTGCGGTTAATTTTGTCGCAAGTCTGTGGATGTCCATCTATCTTAAAAAAGATTTCAGAAGAACATCTTATCTCACAAGATTTCTCTGAACTGGACTGATTTTGTTTAATGTACGTGTTTTTTCTCACATACAATGTTAGATTTTCTTTTTTGTTACCAACAAATCTCTGATACTGCATTATCACTAGACGCCTCAGTAGCACAGGTATATTGGCTTCTGCAAACCCGTGCCCATCGTAACCGTGAAACGTTATGTGCACCAATGCTTTGAATTTGTTACCAAAGTATTCTGCGGAAATAAAGTCGTGCAAATTTTCTATATAAGTAAACGTTGAGGTTTGGTCTGCATTAGGAATAGGAATTACCTTATATGTTCTAATGCTAGAGTGTGAAATGATACAACTTATATGCAGCATGATGAAATATAAACATAGAAACATAGCTTTCAGCCTCGTTCGGAATATTACACAATATGTTTAACAATAAAACGTGTACAACTTCTTCATAGGTCTAATAGCAAATAGTCATTTTCAAATGCAATTATTTGGATGTGTTGACTTATCTCTTTGCCGATATTGTTATCAGTTGGTGAAATTGTATTCGGCAAAAAGAAAAAACTTCAAATAATTTTAATGTGCTCGAAAAGTTGATTATATTTTTTAAATTGAGTGAATTTAAAAGTGTAATTGTAATCCATTTACTTTATTGGTCAATGTGCGAAACCTGAATATTTACATTTTTCCTAACAGATAAAAACTTCATTGCTCATACTTGTTTCAAACTCCCATACCAAGAGTAATCGTTTTTTGAAGCGGCTACTTGAAAATTTTAGTTCAGAGGGTGGAAAGTGGACATCTTTCTAATATTGAAAATATTCATTCAATATCCATAAAATAAACTTCACTGAACAGCTAGCAAAGTTGAATAATTATATTTAAGTATTGGCTAAGCTGGCCCATTGTTACCGAACAGTTGAACTCACAAGTGCAATAACTCACTAATTTCTACGACAGTTTGTAAAGCTGAAAAGCGAAATACAAACATTGTAAAATAAACAAATCCAACGATTTTGTTTTATGTTCCCCACCGTAATTCATGGAGTTGTTTTGAAATTCACGTAAAGTGTTTTCACAAAAATGATTTGGTTTCTGTGCTTTCTCCACTGGAGATGGTGCAAATAGAACAAAGTGCATTGTAGTGACATCTAAAATGAGAGCCCGCAAGTTTTTTTGTTGACTAAAAGTTGTTTATAAAAATTGTAAAACTGTTATCAAGATGTCACTGCCGAATTGGCTTTCTCCACAAGCTTCAATCCAACATCTCAGTGTCCCTGAAAATCTTTTTTTGGTAATACAATATATCAAGTTTAAGCTTTGTTAACAGGAGAAGCTCCTTTTAAAGACCAAAATTTTATTTTAAACCTTTACATCACTCACTGGCTGCAATTTTATTGTTATTTGTTTTGTTTTAGAGTGAAAATTACGCATTCTTAATTTTCTTAATTTTGGTCCCATCATTTCCCAATAAGAATTTCATGGCACAGTTTCCGCTTTCTCTGTTGGCCAAGAAAGCTAATGCACGTTGAATTCGAAGCAGTTTCGGAGATTCGTGAATATGCATTTTTTCCTGACAAATAGATTACAAAATGTAATCTATGATTGATGTCTATGTCAATGACTAAAATTAGTTGATCATTGCAATTATAAGATTTTATGGACTTTGGGTACAGTTGGCTATCAGCTCATACACGCATCGCGCGCACCCGATTTGATATGCTGTCAGCCAATCCTGGCCGTCACATGATGCGACTGCAGCCAGCTGTGTTTTGGTTGTGAATCATGTGACGGCTAATAGTTACTCATAATGATTTAAAGTAAAAATTTGTTCTCATTTCTTACATCAGTAAACCTGCAAACTAAATACCGGATGTGAAAATTGAAACAATAGACTTGTCTACGCAACATCTAAATATAATAATGTATGCCAATTTGTCAGAAAATAGAAAGGCTGTAAACTTGCTACACAAAATCGTTTGTACGCACTAGAAAACTCTGGAGCATCACATTGGCCTTTACTTGATAGAATACTGAAAATACTGTAGCAGGTTTCAATGGACTATTGTGTAACAATAATGTAAACTAAAACTTTGTTGGTACGCTTAAACGCTTATAAAAATTAACAAGACTTTATGGATAGCACTGTCATTGTTACTTCCGGAAAATACCTATTTCAAATACTAGCAAATGAATGATATCTTCATTACTGATTAAAGTAAAAATTATTGCAGTAACTTTCATATCCTAAAAACTTTCACAAATTTTTACAAAAATATCCAAAACATTGTGCAAATGTTTCAAAAAAGCTGCTGCTGCTGCTGAATGAGCTGGTCTTCATTAGGCTAACCGTAAGTCAAAAAGCTAAATATGTAGTACTTAAAAATCCCCGTGTAAACGATACCAACCATGCATGCATGAAATCTTTGTTTAATTTCTCCTTCGCTTTCACTTCAGCGTGAAGCATAATTCTATAAATATGATGCTCAGTAACAAGATGGTAGACAGGTAAGCCTTCAATCCAGACTGATTGATTAGACCCTAGTGATGCATATTTATAACGCCCGTGTGGTACGCTTCGTTAAATTAAAAAATGGGAAGCTTATAGCCATTAATTAGAGCAGAAGTTTTACCGTATTCCTGTAAAACGCGGAATCCTACTAAAATGCTTGTACTTATATAAAACGAACATGAAAAAAGGTAGTAAATAGTGCAGCTTCATGTTAGGCTTTTGTCTGAAGCTCCCAGCGGAAATTGTACTAATGAGTTTTGGTGATTAAAAGAGTGGCTATGAATTTTGATAGACCGGGCTGGCAGAAACGTTTTGGCTCGACAGTCGCTTATTGCTGCATAGATGATAGGAAAAGAATCAGTCTATGTCAGCATCTTAAAAAGATGGGAAGAAAATGAACTGTGTATATAGCTCATTACTGAAATGACACAATTAGTGTTTTTGAAAGATCAAGAGTCAAAGACAAAAGATTATTTTTTGCAATACATAAGTACATGTGTATGTATGTGAAATGCTTTAAGTATCTCAAGTTTTATTAAAGAGTTTGTTTTTTAAAAAAAAGTATCATGTATTTAGCACACAACGTTAGAACGTTAACGCTGTTTTCAATTATAAATAATTATCATTATTCGTTTGAATGGTTAATGTGTCCTTGTGAAAATCATATCTACCAATACAAGTTTATGTTTTAGAATGGTGTTTGAAGCTAAACAGTTACTGTGGCACGAATGAATGTGTAAATATGTACGAAATACTAGTCTCTAACACGCTGCAGGTTCCTTTGCCATTTTAATTGGGTATATTCAATAAAGCAGTTACGATTTTTCCCCAATACAATTTGCGTTTACATAAAAAACTGCCGTTTGCGAACAACTTACAATTTCTTGCTTTCTCCGGTGAAAGTTAGGCGATGGAAATGTCTCTTCCAGTTTAGTAACTTGACTTGGAACAGCAGTGGAAGTACAATGCCAAACCCATGTATTTTCTAGATACGCCATTATCACCAAATATCGTAAAACATACGCACTGTCATTGCAAAAACAACTCCGCTTTTGATGGAAAGTATATTATCAAAATGTATCGTTGTCATTAGTCATTGCCTAGCATTTTTATTTATTAGGCGTGGCAACACGACGCCCTAACTTGGGGTTTAGCTACAAAATTGGCATAATATATATTTTCCTTCAGGCGTCGTCCATTAATGACGTCACTTTAAACGGTCAGTGGGTCACTATGGTTAAAAAGTAACGACATTTGTTAAGTACTCTATCCTGTAACGTTAAAAAATAGTGACAGGGGTCAGTGGGTCACTCGAAAAATCGGCTTTTTAAAGTGACGTCATTAATGGATGGCGCCTCATTGACATATGCACTTGTACGCAAAATACTATATGAATGCATGGCCATATTAGATATAAACTTGCGAATACTACTTTTAGTGCTATAAACTCTGTCCTGTGTGCACCGAGTTTTTACTTTCAAAAAGTTTTCTTTTGTCAGCAAGTTTTGTTACACATCAAAGCCACTAGTTGCTTTTATCTGAAAATAACCTTTTTTTCTTCTGGTAACCACATCAGTGAACTTTCTCTAGTTTGCACAAATTTCGATATCAAGAAAGCAGGCATGCTGTTGGGCATTATTAACGGGGTGGGCATACCCATTTTGCCCGTTTTTACCCATGTCCATTTAGCAAAAATTTATGTCAGTTTTTTGGGCAAAATGGGTAAATTAAAATACTGGGTAAATACACAAAAATTAAATGCAGGGATAGAATGTTACATACAAACATACATTAATAGAACTCAGCTCGAGGCAATATCTTTTTTAAAAAAGAAATCAAACGAGAGAAACAAACAACATGATATTATGTTTGTTGTTCGCCTTAATACATCTATTTACTACACACATTTTATCACTTCGGGCAATTTTAGACAGTAATTTATGGCGATCAGCTTTAGCATTCATTTAAAAGATTTTTTCTTGTGTTACTTTTAAACTGTAATTTAGAAAAGGGGTTTTGGGTAGTTATCTGTGGATTTTGTCGGGTAGTTTTTTGAAAAGAGACTGAGTAGAACAAATGAAAAAAGTCAATTACTTATTTGAGAAAAATTAGGTTGCCGGACACCATCTGAAAAGCACAGCAGTTTTATTGAACGGTGGCCTTGCTTTCAGCTTGTCTAAATTAAAAAGCCGAGCAATACATGGACAGTTATAGTCATGTCGTATGTGAGATTCTTCAATGGCATAATGATATTACATGTATTTAGATAGGAAACCCATTTTTACCCATTAAAACCCCAAAAACCCGAATATTACCCATAAAACCCGTTTTTACCCAGCCGACGGACTTTTAAAAAATCTCGTGGGTACCACCATGCCTGCGGGAAAGTAAACATTATGGATGAACTGTGAACTAAAGGAAAGGTAGAAGCTTTGTAAACCAATATATTTGCTAATTTTAAAGAGCAAACTAAAAGTGTGGTGGAAAGATGAAAGGGAACTTCACGGAGCAGTAGAGCAGACGTTAAAACATTGTACATGCTACACAATGTAACCTTGATCAAAATTATCCATATCTAGTGCCATTCGAACTGAACGCAGCCACACAAAAGCTTTCTTTGCCATGGTTACATCTATTAATGGTCAAATGAATGTAACTTGAAGCTTCATTGCTTCGTTTTTCTCGTTATACCAAAGCTTTACAACCCTACATGTATACCGTATATTGCGTAACAATACATAAAACGAGAATCTGAAGAGGAAATTAAACCAGGTTTGCTCTTGTGTAATTGAAAATTTGTTTGCGTGTTCTATTTTTTGGGTTTCTCAAATCTTACGAGTTTAAATGTAGAGCTTAGAATTGAGATATTGCGGGAATGGCAAATCTTGCAAAGCTGAAACCTTTCAATAATTTTACGAACTGATTGTAGGTGGGGAGTAAAAATGAAAACTAGAACGTGTGATGGAATCCTAAAGCAAACATAATGCATCTCACAAGCCTGCTGAATTTTAAGCCAAGGCATTGAAAATAACTGGAACTTACATTTTAGAAAAAAACAAAGGAAATCAATCTTCAAGGATTTCCCGAAGCTAAGCCCGTCTGCATCCAGTATATAATTTTCTTTAAAACTTGAAAATGCTTCATGGATTATTTTACAAGAGGAAGGTGAAACGCTGACGTTTCAAAAACAAGTTCAAAATGGAATAAACGGGTACCTCTAAGCATTACTTAAAATGTGTAGCACGTATTGCTTCTCACAAAATAGTAAAGAATATTTTCTTACGTACGCTCAAAACATAAGGGAACTCTTCAAGAAAAAATGGCTGTGAATGCTTAATCCGCGTAAGAAGCTTGTTTAGTACTAGCTAATTTCACAATGGTGGTTTAAAAGAATATCTTTTTAAATATAAAAACGCAAAACTTTTAGTTTTTCCATGTATTGTAAATAAATGGAGAGGAGCTACTACTTTGTGCTTTTTGCTCTCATGGCTCAATAAGATCATGTAAAAGGGTTTTGGAACATAACACAAAGTTGTCCTGACAAAGTATAAAATCGTTTGGTAATTTGCATGAAACCGAACTACGAAAATTCAAATAGCAAGCATATTCAAGGCCAAAGAATTTTTGGTCATATATCTCAAAAATACGATTTTGTGTAAAGTGACCCAATAGAGCCAAGTCACAATTCGAGTAAGAACTAATTGCGGCATTGACGGTAAAACACGGATGGAAGAACAATTTGCTAAAGCAACAACTTTATTTTGGATTTGTAAAATCATGTGCGTGTTTACAAATTACATTGTATCAATAGAAGTGCTAAATTTAGGGTCCGGAGTCTTTCAGAAATGAAAGGAAAAAAGTCTTTCATTCCTTTCATTACCCTTTCATTCATTGAAAGGAATGGAAAGGAATGACATTTTGGGAAAACCAATAATGAAAGGAAAGGAATGAAATGGAAGCCTGAAAGAAATGGAATGAAAAGGAAATGAAAGACATGAAAGGAATCAGTTCGTTTCAAATGTAAAATATTGCAAAGTATTTAAATGGGTCGAAAACATAACTCCAGCAATTAGAAATTGAAAAATATATCCAATAAATCAGTGGCTATATCCAATAAATACGATTAAATAACAACAACTAATGCAGTTTGTCGCTTATTTAGCTTATTGTGATATTATTGTTTTTAATAATTCCAGTCGTGTTTGAAATTGAAACCAATTCAATTAAAGTGTATAATTGTTAATTAAAGTTGTTTTGATTACTATTTACTGAGTTTTGGTATGTTTTAAACCAGTTTGTATCGTAAATGGTAAATTGTGCATGTTGAAAGACATTTGTCATTCCTTTCCATTCCATTCCTTTCATTCACCTGAAAGGAATGAAAGGAATGACACTTTTCAAAATCTGAAAGACTTTGAAAGACATCATTCCTTTCGAAAGACTTTGAATGAAAGGAATGACAATAATGAAAGACTTTGAAAGACTCCGGACCCTAGACATAGCCATCACATTACCCATCCATCCATCTAAAATTTGGTTTTACCAAAATATTATATTTATATTCCGAGACATATTACCTTTTCAACCAATATACGCATTTCAATCAATTAAATTTTCTAGACACTTTGCTCATAACGCACCATATTTAGAACGCGTAAAGGCGTGATATCCGCTCTTATTTGCATAACCAAAAACGCTTTGATCCTTCAGAAAATTGTATAAACAAAAATAATCCTTCACGTGGAACTTTATTCTAGAATTTCATAACAATATCAAATATCTGAATAGTTTTCATAAGCATATTAAAACAAAGACTATAAAGTACAATCAAGAATTTGTCAGTAATATGCTAAAGAATCAGATTAAGTTATTTAAAGACAATTTTTAATGCAAACAAAGACTGTAATGTGGATGGACAATGTACATAGAATGGGCGGAACGCATGTAAACATGTTAACCTTGTTTTTTCTTATTTCAGTGTATGCTTATGATGCATTTATAGGCAAGGAGAAGTCCACTGAAGAGGATAGTGCAATTTTAGAAAAAGGAAACTGGTTTTTATGGGACCGTGTCCCAATTAACCTAGCTTCTTATGATTCAATAACATCCGACATTACGAGACATAAATTATTCTCCATATTTATGCAGTGGGTTTGCCAATCTGGCTCAAAGTTGTTACCGTCGTTTGTAATGACCCTTCAAAACACGGTACAAAGTTTTGTGCGACTCCAACGGAGATCCAGATACGGGGTTACCTGCTTCCTAAATCAAAATTGTTCTTTCATATAAACCAATAAATCACTGAACTTGGGTGACTGCTATAAAGGATCTTGCCAGCGGACAGATAAATAGACAGAGATGCAAACGCAAGAATATCATAGGATGTTTAGAAACGCAAAACCTGTAAAAATAAACAGACCGCAGCATGTAATTTCATTTTATTTGCAGTAGAAAACGGGTTACTTTTGTAACCCGCTGTTTGTTATGCTGAGAAATTTAATAAAGCAGAAAAACATTCTGCATGGTGCTTTGAATGTTTGGTCAATAGTGCTGCCGAAAAACTTTGTTTTACTGCTTTCACTTGTATCACTATGCTTTATCATACCTTACGCCTTTTATTACACTAAAACTTACCCAGCTATCTACAAAAGAGAAAGTGAAAGCAGCAACATTGAAGCTGCTGAAGCATTAGAGCTTGCTGGAAATGTAAGCAAGATCATGTACAAGTTGGTTGCAACACTGGAGATCAGGCTCAGAAGCGTGTTGGCTTTTGAGTTGATAACACTTGCTGAGCTGCTGTTGTTGCTCAACTATTTATGGAGAAAGGCAAATAAAAACTGAGGCTAGGAAAGTATTCATTTGTTTCTGGAAATATAGCAGAGTTCATAAAACCGTTAGTGCATCAGGTGTGTTATTATTTCACGTAACTTCATTCTTTTTCAAGAAATATTGCTTCAAATTCAATATTTATTATGGTTTTACTATTTTTTCTGAGGTTTCTGAAAGATAAAGCTTTAAAGGATTTTGAAGCGTATAAAAATTAACAACATTGCAAAACAAAATCTCCAAATAAGGTTTGACTGAATTTACTTTCTCTGCTTTTGAATCCAAAGGGGCAAACGCAAAGAACTAGTACGATAAATAAAATATATTCTAGCAAGGTCTAGTGCCAAAATAAGCATTTTTTCGTGTTTAGTTTTGGCGTTAGTATTGGTTTTCAATAAAACTGTGTTTGTTTAGCAGGTTCTAGTACCTATTTTGTTCACCTTGAAAGCTTTTTCTTTCACCTTTTTACAATTTTAATGTTCTTACTTGCATGTGAAACAAAGAAACAATCTAGCATAAATCCTACTAATTGCTACAAATTGCATTATTTTGTGAAGTGCAACACTAAACAAACGTTGGTTGAACGTTACCACCATGAAACACAAATCTGTCAAGTGTTTTTTGGCACGTAATAAAATTGGTGTTTTCAAGACATCCAAAGCAGCACGTAAAAAGACCTGCTTTACTTACATGATATTACTACTGCAGTTTACGACCAAGTCTGCGGTCACAGGAACAACTACTCTAAAGAAAAATATAGAAATAACTACTACGGCACCATTCCTATTTTTATCGTCAACTTCCAATAAACCGGAAACTGCTGCAGCGGGCATTCACCAGCAAATAAAAACATATCAGGTGGTTTCCACCACACCACCAAATAGTATGGTGTATCAAAAATTGATTTGGAACACAAAGGCTTTGCTGAACACATACGATAATTATACCGACATTGACAACGATACCATTAACAGTTCCACCGTGAGCAGCAATCGAACGAAAGGCGACGGACTTTATGAAGTTCCCAATTCCCTAGTGATTGGCTTGTCTCTTGCCTATGGAGCCATTTCCTTTGCGGGAGTGGTGGGTAATCTTCTTGTTTTGTGGGTGGTTGCGGTAAGTATAACTTTTTGTGAAAAGTTTTACACGCATATAAAATGCAAGCATCGCATATCAGAGGTAAAAAATGAAATTTTCTGTTGCGAATTACAAGTTCCTGCTTATGAATAATTAAATCATCCTATTCGGATTCAACCATAATCATGTTAGCCCAATTTAAAAAAATATGAAATATTTTATATAAAAGTTTTTCGCTGTAGATATAATAGATAGTTGTATTTTAAAATAGACCATGCAAATTTTAGTAAGTTTTTAAAAGCAGAGAAAGTGAAGTTGAGAAGTGAAGAAAAGAACCAGAGATAAAAATTTGTAGATAATTTTACGGTGTCATTCCTTTGTACATCTTGAAAACTGACAAGAGGCTTTTAGCTTTTACACGCTGTCTCCAGGGATGACAAAAACGCATCGTTTTATTAAATCCCATTCTAGACGGAAACGGCTTTTACTGAAATTCCAAAGTGCCTTTTTATATATTTAGGTACGATTTTTAATGCACTCTGTTTTCTAAAACAACTAAATAAGGTTGTAAAATTGCCCCATATTACTTGATTGTCTGACTTTTGACACTTAAGTCCAGAAAAGCAGTTTATCCCACTGCAGTAGAGTGTATATTGAACTGGATTTTGCTAAATAACACGGGTGAAGGTTTACACACGTACGTTTTGTGTGTGGCTTTTGTATTTTTGTTTTTGGGTTAATATCAAGTTTCAGTTTCCCGACCGCATGTTGAGAAACCGCATAGTTGAATATTTGCAAAGGATTGACGCAAAAAGGGACGATAGGGTTGAAAAAGGATTGAATTTCGATTTGTAAACGAACAAGCCTCTTAATACAAATCTTACCAACAACAAAAAACTATTTTCTCAAAATCAATTTGAAATGATGTCAATCCTATATTTAGGTTCTTAAAATACACTAAACCCTTAAGCAGAAAGCTGTTGCTTTTGTCTGCTGCGTGCAACAAATATATTTTTGATTTTGTCATTTACAAAATCATGTTTTGGCAGTACAAACAAGGTAAATTAAGACTGCAGAAAAAATTTGCAAGTTATTCATATAAACTAACAAACAAAATGTACATTGAAGCTTAAAATACGTTTTGTTATCTAGTGCATAATTTTGTAACACGTTTTCTTACCAAATGCAAAAATTCACATGTAGCTTCCTACTGTTTCAATTCACTCTTATACATTTAGATACTTAAAAGACACATTCCCTAACCTATTTTCTAAACTCTTCTTGTATTATCCATTTGTTGTAGCAAAACAAGAAATCTAGAGAATAAGCACAAGGTATGACTGTGGAGAAAGCAATTTTCCAATCGGATGCTTTAAAAGCGAATGTAAAATGAAATTACAAAGTGAAGTGTAGAAACAATTTCTCACGTTCTATAAATATGCTTCAACACAGGAAATCGTGTTAAAAATGAATATTGAAACACATGAAAAACGTCAATGTATTCATTGAAGGCTGCAAAGATACGCTTTTAAAGTGAATCAGGTTGCGAAAACAGAAAGTTCAGGTTTCCATTTTTTCATTCAGTGACGTGTATTGTGATCATTAAAAATATCCTTGGGAACAATTTGGTCCCTAATAATTGCGTAGGTTGATTTACCTGCCTATTTCCAAGAATACAGGAAAAAAGCTTAATAATATTCAGTTCAAAAGAGCCGCCAGCAGTTAATTATAGGAAAATGTTTTTCATCTTCAGGTTTCTCAGGATATGCAAACAAAGACAAACATTTTCATTGCAAATTTGGCCCTGTCGGATGTAATCATTGGCTTGTTTGCCATTCCATTTCAGTAAGTTTGAGCAATTGTAATTTATTATGTTTACATTTTTTGCACCATTCTCTGCAATCAATTCATACTCATTATTTCGTTAATGAATAAATTCACTTTAATTTATACTCGCTGTGAAGTGAGCTCATATTGATTCATAATTTATTCAGAGCGTTGCGTAGAAGCTATGACTATTTTTTACTTGATTTCAGTGTTCTAAACAGCTAAACAACTCATAACAAAAATGCTCGATTGACTATGTTTTTAGTTTAGTTTTGTAAATGGGAGCGTTAGAGATTTTGCTGTTACATGTGCTTGTACATAATATATTGCATTTTGCTCCAAAAGTGAATAACAATTAAGTATAATAGAAACGATTATTATGCTCTGTACTGAAATGTTTAACGACGAAAGGATTGGTGATTGAATTGGACAAGTGCCGGTCGCAAATGCTTGCTAGCTAATTAGGCATCAGGCAAATAATTAACGAGTTTGTACAATGTTTAATAATTTCTTTTTACAGATTTCAAGCAGCATTGCTACAACGCTGGGATCTACCTAATATTATGTGCGGGTTATGTCCGCTCGTGCAAGTAAGAAATTCGTTTCATTTTTATAACACAGTATTACCAATACCAAGCTTACCCTTTGGCATACAATCATGTTCATGCTTAGAACACTATTGCTTTTGTTTTCATATTTATTTTTTAAACAAACAATAAAATATTCAATATAGGATTTCGTGTCTTTCATTTTTTAAATTTGAATCTCTTTTCAAATAATTATTGCCATAGAGATAATCTAATCTAAATTAATCAAAATGGAGAAGAATAGTTTGAAAACTCAAAGCGTTCATATTTTATTGTAATTGCAAGATATAATTAGCAGAAACAAAACTGTTTCCGGGACAATTAGTCTAAGATTTGTTTTTCTTGGACAAACTTTCTCTGTAAATATCTTTGACACATTGTTACCAAAAGTAAACATTGTGTTAAAACTGCTTATTTTGGCTGTTGAGTTTGTAAATTAAGTTTAAATACAAAAATACTACATTTGATTATGTATTTTATTTATATGTTTATGTGGCAAACCTTAGTATAAAATGTGTTTAAATTCTAGCAAATAGTAAAACCGTTATCATTCAATTACTTCAGGTAATCAGTGTAAACGTCAGCGTGTTTACATTGGCAACTATTGCACTGGACCGCTACCGAGCAATTCTTTATCCCTTTCGGGCTATACAAATCACAAAACGGGAATTCACTGTAACAGTAATCGGTATCTGGTGTCTCAGTATTTTTTTCGCAATTCCTCAAGTAGTTGACTACAAGTAAGCCATGTCGATATATTTTCCAAGTCAATAAGTGTAGTTTCTATGTTTAAGCTTTTCTTTGTAAATCAATGCAGACTAAAATTACGAACCAGCAATAATTGACAACATGAAATACCGTTTGGTTTTAAATATATAAATAGTGTCGTGCAAATAGATGATGGCAAGGGTGGCATGAAGGACTTCTGTGCTCCAAATTACTTTTCTCACACATTTCGCATAAGCTACACCATAGGATTGGTGGTTGTGCAATACTTTTTTCCTCTGCTGATAATTTCCGTGGCATATGCCTTAGTGGCAATACAGCTTTGGGGACATAGTTTACCTGGAAACAAGGAGGCTACAAGGGATATCAATGCTGTACGGAATAAGAAGAAGGTACGAAGCTATCCTTATTTGTTAATTTGGAAATAACCAATAAAAAAAATAAGCATATAAGCATAAGAATATTTATTGCAAAAAGCAAATAAAAATTTTGAAGCTGTTTATACGTATTTTTAAGTATTTTGCAAAACGCAAAGGACTAGAAGACGAACAATTTGTTCTGGATTTTATACAGGTTGTCAAAATGTTGCTTGTTGTGGTTGTCAATTTTGGAGTTTGTTGGCTTCCTCTACAGCTTTATAACCTTTTACAAGGGATTACTACCATTAACGAGTAAGTTACTTATTGTGTTGAGTGATACTTTAGTGATGCAGCAAGCCAATAAATGATATTCCCAAATAAAATCATTCACTTATACTTTGCATACAGCCATAAATCATTCATGAAATCATGAGGAAGAATTCGAGCGTATAGAAGGTCCTAAAATTTAAAAAAAACACAAGTTTGTTTGTTTTCTTTTGAAAAGCGAAGGAGAAAGTTTACTGCATATTTTGACAGTATAGTTTGCGTATGATTGGACAAAAAGTTAAATTAATGAGCTCTTGAAACGCTAAAGCTTCACACGTTTTTTGTTCATTCTAACACAAAAATTACATTTATACTTAAATATGCACGGTTACATATATAAATTAAATATCAAGTTAACGTAACAACAAAAAGACCCGTGTAACGATGTATTACTGTTGTTGAAATATACGAGTGCATAAAACATGAAATGAAAAGATGCATGCAAAAGCGTAAATGCGCAAAAAGCGTAGCATAACCACTGTAAGGACACACACGCGTAATCAATTTGTAAATGGCATACAATTTATCATCACCATAATTTAGAGGTTTCATCACCATTATTATGATGCTTTTATCCGAGAAAAAAAATCCCCTATAATTTTTTATCACCAGGTGGAAATGTCATGATTTTATGGTGTAAAAGTAATATTTTGTATCTATATTACAAAAACCAACAATGTTAACGCGGAGAAGCTTGACGTAAACTCTGTTTGGCCAATTTTTCGGCATCTTTCTTTGGTGACCTAGACACTTTCCTGTATACTCTCCCTGTAATTGTGTCAAGAGGTATTACGTAAACTTAAAGCTGGCGCCCATTGCATAAAAAATTGTAAGCTTACAATCTTAACAATTTGTAAAGTTATCAATGGTTGCCGAAATTTTCTGGATACCGAAAATGAAATACATTAGCTTACATTGTTAACAAAAAATTGTAGCGTTTTTGCAATCCGGCCCTGGTGCATGTATAGTTATACATATAATGTCTTGGTAAAGTAACTTTGTGTACAAGGATGTTATTAGGACGTTCTGCCTAACGTTTGCACAGGAATCCTGTAACAGGATAGAATCATCATAAAAGGGTGTACGGCTGTCAAGCATGCATAATACACATTATAAACTTCCATAAGTAGCGAAGATCTTGCACATCATTGATTTCATATCCACTTTGCAAACGTAATGTTGGAAAATGATAATCCTAAAAATAAGAATGCAGAATTTTTCTGATACTTGGTTCCACATTCAGAAAATACTGGCAGGTTTTTTTGCTGCACCTTATGCTCTTTCATCTTCTTTCTAATTTGTTGGTCACTTTTTGCTTACCTATGTGTTAAAGCATATACGATTTTGGTAAGAATAAAATACTTAATATTTCAATAATCTTTTATTTATGGACAGCCAAATGCGACCATCCATTAACAGGTATAGATAGGCTAGTCTTGCCGGTTTCGTTTGTGTGGCATATTGCTAATTTTGCTCTCATTAAAGTGTACTAAAATCAATGGCTACGTGCCTCGGAATCACGATACACAGAATGAAGGCCTGTACAATGCAATTAAAACGAGTACCATGCTAATTATAATATATGCATAACTAGAGGTATCTGTAATGATTACAGTGTAATCCCGTTGTAAAAGTAATGCTTTTACACCAGTTTATAGAGGCATTTACACCTGGCGATAAAAAATTATAGGGGAATTTATTTCTCGGATAAAAGCATTATAAAACCGGTGACAATGTCTGCATTTCCCGGGTACGACTAAAATTTTGCCTTTGTATATTGTAATTACAGGTATGAATACATCAACATCATTTGGTTCAGCTTCCATTGGCTGGCCATGAGCCAATCTTGCTACAACCCAATTATCTATGCGATGTGCAGTGTAAAAACAATTTTTAAAAAGTTTCTCTCAAAACGCTTGCAAATAGAAAATAATCGTTTTAAAAAGTTTTCTCACATAATTCGTTTTTATTAATTAGGATAAGTTTAAGCAAGCATTTAGGCGAACGCTACCTATCTTCTTGCAAGACTGGATTAAAAGGTGGGAAAAAACTGCTGCCAAGGATAAAACGTTAGAAATGGAAATGAGCCGTATTAACGTTGTAACTTGATTTTACTTTTTTGTAAGCACACTTTCACCATCAAAGTGAAATTTAACGGGTAATTTAAATTGAAATACAGAGTCGCATTTCTACCGAAAGAATCAATCTGCCAAAATCTTTGCCCAAGGAGAAAGACCTGAGTTTGGATATCGGTTTAATTCCAGACCATGCTCCAATACAAACACCAGCACCTGACTTTCTGACTTGCAATCGCATTACAACCAGAACTTTGGTTACTGTGCGGTATATTAATACATATACAGCAGTTTCTACAATGTAAGCAGATCTTTGAAAAAACTCTTCTGAAACGCAAACTCTCAGAGTATTTATCAACTCAACTATACGGTAATATTACAATGTATGAAAAACTGGGTTTAGTATTATATACAAAATTTTAGTATCTTATAAGATTCGTGGTAACTTGTGGTAAATTCCTATTGCATATTCAGTTAAAACATGTATTAAAACATAACCTGAAACGTGTGAATTCCGGATTGCAAATATATTAAAGCTCCATCTGTACTAAAATGTTTAATAAATACGTGATTCTAAATTAAAAACCTGCTTATGATCAAATTGATTTTCATATCAAAGAAAATTTATCCATAACCCCAATTTTATTGCATAAAGAGATTCTATGCGGTTATGTGGTTCAAAAGTACTACTTGTTCCATTGATTTTCACACAATTTTTATACCATTTTTCATGCAAACCAAAATTTTAAAGCTAATCAAAAGAAAGTCACAAGTGAAATTACGATACCCGTCCAAGTGTCATAGTCATAACTTCGTTGGTAGCCAATGTTGAGGAATTACAAAATCTTTCTCCAACTTCGTTGTAAGGTATGTGAATTACGTACCTAAAATGGTTCGTTTCAAGTTTTCTTTCCAATATTCATATTCAGTATCATAAATTTCTGTAAATTTGTGATCATGCTGTCGACTAATGACCAAAGTTTATGAACCATATGCATCTCGCAGGGTGTACAAAGGAGAGAGTGCCTTCTACTCGCATCTCAAATAAAAGTTTTTGCACGGTCGGTGTTGCATTCTCTCCGATAGTCTTTTTGTTGCTTCAAAACTTTTTTAAATTCCCGGCTTGAGTGTACTTTTCTTCACATTTATCTTCCTACACAAACTAAACTACGCATCACCCATACCGTCACCCTCTCATCATACTACCAAACCTTACTAAAGTTTGCACCATACCAAACAGCGATAATAAATATAAATATTTATTAGCCGGATTTCAATGCTCAGTATTGCACGAACTTCCTTTTGATGCAGAAATAAAAATTGAATTCTACATTCAGACTTTTACCAATGAAATGCGTAAAACCACAACTTCGTAGCTAGAGGTGTTCCTTTTCATGTAGTCATAGAAATACACTCTTTGAAGCCCTCTCAAAGTACTTTGGCTTTGATACTTGCTATCCTTTAAAACCAAAGCTTAAAATTTTTAATACATTTAAGTAACACGCACTTTGCACTAATGGAAAAAGTTGTTGGTTTACAGACTAGAGATGTAGTGTGTCCGTCTTTTCTACAGCATCAAATAATTTTTGCATAACAGCAAACATCTTATAATGGATTACTACGGATGTTTAATACTTTTATGACACATGTTTTCGAACCACAATGAATGGCAACCATTCTACCAAAAAGTGTCACAACCAATGCGTATCATTTTTCTCTAAGTTACTAATACAAATTGACGTTACGTATATTTTTAAAAAATCATTCAACTTTTTGACCCAAATATGTCCTTGAAATCTTTTCCAAGCTTTGGGTAAAACTGGTTGAGGTATAGAAATATTACGTATGTACCCATGTAACAAAATCTTTAAACCTTCATGCATGAATATGACTGAAGTAAACACAATTGAATGAAAACAGTAAATATGGAAGATGGGTACGCCGCATGTATGCATTGACAACGATAACTCTTCCAAACGAAAATTCCATTTTTAATATTATGACGAAATAGTTCATAAATATTGCAACAGGCATTTTAAGGGCGCAAAGTATTCAACAGTCTTTACTAAATAGGTAATGGTTTGGTGCTCCATTCCTGGTATAAAAATCGACAACAACAACTGGCTTCTGCACCTTGAATACAAAATTTATTCAGGAACGCCAGATAATATACTTCCTTCAGTGCATAGCATAGCAAAAAACATTAACACTTTTTGTGAAATATACAAAGGCATATCTATCTTTGTCTAAAACGCCGTTTCCCAGACCAACAACTTTTCTTTGATGTGGTAAATAATGAGTAAAACACTACTGCTAAACTTGTTATAAACCATAAAAAGTTTTTGTAGCGCAAATTGTTTTAATAACTTTTTACCGCCATCAATTGTATTCCTTGGTGCTGTATTGTTTCCCATAAATTTATTGTCACATGCACAATTTATTATGTCATACGTGTCATCCTTTCTTAATAGTTAATTGCCTGATTTAAATACTACACATTATTATGTGCTTAATGTAGAACATACATTAGCATGCGGCATTGCGACTTATTATGGTGTTCTCAATTTTCCCGGTTGGAGAAGTATACAGAAACAAATCTGTGTGTGGTGAACCCATATTTTAGCAAAGCAGACTCATCAAACGTATTAAAACTTCCAAGGACAATCATTGCTCTGCTTCTGCAAATCACAGCAACATTGAAAACGAAAGGCAAGGAAAGTACTGTAGTCATAGAAGTATACAAATGGGGAAAGTTGTTTAAACAGTTTTGCTTGCTGGAGTGAAGAAGTACGTTTGCAACAACGTTTTTTCATTAAAACAGCATAAAGTTACCTAAATAGTAAATAAGATCTATTTTAGGTCAATCAAACTGTATTTCTTAAAAGCTATGGTGCAAAACAAGCAAAGAGCAAGTTGTGATCTTGATTTTCTTGGTCTAAAAACTTCGAAACAAATAATTAAAATTAGAACTTTCACCTGAAAACATGTCGCGCATATTGATAATGCTTAGAATAACGTTTTTTTTGTTTCCCATTACAAAATAGTTTGATTTTTCTGGCATTGCGTATGTGTTAATACAGATATATATAGTAATACTTGTTTCAAGAGGAAATCTATTTTTAGGGTATAAAAATTAAAGCACGTGCATGCATCACTTGAGTATTATTGAAAGTCTCATCACTAACGCAAGTTAGCCTAATTAAGCTTTGAGAAACTATATTTGCAAACGTATTTTTTGTTTACTCTACCGTAACTACCGTTTTCTTTGAAGTCAAAGAAGACATAACAAAGATGTTGAAATAAAGTCGACTGTAAGAATGTTAAAATCTTCAAACCTTGGAAACGTATGTGAAACGATTTTTAGACAAACTGGATAATAATACCGAGATAATTTTTAAGTAAACAAATCCAGAAAAAGTTGAAAGCCTGCTTGAATGACTACATAACGAGCTTTCACTGTTTCACTAATCCTATTGAGTTCACCAGTACTTATATATCTTTCGAGCTTAAATATGCACACTCAAATCTTTTTCGCTGGAAAAACGTTTTTTGCTGCTTTGCATATATAAACACTTCCTGTATAATTAAGCGGACAAGCCTCTGCCGTTTTTCCAGAAGAGTTTATATCACTGATATTTCCATCAAATTCGAAAATGCTTGTTCATACTTGATCAAAATGCATCGTCTTATATTTTTATTCTAATGCTAATTCTTGTATGTTAAAGTCATTTCCCCAATGAACGCTTGTGATAATTGAGCTGAAACGTGGGTATTTTCATGAAAAATTGTTTCTAAACATCTATGAACACTATAAATCATTCACTATAAAAATCGATAATGAACTTGCTTCCATTTTAATATGGTGTCAAGATAGAAAAGTTGTACAATTTTTCAAACGCATTAGTGTGTGATGCTTTAAAGGTAAACAAAATACATCTAACGATGAAATTTATGAACGGAGGCAAAGTAATGTTTTCATTCAATCAAAATTGTTGCGTTGATTTTCCTTTTATGCTTACATCATTAAATTGTAGCAGTTATGACAAGGTATCTAGCAAATGTAAACGGGATTAAGCGTGTTATGAAATTTCAAAATGCTTTCGACTCATAATAATGCACAATATTTTTTAAACCATGGAATTAGGAAATGTTTGAAAAAAGTGTAAACATATGACATAATGCGTTCAGGAATTCATGTTTGCCTGGAACAGCTTACACACTGGCTTTTTAAATTTTGCTTAAGTGTCACGAACGGCGTTTTGATAATCAGGCTCCTATTCATTATAACTTGTTTCCCCAAATGTACAAAAGTTTTTCTGCATTGAATTGCCTGTAATGCTATTTTGGCAAGTTGTCCACGACATTCAAAAACATAGTATGTTGGTTATTTTTCAAAACTGCGTATTTCCTTGTAAATCTAAGGTAAACGTAGTTTGTTCTTTTTTATGTCATTGTCAACAAATTTCAAGTAAAAAGCTTTTCATTTGCTGACTTGGTCTTTGGTATGGCAACCAGCACAAACTCCTTTACTCTTGCTTGTTGCCATAGAAGGTACGCTTATTGCATAGGTTTTGTACGCGGAGAAAGCACTACACCGTGTTTCGTCTTTTACTGTTATTTTTGCATTTTAACTTCTCTCCAAGTTTTATAAATGTATGAAAACTGGGAACTCTCGGCATATGTGTGTGAAATATTTAGGGTTAGCACCAAAACATGTGAAAAAGTATTTTATAGGATTTTTATATTTTAATGCGAGTTTGAGCTTTGAACCATTGACTCTTCTATGGTTTTAGCTAGATTTCTTTCTTTTAATTTAGACCATCACATGAACAGTTAACAGCTCTCATATTCATAAACAAGTTTGCAAAAATATTATTAATCATTGGTAATTCCATGTTTTATGTTCTTTAAAAAGACCTGATTGCATACATATTAAACTTTCCTTTGACATCTAGTGTGAGTTTTTGCTTAATTCCAAATCAAGTTACTTTGCCTTGCTACGTTTCAATTTTTTTTAAATCAGGGTTAACCTTAACCTATGAAGGAAATAAGTTTCATTTCTCCCCACTTATTGTCGTCCACACAAAACCACAATCACCAAATTGCCTTGCACACACACCACATCACTGTTTTCCATTGAAAGGCTTTCAAAGGCTTACAAGCCTGAATCTGGAATAGGATTAGTATTCAGGCACGTGTATAAAACACGAATAAAGTGACTTTATAAAAACACTGATTTCGTGTAACGGCACTCACTACATTATAGAATCCATATAGTGCTACGGAAGCAAGTTGCTGGTTAAATTATAGCAGCCTTCAGGGGATTAAAACAATAAAACTAAATATCTAGGCACAACTTTGTAACTTTAAATGCAATTCTACATAATAAAAGCATCACGTGTCATTATAACACTTAAAAATAAATTACAAATTGCAAAGTTACGTTGAAACTGGTCACTTAAAACGATCTTACCATTTTTGGCAACATATACTCATATTCCGTAAAATCCAATATCATGTAGATTTTCCAGATTAAAGCTTAAATGTGAAAGCTCTCTTGCCTACCCAATTATGGTAAAAGCAAAAAGCCAGTTCTTTACATATTGTTTTCTAAGTAATCTGCTATAATCCAATGACATATTCTTAATATAATTGGAACAAAAAATTGACTTGACAAAAGTTGCCATTTGGTTTTACACAAAGCAAAATCTGCTATCTGGATGTACAAAAAGGCAATTATTGTTGTTCTACTTTTAGAGCAGGTTCTTATCTACGTAAATGCTAAGCAAAACAGGTTAAGCTAAGTTCCTAGTGAGAGTAAATAATTTTCGTTTCATAGAACATACAGCTTTATTTTAAAACTGAGACGCAATAAGCTTGGTTCTAACACTGTGCTAACTAAGTCGTGTACGACATCTAAACATTAAACCCTGAATGCCTGTGGCGTACCCAAAAACGTCTCTCTCCTTTTTGTTTGCTCTCTTTTGTTTATCTCAGTAGACCGGGTTTATGTTTTACACCAAATCCCACAACAAAGAGTTTACATTTTGGGTTAATTCGCAATTCAACACAGAACATGAGTTTAAAAGGGAAAACAAGGTATGCTCTTAACCTGTTGTGAATATAAACTACACTTTAAAACTTTCACCCATAATCAGTGAATTGGCGTTCACTCGAGTGAATTTCTATAACACTTGAGACATTGTCACGTTTAACTGCGTGGGAAGCTGTTTGTTCAGAACTTTTTACTTTTATACATTTGCTTACTATCCACTGTGTTGCCTGCAGCAGCCATTAATGCACGTGGTGCATATTAGTAAACAACAGCTATAACTTCCTTGGGGTCTTTGAGCTTTGTTCTCCTTTCTTCTGGAATAGGTTTCTCCGCAAATTCCAGGTTCAAAAGCAAATACCAAGCAAGTGTAGCATTCCAGTTTGTCTATTGCCAAATGGGGTACTTGAGTGTGGAGAGCTATCAATTTCCATTTTTCGAATTAGCGTACAACCTCTCCTTATACGTGTGGTAAAAGCAAAAAAAACCTTTTAAAATTTCAATTTCATTTGAATGAAGCCCTGGTTTCTTTTGAAAGCTGCTAGACGGGAAACCAATTTCAGTAGGTTTAATTGTTCAGCTCTATTTTAATCGTAAACAGAGCCATTCCATCCTCAAGTCAAGTCAGATAAATCAGAGTCAGAGCATTTAGCGTAGCTTGCACCCACTTTGGTTTTGAAGAGAATTTGAAAGCCTATACTTGATTACATAGCCACTTGTGTCAAGTGAAAAGCTCTTACGTTACATGAAACTTCACTAATTGCAAGTAATGTAATTAATTCTTGACATTTCCGCAAAATGCTGTTGAGCTGATTGTCGGCAGTAAACACTTGTAATGTTCTAATTATTGAGTGCAGCTTTTACAATGATATTTGCTTACTTGCCTACATTTTGGTGAAAATCTGTGCAAAATTTCTGCTTCATCTTTTTTATGAATTGCTTGTTTGTGAAATTTGAAACGGCGTTTGAAATTTGATGATTCCCGTTTCAACAGCTAAAATATACACAATCTCCACGGTTTAAGAATCTGAGACCAAATTAATATTTCAAATCTCGGTCAAAGCCGCAGCGATAGCCCATAGCACTATGAGGGCGGCTAAGAAAAGTTTTAACAGAACAGGAATTCACAGGGTAACGCTTTCAGAGAATGCATATACGCCCCTGATTTTACTTTCACATGCATGAATATTTTGATGGAATAAATATTAAAGAGTTTATGTGGAAGCGACAAGCGGAGATCTAGCTGACAGCAGAAAAACCAGAACGTACAAAGGAAAGCATAATATTATTTTCTTAAATCTTTGTGTGGGTTGACGTGACTAATCTTAATAATACTTTCTCTAGTAATACATTTAGGATGCACAGTATAGTGATAGTTTAACACATGAGAAAGATTTTCCCATAAATAATTGACTGTTCGTGTTTACATTTCATATAATAAATGATCCAATAACATTCAGAAGGTTTGTATCATTTGGCTTTCATTTTATACAGAAAATATGCATCAAATTACGAAATTTTCCACAAGGAATCACGCATACAAACATGTTTTGTAATTTATTTTGCAAGTGGAGTGAACCTGATGTCCCCATTGTGCATTTGAATACATTACGTTTTTCGCCATTAATCAACAGTTTTGCTCAAATTCTACCTGGAAACAGAGCAATAGAAGATTGCTGTGTTTTTCAGGTTCATATAAAGTTACCTATAGTAAAACGCTAGCGTAGGTATAAAACAAAATGTTATAAAACACTTTCTTTTCTGACAAGTATTACCTACATTTTATCTTTGAATATTTTCCTTTTGTTTTCAAAGGACAGCATCAAATACAATTATCATGTTCGACTTCAAATTCATCCACTGTCTTGTAGATCATCTACTTATTTGTCACAGCTAACCCATATATCTGTCACAAACAGTAACAGTCACGCAGTGAAAAATGGTATAGCATTTTAAAGCAGTAAAAATATCTGTAGATATAGTATCGCTATCCCTGTGTTTTGTTCATAGAATCCTTTCGCTTTCCCTTTCTCCACGTTTAGATATTTTCCAGCAGAAGTGAGTTGCTTTCATAAAAAAATATACTCAACCAAAGCTAAATCAAAGTGCATTGCACCGACATCTACAGTGAGAAAATGTGAGTACAGGCTATATAAAACTTGTGCACATGTGAACATTGTGGGAGTATTACAAAGATGTCATGGGGTTAGAATGCTTTCTTTGTTCATCCAAAATAGTAGCTTGTTTTTATTCACCAACATACAGACAGAGAAAAGGACAGAAGTAACTCCAACAATCTACGGACGACAGAAAAACGTCAGATTTCTGTGCTGAACGCAGTTACAAGCAGTAACGATACTTGCTTCAGGACATGCAAGTATTATTTGGGATTTAAACTTATGTTGGCAACAGTGAATGCAATTCCGGACTTACAACACATTTTTATGCTTAATATTAACAGTCAGTCTTCTGTTTGAAAACATTAAAATAGCCAGACAGGTATGCATAGTGTTCGTTTTACAGCGTGTCTGTGTGTCAAATCAAATCAAAGTTTTATTTTTAGTGCAGAATTTAACTTAATGCATTAATTAAAAAATCAATATACAAAACTATTACATGTATTTGTGGAATTCTATCGGCATGCTCTGCAAATTTAGTTTTTTATTTTATAATGTAACTCCCTGCACTCATACAGAATGACCAAGCATAAACAAGCAACTGCGGCAGTTGAACTGCCTTAAGTGTATTCTTATGGTAACTCTAATAGTTGTAATAGTATTTGCTGATAGTAGACTACTATTAGTAGTCAATTCAATAAGATGCTTATCTAGCATACCAACTGCAAGAATCATATTCTCTACATCTGTACCCTGTATTTAATCTAATTCTAGCAATTCACTAACAAATAATTTTTTAAAATTATGTACGTGGCTGAGTACGGTAAAGCTAATATTGATTTTGTTAAGTTTTTTTTCTGTGTCTGTGCTTCGTCCGTAAAAACGATACAGACATGAAAATTGTTTAGAAATCCACCAAACTTATGATTCTTATGATTTCCATTAAAGTCAATAAAGTTCCCAAAGTACCCCGACTAACTCCCTTGTGAAAATTTATCATGCGAGTTCTCCCAACCACAAACTGAGTTCCATAAGAAATCAAAATAGGTTTACATGACTTAATAAATTTTAACATAATTACTTTCTCCTTCAAGTTATCTGGCTTCCATGACACTAAAGTTTTCCTCCCACCCACTAGAAAACTGCATCCCATTTGTAGCACCAGTGTCCAATGTGTCACAGCATAAAAACCTCCTGTGATTAACGGTGCTTTATTCATCCACCCAAGAGATTTCCAGTATTTGATAAGTACACAATTAAAATATATTTCTGTTATCATTATCAATCCATCCAAAAACAATAAATAAAATCCCATATTACATGAACGGAAAGCACACTTTTCTAAAACTTGAAATGCTCTGAATGTACTTATTATGCTTTTTGCTTCTCGAAAGCTAGACTTGAAAAAATATTTATTGCGTCCAATTCGTAGTTCCAGGTATACTACAAAATATATATAAACCAGGTAAACAATTGCCATTACCCATAATGTCGACGAGCAAGAAAGTAATGCGGCGGCTAAGTAAGTCTGCATAATAACAAGTAGAATTTGTACACAAATAAAATATTAATGTGTAGGGATAAACCCACCCAGAAATATAAGTTGGGTAGGAAAATAACACAAAATTAGAACGCAAGCTAAGAAGACGACAAAGCTTGTTAGCGTTACAAAAATAGCTAGAATAGATAACGTGTTGAGCAGTCCGCTGCTCCGGTGTGTTTTGTCAGTGAATTTGTCTGCAAAATAGAAATTGTTAAGATTTACAACATTTAAAAAATTTTCAGGAGTGTTTTTTACCTTCAATTTGGTACAAAATGTGCACCAAAACTGTGAACGCCGTGGAAAACTCTCTGCTAAAATATTTTGAAAAAGAAAACACAACAAGTAGAATAGTAAACCCGAGAAACCAGCAGGTTGTCTGGTGAAGCTGATTTGTTTCCTCTGTGCGCCAATGTTTTAAGGCTAGTATGGGCACTAAAAGATACCAAATATACGCAGCATAGAAATTGCGATTTACAATCCTTTCTGAAAAGGAATCAACTGCGTAAATTTTGTTTTTTGATGATACTTCTATCGACGACGCCCCAAAGGATTTGTCAACCCAGAGATTGAGCCTTATACATTGAATTAATACAGCTGAAAACATTCTAATCCACGTATTTTACTAAACAGCTTTGTAGGTTATATAGAAAATTTAACAAACTTCTAATTTGAGGTTTGAATGGGAACCGAAAATAACTCAGTGCTGACTTCAGTGACTCTGGAACAAAAAGATTTTTATGTGCGTCATCAAAACAATATAAACAAAATACTAGTGGTGGTTTATTCTTTATGAATCATGCCAGAGATAGAGGATAAGCTTGACTTGTGTAGAAATGAGTATAATTGAAACTAGAATTAATGCGGGTTAATGGCAGATATAGATAAAAAATACTTTCAGTAAGTTTAAGAACCATGTTCATACTACTAAAGTGTATACTTTTCAGGTTTTCATATGTAACGATATCCTTTGATATGTTGACTTTTTCAACCAAATGCGCATTTAAAACTTAAACTTTCTAAGCACTGCATTGAAAGCTTGACAATTTCGAGACTGCAGATAACCCCACATTTAATGCTACAATAAGAGTTTTTAGATAAAATCTTAATAAATAATTGAAAGCTTAAATGTCAAAATTGTGTGCTAATTAGTACACCAAAACTTCAAACTGAACATTAGTTGCCGTATTAGTGTTTTATAACTACCAGCACAGTAATTATATTTACGCGCTGAAAAACAATTGGTTTCGCTAAATGATTAATAACGGGTGCCGGCCCGTTCCCCGCGGATCACTATCCCCGCGAGGAGTCGTTTCCCCGCGGGTTCAGTTCCCCGTGGACCCCGTCCCCCGCTGAACCTGTTCCCCGCGGATCCAGTTCCCCGTGGCCCTGTTCCCCGCAGGCCTTGTTTCCCCGCGGGGAGTCGTTTCCCCGCCAAGACTGTTCCCCGTGGTTTTCCACATGGGCCATTATAAATACACAAAATAATACAACGAAAAGTTCACCAAGATACTTATTTACCTAAGAATGTACGATTGGCTAAGATACAAATGTACAGTATTGTACAGTACTGAAAAGGCCAGACAATAAAGATCAATTTCAATTTATACAAAATCTTGCAGAATTATTCATGGGAATTTACTTAGGGACCATTATAGATATACAACCAGCACACTTACAACAAAATTATTTCGTATTTAGTGCGGTCAGTATGTATTTACAAATAACTATTTATAATTCCTTTATGTGAGGTAATAAATCATTGTCTTAGCTATCATTTCTATGAACTAAACGTTCTACTATTCTCCAAGAAACGGAATGGGCTATCCGATATTAACAAGTTAATATATGTTTACGAACTGATAAAATTTACAAGCGTATGATTCTTTTGTAAATTTTAAGTCCTATAAACTTTGGCAAACAATTCCTTTAAAAAAATAACCTGATTTTAAATTTTGATTTATGATTAAATTGACACTACCTTCTATCTAAAGGCAATAACATTTTAAAATTCTGTAGCTAATCCCTGTACTGTACTGAAGATTAAATTTTTCACAGTATTCCTTTCAACAATGTCTAAGTAACATTAAAGTCACATAAAGCAAAAAATTGTAGCTTTTATGTAATTCGGCCATGGTACATTCAATGTAAAGCCATTGCAAATTCAATCGTCTTGATAGACTCGTAGCTAAAATAGTAAAACAAATAACGTATCAGCAAACAAAACATTTTGCTGCAAATTTGAAATACTTAAAATTTTAAAATACATGTTAAATGCATACGAGATAAACAAGCATGTGAAGTCTACTAAATTATGTTCGCTTAATTCTAATTAATTGTATATATCTTTCAAATGTAAAGATTATGTACATGTAGTAAATTAAAACAGTTGACCACTATGCATGCTGTCTACATTACTAATAAAATATTAAGTTAAGTTTTATACAAGGTATTGACAAATTAGTATCATATATTTTCATTATAGCTGTATATTTATACTGGTCCCTAAGTAAATTCCCATGAATAATTCTGCAAGATTTTGTATCTTAGCCAATCGTACATTCTTAGGTAAATAAGTATCTTGGTGAACTTTTCGTTGTATTATTTTGTGTATTTATAATGGCCCATGTGGAAAACCACGGGGAACAGTCTTGGCGGGGAAACGACTCCCCGCGGGGAAACAAGGTCTGCGGGGAACAGGGCCAGGGGGAACTGGATCCGCGGGGAACAGGTTCAGCGGGGGACGGGGTCCACGGGGACCTGAACCCGCGGGGAAACGACTCCTCGCGGGGAAAGTGATCCGCGGGGAACGGGCCTAGACCCTTAATAACTCAAAACTGTGTTCGTGATACGAGTCTCGGCCACATATACCTATTGGATAATGATAATAAGATGTCGTATCAACTTATGTTTAACTACATAATTAAAGTTGTTGAAACAACAACCTACACGTTATTAAAAGAATCACAGGTTGGTATAAAAAGTCGAGGGACATGTACCTTTATCACACAAGCCATGGACTTGTAATGAGCATCTTTTTTCAGAATCGGCGAAAATTTTCCTCACCCTCTCAAAAACTCTTCAAACTTTTAGGGCTGATTTGTCTCTACAAATAAAGAGCAAATTTTAAGTATTAGCTCAAACGACTGTCAAACGAACGAACGAACTCGGAAAAATTGCAAAAAACGTGCTATTTTAAAATTACCTCAGCTTAACCGTCATAACTTTTTTGTGTGCAGATATTAATTAATGAAACTTTGCATGCTGATACACAACTAATTGGGTTATTTGCATACGGAGAATCAAGTTGTTTGCTTAACTACCAAAAATTCTGTGAGGCAGTTTATCTCAAATTTTGGTACTTGTCCAACACATATATGACTCTCCAGTCCATACCAAACAGTATTTTTCAAAAACTAAAAGATGACTATAAGGGCACTAATATGTGCTAGTACACGTGACAAACCGCATGTAAAAAGCTTGAGACATTGTCGAGATATCTCGGTTTAAGTGCTAAAAATCGTCAAAACTTGGCCAACATTTTATTGATTAAAATATTAAATGACGTTAGTTTATAAAAATTTAACTCTATCTTATAGAGAATTTCAAGTTATGAGGTATACTGAAAGACAGGCTTGACTAATCACGGATTATAATCACCAATCCTTAATCCGGGATTGGTGATTAAGTTAATCACTTAATCACCAATCCCACTTCAGATTTTATGTATTTAATCACAATCACTAATCCCGAAACCAGCTACCTTTAATCACTACTTAATCACACAGATCTTACCTCCAAATGTTTGCTTTCCTCTTAGGATTAGTTTTTAATAAATATAACCCCTCGCTATATTGCATTAAAATAATTAGCTGTGGTATGCTGTTAAAATACTTTGCAGTGATATATTGCTAATAAATTGTGTTTTTTGCTCCTATATTACATTGCCCAAGTAAAAAATCTGTAAGTAAACTTAATCACTAATCCTAATCCAACTTGCATTTTCGTTTAGCGTTTAATCACCTAATCACCAGTGATTGGGATTGATATTAATCACTAATCACCAATCACTATTTAAAAAAGAGCCTTCATTTAATCCCAATCACTAATCACTTGACAAAAATGGGGTGATTAGACAAGCCTGCTGAAAGATTTATTGCGTTTTGCCAACTTAATGAAAAGTTGTGTAAGTTTAAAATTTGTATGTTGTAGTGGCCAGGTGTTTGACCACTTCATATGTACAATTTGACTAATTTTGTTCTAGCAAGTCTTTAGAGACGTATATGCACAACATTTAGGTACCATTCGAAACTGCATTAAAAGGGCTTGGTTATTCATATTTGTAGGTCTAATTTTATAGACTGTAATGGTAAAGAATATCCAACCTTGTGAACATAATACCTGATTCTGATGCAAGGACTTGCATGTTCAAAACGGGATATCTCGACAACGTCTCAAGATTTTTCCATGCGGTTTGTTACGTTAAGTAGCACATATTAGTGCTCTTATAGTCATCTTTTAGTTTTTGGAAAATACTGTTTGGTATGGACTGCAAAGTCATATATGTGTTGGACAAGTACCAAAATTTGAGATAAACTGCCTCACAGAATTTTATGTAGTTAAGCAAACAACTTGATTCTCCGTATGAAAATAACCCAATTAGTTGTGTATCAGGACGCAAAGTTTCATTGGTTAACACTTGCACACAAAAAAGTTATGACGGTTAAGCTGAAGCCATTTAAAAATAACACGTTTTTTGCAATTTTTCCAAATTATGAAAGTCGTTTGAGCTGATACTTAAAATTTGCTGTATATTTGTAGAGACAAATCAGCGCTGAAAGTTTGAAGAGTTTTTGAGAAGGTGAGGAAAATTTTGGCCGATTCTGAAAAAAGATGCTCAATAGTTTTCATGGAAATCTTCAGAAACGTTACACTTGAACAACCCTTTCATCAATATATTCATTTTGTTGTAGAAGTATTTTTGACATACATATTTTTACACAAAAATTAGCTTTTGTCCACAATACATTAAAATACACTTGTTAACTTGCGACCTTGAAGCAAGTTATTAGTTTTGTCTGGTCCTTCTGTCTATCTGTCTGTCTGTTGGTGCTCTAGAAGCCGCATTTTTCAACTTTTTTGAAAAATTCTTTTTGCATATTGTTCAGAAGCATCCTCGCTCGGACGAGTTTGAAGATGAGCCCGAAAGGTCAACTCTAAGGTCAAAAGGTCACAACGATTTCAAAATTTTCCCAAGTGACCTATAGCATGTGGCACATGATTATAGATCAATTTTTGACCAAATTAACGAATCCAATATCAAATTTTCAAAATTCAAAATCGTGTGGCCGTTATGGCAGTTTTTATATTTGAACGGCTCCAGAAGCCGCATTTTTAAGAATTTTGAAGAATTCTTTTTGGAAACACTTCGAAAGCACCATAATTCAACCTTATCTGAAGATGACTCCAAAAGGTCAATTCTAAGGTCAAAGGTCACGACGATTTCAAAACTTTTACAAGTGACATATAGCATGTGGCACATGATTATAGATCAGTTTTTAATCAAATTAACGAATCCAACGTCCATTTTTCAAAATTTGAAATCATATGGGTGTTATAGCAGTTTTTATGATTTGAAGGCTCCAGATACCGCATTTTTCAAGATCTTTGAAAAATTCTTTTGGAGAAACACTTCGAAGGCAACATAATTCAATGTATTAGAAAGATGATTCCAAAAGGTCAACTCTAAGGTCAAAGGTCACGACGATTTCAAATTTTTACCAAATGGCCTATAGCTAGCCACACATGATTTTAGGTCAGTTTTTGATCAAACTAACGATTCTGATGTCACTTTTTCAAAATGCATAACCGTTTGTCCGTTAAAGCCAAAAAAGTGCAAGGGTTCAAGCATTTTAAAACTACATGGTGTGTGGGGTATCAAACGAACAAACATGTGGGGTCGCAAGTTTCCTATATCCTGTTTTGCAGGTTTATTTTTCATTAAACTCGTTTTGTTGTTAAGCCAATGCTGTTGGTTTATTATTTGATTTAATTTTAAGTCGCATTTCAGGATATTTTTGTAATACTGACATGGTATGTATGATATTGGTATGAATAACAGTCAATACATCACTTTATCTCTTAACTTTCATGCACTTGGAATTTTATCACTTAATTGCTTATCTTATGCGACATGCTATGCAAGCACTTTTAATCGTAGTGTATATATCGCACAGACGCGAGTGTTTAAAGTAGGAAAAAAGTTTACATACAGGAATTTGTCAACACAAGCTTGTTTATATCAACTTCCTTGTTAATATTGGTAATTGACTTGCAACTAAATTTTAAAGAAATTGTAATGACATCAAAATTAAGCTTATGTTGCGATTTATCAAAATGTATGCAAACAAATATGCGTTTTTCGCTTCATGAGCTATCAGAAAGAACTGTGCAAACAACAAAAAAGAAACTCATGAAACGAAATCATTCTTTGGTTTTATTTATTTGCAAAATATTCTGTTTCAAAATTTAATGTTCGTAAAACAATTGTTTACTCATCTTCGTTTCTACTCATCATCCACCTTTCCAACTCTTTAATACTGCCAAAAATCTCCACCTTCTTAAGCCCAACAGTACCCATCATATCCTTCCACTCATTCTCACACTTTAACAAAACCAACTCTTTGCCTGTTTTCCTCAGCGCCTTTACCAAAGAGCTTAGTGCACTCGCGCTTGTAAAATCCATGTCAATCATTTTTTCACAGTCCAAGCAAATTACTAGAATATCTGGATGTCTTAACGCTACTTTGTTTATCAATGTGCGCAGAGCGTCTACACTAGGAAATTGAAATCCTTGTTCTGGCCTTATCAAATGATATTTTCTTGTGAAAGTTGGTCTCGTCAAGCGTTTTGTTGTTCCGTTTTCGTTATTCCTGTCGTCTTCAGTATGCACGGGTACAATTTTGTGCTGAATTTTTGGCCTGACGGGTCGCATCAGGTAAATAATTAAACTTACCCCAACGCCGATTATTATTCCGTATTCCATTCCAAGCAGCAAACTGGCGACAAAAGTGATCAAGGATGTAAGCACGTCCAATTCTTAAATAAAAAGAGATGTATAATTGTATTTGCAGAAGTTCGGATGTACATAATTTAAAATTAAGTAAAATAGTCAAACATTCATTGTAACCCATTTAAATTGCTATCAGCTATTAGCTATTTGCCTGGTTCATGGATTATTTTTATTTTAGGCCCATTATATGGTTGTTGTAGAGCCTATTCGGTTAGTACTGAGCTTGTTGGACTGGTAAAGAGTCCATTGGGAGGGTATAAAGCCTTTTGGGTTTGTATAGAACCTATTTGTTGAACACATAGTATATGTTGTCAGTATGGAGCCTATTTGTTTGGTACTGAGTCTATTTGGTTAGTAAAGAGGCTACTATATTGATACAGAAACTATTTGTTTGGTATTGGGCCTGTTTGAATAGTACGGTGTCTACTTGGTTGGAATAGATCATAGCATTTTGTTTAAATGACGAAAGTGTACAGACACACAGACAAGTAGCTAAATCTTAATTGCTTTCTCTGCAGAATCATCAAAATAACAGATACATCTACTAAAATTAAATTAAATGTAAATAATTTTGAATAACTTACTTGAAACTCTGCACATTGGCAAAATATTCTCATACTCAATCATCGGCGTCACCGCGCACAAAATGACCGCTACCAAACTCGCTTTAGGAATATAAGCAAACCACTTGGTTAAAAAGCTCAGTGCCAAAACGACAATCACTCCCGTAAATATTCCCCCCACAGGACTTTTAACTCCACTAGCTTCATTCACAGCCGACCTTGTAAAACTTCCCGCAGTAGGCAAAGCACTAAAAAAACTAGCGCAAATATGTCCCGCTCCTAAAGCAATCATTTCCTGAGTCGCGTCAATGCTCTGTCCACTTCCAAACGCTTTAGCAATAGCCACATTTTGAAGAATAGAAATAACTGCAATCATTAAGGGCGCAGGGCCTAGTTCACTCCAAGTTTCCCAAAACGTTAAAGTTTCAGTTGAATTGGAAGAAGAGAATTTATCCGGTAGAGTGAACTCTGGTGGGGCAACAGGAGGCAAGCCTGATTTCACACTGCCTGTTAAAGCAAATGGAGGATCGAATAGAGAAGCGGCTAAAACGGCGCCGAAAATTACTACCATAGCGTTACGACCCATGGCAAGTAACCAAAGCGTTTTGGCTAGGTAGCGACCGCTGGGCTTTGAAACGTCAGGTTTTACGTAATCCTTAAGATTCTTAGGAAAAAAGAGAAATATAATTTGATTATTTAATTTAGATTCAAATTAAGTTCATTTATTTTAGCTACCTTAAACAGCAACAAAACTATAACGGTCCCTAATCCCAGCATGCTATCGCCCAACTTCGCCGTGTGAATATTTTCAATTGCTACTCTGATCACATCAATAAAGCCATCTCCTTTTGGTCCAGATAACGCAAGAAAACTTTTAATTTGAGACGAGCATGTAGTCAAGGCGGCTCCAGCTACAAATCCAATAGCCACTGGGTCGCTTATTAAGCTCACTACGGCTCCAAGCTTAAGAATACCCATCAGCAGTTGTATAACGCCCATCCAAAATCCAACAAGAATAACACAATCAGCAAAATCGGGACCGCAGGTTTCGTAAACGAGGAGTTCCATTAAAGCTGTTGGGCCAATTGTCATTTGGCGACAGGATCCGAGAAATAAGTAGACAAATCCGGGAATGTAGTGCGAGTACAAGCCATACTGTAAAAAATTATTTAAGGTTAATGGCTTCTAAAATTTACAAACAAAATTATTTTAAAGAAATATTACTTCTGGTGTCAATCCAGCCACGCTAGCATAAGCCATGATTTGTGGTATTGCAGTAAGAGCCACGGTTAATCCGGATACCGCATCGGGAAATAAATCCGGCATTGGTGTGTATTTTGGCAGCCATTTAAAAATGGGTAGTCTTTTCACCATGTATTTCTTGCAGGAAAATTTTTTATTCGAATTTTCATAATTTTCGGTTTCATTGTCTTCAGACTGATTAGATGAGCCTGGATTTGAACCTGGGTCAAGTACTATTGCCACTTCGTCAGAAGCGGGTGTATATCCGGGATTATCCATTTGGTCTTAGTATTTAGGTAGTTGCATACAAAAACTAAGTAAGAACCCAAAGTGAGGGTAAAATTAAGTTTGAATTTGGTACAAGTACTTAGTTTTGAGGTTTATTCCACTTCAAGTGGCCAGACACCTCAAGTGTTTGCCTACGTGACTTTGGGTATTTTTTAAATCGAATGAGCAAAACGAGAATAAGAGCTTATGACGTAAATACTCTAAATTGTATGATATGACTTTGGATGCTTACAATAGTTGAATTTTGATATAGACTGAGTCCGTATATCCTAAGTTAGGTGATACAAATGCCGGAATGAATTTTTTTTCAGATAAATACCCAATATATGAATAACCTATATGATAGTTGAAAAGCTCATCATTTTGTTCAATCTGGTAAATGCCAGACAACAAAGCTGTTTTTATGATAAAGTTTTTTGTTGTTATCTTTATGACTTTGCTCTCACGCCCCCAATGTTTTATCAGCTTGTGTCCAGCACTTAGAATAAACATTTTTCAAACATCTTTTGAATTTGTACACCTGTTCAATCCTGTTTATTATCAAAATTAACAATTCACTTATGTACCAGACAAGTTGTCACTACCCAAATATTGTACAATAGACATGATCAGAAAGGTTTTCCAGTGGTAAAACACTGCCTACTTATCAAACACTTGTGCACGCGTCGTTTTCTGTGTACATAAATATTATCTTTTTACTTATGTAAAAAAATCTTTATACTAATACGATCAAATAAATAAATGCATATTACTAACAACTTGTAGGGATTAAGGCATGGCTAGTCTACTTACTTAGTTATTGCGTTCAACGCCAGGTAAGACTCATTGACCCAAAAAAATACGACACTGACAATATAAGCTAAGCTTTATTTGCACCCTACACAGCAATTTATAAAGCATTGTTCTTTGTTCTGGAGACATTTATGCAAATAGAGATAAAATGCAAATGAAGGCAGGAGATAAAAAACTGAATGCATCATGTGATAGCTCAACCTTTGGGGGTTATATGATGTATTTTTCGGATTTCCAAAATAAACGCATCGTCATGATTTCCCGGGAGAAAGAGGCGTTTTTAAAACGGGTAATATCCTACTTCGAAAATTTCGCTAAATGCTCAAAGATTAAAGCAGTGAAACACTTTGTAGAAGAAGGTAAACGCCAGACATGTACATACAAAATAATTCAGGGATATTAAACTACAAAAACATCAGGGTTCAGGTTCTCATAAGGACGTATTGTAACGGTGGCTTTCTTAGGAAGCTTGAAGACGACATCAAAGTTGTTCGACGAGGAGCCTTCCACCTCAATTAGTGCTGCAGCCAACAAACTCAACATTAGTCCACAAACGCTAGGTCAAACTAAAGCTCAGAAATTGGGCCTCAAAGCCTGCGCTAAGCCGGAAGCACCAACCAGCAGTCAAGGATCAGGATCAGCGAGCAAAATCTAGACCCCGATTTGTTTACAAAAATAATTTTCTAAGATCTAGACCAATATCAAAACATGCTCCAAATATTCCACTGGCAAGAGACATCGAAAATTTTTGGGATTCATGTAAGGCAGGGTAGTCCAATCTACAAAACCCACACAGTTTACCCCAAGGTTTCAATACTTTTTGGAAAAATATCATCACTAAATTGACAGCATGATCGGGAAAATCGGGATATGGGGTTCGAGCATAAGCCGAACAAGAACTTTGCAGCACTGGATACAAAGGCACCAATGAATTTAAGTTTATGTGAATATTGTTAAGTATTAGTTGTACTAAATGTTAAATAATACTGTAGCTCAATAAAGCCTCAATGTTCCGAGATATCGCAGTTTCAAAAATGTCTCCAGAACAAAGAACAACCTTTTATTTTAACTTTGTTTTATTTTGTTTTACATCATCAATTTGATTTATTGAATGTTGAAAAATGCTATAAAACATTTTTGTTTGAAAAACGCGACACTAGAAAAGATATCAATGTATTTACAGTATTTCACTTAACATTATGCCTGTAATGCTAAATCGCTTTATATTCATTACTGCAAATAAGTTAGCAAATCAACAATTTGTTTCTGGAAAAGTCGTACATTATTTGCAATTAATGTATTAGTACATTACAACGTGAGTAGTTTATAATTTATGTTATTATATAACCTCATCCACCATTTTCCATCCATGCATGCTGGTGCTTTTGTGGTATTATACAGATGGTATGTGGGCAGTAGTACTGCAAACAGATAAAAACATTGCAAAATCTAGAAAAAAACTTTTTGTAAAGAAAATTGGAATAACGTTTAGAAAACTTACTGTCTAACTTTATGATGCAACTTGAGCTGGACCGTTGTGCGGAATTGTTCTGGACAGTGATCACATTGTAATATGAGCATTTCATTTTGCGGAATACTGTCCTGTTGTTGGGGAAAGTGATTGGCTAACTGGGGATTTTGTTGTTCAGTAAATAATGACGGATTAGCTTGTATTCTTGAGCGATCAACCTGATTATCTTGTCCGATCAGCTTGTGTCGTTGATAACCGTTAACCGTACTCATTCTGGGTGAATGTTCTTCCAAAACGTGCTTCCTTAGCCCTTTCTTTCCCCCGGTGTACATTTTTCCACATATACGACAATTTTTAGGTTTGGTAATTTGTGGTCGTTTGGAAAGTTGCTGAATCAGCAATTCATTTTTCTGTGTATCTTTTGGGTTTGTCTGATGATTTTGAGGCATTTGCTGTTGAGGTAAAGCCACTTGGTTATTTCTACTTTGCAAATGAGACTGTAGCGTTTTCTTGGAACTGCATTGTAATCCACACAAGCAGAAAAAACCCAACTGGCGTTTATTTGTATCAACTCCATGCTGTGTTAATCTAAATGGTTGGTTGGTTGTGCCGGGTGGCTTATGATTTGCTGTTGATGGGAGAATACTTGTATGCACAGCTGTGATTGGTTGATTAAATGTAGCTGGTGGTTTCTGCATGAATGAAGGTATAGATGGCGTAGGTGTACCAGATATTTGTTGCTGTTCATGTTGCCGTCCTTGCATTTGAGCAAAACGAATTACTGAAGAATTTTCTGTATTTGCTTGCTCATTTTGCTTTCTTTTTTCCGTAGATTTTACTGGTAGCCCTAGAAGCTTCCTAAAAAATTCCGCATTGCTTTCTGTATGCTTAGAATGCTGTATTGACTTTATACTCGTGCATTTTTCAGTTTCTTTAGGTCTTGGTTCAGGCGGTGGCGTCCTTTGATGAAATACTAATGTCATAGTTGAGCTCTCTTGCACCGGCGGGGTTACTAAAACCGAACTAGGTTCTACTTCCATTTGTCTATGTTTCTCAAGATTTGTATCCACTTTCATGAAATTCTGGTTTTGACTTTCTGGTTCCGTAACGGCAATCTGAACCTGTTGATCGGCGGCGACAATCGTGCATTTTTCAGTTTCTTTTGAAGGTCTAGGTTCAGGCGATGGCGTTCTTTGATGAAATGTTAAGGTCATAGTTGAGTTCTCTTGTACTGTAGGTTGCTCCGGCAAGGTTGACAAACCCGAGCTGGATTCTTCTTCCATTTGGGTATTTTCAGCAACGTCATTTTTCTCAAGATTTGTATCCACTTCCATGAGATTCACCGACTGCTTTTTATTTTCTGATTTTGTAACGGCAAGCTGACGCACTGCTTTAGAATTATGGTAATGGTATATATTATGCTATATTACTGACATAGCAGGGCGTTCTAATTTTTCAGCAATAAAATTGTTTTGACAATTAAGCCACGTGTGGCAAAATGCATTACACTGCAACTTAAATCAATGATCTAGTTTGCACTCAGCACTCTCTTGGGACACATGATGTTTTAAATTTTGTTCATTCAACATTCTGATATTGCCAGAGGCGTGCTTCATACTGAGCCAAAATGCATGTTTCCAGTAAACTGAAGACATGCAAAAAAAGTGGCCAATTTTTCCAAAAATTTATATTTAATTTGCTACGTGCTATGTTTATAAAAGCTTTAATAGCAACACAGTATTTCTTAAGAGTTTATCAAAACTGTCCTTTTTTTAAAAAAATTCAACAATACTTTATCAAATACTAATTGATTTAAATGTAAATGCACCTTTAATTAGGGAAATGCTCACCGCATAATCATCGCCTGATAAACGTACCTCACGTTTCAGAATTTACTCCCCGGTCAGCACAAATATATTCAGGTAGATATAAGCCGTAAGCGAAGAACGACTAATTCGAGTATTCGATTCCCACTTAGCTTGTCCGTTGCTAATACACATGTCAGCATTTATTTCTTCCAAAAAGCCAATCCAGTATTACGACGACCAATAGGATTTATTGAGTGATGAAATGTCAAACTTCTATTTTCCTTTTTTTGCACCCATTAGTTTTCTTTCTGTAAACTAAATAAGGACGTTGAGCCAAAGCTTGTATCAGTTTTTGCACAAAATGTATACTACCATAAACACACCAACATTATCGTCTAACGATAAGGACAAATCTTTAGTAGAAAATGTTTTTAAGTTGAACAAGGTCACTTTTGGCTTGGCTTTTGGCCAAAATGGCTTTTTTGAATTCTGAAAATGGTGAAATCCCATTTAGAAGACAATGACATTTTTGTTCATTAAATTTGCTATCCTAATCAGATATGTAGTCCGTTTATTTATAAAAAACAATTAAAATACTTAGTTAGAAAGAAGCAACGGGGTTTAGCACAAACAATGATTTATACTTTACATCACAAGAAGAGCTCTAAGGTATTTTACTTTTTTGTATGAGTTACCAAACCCTATGTATCACATTGAAGTAGATTAGATTTCTAAAACTTTTTGATAAATAGTCAAGTTTAGAAACTCATGTTTTTTAAACTGTGTTGCTCAATGCTATATACTATGTGGTATATACTTACAATTAAAATAAATATACATTAAGCAAAACAAAAAATTGCTCTTAAAAATAGCCTAAAATACAACAATATATAGACATATAAGTTTAAATTATTTATAAGTTTAGCATCTAAAAAGAAAACCATTTACAAAACAGTTATAAAAATAACTTAAGCAAAGCTTAAATCATAATCAATGAAATTCCAAATATGTCCAAAACTTAAACATAAATGCTACCACCAAATTCTACATATTTTTTCAAATTTCTCATTTCTTATCATAAACATTTGAATTGAATGAACATCTGTTATCATTCTCATTCTTGAAACTCGGAAATTGGAGAAAGAATACCAACGACTAAATAGAACACTCATACCGAATTTCCAGGCAAATTTTATCAACATTAGTTTTTTCCTTTCAATTATTAACAATAAATTCATCATGGTGTAAAACGGTAGAATATCTATTTTTATGTTACACTTTTTACGTTTAATCGAATTAGGCAACAAGAAGCTTCTTAAATAGCGACTAATTTTACTTTGAAATCTAATAATGTCAGTATCACTTTTTGTACATCAAATTGTGATCCCATAATCTAGAATCGACACTACGAGTGACACAAGGAAAATCTTTACCGTATTTTTAGTAAACAGCCTTTTCAGACTAAATATACGGCTTTAGGCTCTATTTCCTTATTTTCATCTTGTATCAAGTGAGATTTGATTGAAAGACCACTATCAATTGTTATACCTAGATACTTAAATTTAGTAACAATTTCAATTTGCTCGTTATTAATAGTTAATCCTTGTGGAGATATTGTACAATTTAATTTTGGCACCCTATCATGTGGTTTATAAAAATACATCAATTTAGTTTCATCAACATTGACAGGTAAGTCATTTTCTTTGCACCAAACTTCTGGATTTTTTAAACACTTTTGCATATTACTTAAACCTTCTTCAAAATTCGTGCAGTCGGTATGTAACACAATATCATCTGCGTATAGCAAGTAATCAACAGTTATTGCATTGCAAATATCATTAATTTCAACCTCCACCTTCTCTATCTACCCCATCATGTTGAATAAGATTACAATTAATGATAAAGAAGTCAGAAGTCGTATCTCTACATGAATCTAAGTTTGACTTAGTTATACCCATAAATAGTACATTATTTTTGTTGATTAAGAAATCATGTATTTCCTCAAACTTTGACTCAGACGAATCCAACTCATGCAAAGAGTTGGATTCGTCTGAGCCTTTCCACCATCTTCCGAAGCCAAACCGAAACTCTGGAGCTTGCCAAGCTTCCTAAACGACTTGCAACGCACTGTTGATCTGTCTCCAAACCTACTCCTGAGGAGGTTTGAAAAATAACACACCAATGATTGCTGTGTCAAAATCATTTTTATTTGCGACAGGATTGTTTATGCCCATAAAATCGCCCGGTCAAGATCAAATTGAACCATGACGACAGATCAAGGTTAATTTATAAACGGCATAATTTATACAAATTATCCTGAGATAATAATAAGCGAGAGATTATCCGGGATTATTTATGGGACCCTAAATATCCTATCATCCTTCAGTCATCCAGTCAGTTGGCAAAGTGAAATAGTGGACCAATGTAGTCTTATGGAGATTTTAGTGAATGTATACACGAAGTATACACAGATTTGTACATAGCTCACAATACCTGTGTGTAGACAGTACTGACTTTCTAAAACAAAAAATGACGGTTGAACTCAGGATTTCAAATTTTTACTGTTCTTCACTGAATAGCTTGTGTTAAGTTTATTTAAAAGAATCAAAAACTGAATTTTAAAATTAACATTTATCACTAATTATTGTGAGTAAAAATAGTAACTGCCACGGCAGTTGGAAAGTACACCTTGCACCCATCACCTGCTCCCGACTTTACTAATTTACTACCAAAGCCCCCATACCTGCTTTTGAATTCCTCTTTTCGTGAAATATATTTCCTCCTTTTCTCCAAATATTTTGCTTTGTAAAAATCTTGCTAAATCTCAAATTATTCAGTGTGAAGCAATGTTTCCACAATATGGCTTTTCCGTGTTCCTGTAATGAAGTTAGCTGGTTGGTTTGACCTTTTGTATCTAGAATTCCTAGAAATGTCTCAGTCACTAAACAGTGACTAACCTCGGATTCAAAAACCCATCGAAAATGGCCAACAACAGATTGAAATGGATTTCTGAATGCTACATGACTCCAGACTTTCCGCCGGCACATCTGAGCTCTTTAGAAATACCACTACCTTTTAGTAATGCAAAGGTAAAGAGCAGTCGAGAATAAATTTTTTTCGTTTAAGGAGACATTTCGTTATTCTGAAATACAAATCAACATAAACAATCATAAAAAATTGGTTTTCTGATTATGTGTATAACTGAGGTGACATGACAAGTGGGTGGGTGAGTGGTAAATTTAAAAAGAGACAGCATAAAAACAGGGGTCAGTCAGTGGTCTGAAAAATGGCGATTTTTAAATAACGTCATTAGTTGATGGCGCCTTAAGTCTTGTTCATATTTCTTCTGTATTTCGTGTTCGCGACCGTAGAGAGGATAGACTTGAGAGTGGGTCTTGATTTAATTTTGAGTTTTAGAAGTTTTTCTCTCGTGATGATTCTCCCTAAAATTAACTGTTTTATTCCAAAGTGCTGATTAATTTTAATCATCGAAACTGATTAACATTTTGGCTTGGCATTTTTACCTGGGATCTGAGTGTGCTTACACTCGGCGGTGGGTAAAGCGGGTAGCTCACTTGGTTACCGTTACATTTATGTTGATGCTAAACATGGCCCAACCAAGTGATAACTTTGCTAAACGCATATATTTCATATTCATATTCTGAAATAGTTCATAACTACTCACACGGTGAATGAAATATTCAAGTAACCGTAATTGGTAATATTAGTATGCGGGGGCATGCAGAATCTGTTTTTGTAACTCTATTCTCTTTTATTAGTGATTGCGTTTTTAGGTCTGCGTGATTAAGCAAAAGTTGTTTCCAGGAGAATTTAGGTGATGGCCTTATAGTTCAAGCAGTACGTTTTTGGATGACAATTTCTACACGACACCGTACAATCTTAACAATAGATATAGATATACTACGGCGTAGAAATATTGTTTACTTAAAACAGTTGTTGTTGTGGTTTTCATGGTAGCCACGCATATGTTTATGTAAACACAATTCATTTTACCAATTAATTATCTATAACAAAACTTATTACTGACACGTTTGTAATTTTACAAATAATTCAAACATACAAAGCCACGGTTTTGGTTAGAGAATGCGTGGACTACGTTACCTTCTTTCGATGTGTTATTGTTATTTGTTGGTAAAATACTATTGTAATATAATTCGGAAAGTTCAGCTTCTATAAATAATACTTTATAATTAAAGCCGTCATTTCATAAAATTGATATTTATGTAAGGTTGTCTTACGCAGTATCTTGTATTTTGTACTCTTTTGTATTTTGCAGAAACATTAGTTTGTTCAATTGTAAATATTTTTGTTGAATTCAACTCTTTGTTTCATTGCTTTTATATTCGTGCTTCGTGCGTAGCATGAAATCAATTTTCATAAATATTTTTTCATACCTATTGATAACGTACCTGAACACGTGCGGCAACAATTGTAGTTTTTTCAAAAGAAACAACTAATCACTACATATGTATACTACTCCACAAGTATTATATAAGTGTTTCAATGCAGATTTTACTATTTGGAGTTTAGCAACCTAAAACACTTGTTTCGCATAAGTTTTAACCGCAAAAGTGTATGAAGATGGGGCAGCTTCAAGTTTTACTTGTAAAGGCTTTGCTGGAACTCATTCTCAGTCAGCGTTTATATGCGCTTTCTATTTATCAGCTACTTTCCAAAAACGTGAACAATACGCTCTATTTTGACTTCTATCAGAATAATAGTAACATGATCACTCTATTCAGTCAAAATTCCACAAACTCTCCGTCGCTGAGGGTTATTGGTTTTGAAATAACTCTAAAACGACACCACGTTATTCAGAAGTACTCAAAAACACTGAATGTTGTACTTTCTCCTTATCCATCTGATTCAAAACCCAACTTCATGTTAATATTGAAACAGCATCATCACTACCTTAAATCATTGCCAGCAAGTACTACAGTTTTTGTGTTTATTTCATTTGATTCTAATACCGAGGTCCATTTCGTAGATTCGGCGTTCACGCTTCCGTCGACGACGTTAGTTGCGTTTAATGCAGATGTACAAAAGTCATTTTTAATTTTAGATCACCGAAAACAACAGAATGCTAAGTCTACGGATATATTGCATTTGTTACAAAGTCAGACAGAAACACACCGTCAATATTTTTTTAACTCAAAAGGGACAAATTATCCTGTACTAGTTCATCTTAGTCTTGATAGAAATTTTGCTTTTCTAGACAGCCTTATTACAGTGTGTTCTAAATACAGAAATTTTACTTCGCTATGCAGCTCTCATATAATGACAGTTTTAATTCTTGCTAAGGTACACAATTTCACCTTGAACTTCCATAAGTTCGGTGAAATGAGCACCCTGAAACAGTTTCATGTAGTCTATCCAAACGGTTACATACCGCACATAGTTTCTACCATATCCCAACCAAATCCTAAAAAATCTTTGGCATATTCTCAAACTCAACTAAAATTTAATGTACTGTATTGGAGCAAACTAATATATTGTCATCAGGCGAAAGCTGAGTCTGTTCTGACTTTGCACATAATTGGCTGGATTCAACCGTTACACGAAGACGTATGGATTGCAACAGTAATATCTTCTAATGTGGTTTTGATTGCACATTTGCCTCTCACCAAAATCAAACCAAAGTACGCAAGTATTACAACTAAACTAAAACGGTGGATATTCCTGTTCAGCGCACTGTTTCTATGCTGGTTTTACGAAGGGGACTTGTTAAGTATGGTAACGGTACAAGAAGCAGTTCAAGGATTTAAAACAATAAAGCAACTTCTGCAATTCAACTACAAGGTGTGGGCTCCTCCATCATTTGGGAAACCAGTTGAGGAATGGATGGCAAAAGAATTTATGATTTTGGGCTTAGAAAATTATATAAGCCAAGCATTTGCCAAAATACCGGAAAACGAAAGCAGTAGCGATGGTTTATTAGCAATAATGCGGCGGGTAAACCAAGGAGCAAAGATTGCAACTGTTATGGACGACTCTTTGCCAGCCACTGAGAACACGCTGCAAAAATTTTGCACCAAACATTTTCAAACTTGATAACTTGATAACTTGATAACTTCCTTTATTAACGTGATTTCATAAGTTCAACAGTACAAAGTACTTAAGCTGATTTCAAACAGAAAGCACGGTGGCCAAAAAGACCTTCTATACTATAGACTAACATAATTTACTAAAACAAACCTAATCATCCAACGATAAAATCTGTTATTATTTTACAAAACAACATTATTTCTATAGCCTATTAGGTATTTTACCACCTCAGAATCGAAATCAAATGTCTCTAAGTCAATAGAATAGTTGAATACATTAAAAAACCCATTCCATTCATTCGTAGTTTGCCATCGAACTGACTGCTTATAAAGTTCGCTAGAATGTGATTGAGTGATTAATCTGTAATTGCTACCAGTTCTTCTTGAAAACCAATACCATTTACCAAACAATACACTTTTACAAAATTTCCATGCAAACTTTAATAACATAAGTTGTTTTCTTTCTCTTATTAATAGTAAATCTAATTTGATATAATATGATGTTACATCAATTAATCCATTTCTTGTAATCTTTTTGCGTTTTATGGAATTTGGAACAAAGAAACTTGACAAAAATCTACTAATTTTCCTCTGCATCTTTTCGATTTCAATCTCAGATTGTACACACCAAATGGTAATTCCATAATCAATAATTGAGGTTACAAATGACGACAAAAACACTTTAAGTACATTAAGAGTAAAAAATCTTCTGAGACTGTGCATGCGACCTAGCGCAGCATTAACCTTATTTTCGACATGTTCAAAATGTGATTTGAATGTTAAACCGCTATCAAAGATAACACCTAGATACTTAAATTTATTTACAATTTCAATGCTTTCATTATTAATAAATAACCCGGGAGGGTTTTCTGAACATAATCGTTTTGATTTGAAATCTGAATTTTTGTAGAAATACATCATTTTTGTCTTGTCAACATTGATAGTTAAATTGTTTTCTGCACACCAAATTTCCAACTGCTCTAGACAATTTTTCATATTAGCTAAACCTGATTCAAAAGTATACAGTCCGTATACAGTACAATATCGTCGGCATACAGTAAGTAATCGACGGTTAGAGCATTACTTATATCATTTATATACAATGAAAATGTTAGCGGACCCATTTTAGATCCTGGAATACAACCATTATCTAGATCATAAAAGGAAGAAACATGATCTCCATTCAAAATCCTAAATTTCCGACCATAAAAATAACTCATAATAACTTCAATTAAATAGGGCGGAACATTAAAAATTTTCATAAGTTTCACAATTAATTTGTTACAGTCTATTGTATCAAAAGCTTTACGGTAGTCAATATAAACGGCAATTGCTTTCCCATTCCGTTTGTCAACGATATCATAAATGGATTGTGAAAATTCACTTAAAGCAGTTTCACACGACCTGCCAGTACGAAAACCATGTTGTCGTGGGTCTAAAAGAGGCTCACAGTGAGCAGCAAGTCTAATATAGAAAATAGCTTCAAATATTTTTGTTAAAAAAGCCATATTAAAAATGGCCCTATATGAACTTGCCTTATCGCGTTTTCCCTTTCCTTTATACAACGGTATACAATCAGCTATTTTCATACATGTGGGAATAATTCCCTTCATAAATATACGGTTCATTATTATTAATAAAGGTACCACCAAAACTGCTGCAAATTCTTTATATATTTTCTTAGTGATGGTCTTGCTATCATATTTACCCTTTTTTGTTCCCTTAATTGCGTTTAGAATTTCAGTTTCAGTAACGGGAGGAATGACATAGTCCTTTCCTTGTTCACCATATTCTACAGTATATTTTTTGACATCATCTTTTAAATCATTGCCATTACTAGCACTACTAGGTAGTATATATTCATTTGAAAAAAGGTTGGCTATGTCATTTAAATTATCTACATCATTATCACCATCACTAAGCTTTGAAATTGTTACTTTTTGTTTTTTCCTAAAATTAGTCAGCTCTTCAAAAATATCCCAAATTGTAAGTTGTGACTTTTTTATTAATAATAATATCTTTTCTAGCTTTGTTTTGCTCACGCATTAGTCGACGAATCTCAGAGGTGATCCACGGTTTTGAATCACCCTTGACTAACCTATGCTTTTCAGGTGCATACATATATACATATTCTAAGACTTGTTTCTCAAATTCAAATATAGTACTATCGATATTATCATTTTCTAATAGTGAATTCCAATCAATTCCTTGCAACTTCTCGTAAAACTGCTCTGGATCTATATTTTTATACGAGCGAAAGTTAATACGGTTAGGCTCACATTTAATTTTCTCTTTTTTATTACTAATGAAAGTTAGTAAATGATCTGAACCACCTAAATCAAGTACCCCACTCTGAAAACGATCTTTATCATTTATATAAATGTGGTCTAAAAGAGTCGAGGTAGTTTTAGTTTCTACTATCTTGCTTTCATTCATAATTCTAACTACACCTACTCTCGTAGGACAAGTAATCATTTGATGTAGGTTATATTGCTTTACTACTTTATATATTTTTCTTCGATTCTGACTTCCTTCTAATAAATTGATATTGAAGTCTCCTAAGATTACTATTTGCTTTGCGGTTGATTTTACAGAGGTACATACAGATTCAAAGAACTCGTGAAAAGCATTATTGACAGCATATGGTGGAACATATATTAACACTACCACCGTTGATCGCATACCAGTTTTCTTAATTAACAATATAGTACACTCTACATTATCTGGAGGTTGTTCGGGCAACAATACTTGGTGGAATGAACAGGAGGCGTGAACATACAATAATGATCCACCCCCTTCCCGATCTAACCTGTCAGCTCTAATTATTTTATAATTCGGAATGAAAAAATCATTCGATTTGTCCCTTTCTGAATTTAGCTTTGATTCGGTGATACCCATAAAAATAACATTTTTCTCATTCGTAAGAAAGTCGTAAACTTCAGTGAATTTTGACTTTACCCCGTTAATATTAAGATGTACAAATTTTAAACCCTTTGGTAGCCTAGGTTCATATATCTCTACATTATCTTCATTAAGTATAGTGTTTACTAATGATAACTCAAGCGCCGCAAAGCATTCCTCCATGAGGTTGACATCCTCTTCCGGTATAGTAGGCATAGAACATCTTTGGTCAATTTGCTGTGTCAAAAGTGGCGGAGAGTCTTGATGGCACTGAATAGGGATATTGTAGTAGGCTTCCAGCGTTGGCATTCCGCTGTTATACTCCATCGTGTTTCCATAAAGGACGTTCCAGTGTTAACAATAATCCAATATGATTAAATACACGCCAGGGTGATTCAAGTGGTATAATTAACTAGGAATAAAAATGAGCATCTTGCCTCGGTGAAGGTGCTCCATAATCTGGAATGGGGATTGTGCGAGGTCCACCCCAGAACTACACAATTCTGATACCCCATTCTTATAATTGTTTAATTGTTGTCTCCAAACGCAGTAGCCAGATGAAGATGATTTTGGTAATATCCTCAGTGAAACCAATATTTAGATTTTATTAGGAAGCTTCCACTGTTCTTAATAGGGATAGACTGGCTATGAATGAAGTTAATACTTGCCTGTTTGGCATTTTTGTAGCTCGGAAAGAAATAGGTAGTTGGCTAGGTCCCCCCAAAAAACACAACTACTCCTTTTTCTGGCAAGGTTATCCTTCCGTTAGTCATCAGTCAGTTCCATAGATAGGGACCCAATATGGATGGATGTAGTTGAGTGAATACGTGCAATGGTGTATCGTATATAGTGCTATGCACCTACCTACACTACACAAACTTTGAGTGTTTAGCTGTGCGCCAGAAATTTGCACCACGCTTCTTTTACTGGAAAATTAATACAGGAAATCGAATGTGGCAAATGCTAACTATTCAGAGAGTTGTCGAGACTGGCTTGGTTTACAAATGGGACGATTGGGCTTACTGGAAGCTAATGCTACAGGAAGGGGTAATATCTGAGCGATTAATTAAAAGAATTCACCCTGATTACATAAGTTGGAAAAATATTCGAGTTGTCATGATGGCATGGGCGCTATTCCTGATAATTGCTGCAACATCATTTGGTCTCGAACTATGTTTTTAAACGTTGAACAAATTGGGTTGAAAAAGCGAACCACCGCTGTGAAATTTGAGTTCACTTCGATGCCACACAATGTAAGCAAAGGGAAAACTCAGAAGCATAAACACATGATTTGTTACATATCTCCGCAAATGTAACTCTGTATTTTATGTAGCATAGAAAGCAAATGCTAAAATAAGTTCTCATTAATCACGTTTAAAATAGTAAAACCAATCAATCGTAAAGCTTGAAAATGCTGGCTGTTAATATTAAACGGAGTTTTTTATTTCTAGCGTATTTTAGTTGGTTTAGAGCCTATTTAAGCTGATTTAAGGCCCGAAAATATAGTAGACACAGACAGACGAACACACTACGTCTTAATAAGCTCCTCTGCTGAAGCAGCGAGCTAATAAAACAATAGTAGTCACAGGAAGTATAAATGCAACATTTGCTGCACTAAGGTGAAAGAATATTTTTTAGAATTTAAATTTAAGCGCTCCATTAAGACGTTATTCTAGTGTATGCACTACTGACACGTTTTACTCGCTTGCTTCACAATTGATCAATTCAGTGAGAGCTAATATAGATTCTCACGCACTTTATTTTCATTCTTTTCCGTCAGCGTGTAGCTTTCCAATATCCAATTTGGTATACATGTTCTTCAACGCTACATACAAGACCGATATTGGATCCCAGTTTCCGTTCAAATATACACAGCAATTTGTCATTGTATTATCACCATTGGTATTGCAACGTAACAACTATTCCAGTGGAGTTGCCTTTGACACGTTTTATGAATTGTCAGTTCGTGCGTCAACTATCTTCATATTTGTATATACCATGCAATTACCAAGAGAGTCCGCTTTATTTCCCGTATGGGCTGGGAGGTTGCCGGCGTTGAAATTGTTAATACAAGTGACAACGCAACGCATAACAAAACCCCGCTTTTACTGCTTTGGATATTGCGGAAAAGGTAAAGCTTTGGTTGAAATAGGAAGTCTAGTACACGAAGTTATTTTGCAGCCTGTTCTGCTTCACAAGCATTGCTTCAAAAATGCAAATCAAAAAAAAATTTACTTGAAGTCGTCCGACAAAAAGGTGTGCAAAAGTCCTCAAAAACCCATGTCTGGTTGTCAGTGTCGGGAAATCCTAGCGTATACTTTAGCTACCGCTTTCAATATTTCATTTGCAAACTCCGAATTTTCTGCTTTCTTGCGAAGGCATAACTTTCAGTATATTAGTTTTTATTACCTGTATTTTTCACCTGGAAAAAATGTTGGAAGTTATGCATTGCATAAAACAAGTCTACATTTTCATTTTATAAACAGTGATTATGTTTATTACTGTGTAGACAAGTTTCAGTTTGCGTCCAAACTATCGGCAAGTCTTCATTCATGGTTTGGCGTCATAGGGCCAGAATGCGTCGTTGCTGTGGTTAGTACAATAGCAACCGTTTTGTTTGTTACAAAATATCTAGAAAAACGGAAATTTCGTGTTTCGAAAAGATTTCCTGGACACGCTTGGTTTTCTCTTTGTATGTTCGGTTTGCATGCATACTAAGCAAACGAAATTGTGGCTCATTTTATGTCTTCTTGGTTTTGACACAGTTTAATTCTAATATAGTCACTAGTCAAGTCACCATGAGAATTGACAGAAAACCCTACGGTTTGTTCATAGAAGTTATACAGGCCAAATACAAACTTTTGTTTCCAAATTGGCGATACTCAGACACTATACAGAAATGGGAATCATTTTTTCAAGAATTTAAAAGCAGAGGGTTGCCTATGTCGAACTCTACTTTGGTCCATTTCAATAAATCTAATGCGGACTATGTATCACTATCACTATCTTTTCTAAAATCAAAACATTTGCTAATGTTGTCAGAAGACGCAGCTGAGGTTCAATTTTTGCGTATTAGACGTCGAATGCAAATTAAGGAAGATTATAACGCCATAAAATGTTTTGTGCTGTCCGAAAGACTAACAAAAATTTATGGATATTTGTTGACTTTTACAATTAATCGTAATTTGATTATGCACAAAACAGTTATGTAACAAACATTGCGCGTTGCGGGTAATTTATTTTACTAAATATGTATAAATACTTCGTAGATATGAAGTTGCTTGTAATTCGGGACGGTATGTAGAATATTTCTTCCTGTTTTGAATATAAAAGCATAGACACATTACCACATATTACCACAACAATATTACCAAAGGGAGCAAAATTAAGAATTAGTATTAGTCGAAATTGGAAATCTGGATTTCCGTTGAGGATAAGCTTTGTATAACCTAACATACTTTAGATGTAGTGTGTGCGGCTGCCCGCCTGCTTTCAACACGATGCTGTATCGAATGAAATTGTGTGGTATTAAATATACTTTATGGAAAGAAACACGTTGATTCAATCTAAGGGAGAAACTAAAATGAATTATGGTACCTTGACGTTTATTGGGAGACAAACGCTGAACTGTACTCATTTTTCAATGGTTTAGCTGTTTACGTTTTGCTGGTGACCAAATGAGTTTTGGGCATTTATATAAAAAGTTAGTAGTTATAACAAAGTAGAATATCTAAAAAACAAGTTGATTTAATTCCCAATCATTTTACAAGAAAAATAGAAATGTAAATTCATTGAACCTGGAAATATTCTACACAACGGGTTGCCTAGTTTACTACGTTTCTTCAGCATTTTTATTTAATCCAGAATGACACTGATATAAAGAATAAGTACTCAACTTAAGACGCCTTATAACAGCAAACCGTACACACATCCGTCAATGTTAATCAAATGTTTCAAAAGAGCCTTACTTGAATTCTGTACTGCAATGTATTAACGAAACGTTTAGAAGAAAACGTGTTTTTGTAAAATTTATAAAGATTCAAAATTAGAGAAGCTACCTTGGAACCCTCAAAAAATTAAATTAAAATACACCTTTCAAACTTCCACGAAACTTTGATTTTTGATGTTGTAGCAATTTGAAAAATTTGTGTGCTGGAAATGACACCATAATAAGCTAGTTTGATATTTGTCCAGAGTCAGGAGCTATGTCTAACGTGTCAATATAAAGTTCTTTGGAGTCATATTGAAAAGTATGCGGTCAACGCCTACACACATTATTCCATATAGCTACCATTTGTAATAATCCTGTAAACTTTTCATTATAATGATCTTATCTCGTTACGCTTGCTATTCTTTCCCTTAATAGAAGAAAAACCACGATTTTCCAAAAACTAAATCAATTTTGTACAAAACACCAAATAATTTATTTTTGCCCACTAGTGCAAATTTTGCGCATAAATTATTCAAAAGTGGAATATTACCACATTGTATAACTGTTTCTGGCGTGCTTACAAAATTGTTTATTGTCAATAAACCTGTTTAGAATTTTTTCCGTGGGTTGAATGGATCACTAAAAATTCCACCAGCAGATTGGCAAAGCAACCAACAGCAAAATATTTAACGGAGGATTATACGCGCTAACGTTACAAATAATTGATGTTCACCAGGTAATGTGTGTAATCTTCATTCATAATTTCCAAGTCAACCAATTCAGCTTAATTGAGGTTGACACAATTGTTGTTTATTTATTTCCCACTGGTCTAGCTGATGAGTTGTCATTCAGAAATGAGGGTGTCGTTTACCTAGGAACAGTACCAATTTTACCATTTTTAATTTTCTCTAATTTTATCGTGTCTGACGATTCAAATAAAAAAGGAAAATGCCGAGGGAAAACCCAATTGAGCTTAAGGAGCATGCACAACAATTCAACAAACAGTTCATTGAACCCAAGCCAACAATCAAAATAACCACTGGATTTCTGATAAAATTATATCTAAAAACCATCAACAAGTTTCCCGGAATTCCCAAAATTTTAAAAGCAAGCCAATCGCCAAATAAATATATTGTAGCAAACACTGTCAGCTTTCCATACAAGTACCTGGCTTTTATTCAATGCATTCATATTGTAGTCCACGTAATCCAAGTACTTTGCTACACAAAAAGTTGGCTCAAGGAAGTGTTTCGTCCCAGCGGTCACCAAAAAATTATGCTGTGTTATTACTGTCACTCCCTTTTTGCTGGACTAATCATACATCAATTTGTGAGAACCAAAGCTGTTGACTTGGCTTTACTGATTAACAATTTATATAAAGATCCGCAAGTATTAAACTCCCCTGCAGTAAAATTAGCCATAGCTGCAGCGCAAATTTTATTGGTGCCCAATATTATATCATACGGCGGTCTAGTTTTGACATCAAACTATGAACCAATTTCTTCTACTTTAGAAAACTGGAATATTGCTAGTTCAAAGTGTGCTACCTTTATAAAAACGGGGCTAGAATTGTACGAGGCTTAGAATTATGGGGTTACTGTGAGTTTAGCCTGGTTTATTATTAACGCTGGGTTATTCTCCTCCTATTTAGTAATATACACAAAAACCAAGAAAATACTAGATTTTGTGGTTAACATCGAAAAGGCTTTAACACCCAAGCAGATTTTCGAAAGAAAGCTGGAAAGCTTTGGAAAATATACTAAATTGCAAGTCAGCACATGTGTAATCAACAATTGTTTCCAAAATGGTATTGCATTGCCTTTTAAAGCGCTTTTTATGTTTCTGGCTATATGCGTTGGTGCCATTGTGCTTCGACCTGAGTTTAGATTGAACGTGTCTACACACACCTTTGTGGTGGGGATATATGCCATGGTTGCATTGTATCTAACACTTATAATTGGCTACTACTTCCCTGGAAAAGCGAATCACTTAAGTGCACTTATTATAAGTAATTGGCAAAATGGAATGCTAACTGTACAACTATGCATTAGGGAGCAAAAATATATTAAAGCTGTTATTAGGTCGCAGCAACTAATCAAAATAAGGTTTGGGGTGGTTAACTTTTATGAGCGGGGAACGGCAATGAACTTGTTGGACTTTTTGGTTGACAAAACAGTAGCAGCACTTCTCCTTCAATAAACAATGTTTTCATTGAAAACTTTTTAATTACAAGTAGGCTACTGTTAGCTAAAATTACAAATTCGATTTTTGTCCTGTTTTAAGAAACCTTATCGAATTTGATCTTATACTTTTATAAATTCTTGGTTGCAGTGGTTGACAAAAAAAAACCTACCTTACAAGGAGTACCTTTCTGGTGATCCGCGTGAATTATTATGAAATTTATCATTTCTAGTAGATCTCAACGCGTAAAATTCAATGCAAAAAACCGCATTCCAGAATGGGCTTTTATTGAGGCTGTACGACAGATTTTTAAATTTGAATATCTATTAAAAATTGAAAGGACACTTATGCGTTGGTGTTTGTACATCCCTAAAAATGAGGCAATTGTTTTATTTTTTATTTACCCTAATTTTGATCCCGAGTAACTCCTAAACGGGGAAAAGTGCCAACATGAGGTTTTCACCAGTGAATAGAGGCATACTCCTATCAAATGGCTTTATTTTTATTTGTCAACTCTTTCGTAACTTTAGCCACTGTTAAGGGTAAAACCAATGGCTGGGATAGGATGTTGTGGGCCGTGGTTTAATCATTAACACAGTAGCATCATCAGTGGCATTATGATATCTTTTCCAACACTTCAGGTGAAGAAAGCGAAACGTATCCACAAACAGTCGTTTTTCTAATATATTATAACAACGCTCAACGAAAAACACTATTATGGTAACAGTCATTAGTAGTATCCACGCTAGCACTACAACACGTATTTTTTCAAAACTAATATATTCAGGATGAATTCTCTTTGTAAATTTTTCAACCAGCAATTTTTCTTCTAACATAAGTTTCCAGTAAGCCCAATTGTCCCACTTGAAAAACAGTCCAGATTCTACTATTCTTTGAATAGTTACCATAAACCAAATTCTGCTTCCACTATTAATTTTCCAAAAGAAGGTGCGTGGCCTAATCTTTTGATGAACAGCTGAGCAATCCAAATTGACGTTAAAGTATAATTTGTAAACGTTTCTGGTTGCACTGAGAGTGGACGGATCTGAAGCGTCGATTAAAGTAGCAATCTTCTCTCCTTGACTTACTCTGTCCATCACAATGAGTCTGCCATCAGTAGTACTGTTAATGTTGGCAAAAGCATTGCCCAGATATTTTTGAAGTCCCAGAAGTCTAAAGTCATTACCCAACCATTGTTCAACTGGTTTGCCCAATATTGGTGGCCCCCATATTTTGTAATTGGCCTGCAAAAGCTCTTCCATGGTACGAAATCCTTTAATGGGTTCCTGGACTGTTACCATGCTTAGCAAATCACCTTCGTAAAACCAACACAGAAACATTCCACTGAACAGAAACATCCAGCATCGTAATTTTGCTATAACCAATTTGTGTTCGGGTAGCCATTTAATTACAAGTAAATAAAATATTTGAACTGCAACAAAATACACAGTTGCAAAAATCCAAACCGTTTTGTCCAGAGGTTGAATCCAACCAGAAATTTCTAAGGTCATGGATTTTGTAACTTTGGAACGATAACAGTAAATCAATCTGTTCCAATCCATTCTATCATGCTTCAGCTGGCTTTGTGAGTGTGGCAAATTTTTCGTTGCATGGTTTTTCTCTGTTATTCCAGCAAATATATGTACCAAAAAACCACCGGGATTTGTAACCTGAAACATTTCCTGGTTTTGCCGCTCGCGGGCATCGTAAAAATTTATCGAGAAGTTGTGCAGTTGAGCTAAAGATAAAGTTGGCATTATAAAAGAGTTACAGTATTGAGAAAAATGTCTGTAATTAGAACAAAAAGTGATATGATCATTTAGAGAAGCAAATAAAATAATAAATCTTAGATTCACAATAACCGGGAAAACGGTTCCTTGTGCGTTCCAGAATAATTGATGATGTATTTGCTTAATGTTTTGAAATAAAGGCTCAACCTCTTTATGCTTCAGTTTGTGTAACTTTCCATTGTCCAATATCAAATAAAGGGTTGACGGTTTAGAGCAGGTAACAATAAACGAAGTTGATGGAAATGTGTATGGAAACTTTGCTAAACTTGGTTTGGTATTGATGCCAAACATTAAATAAACAAAAACGGTTGAATGTGCGGGTAAACTGTTTAGATAATCGTGCTGCTTGTTTAGCAGCAACAAATAGGTATTCGTTTCGTTGATTGGATAAACACAATATACAACTGTAAAAAAATTATGAAATCTTTGAAAAATGTCCTTTCTCTGTATTTTATGTTCAGCGGAAATTATTCGTGGTGATTTTGAATGTGGAATATTCTTATTTATAAAAGCAACCAGTTTGTTACTAAATTGAGAATCAAAGTAAAGCGTGGCATTCTCAAACTCTAAACAGGAAAAACAACTGAAATTAGAAAAACCTTGGGAATATTGAATGAATTGAATAACAACAAGAATCCAAAGCATGATGTTTGTTTGAGGGTACCTACTTGATCAAAAACGTGATGAAACCAATTTTGTAAGCAAACTAGTTTTTGCGCTGTTTCTGACCTTTTTAAAAAGTTTGGTAAATGAGATAAAAAATGGAGGTGTATTAACGTGTAATTGAGCTGATACTTACCACACCCAAAAATTAAGCTGTTTTGAACATATAATATTTATTGTGTTTGTTACAAAGTTTTTTACAAAAGACTCCAAAAACATAAACAAAGATAGGTGTTGACAGTTCAATGGTTTTGGTGATAAGTGGTAATTAAGCCTTTTTTGTTAAAGTTTTCGGCATTTTCTGCGCACAAAAGTTTTCTCAAGGTAATTCTATTCCAAAATAAATAACAAGATTTAGTGCTACTGTTTGCTATTCAGTAAATAGTTAGTAGACAAATTGCTTAAAAACATCGATTTTGTCCTTACATAATGCAAACAAATTATAGCTTGTTGCATAATCCTCGTATTTCTTTAGTAATTTCTAAATAGGTATTTGATTATGGCATCAATTGTTACTAAAATTACTTGAAACGTGACTAATATACTAAATGTAGGCTGTAGCTGCCGGACAAAATATTTCTTTAGTATCTGTTGAAATATCAGGCACACAATAGAAAGAGATTGGATTCTCAAACGATTAATTATAGAAGCCATTCTAGAGAAAAAATAAAAAGCTGGCATGGGATTGCCACATTGTCAAATTAGAAAGAGAACGAAAAAGTTTTTCTCCCAACGCTAATTGTAGGTTTATGTTCTGGTTTATTTCAATACAAACTGTTTTGTAAATGTTTCTGTGTTTGAGATTTGGAAAACAGCATGGTTGTGAATACGTTGAAGCTAAATGAAGTTCTTTTGTTTTAAGTTTCCTTTGGTTTACAACAAATCAAATTTTAATGCCAATTTTAAAGCATGCATGCAGTTTTGCTAAATAAGAGGTTACCTTCATGCAAGTAAAAGGCGACTTTAAATGTCCCCACAAAGCTGTGCTAGTAAGAAGAACATCGTTAACCTAGCTAAAACTGAACTGATTTGTGGTTCTGTTACAGAACTTCTGTAAGCTAAGTATAGAACCAGTTTAAGTGCCAGCCAACTTTATCCGAAAGTCTTTAGAACCAGAAAACAGCTTTGCTAAACACAGACTGTTATATCTTTTAGTTCCTTTTCCGTTTAAGCACTTGGTACGCAAATTTACTTGTCTTTCTTTTTTGTGTTCAAACAGCCGTGTACTACTTTGCTTGACAAGGAGAAGTAATAAAACATCAACATGGCGACCAGCCTCATGTGGAAAGCGTTCGCATTGCACGAAACCTTGTTCACCAAGTTTATGTACAGCTAATTCCCTTTTCTTTGTATCCACCGTTGCATGTTAAAAACTAAATAAACATATTGTCGGTAACATGTTGCCGACAATTCTGATATTTTAGAAAAAAATCTATATTTCTATTTTAATTAATGACCAACAGAAATATTGAATTAAATTTAGTTTAAATTAAAAACTTTTGCTCGATTAGAGTGGTAACTAGAAATGAACATTATTCTATGTATTAGTCCTTTTACAATACAGATAAAATCCTGTCGCCACTTTTCTAGCAAATTTATATAAACACTTTGAACCATAATTATTATTACGTATCACGTAACACGTAAAAGCTTCAAAACATTTAAGAATTACAACACAAAATAAAGTTGCACAGCAAAGCCCAATGTGAATCAAGCACACCAACCCAAATGGAGATTTTATTTTAATTGCCATTGGAACAGCTACGCTTGTTGCATATGGTATCCACCTTGTATTGTCCTGGTTTTCTTGCATTTTTGTAATAAAAGTTTGAAACTGATCCGCAATACCTGTTTCATGCAACTGTGTAAACTTAAAATTAAGTCTAGAGGATGTAGGACCCCATATTAAATACCCAACGCGGACTTTGGATTTAAACTCTTCCGAAAAAGAAATAGAACCGCATAAATACTTATCTTCTACAATGACCGTATCAGAAAGCCAAAGAATCTTAGCAAGTAAAGGCGCCATAAAAACCACAGGTTTTCCAATATTTGCAACACTAATTATCCGCCTTTTAGCAGATTGATTAAGATACTGAGAAAGCTCACGTGTCTTATTTAAGCGATATGGATTAATAAAAGAAAATATTTCTCTAAACGTTGCCACTCCAAATTGTTGCGCAAATGACATTTGAAAATCTATAGAGAGTGCCCTTTCCACTAACTTGAAATCCCGAGGTGCAAAAGAAATTCTGTATCCTAACTTAAATAGTTCAGGCAAACTTGATGGGGAGTAAGCGGACAAATTCTCAGTTGAAAACTCTGCAGAATAGATACACGTTAGGAATAGCACCCAAACTAGATACACGGCTGTAACATTTTTTATGTGCTTCCGTGCGAAAACGGAATGACCTATGAGAAGACAAACTAAATAAATTGTTGGTCTTACAGATTTATACACGTAACAAAGCAACATTAGTGCAACTGACAGAGCAATCCAAGAACTGGAGTCAAACATTTCCAAATACTTGTTCCAGTGCTGACCGGTTACATCAGCAGTTAAACTACAGTAAATTATCTTAAATTTTGCCATTACTAGCCACTTTAGCCTTGGGCTGAAAAGAGACTGATAGTTGGGAACAAATGGGTCAGAAATTGGAAGCCAGTGTATTGTAAGCGTATAAGGAAGTTGATCCTCATCTTCAAATTGATCCTGTAACGTAAAAGTTATGTTTAAACTTTTGGCTGCCAACAAAAATGCAGCTGTGAATCCGGTGTCGCACTTGTACAAATTTCTGTAGAACAGCGTCCGTTCTCCGGATAAACATTCTTCCGATTTTATGGCTTTTAATGACCCTTGTTGATTTAATACATTTGGTTGCCATATAGCTTTCCTAATTGACGAGTATTTTGTGCATGTTTTATATAGCTGTTGCAAATCTGAATATTTATCCTTTGTAATATTTATTCCTCTAGAGCAAATAACCATCACTTCACTAGTTTCCTCTTGGTACGTAATAAACGGGCTATTGAAATTAAAAAGGCCTTCAAATAGAAATGAATTATTTTTATGCTGAATGATAATCGGAACTAGGTAATCTAGGTAATAAAATCGAGAGTCTTTCAAAACCATTTCTGTTGTGTTCTCTGAAGTGGATGCTATTATTAAGTACTGACACGTTGGGTTGCCCCACTGAAATTTAAAACGAAGGTATGTGGATTGCTGCAACTCAAAGCTGAGGGTTTGAAGATCATCATTCATTGAAAAATGTTCGAATGTTTGATTATTATGAATGACGTTGAAAACAGTGAAAGGAGTAAAATTGTTATGTGTAATGTAACTGTTGATGTAATCGCACATTTCATTATCACATATAAAATGTAAAAAGCACGAGCTTTCAAACTGTATAAATGGCTCAGTAGAGGCAATGAACGATAACGCTAGGAATAATACTGTTGTATATTTCATGGCAAAGCGAAACAGGAAACGTTGAAACTACTGATGTGGAAAGCTCTCTCTGCCAACACAGTTTGTCTATAAAAATTTAAGTAATGAGAATATTAGGTATATCTAAAAAACTATACTCACTTATATCTTGAAACCGTTTTAATACAATTACAGCACGCCAAGCTTTTTAGCTCTTTGTACCCATAACCTAATATTAAATGATTGGGAATAATTATTTTGAAAGATATACGGAAGAAATTCTAACAAAAGTTGTGAAAGAGGACACATTTTAGGAGTACAATGTAGTTTGCGTAATTGTAGCCAGACACAAAGAAAGCCAAATGATGTAGTAGGATGTTAAATAAAGTATAGGACGCCCACGCGAGTATACTTTCAATTGTAGACACGAGTATATTGTGTAGGTGCCGCACGTGCTGTCTGCTCTTTGTATGGCCGTTTTTACTCTGTAATCATCGATGTTCATTCTGCTGTTGCTATAGTTTTTCATTTTGCTGTTATTGCAGCCATTCTATCTACTTATATTTATTAAGTAGCTAGCGCTTTTTACTAAGATTCTCCATGCTTTCCGTCTGTCCGTCCGTCCGTGCAATAACTCGTGAACCGCTTAACCGAAAATATATTATATAATTACAGATATTTTAAAAAGCGGTTTCTTCTAGTTTGAAATACCAATTTGTTATGATCCTATAGTAATAAAAACAAGTATTTCATAAAACATAATTTTACCACGTTTCTAAGCCCCAATATTGTAACTCATTCATATCTGTATTACTACAAACGGATAAATATTTATGTTTGTTCATTCTAGCATATGAGAAAATTTATATATGACTCGGCTCCAAGAAGTCTATTTCATTTTTGCTGAAATAGTTTCCAGCTAAATTTAAAGATTAATTGACAGATTATTACTTGGCTAATGTCAGTCTATTATTACAAACCTTTAGGTTTTGTCATCACATGACCACTCAGTTTGTTATGAACGGTTTTCTGCGTCGCAGAATAATGGCATGTAATTTCGGGAATATTGAAATATCTGCAATTGTCTATGGAATTATCGCAATAAATATCGGTGATCCAAATACTAGTTTTTCCGTGTATATGTTCCGCCTTAGTCAAAGGGTAACTGAGCATTTTATTGTTGTATGCAACAAAACGTTTTAAATCAAGCAAGTTGTTTATACAGTCCATAAAGTTCCAACACATTACGCACAATTTTTTATTTAAATTCAAACCCAGGAGTATGGGACAAATTCAAAGAGTTAAATTTATTTTTGTAAAAAAATACCAGTAAAACCGGCGTATGTACCAAATCCAAAAACACAATATTTTAATCTTTGCAACAATGTACGTGTTTAATGAAAAATGCATCGCATTCTGATGCGGAGTGCTGAGAAATTTTTTAGATTTCAGTTTTATGCTGCAGAATGTAGAAAATGTATGTACATGGGAGTATTTGTGCTTTTGGATCTCCAATATTTATTACCATAATTTTACGGACAATTGCAGAATTTCCCTATGACAAAAAACTTATTTCATTTCTCATTCAATTATAACTCAGCTCCGAGATATATAGTACAATTTTGCTGAATTATTTTCCAGCCAAATTTACGGATTAATTAGATAGATAAATACTTGGTTAATGTCAGTATTATTACAAACCTTGATAGTTTGTTGTCACATAATCACTGAATTTTATTATTAACGGTTTTCTGCGACGTAGAATAATCCAATTTGCATTTGCTCCTCAGAAAGGAATAGAATAAGTTTCTAAAGCTTGAGAGTTTTCAAAAACTCTCCAATCATCATCCGTAGAGCCCGGATAGTATTCTTTTTTAAGAATTATCTGAATCCTGAAGTTTTGAATCAGTTTAAAACATATTTCATATAGAGTGTTAAATACATAATCCTAAACACATATGTACTAGCTCGTGTGAGAGCAAATATATTTCTGTGGCTGAAGCAACTGAAGTTCAAAAAATGGCAAGTGCTCTCATTTGGAAAGCTTTTGAAATATACGAAAAGACATACGAAAGACTTTTGTATTCTCACCCCATACAGTTTAGTACTCAAACAAAGCTCTTTGTTTCATATGAAAATCGTTTCACAAAATGTATTACACACCAGATCGCTTCAACGTTAATATTTTTGTTCTGTTTGATATTTTTAATTGCAACTGTGGTACACCTCACTAAATTCAGTTTCATGTCATTCCAACTGTTCATACGAATAGCAATACTTTTAACATTTTGGTTATACTACTTGCTAAATAATACATTAACTGTTGGTATATACTATAACAATTTGATTGAATTTTTCAACATGCTTATAAAATACGAGCGAATATGCAACAGCATGAGTGCACAAATTGAAAAGTCGTTAAATTTTTCTTGGATCAAATTGTGTGGTATAGGTAATAGAGCAATTTAAAGAGTAAAAACGAAATTATTCCAAAACAAGCATATTTTTATAATTTATCATATTTTTCAGAATTGGCAAAACTTTTATCAGGCCTACGAAGATCAAGCCATGTGGATGTTGCAGGAATAACCATGTCAATCATTGTGCCCTTGTTTTTTCTAGGAATCTGCATTGTTATTCCCTTAGGAGAAATTTCCAATAATAACCCAATCTACCAGCTTTGGAGTACCTGCTATCAATTGGACAGTGTGAGCTACTATATTGCAAGAATTATTAGCTATATTTTACATCACTGGCTAAGACTTGAGGCATCCAGAAAAGTTGTGATGCAAAATATGTGGTATGTTCTTTTTTGTCGAATATATCGACAAAGCTTACACAAAATGATGCAAGTATCAAATGGCACTGAAGCAGGAAGATATCAATCCATGCAGATGTACAAACAACTAACAATTATTAACCAAACCGGAGCTGGATTATTTCGAGCCGTAGCTGCGGTTAACTATACATTTGGTTTTGCTGTGGGCGTGCTTGGACTTTGGGTAATCATTTCACGAAGAAATGAGGTTCCGGGCAGTGCATTTTTTGTTGTTTGTATGATCTCCCTTTTTATTCCCACGATAACATTTCAGACCATACCGCTTCTTGCAAGCTGTTATGAGCACAGTAAGGTACTTATCAATGACTTGTGGAATAAAGAGGAAACCTTGATGATGGTTAGGCAAACCCGGTTTCAGAGAAAGGTTTGGCAAAAAACTGTGCAAGCACAACGTCCCTTACATTTGTATTATGGTGTTGCAATATTTGATAAGAACACATTGCCTAATTATGTGGATCAGATAATTAACAATGCAGTGTCGCTTGTGTTGGTTACACATCATTAATTTTTGTTCCCGGTTATCAAGTCTTGTGACAACATATCAGAATAAGATGATGATTTGTTTAATGGTTTTTTATTTATTTTTGGCTTTGTACATTTTACATGTATTTTTGTTTGGTTTTGTAGAGCAAGCGCAAGCGTGATAAAAAATACTGGTTGACGCTATCTCTATATTTCAAAATTGGCTAATAATCAAAACTAGTATATAATCTTTGGAACTGAAACTTTAACTTTATGAAAACCACGCACTCTGCATTACAGATGAAGTTTCAGTTTCACCTTCACCCTTTACGATTAAGGCAGAGTATCCAAGTGAAACAAGTACCATGTGATAGAAGACGTTGTGGTCTATTCATTTTTGAAAACCGCATGTTGCAACTCTTCCTCGTTCAGGAGATTTTCAGCGTCAAAGTTGGAGTAATTTCACACTAGGTTAAAAAATGAAGGGACATTTTCAAAAATTTCATGAAATGGTTTGTAAGTGTGAAAAAATTATATATTATATATAATTAAATATATAATATATATTATATTACCTATATTATATATTTCATGAAAAAGTATTATAATTTGAGTTAAGTAAAATAATAAAATAGTAAAATGTTCCATGAAACTTCCAAAGTAGTAGTTCGTGCTTACTTTTGTCAAATTAGCAGATGGCACTACAAACATTTGCAAGAAATGTCATTGTAAGCCACTTGTTTACTAGAATGCTTAATTCGCAATATAAAGCAAAACTATTCAACTAAAATTGCGATAAATACTACTTACAAATTGTACTAAACTTATAAATTATGCGCGATTTCCTTTTTTTACAAACACAACAAATAAAATCTGAGCTTGTGTAAAAAAATTCAGGTGTAAAATTACAATTCTGATAAACATGCAAATAACAATGAAATGGATGGCAAACATATTACATAGAAATTTTCAGCACAAATATTTTAACAACTTTCGACCTCAAATTGGAAAATAAAATGATACTAATATTAAGACAATTGTTACCAAATGTCTAAATAGTCTTAAAATAGCTTTCTGCAACTGCGTATTTAGTAATATGGAATACTGGAGTAGATTCCAAATTAGACTTTTAAAACTTTAACATAATAAAAAACACTTCAACGACATTTATATTTAACAAAATTGTCGTTTCAACACATACTCACATGATTTCATTTTCATACATTTCAGCAAACTTTGTCGCCTTTTATTTATAAAGCACAAAAAGGCACTGCTCAAACCGACATACATAACAATTCAAAAACAAAATTGTGTAAGCGTAAGAAAAAATGCTTGTTTTCAAAGACCACTTATAAATATAATAAATTGGTTTTTTCACAGGTTTCGGGAAGGTTTTTTCTGCGACGTTTCACAAACAACGACAAACATCAAAAAGAATATTCTCTTGCTACGATTTTGAGACCGTGGATATTGAATATATTTCAGGGCATATTTATTTGGCAATATTTTTCAAAGGAAAATCAACAATACATTCACGTGGTGTGGTGTTTCAATAAACTTACAGAGAAAAGTACTGAGCATAGTGTAAAAAATATTGCTTTTGTCATTTTCTGAAATGAGAAGCGCCACAACTTTTTAATAAATTGTATTGCATAACTCACACGCAGAAAGTTCTTATTAGGTTCTTAGCATGAAACACTTCTGAGCAAACAATTTGTTTGTTGAAGCGTGTTCTAATTTTAATAAATGTGTGTGTTTGTACAAACAAACCCCAAATGAAGCAAAGAGATAGACTTTTTTCGAGAACTTGGCAAATATTACAAGAAAATTGTAAATTGAGATGAAATGTGCTAGTTATGAATTTAATAAGTAGTAAGTGGTACAATCGAAGAGATCAATATTGTTATGCAAGGTTTTATTGCGGGTCTGTTAATCAAGTAAAAATTGTTCTTAGGAAAAAACTCTAGATTAAAAAAGAAAGGCACAACCAAAAGCATACACATATATATAGCACGTGGATGTATTCTTGATGAACTTTACCCTAGCTGTGTTTATATTTGGTCCTAACACATCTCTTAATTTATTGCTACATCGCTGTGGATTCCAGAAACTTAGAAAAAGGATATTGCTCTACTCAAACATATCTGAGGATATTTAAAAGATTTTGCAGACATTTCAGGTTAACACGGCTTAAACACCGGAGAACGTTATAACATTGCAGAACATACAACATAATTTTGTATTTAAGAAAAAAAAAACAATTAATTCTGCATGGTTTTTGTTTCCATAAACAAGTTAGCTGCAGTGTATGGAAAATATTTCTTCCCGGTTTGAAATGCTTTAAAAAAAATAAACGTCACTGTGACCAACATTTTAAAAATGCACGGACATTAATTGAAGTCGAATTAAAATTATAGGCGTCTCAGTACTTACTGAGATTGAGAACCAAAGAGAAAAAGCGCTGAAGATTGGATATTTTCTTAAGATTCACTAGTTTTAAACAGATTTAAAGCATTACAAGTTGCAAGCATAGAAAAACAGAGAGAAAGAAGAAAACCGATTTCGTTCGGTTTGGTAAAGCCACTTGGCCCCAGTATGAAAAAATCGTTCCAAGAAAATGATCTCCTGACTCTGTCATCGTATAAGGCGATGTAATTGGAGTTGTAGTTTGGGATAAGAATTCGTGAAGTCCTGTTCATCTTCCCGTCTTCACACAACTTGGGGGCCTATCGAGACAGTAACCGAGGCAGACTAAAAAGGTGACGTGCAACTTAATCGAAAGAGTGGCAAATTGAACTTCTTTAAAAAGTTACTTGGTATCAAGATGCTCAAATTATTTTAGGCATTAACAGAATGCAGAAACAAATTGCAATTGAAATATACAAAGATGATTGTCACCGATTTACGTAACTAAAGGATAAGTAAAATGACACTTTGTACATTGGTCTTCAAACAGCTAGACAATCTCGGGCGAAGTGCATGAACTAGAAAAGTCTATTCTTAATGCATTTGAAATTCCATATATTTTATAACTGCGACTGCCAGCACAACATATTTTGTCCTGATTATGTTAACTAATAAAATGTGAAAGCGGCGTCATTATAAGCAAAAAATTCTGCGTACGTACCTGGTATATGTATAAATAACTAAGCCAAAATTCATGAAATATTTAACTTGCAAATGCACAATGGGAGTTTTCATGCAAAGGTTATAAAAAGTGTTTAACGCTTTTGTTGTTTATTAAGTTGTTGAAAACTTCCTTTATTTGTTTCCGTTACGATAGATATATTAGTAGAAGATACTTAAAAAATTATGCATGTCAGGTTATTCAGGTTTTAGGCATGTAACTAAGCCTAGTTGCAACTAATACTAATCATCAATAAAATATTTTAGCAAACAGTTGTCACATGGTCAAAATTATCACATGTAACAATTTAAAAAGTGCGTTAGAAAGCACCAATCAATACCATTGTTCAAATTCAGTTTTAAGCCACTGTGTCCACATTTGCAGAAAACATATGCGAAAATGTATTATTTAACACATCCATGTAGTTATTCACACATTCTCTAAACTGTTTACTACTAAACGCATACAACAACGGATTTACGCAACTGTTTAATGCTGCCATCCACTGTGCTGCTGGAATTAAATAATGTCCAAAACTTTCTTCTTCATTACCATCAAACAGTTTTGACAAACAGTTTGTCAAAAATCAAATGATTTTTGACATAAGAAAATACAGAGGAATCCAATTAATTGCAAATACTCCTGTGAGAATGCATAATATTTTTGAAACTCCGGTGAAGCTTCTTCGTTGAAGACGTTGTAAATCTTGCCGAAAATTATTAATTTTTAACCAAATCACAACACTCAACACCGTGATAACAACTAAAGGAATTAGAAAGCACAGCAGAAGATGCACAGAAACAAAGTAGATTTTTCCATAAAGTGGAGTTTCCCATTTTTCAACACAATGAGGATACGTTATGTTCTCAGAGTCAGTTATGTTTTGAATGGTAAACACCCAAAGCCAAGGGGACGTCGCTATTAAGCCAAAGATCCAGATGGAATAGTTTACAAGTCTGGCTTGAGATTTGGAAAAGCCTTGAGGTTGTTGATTGGGATGATACAGAGTCCGGAATCTAAGTTAAGTTTGAAAATATATCTTTTAAATGTTTAATTCAATATATGACAATACGTTAATTCACAACCGAAGTGCTTACCTGTCAACTGAAATGGCAACCAGGGAAAGTACTGAGGAGGAAACGGATACACCTTGAGCGTATGGTAACGTTTTACAGAGTATGATGCCAAACACCCAAGCTGTAAATAAAAAAGTCAGTCTTATTTAGAACCCTTTTATTTCTAGAATGCACTTTTGAAACACTGTTAAACTTACGTGTGTACATATTGGCAATTAGCGTAAACGGTACGCAAAATATAATCACTAGCAAATCCGCCACTGCTAGGTTTTTTACAAAGAGGTTGGTAACACTTTGCATGTGAGTATATGTAGAAATCATTAAAATCACTATCACATTTCCAATAATACCCAAAATAAATATTAATATGTAACCAATAGCCAACGCTGTTGTTGCTAAAGCATTGTAGCGCAAATGTTCTTTACCAAAATACTCCCAAAAGGAATGGTTCAACGGTTTAGAAAAGTTCTCCATGATGCTACTAAAATAGCACAAGGGCTAAAGTGGCTTTTACTTTCACTCAAAAAAGGAGAGCGTGCTTTCTCTTTCAAAGGCAGAAACTGAGTGAGCAACATGAGTCTAGTAGCGGGGTATTATATTCAAGGCATAAGGAGTAAAAGCTTTTTGGTTTTATAAGCAGTAAAACTGATTGCATATACCAGAGGAGGTGTAAAGTTGCATTGTAGGTATACTCCTACGCATAATCAAACAGAAAAATATTTAAACATCCATGGTAAACCGTAAACCATTAAACGATGCTCGCTGCAAAAACCGCTATAGATTAGAACTTTTGAAAATAATGTGTCATATCTATTTTAAGCAGGACTATTGTTGATTCACGAAATATTTCTAGACCCTAAAGGTTATCCCTGTCGTCATCCAAAGTCTCCCTTGATAAGACGGTGCTTTAGGCGCCCCAAAACGCTAGAAACTTCACCACGAACCCCAACCACTAATTCCCACGCCTAGCCTTATTTGCCACGAAGGAATAGCCAAATTGGTGAAATGATGACTAACTAGGTAAATAATTGACCTCTGACAGGATACGGAAGTTTACTTTTTACAGACTACGTCAACCTTTATTAACGACAGACTTTAATTTACTTTTAACAATTTTCTCAAGAATAATTAACAGAGCTTTTTCTAAAAAAAGACTCTACTCTGACCAAGTCTTGAGACTAACTAAAACTTGAGCCGATGCTCACTCTTCGGCTTCACAAAGCACACTGGCCATCTCTTCCTACTAACTCGACTTAGATCTCCTCGCGACGGCGACCAAGTTCGAAGTCCCCTCCTGCACGCCGTTCTCCTCGCTGCTCTCGACCCTCTGGCCAATCAGATCGCTTGTCGAAGTTTTCTGGAATTTTCCTGTCTTCTGTTTCCTCGCTTCTTATTACTTTGTTCAGCGACATTCCGACCCCCAAATCAGGGTTAAAGCTCTGGCTGGTTTTCCTTCCTTGGCTCCAACGGGCAGTTCCTGTGTACCATTTGTCTCCAGGTCTTGCTACCCGCTATCTTGGGTTCGACGTCTCGAACTTGTCCACGGCTTCTGGGGTCCACTTCGGTGTCGACTACTTTCCTCCAGTGACTGCTGGGTGCCTGGTCCCCCATTACTGGCACAACTACTCCAATTTCCAATGGCTTATCATGCAACTTCTCATGCTTGGTCACCTGAGCCTCAACTTCCTTTGACCAGCGGGATCCCCTGGCTTTCTTCTGGCCTTCTCCTGCCGGCAAATCCAACATAAAGGGCTTCTTCTGCCCCTTGGCGCATGTCACCGCACCTTGTCCTCCATGTCCAGGAACTCGTAGTCCTTTGGCTTTTTCGTCCTCGCTACGATTAGCCAAACTGTGTCTTCGTTTACCGGTTACTCCGCTAATCCTATTGCTGGAGCCTCCAGGCTTCACAGTCCCACTTTGCAGGTTTGCTCCTCTGCCAGTGTTCTCACCAACGGCTACTCGTAGCTTCTTCGACCCCTCGGAGTTCCTCTGTTCTGAACTAGCAGGCTGCACTTGTGCCCTCTGCCTGCAATTTCCGTCTTGCTGCCCCTTTCGACTTATCGAAATGGCTTTCTTCTTTGCTCCGACATCATTGGGCACACGATTGTCCACTGGTTTACGATCTCGCTGACCGACGCACTCCACGGCTGTCCAGCTGGAACACGGCTCTGTCACTGCTGCCATCAGCTCCTGCAACTGACCTTTCAGTTGCTCCGTTTCACGCTGACTTGCTTCCAGTTTCCCTTTCAGCGTTTCCAACTCTCCCGCTTCCGTTCTGCTCAGCGAGCGCGTTCCTGTGTCTTCCTGTAACGCTGCACTTCCTGACTGGTTTCCATTGACCCGCATGGAGTTTATCTTTGAGCGCCGGCTCCTTGAGTTGGCGACTTGCTTTCCTGCCAGTACCCATCCCAGCTTAAGCCTTTTCGCCATTGGCTCCTCCTGTCCACGCTCCAAGATCTCTCTGTGTGCCGTGAGGAAGGGGTGATCCTCCCCAATAACCATTTGAATTCTCACGTTTTCGAACGTTCCCAGCTTTGCCTTCCTAAGGTACGCGTACTTGGCCTTCAGAGCAGCTGGGGACTGTGTGTACCTGCCAAGTCCAAGGTCAGTCAGGGTACTCACTTCCCTGATTTTGTAGAAAGGGGCATCCTTCCAGGCTCCTGACACTTCAAAAGCTGCTGAATCTCCTGTCAGCTGGATCTCGATCCCTCCAACCCCAAGACACTTTGACTTGACCGGTCTAGCTATGATGCCCAAGTCTTCACAAACGTCCTCTTCAATGGCCGTTGAGTCACATCCACTGTCGCAAAGGCAATACACTTGCCTAGTTCCCCTTGGCCCCCGTACCTTGATCTGGACCACCGACATTGGCTTTGACGGCTTCTTTCTTAGCCAGTTCATCCTCGCTGGCTGGGTTTCCGCGGGAGTTCCACTTCCCTCTTCGGAACTCTCACCTTCCGAAGCTTCGTCTTCTCTGCTGGAAGTCCTCTGTTCTCCTTGACGCCATGGTTTACCCTTGTAGTGCAGCAGTGTGTGATGCGTTGCCTTACAATCGTCCTTTCCACACACACGGTCCGAGGGGCAATCCTTCTTCATGTGTCCCCCTTCCAAGCACCGGAAACAAAGCCCATTTTCCCACACGAACTTTTGCTTTTCATCCAGCGACAAGTTCCGGAATTTGAAGCACCTCCCTATCTTGTGCTTCCTTCTACAACAGGGACACTTCTCTGCTGTGTCACTGGCTGTCGGGCTGCTGGTGTGTTCCACTGTGTTACTGTCATCCGGGCTACTACTGGCTTCCCTTGTGATGTGGATCCTAGCCGACCCCCGTGTTCCGCGCTGTTGCCTCTCTGTGTCCTCATCCTTGATTACGGGGGTAACCAAACGTACACACTGCGACATCTTCATCTTTGTCCATTCTCCAAACGATTCCATGTTCTTCTTCTTGTCAGGCTTTCCGTCGATCCAGGCAATCCATTCCAGCTGGTACAACGCTGGAAGCTTTGTCACAAGTTTCTTTAGCAGGCTGGTATCGTTCAGGTACAGATCTTCCTTCATTGACTTGGTTGTGTCTATCAGGAATTGCACAGCGGTACCATATGACACGAATGTCTCCAGTTTGTTCGTGTCGGGTGGTCTACACTGATCCACCTTAGCAGCTAATGAGTCCAGCACCAGATCAGGCCCTCCAAACCTTTCCTTAGGGGTATCCATTATGGTGGTGACATTCATGGGCTCGTTCATCAGTCCGACGACTGCATCCTTTGCACTGCCCTTCAGTGCCTTACGGAGACGGATGAGACTCTGGGAAGAATTTACTTTCCCTGGCGGAGTCGTCCGTTCAAACTCGCTGTTGAACACAGGCCAGTCTTCAGCTTTTCCATTGAAGATTGGCAGATCTTTATCCCAGTCCTTCTTTGTCCTCTGCGAGTCCTGGAATGCTTCGGCAAACGTCTTCGAAAAGATGGCAGCAAACTGTGTCATATCTCCCATCGGGCTCTGTGATGTAGGCTGTGTCACTACTGGAGGCGCTTCCTGTGTTCCTATTCCTGGGAGTGCTAGCGGTGCCTTGTTGACTCCTGGTTGCTTTGCATCGGCAGTCTGTGTTCCAAAGACTGCAGCAAGTGGGTTGAAGTTAAAAGGGGCGTTCCCTCCGCTGATACCTACAGGAGCCGCCTGTCGAACTGCTACCTCCCTTCTTCTGGTTACAGGGGTACGGCCGCCAACTAAATCTTGGTAAAATACTCCAGGGCCTGGACTCTGAAAAAATGACGGGGGTGCCTCGTTGTCAAGCCACGCGCTAACTCGTCCTGCAGATGCGTCGTCAAACTCCTCTTCAAGTTCTTGCTCATCTTCGAGTTCAGCTGCCAGTTTTTCTTTCTCCAGGTCCTCTTGCTCCTTTAGGAACTTCAGCTTTCTTTTCAAGGCTGCTTCCCATTTCTCAATCTCCAACTTCAGCTTCGCAATCTCATCGGCTACCCTCTTCTTGTCATCGTCACCAACTTGAGACTCCTTCAACTCAAGGTCCCTAATCTGGAAGGTTATTGCCTCCTTTGACTCCTCCCAGTCTTTGTTCAGTTCCAGGGATTCTGTCTTGGTCCCCAATTCTATGTGCTTCTGGCGGGATGCTGCTGACGATGTCGTAACTGCTCGGCTGCGGTTACGCAATCCCGTCGGGGTACTGGTTGCTGCTACCTGGGCACGTTCCTTGTCCTGGACAGCTTTCAACGCTTCCTTCAGCAACTTCAAGTTCTCTGTGGCACCGGGGATCAACTGTCTTGCGGCACTAATGTGGGGTCGGGTTCTGTCCCACTCCTCCAATTCGTCTGCCGTAAACTGGTCCCGGTCCTGGCCATCAAACTTCCTCTCCAGTCCCTCGTTCTCAATGAGGCACCTTTCTGCTGATGCCTTCCACCCCTCATTCTGCTTGATCTCCTCCAGTATCGCCTCCTTCGGGAGCTCCAGGTACCGGTTACGGGACGTCGGTCCGGGTGCTGGCTGTGTTGCTCTGCTCACCCCAAGCGTCCTTCGGGTCGAGACATCTTTTTAAAAGAAATTTAATCAAAATTTGTTCCCAAATAAAATTAATTGGAACGGACTAACCGTGAGTGGAGGGACACTAATACCCAGCCTCCCTCGTGGCTGCAGTGTTTTCTGCTACACTAGAGTAGTAGCCCACTATATCCCACAGGAACTCGAGGGGTTGACTTTGTCCTCCGGTTCGGGAATGCTCCACTCACGTCGGTGACTATGTCTCGGATGGTTACAGCGGTTACGGCGTTGTTACAGTTGTTACAGCTTTGTTACAATGGTTACAGCTTTGTTACTATGGTTACAGCGTTGGTACAAACAATGTACCACTCCGTACCGTTGGTACAAACCGTTGTACCACTTTGTACCACTTTTTACCGTTGGTACAAACCGTTGGTACCACTTTGTACCACTTGGTACCACTGGTAAAACTGTCGCTTATGGTACCGTTGGTACAAACACTGTACCGCTTCGTACCGTTGGTACCAACCGTTGTACCACTCCGTACGGTTGGTACAGGCCGTTATTCCACTTTGTACCGTTGGTACAAACCGTTATTCCAATGCAGCAACTCTTCTTTCCCGAGTACACGCTGCTACCGCTGTCCCGTGTTCTGCCGCAATCTGCGCCGGGATGACGCAATCCACCAAACGAGTTACACTTCCGACGGTCCTCTGTCTGGTCGCAGGCCCCAAATCCGCCTTATCCACAGTTTCGGCACCACGTGTTGATTCACGAAATATTTCTAGACCCTAAAGGTTATCCCTGTCGTCATCCAAAGTCTCCCTTGATAAGACGGTGCTTTAGGCGCCCCAAAACGCTTGAAACTTCACCACGAACCCCAACCACTAATTCCCACGCCTAGCCTTATTTGCCACGAAGGAATAGCCAAATTGGTGAAATGATGACTAACTAGGTAAATAATTGATCTCTGACAGGATACGGAAGTTTACTTTTTACAGACTACGTCAACCTTTATTAACGACAGACTTTAATTTACTTTTAACAATTTTCTCAAGAATAATTAACAGAGCTTTTTCTAAAAAAAGACTCTACTCTGACCAAGTCTTGAGACTAACTAAAACTTGAGCCGATGCTCACTCTTCGGCTTCACAAAGCACACTGGCCATCTCTTCCTACTAACTCGACTTAGATCTCCTCGCGACGGCGACCAAGTTCGAAGTCCCCTCCTGCACGCCGTTCTCCTCGCTGCTCTCGACCCTCTGGCCAATCAGATCGCTTGTCGAAGTTTTCTGGAATTTTCCTGTCTTCTGTTTCCTCGCTTCTTATTACTTTGTTCAGCGACAACTATTTTAGCAGTAACAAAACGGTTACTACACTATTAGGCAACAAATCATTTGACCCAGCTCCAATACTATAAATGCTGGTTTAAAACCCATTTACCTTGGGTTAGAGGTTATTTAGCCTCGTATGAAGCCTAGTTGAGTCTGGTTTAGACCACATTTAGCCTGACTTAGAGCCTATTTATCCTGGTTTAGACCACATTTAGCCTGGTTTAGAGCCCATTTTAGCTGGTTTAGATACGAATTAGCCTAGTTTAGACCCCAATTAATCTGGTTTAGACCCCAATTAACCTGGTTTAGACCCCATTTAACCTGGTTTAGAGCCCCAAAAAATTAAGCGGACGGACACACAGACAAACGGACACCGATATCCTAATAAGCTCCTCTGCTGAAGCAGCGAGCTAATAAGCTGTTATTACTGAAACCGTATCAAATGTTACGAAGGTGAAAGGGTTTTTTCGTGGTACCTTTTTTACTTGAAACAAAGCATGTTTAGATAAAGAATCAATAGAAAGTAAGCGTACATAATTGCATAATTTGCAAATTAAGCACAGTTACATAATTTGATAGCATATTTTTATTAACTTATTACTTGGTTAATTTTAGATTTGTTGGCGTTTTTCAAACACTTTCTGTATTTCTAAGTACAGGAAGTGAATTCAATATATTTAAATTTATAAAGAATTTCTTACGAGACAGCATAAAGTTCTAGATGATTTTGTATATAAAAAAATTTGGCCAAAGGCTAAAACATTTCTTAATTAACTTTTTACAAATTATATGTTATAAATTATATAATATGCATTATGTAACAGAGTAATTTATTAGTGCAAGTCATAATACTGACTTTCTTAAGCTTTCCAAAAAAGAAACGTTTTGGTAGATTGGCTCTACAAAATGTAAATTATTTACCCTTTGGCTAGTATGTGTAGTATCCGTCTTCTCACGAAGTGGCAATAGTGCTTGATCCCAATTCGACACCAGGCTCGTCTTCTAATCAATCAGACGACTACGAAACGGAAAATTATTAAAACTCTGCAAAGAAATTTTCTTGCAAGAAATACATGGTAAAACGACTACCTATTGTAAAATGGCTGCCAAAATACAGACCAATGTCGGATTTGCTACCCGATGCAGTTTCAATGCTGACCGTGGCTCCTACGGCGATTCCTCAAAGCCTGGCTTACGCTAGCGTGGCAAGATTGACACCAGAAGTAATTTTTTTTAAACAAAATTTGAAGAAATTATTTTTAAAAAGAAGTTTACAAACAGCATATTTTTTCGGTATGGTTTGTACTCGCATTACATTCCCGGCTTCATCTACTTATTCCTCGGCTCATGTCGTCAAATGACCATTGGCCCTACTGCCCTTATGGAACTTCTCGTTGACGAAACATATGGCGCAGATTTTGCTGATTGCATTATTCTTGTAGGATTCTGGATGGGCGTCATACAACTGCTAATGGGCATTCTCAAGATTGGCGCAGTAGTGAGTTTAATTAGCGACCCAGTTGCTATAGGATTTGTAGCTGGAGCCGCCTTGACTACCTGCTCTTCTCAAATTAAAAGTTTTCTGGCGTTATCTGGACCCAAAGGAGATGGATTTATAGATGTTATTAAAGTAGCAATTGAAAATATGCACACAGCTAAATTGGGCGATACCATGCTGGGATTGGGCACCGTTATTGTTCTTCTACTGTATAAGGTACTTACATTAACTGAAATGTTTTGCATTTTTTGCAAATATTTTAATACAAAATATTTTACAGAATCTTAAGGACTACGTCAAACCCGACGTTTCAAAGCCTCGCGGTCGCTATCTAGCCAAAACGCTTTGGTTACTAGCCATGGGCCGTAACGCCATGGTAGTAAGTTTTGGTGCCGTTTTAGCCGCTTCTTTATCCGATCCTCCATTTGCTTTAACAGGCAGCGTAAAATTCGGCTTGTCTCCCGTTGCCCTACCAGAGTTCACTCTACCCAACAAATTTTCTTCAGCCAACTCAACCGATACTCTAACCTTTTGGGAAACTTGGAGTGAAGTAGGCCCTGCGCCCTTAATGATTGCGGTTATCTCCATCTTACAAAATGTGGCAATTGCTAAAGCGTTTGGCAGTGGACAGAGTATTGACGCCACTCAGGAAATGATAGCCTTGGGAGTAGGTAGGCCACATTTGCGCTAGTTTCTTTAGTGCCTTACCCACTACGGGAAGTTTTACCAGATCAGCGGTGAATGAAGCTAGTGGAGTTAAAAGTCCAGTGGGAGGAATATTTACGGGAGTGATTGTCATTTTAGCACTGAGCTTTTTAACCAAGTGGTTTGCGTACATTCCCAAAGCGAGTTTGGCAGCGGTGATCGTGTGTGCAGTAATGCCGATGATTGAGTATGAAACTATTTTGCCAATGTGGAGAGTTTCAAGTAAGTTATCTAAAATATAACAGCTAAATTTGTCGATTATAGCTATGAAATATTTTTATGACGTATTCGTTTTACAGAACTGGACGTACTTACATCTCTGATCACATTTGTGGCCAGTTTACTGCTTGGAATGGAATAATTATTGGCGTTGGGGTTAGTCCTATTATTTATTTGATGCGACCTGTTAGACCCAAAATCCTACATAAAATTGTAACTGTTCATTCTGAAGATGATGAGAATAACGGAAATGGAATTGTAAAGCGTATGTCAGGGCACAGTTTGCCAGACACGCAGAAAAAATATCATTTGATAAGGCCAGAGCAAGGATTTCAATTTCCTAGTGTGGATGCTCTGCGTACTTTGATAAATAAAGTAGCTTCAAGATATCCGGATATTTTAGTTATTTGTTTAGATTGTTTTGTTTAGAATGATTGATATGGATTTCATTAGTGCTAGTGCACTAAGCTCTTTGGTGAAAGCACTAAGAAAAACGGGTAAAGAGTTGGTTTTGTTGAAGTGTGAGAAAGAGTGGAAGGATATGATGGGTATAGTGGGGCTTAAGAAAATAGAGACTTTTGACAGTATTAAGGAATTGGAAAGATGGATTGTAAGAAGTACGGAGGATGAACAATGAAATCACTTATAATCGGTTATTTAAAAAACGAATATTATTTGTGAAATTAAGAAAAGTAAAACGAATATTTGTTTCTCCAATTAGGACGGTTACTTCACAGGTAATCTCATGAACCCGAGAAAACTTAAAGTTTAAAGTTATTCATTTCATACGTGTACACGATTAATATCTTTTGAAGCACATTCCAGTTCCTCAAATTCCACAAGAATAATATAAACGTACACAATTTTTTAACACATACGAGTAATTGAAAACTTGTAGAATAGTTTGAGGTGCAACTTGCAGTGTCAAATTATTTGCCGCGTGTAGAAAAACAAAATCATTAGAACCCAAAGCATTGCTCCTGTATTTTAAAACAAGAACAATTAAACAAAGAAACTAATGACAGGAAATTATAAAGTTAATCCCAATAAAAGTAAATATTAAATGTGATATCTACTTTACAGCAAGTATCCGACTAACTATAAGCTTAAGATATTGTGTATATAATTTCCTGTCTCACGATTGGGTGGAAATGTGGGTTTGGGCGCATCATTACGGTATACCTTTGACAAAGTTACAAAAGTTGCACGTAATTTAGCCTTATCCTACCATCTTTGTTGGAACTTTTGTTTCAGTAAACTTAAATGCTTTAGTCAATCATTAATATCAGAACAAATCCTACCTATCTACCTATTTGTAATCCATCTGACAAGGTATGCTATTTGACTGTTAATCGCAAATAGAGATGCGATATATCACATCTTGTTCAGTGTTTCGAGTAGAATCCAAATCCGGTTTCAGTTTGGTGTAAAACGCAAATTTGGAATTTTAATTAATTAACTAGTAATCGTAATTAACGTACGAATACGCGCGCGTGACCCCAGCAGCATTCCCCCGGCGCTCCTCCCTCTACGCGCACAACACACAAACAAATGGCCAAAGCAGTGCTGCTGCGTGCGCTGTGAGGTTGCTCTTGCACGTTGTTTATGTGTGTTGTGCGCGTAGAGGGAGGAGCGCCGAGGGGATGATGCTGGGGTCAAGCGCGCGTATTTGCACGTTAATTACGATTACTAATTAATTAAGTAAAATTCAAAATTTGCGTTTTACACCAAACTGAAACCGGATTTGGATTCTACTCGAAACGCTGAACAAGATGTGATATATCGCATCACTATTTGCGATTAACAGTCAAATAGCATACCTTGTGAGTAGTACTGAAAGTCTTTCAAATGTCCGGGACGATTTGAAGTTGCGTGCAGATATAAATGTTTCGACATTGGCTTGAGAAACAAATAATTACGTCAATTATTACTTTTAAGACTAACTGCAGTGTCCAAAAAGTTTCCTGAATATTCACTAAACTCAAAAGTAAAATTAAAGAACTTATGATTTACATTTAGCATACGACGGAGCCATTTATGCATATCATGTATCATATCAGATTCTACAATCATAAACATGTCAACTAGGAAGCGTTTATAAAAGACTATTTTTTCAGTATTATTAAACAAACTTGTAATTTCCTGGCAGACGATTACGTTGGCTACCATTACACTTACTGCATTCACCATTTCAGTACAATGCAATGCACCACTATGTATGTCTGTATCTGGCACTTAAATAGCTCTTTTGTTGCAATTATCTTATGAAACCTTGAGAAAATGATAATTATGTGTTTACTTATTATATTATGGTTGGTTGGTTTGGTAAACAGGTTTCCAGGTTTAATACAAAGCTTTGTAAAATGTTTAATATGGTAGCTTCGCCCAAGTAAAGCGCAATTAACTGCTAAAACGTTTGTATAGTAAAGTACAAAGACTTTATACTCTTATAAATATATTCCAGTTAGTGTAATTAATATGTTCCATTAGCTGATTTGTACAAAAAAGCCTCTTCTACCTACTCTGTTATATTTTTGGATGCTATAGGTACTCACGTGGCACATTAGGCAAATTAAATCTTAAAGCGAGGCTACATGAAGGTTTTTGTGCGCATTTAACTATTGTCCTCAGACGACGCCAGAAAACACCACAAAAAGCATATTAAGTTGCTTGGGTAAATTACGCGACATTAATATAACCAAAAATCATAACAGATAAAACGTATTAGCAAGAAACATGATTTAAAACGAATTTACAGTATTTGTGAAAAAGGCAAAAGTAGAAAAAAGACTAATTTACAACAAAGAATAACATACGTGGGATTTTAAAAACTTCATACATTACTGATACATGGACCCGATTAAAACATAAATATATTTGCCTGCAATCGTCTAGATTTTTTTTGTGAATTCAAAAAATTGTAACCATGCATATCCAGGTAAGACTATGGATCATGCTCTACTGTGTAAGCGTCGTACATACCTTTCACGATTCAAATTTGAATAAGTGTCCGATCAGGGTTGAACAAATAACATCAGTGTTCAATTCGTTTCTTCCGCTCGAGGATGGTCCAAGCGTAGTTCATTTCCAAAACGCATTTAAATGTAATGTTCCAAACAATTTGCTTCACAGCGCGACAGTCATTTCAAATAGTGTTTACAACGTAACCCGATTATCAAGTGGAAGTTTTTTCCTAAACGAAAAAGGTTTTCTCAATCTTATGTTTTTGCCTTCAGATGAACCTTTACACTCCCAAACTTTGAAATCTGTTTCCCGAGTTTCGTACACTCCACAAAGGTGGAGTAGAGTTTTGCATGTACAATTGCTCCCAGAACTGGATATACATTTTCGCCCAGAAACATACGCAAACGTGATACAACTTAGGCTTTTGTTAAATCCATTTCTACAGTCAGACAAAACTTTCTTTTCCAAAACCGGTACATACCTAAATTATGAAAGATATAACTATTTCTATTTCAGACCAATGGATGCCCAAGTTGTCATTATAAATATGGGCAAACCTAAAGCCGATGATGTTGAGTTTTCCAATACTAAATCAGATTACGACAAACTGTTTGGTAAAAGTAGGCTGGGGTATTTGCCACATCATAAAGTTTTGGTGAAGTTGTATAAAACCAGTAAGTCCAAAAAAGCTGAAACTGATTTCTCAATTTTAATTTTTTGTGAGGCTTGTAGCACTTTTGATCCAGACCGGTGGATCCCTGTTCTACCAATAGAGATTCAAACGTTATTGGTAAACGGATTTAGTCCTGTTGACAAACAAGTCAGCGAAATCAGCATGTGCCAACCAGGCAAGGAATACGAATTTACATTCACAGTTTACGAACGGGATTCAACAATGCCATGTTTCAACAACTTGCATTGCTCAATAGCTAGAGCTGTTTTAGGACAAAATGTGTCCATACTGCCTTGCCCGTTCGGTTTGTTTATTAGAAAAAGACCAACAATTATTACCAATGTAATAGAAGATCCATCCGTTATTACAGATACAATAACCTTGCAATTTTTTACGTGTGACGGCGGATATGTCAAACAGCGAGTTTCATTTAACGGATTTGTTTCCGCTTTCGATTCACCTACTTGGTTGCTTCTTGGTTTAGTTATGTTACTTTTAGTACTTATAAACTACAACAGTGTACCAAAGCTTGAAAACGTCAGCACGTTTGTATCAATACTCCACAAAGTTGCATATCTTATCCTTGCACTTTTTCGTACATTTCTGTTTCAAGGTAGCGAGTTTACTAACAATAATTTGAGAATTCCCACACAAATGTGGACTGTGTGCATATTCATTATTGGTTATTTTTACTTGGGTGACAATATTGGGGAGCTAACTGCTCCGAAAGTTCCGTTTCTTTATAAAACATTTGAGGAACTTTTAGACAAAAACTATGCACTGGTAATTCTATCCAATGCAAACTCATGGTTAAGCATGCAATGGCTTTTAGAAAAGCACGGCTGTTTTTATCACACGCATAAAAATATTAGCAATATGTGTGGATTTCTTTTATTCTCAGGTATAGCAAGGTTCAAAATCTTTGATTCAAAAGGTAATTTTTTGAACACCTCAAAAGAGTTAAAGTTACTTAGTCGAATTGCAAGGACATACCACGCCATAAGAGATTTTACGGCAGATTCTATAGAAACCTATTATAATTCAATTCAAAAATTTTGCACCAAGCATGCTTTTCTCGATTGGTCGGATAAGATAAAGAATGCTGAGTATAAGATAAGAGAACGCCAACTTAATGTAAGTTCTACACAGAAAAGATTGTATTCGTTGGGTGGAAACCGTTTTATGCCAACTCCAAAAGGATGGACCTTTCTTAACTGGATGGGTTCATGGACAATTAACAGAATACAAGCAATAACCCTTACGTCAGGTATACTTAACCATTTTAAAAGCATAGAGAACCTTAAAAAAGAATATTCTTACATTAAAAAGGAACGGCAAATTAGGGCTGCGAATCAAAGTTCTGAAACCCAGTTGACGTTCACAGTAAGCTTGAACGCAAACACAGTTGTGATATTCTATGTTTACGGTATTGGGATTTTTACAGGGTTATTGCTTTTTACTAGTGAAAATTTCGATGGAGTGCGATTGAAATTCAAACGTGTTTATGGAATACTCATGTCGTTTGGATTATGTGATTCTCAGGCTTGGTTATGGTTTTACTTACAAAACAATATAAAGGTTATAAAGGCCATAAAGAAAGTAATGAGCAGTATTAGAAAGAAAGGTATTCGGCTTTTGGTTAGAATAAACTTAAAGATAATTTTTTAATAATATGCTAATGTGTGCATTGGTAATACATAATCTTTCAATGTGCTATTAAATTGGATATGCTTAAAGATTACTTAACAAATGCGATAGCAATATCAAATCGTTAAAACAATGATGTTTACTAAAAGCTTCTTGTTGATCAATTCGTAGTCGCGAAACTATCATGTAAAATTTTATTTGCTTATAATAAAGCATTGAATTGCCTATTTGATAAATGTTCTTACAAGTCCTCTCTGCAGTTTTGTTCAAAGTCTTTACAATACTTCATGGCTCGTCTCCCAACTGACGTGTTTACTCTTACTTAAAAAACTTCATCTTTAAATCAGTAAAATATTATATAACAATAATATATTTACATTATACATTAGTAATATATGCATTTGCAAAGTTCAAGTGTTACAAGATTAAAGCAGTATGCGCAAGTTGCTTTTGACATCACGTCTTGTTACCTTTCAAACAATTGAAGAACACAATTATATATGCTCGTAGTTCTAAATCCGTTTCTAAACCAACAGCTCACGCATGACGTTGTGAAAGTCTGAAAGTGAAGCATCTTGATCAAGCGGGGTTCGCTGCCCCCTTATTAAGTTATTGGATGCTGGTTTCAGAAAAATACCCAAATACGTCGCCAGGAATTGCTGGATGTTTTATTTGCTGAGTAGGGTGACACTATTTCACTCTGAGTGTTCTTATAAAACGCAACCCAGGAATAACCCAGCATACCGCTCTTGGGAATACAATGTGAATTGAAATAAAGATAAAAATGGCAAATGCCTGAAGCAGCGAACTACAAAATAAATTGACTGGTCTCTCCACTCGAGGAAAGAAGGTTATAAAATAATGCGGTTCAAAACTGTTTAAATTGCCTTTATTTTAAACGGAAACGTACATAATTATTATTATATGGACATACTAGTTTTTGTCCAGGTTAAATTAGTTAGTGAACGTGTTATTTATTCAAAAGTTATAAAACTCTGTGTCAAACATACATGTGAATTTTCATTGATTACGTTAGGAAGAATTCAACAGTAGACCAAGACTACAACTAATTATAAGACGCCGGCCGTTTTTAAACAAAAATTGGCATAAATTTTGTAAGCAAAAATTTCTGAAAAGCCTTAAAACACCTTGTAAATAAAAGTTGTTAGTAAGCCCCGTATAATAACTAAATTTTAAGACAAATTTAAATTTAAAAAGAACAATACAATTCTTAGCTACTTACACGTCATGTCTGCACCTTAAAATGCTCCAGACCGAGAAATAATATGAGAATATTTTGAAACAAATTATCTTAAAATCAACTCCAAATTCTTACAATTACTCAACCAAGTTTATTATATACAAAATATACGACTATGCAATACCAAATACAAGTTGACTTGTACAAATACATCTTCTTGTTCTTTTGCTTTAATGGGAAAACTTTATAAATGAAGTAGTTTTGTAATATACTGAAAGCAAAGTTGGCTAAGCTTTATGGTTCGGAAAACGTAAACCTTTTGTAACCAAATATTACGCAAACAATTTTTTGTGTAAGATGCCGAATCTAATTTACAAAAAAACATTGTTTAGGTTTCTTCTTCTGCATCTTCTCCAAACCAGATTCCGCAATGCCTCTCTGAACATGCTTCCACTTGCACAGTAAAGGAAAAAGTTTACTGCAAAATTTGTGTTGAATAACATACTAGCCCACAGGTGCATTGCATCAAGATATTCATTCTGTCCTTCATACATATTAATCCTTGAGCTCTAGAAACATAAGGTACACAATTACATAGTCCATATAATATTTTTGATACCTTTTTATATTTTTATATTTTCTTACATATATAAAGCTCACACAGCGGATGCCGTGAAGTGGTACGTTTAAAATTATAAAAACGGTTGTCACAAGTACCAGTGTTCTACTAGCTCGTTGTTCTGCAGGTCGAAAAGTGTCTCCAGTATGTCTTCTCATATCACAGGTATCTATATCAGTTCTTGACTGTGGTAAATCAATGCTTTGATTGCGTTTTAAAGCTGATCCTTCATAACTAGACACATTACATTGTGACGCACCGGATGCAAATGTTACAACGACAATTTCTGGAACTGTCAAGTTAGTTTCTGTGCTTCTTCTTTTTAAAAATTTGGATAGTTTTCGGTTGGTAAAACAAATTATTAAAAATGGAATTACCAATGTCACAACAGTATCTATGTATGTTGCATATTCAGAAAGTTTGTTGTATTCCTCAACTACGGAACAAACTAAGAAAACAGTAAGATTTTCATACTTTTCAAGTTCCGATGAATTATCCTCGACCATTTCAATTTTCACTACACTGACAATCATAAATACGTACAAGTGTAACAAACAAGATATAATGAAAATAGTTGCTACGATTTTTCTAGCTCGCGATGGAGTTGACAAGTTTAATCTAGTAAAAGCGTAAAACACTGACACATATCGTTCTATAGAAAATGCCAGTATTAAATAAACACTTACAAAGCCGGTTACTTGTCCCAAGTATTTAATTAAGGAACACATGTACTTCAAGCTTAAAATTTCTGGATAAATTTCGTCCAGCCAGACAATAAACAGGGCAATTAGGTAGCCAGTATCACTAACGGCTAAAGCGGAGAGATACCAAGCCGCTGAAAGTTTCCGATATTGTTCACTCTTCCAAAACACTAAAAATGAAAGCAAATTGCCTATTAGACCAACACTGCAAAGTAGCGGAGTGTAGTAAAGGTATATATCAAATGTTAATGGGTACATTTTTGTAAGAACATCTAAAATATTGGGAAGGTTTCGTGTTCACTCTTTCCGGGCTTGAAAACGACTGATGGGTTATAGTGCAGTATTGAGAGTTTCTCCAACCAAACTCAGTCCATTTTTGGAAAAAGTTGGCACAAAAACGTGCTAAAAAGTGAGAAAGCTCTGGAATTTAATGATTTACATTTTCTAAGTTTTCTTGTTTATTTTAATTATAAATGTTAATGTGCAAGGGATTTTATGTTTATAAGAATTTTGCAAGAATATTCTATCCGGGATTGTGTCACGGATGCAGCTTGTTGAAGACCTGTTCTGTGTTGTTAGTTTAAGAAACGCTAAGCAGTAATTTGCATAGGGGCAGACTGTTTTCGAGAATATATAAGAGAGCGTGCTCGGTGCATGTTATCAAGGAGACTTTGCTGCGCAACGTAGTGCATAGGTGTTTTTAGGTATCTGCATGAAATAACTTACTTAAAGTAGGCAAGTAAGCTATAAACCAAGCAAAGAGAATCTATGGCAATTTCATGAGTGAAAGAGGATTTTTGGTACGACTTATAGAGTTTGTAATTTCTAAATTTATATGCGTGAATGTGAAATAAAAGTAGATTGTGTTGTCGACAATTTTAGAAGCATCGAACATTTTATCGGGCTACCATTTTACGTTTTTTTAATGTTTGTTTAACATTTTATATCCGGTTTATATATCTGTGAGGTAATTAAATGTGAAATACGATATGAAAATCAACGTAAGCTACACTTACTCATATATTCTGTATCTTAAATTAATATATTCTACTAGTTTATATCCTCAGGGTAGACTCGGTGTACGCTTTCTCTGGTAAATTGGAAAATAAAAACTGATGTTTTATGTACGTCAAAAGTTAGTGGTATTTTGCATACTGTTTTGCTTTCTGATGTTTGTTTCTCAAATTAATCTATTTATACCAATTAAAAACGAAAGGATGAAATAATCTGCTTAATCTTTTATTTTGGGATTGTAAATGCAAAACAACATAAAATGGCTTTCGTATTAACAGCAATATTTAAACAGAAATGACCTGGAAAGGCCAACAAAAACACGACCGCAAAGCACCTACATCTACTAAACAATAATATGGTTCTGATTTTGCCTTGCTTGCAAGCAAGTCTCAAGAAAGTTATGTTTGCTAAACATGGTCACTAGGGAAAGAGCAGGGAACACGTTTGGAACTGAAGTTCATAGAAACATCCATTGTAAACCATGAAAATATGCTTGCTAAAGTGACCCTGCTGAAAGCAATATGAGAATTTCCGGTATATTACATAAAAACGAGTTAATAAAATGCACTAGAGCAGTATCCACTTCCTGTTTTAATATTTTTCAAATTTTAGTTGGACAGTCGTCCAAATCCCGTATTGCAATATTTGCTTAATCAAAAAATTTGAGCCAGTTTTAAGCAAACATTTGTGAAGACTTTACCAGTTTCTAAAATCTCACATAGGTACATTATATAGAAAATTCTGATAAAATTTTGAAACCTGACAGGGTAAATCCATTCTACAGTTATGCAAATACTCTATTCTACAAATTATTTTCTATTGTATTTTCATTACAACTCCAATTGAGTATCCTTATTTCTATTTGCAAGTAACACGCACGGTACAAACCACCTCTATTAAACTTTTCTGTTTCTAGCGTGAAAACCTTTCTCCTGGTGTTAGGCCCGTAGAAACGTATCAAAACGAAGACGTATGAGATGTTCTAAGTGGCTTCTTTGGAAGCATTTAGATAGAAAATACAAGTTTTATGTGCACAGACTAACAGCAATTTGTCCTTCATATTGGAAAATATTTATTGTAATTACTTTAATAGTGTTTTTAAATATCTCCTGCCTGTTTTGGTTTTTTAGAATAGAGGCGCGTATATTTTTAACATGTGAACAACAAGTGGAACATATTTCAGAAACAAACTAAAGGTTGAGAGATACCAGTCCCCTGTAATTTGTCTAACGATCACAAGCACCCAACGTAAAAACATTTGTGTTTGACTATATGATAATTTTAACAAATTTAATCATTTTGTCTAAACAAATTGCTTTCATGAAGTCTTATGACTGAATTGGTTCTGCGGTGTTTCAATAAGTCTTAAGTTATGAATTTTTTTGTTTGTTCTAACTCTGGCATTACGTTTATCAGTAGAATTATTCTGCGATTTCAGATTGTAGCAACGCCTACTGCTCGCAACCTAACAGAACAAAGAAAGCAATTTAGTAATGTGCTCCAAAGGAATGAACAAATTTTTGACAATGTCTTACGCTACATTTTTCGTTTGTAGTCATCATCTAGAAATTGTCATCTGCCATCCGAGAAAAACCTTTGATCAGTCCAAATTGCTTGTTAGTCAGCTTCCGTTCCATATTGAATTTCCCTTCGTTTCATTCTTTGTAACTACTCTATTGCGAAACCAATTTTCGTGTTGTGCTTGTCTAGGAAAATTGTACTGAGCTGGAGTTTGGAAACTACGCCTGCTATAAAAATCTTGAACTAGTCCAAAACTTTTGCGTCTTGCGTGGTTCCATATAACTCAAGTTGTTTAAACATTATTGGAGCGTTTGCTACCATAAACTTAGTAAAATATATTATGCATTAAAGTAAGGAAAAATGAAATAATAGCATACATTATGTAGGTTGCCTGGATCTGCATTTTTCCATGTTTCACAATAAAGGGCCATATTCAACTTCTCATTAAGCTGGGACCCACTCGTAGCTTTTAAATCAATTTTTCGTATCATGCGCACTTAAATCCGAACAAAGTCGGCCTGCTATATAAACGTACTTAAGTTGCTCTTTCAAATGAGCTATTATTTGTAACCACTGGAGTTGTAATTGTCAAGCAATGAATGATTGTTTTATCTGAGTTGTAGCTCTGAAGCTCATTTTTGCGAATTGCGTTTGCAAAAATCGGACAATGCGCAACCGAATATGGACAAAAGCGGACTGCCGTTTAATAGTACTTGAGTTTCTCTTTCAAACGAGCTATTAAGTGTAACCACTACATGTGTAGTTGAGAAATTAAAATAGGGTCCCAGGGCAGTAAGAACTTGAATAAGGTCCTTTCATCACTTCAAATGTGGTAAAGTAATTCTAGAGCTTACCATCAGCTGTAATCTAACACATCATTATCCCTTTTTGCCCATATGAAATCCTTCAGAATATTTGCATGCGTTGACTAGCTAGTGTAAACTACAAAGGATATAAACCAGACGTGTATGCAACTTTGAGCAAATTTTATCAAATTCTCCTTCTGGTTTACTAACTTCAGCCACGGCAATGTTGCAAATTTCTTTTCGAGACGTTCTACGTTTTCAAACAAATGCGTTATATGTAAAGTTTTGTAATAAAAACATATACCCTTAGCCATCAAAAAGCTAAAGTGGTTTTTTTGTTGGTACATACAGATAAACGATGTAGCGTATTTCAATTATTCAAAGAAATGAAACAGGTTTCCCCAGTAGCTTTTTCTGGTGAGAACCGTGTGTTGTCTATCTCTCTCCAGCAGTCGTGTTCAGACTGTTGCAGTGAGCACAGCAACAGTTGTGCCAGAAAGTACATGTGAGGTTAAAATGCTTTGATGTTTGGCTACTTTCTCCACTACGGATAAAATAAGTTGCATTGTAGCGACATCTAAAGCGAGTAAACGTTAAGACTGGGTTTTGTCTAAACTCATTTGTAGATGTTGCATGCCATGTGATAAAGAGGTCGCACATGAATCTACGTTCACCCGTTGTGTTAGACAAACTGCACGTTTAAAAACAAGTATTCATTCTATATTTGTGCGTTGTGCATAAAATTGAACAAAAGCTTACCTTGGTACGACATTGCAAAACTAAAAATGCTGCTCTTAATGTAATGGCAATGTTAGCTGCACTTAATAAGTAATTAATACTTATGTAATCAGAATAAACTTTTTTGATTTCTTGTGTCACACGTAACATTTATGTTCGATGTGTCAATATCGATATGTTTCAAGATTTTTGTGTATTTTGATGAGATGCATTGTAAAGGTTGAACAATCATGTGCTATAATACCTAAAGTAGTTTGCGTTGATTTCACAAACTAAAAGTGAAACATTTTATTAGACGTAGATCGGAAAACAAGTTGGTGTGAACCAGGATAAGTTTACGAAAAAATAATACGAAGTTTGCACTTCTAAATGTCCATTGGCATTATTTGCATTTTCATATTTTTTACTCCAATCTCAGACGAAAGTGGTGTAAATGCGTGTGGAATATTGATATTGATAAAATACATACATATAATATCACCAAACAAGCAACTTTTCAGTTTTGGCATACTAAGTACAAAAAGACAAGATATTGTCATTTACATTTTTGGCCATATAGCCAAAGGTCTATCCAGTATATTGCATATCTCCGTTTTGCTTACAAAGGGTAAGACCCATCGAATCAGTTCCTAAAACACCACATCAATAACATTTAAAACATTTGTAGAATTCTCTGACATTTCCAGCATTTTCATAGCATTTATAACACAAAATACCGTAAACCCATTCCAAACTGATAATTTTTTACAGCTATTGAAAAACCCTAAACTTGCAATAAACAAACATTTCATCAATCTTACCATACATGAAATGCCAAATTTAGCTAAGCTAAACAATATCACGCTTAACTCCAATAAAATTGCTACAAATGCCAAGATATGTCCAGAAACTAAAACTATAAATACTATAATGATGTTGCCATTCATTGTAGGTTTTTCTGGTAATATATTATTATAACTTTCCAAACCTGATTTGTAATTTAAAATTTGCACCCACCACTCAAGCACACCAGATGCACCAAGTTGGTCAAACCTTCGTTGTAAAAACGGATTTATCCAACCTCTTAAATTAATTCCAATAAATTGTGTACTGTACTCTTCTTGTCCCACATCCACAGAATAATTAGATGCCGTGCTACTTCTCATTTTAGATACTAAATTATTTTTTAAATATTCTGGAACTATGGCAGCTACGTTTTTACGTTCAAACATCGTTTGAGTTAAGTTGTTTTCGTAATGAGTCTTCAGCAAACCAGGCATCTTTTCTGCTAACATTTCCATTTCAATCAAAGAGCTAAGTGCACCATTTTCTAAGTGCCTAAATACCTTATTGGCAAATTCTTTTATTTCATTTTCTACGGATTTGTGAAGTGTGCTCTGATTTAATGCATACTTCAATTGAGTTATAAGTGAAACATTTTTTATAACGTCAAACAAATCTCTTCGTTCAGTTTCGTACAAATCTAGTAATTCCGAATGTATTATAAATGACTCGGCAATTAAACCTTTTTGGTGGATTTCAGCATTGTAAAATATTTTGTGCGGGGTTGTTACTAAATTCGGCAGCATTCGGTTTGTTTCCATAAACGAAACTAAGTTGTTAACGTTAATCGTTCCGAGTCTAGAATATATTACGAATTTGGACGCCACCAGTTCTGATAGTGATTTGTACGGCACGTAAGCTCTTGGTTGCACCATGTTATATACATTGGTACTTTTGTAAGCGTTTGTTATCACAACACTGACTAGGTAAACTAAACCACCAAAAAATCGTATCCTTCTATTTACAGAAACAATTTTTGAACTTCCTTGGTCAAAAAATATTTGAGTTATGTCTATGAGTTCTTGCAACGTACTTGTTAGGATTTGTAAAATTTTCATATGTCTTATTTTAGATTGTAGTAATGTAACTAGTAGGCTTATGGCAAAAACTGCAATTCCAAGACATATCCACACGTTCCAATTGTAAACGGTAATTAGCTCCATAAAGCGATAGCCACTAATACCTTTTGGTTTACCACAGCTTATAAAGCGAAATGATAAAAGTGTGTTTTGAACTAGAAACCTATAATAGGAAATCGGTGGTTTTTGAGTGTGTAGTCCTACTTTCCACACAGCACCTATTTTTGCAAACTGTCTTGTGTTCTGCATTCCTGCATTTGCACACATTTCCAGTGTTCTTGGATCAAGATAGGTATAATTATGCATTACGTTTTGAAAAAGCACAAAATATACACGAAATAACGTTTCAACTTTATCCAAAGTCGTATCATATAGCAAACTTTCTGGTGCTGGTACTTTTTCGCAAAATATCCCGCGCATTTTATCGTAATAAAATTCTACCCAATGCCAAAATTTCGAAGGATAAGCTATGGATGCCAGTGTTTCGTAAGTAATTAAAGATGATTTCCAACTTACAAAACTAATGACAGTAGTACGCAATGAATTTAGTTGCGGAACCAAAATGGACACAATTTTTGCCTGTTTGTTTGTATTATGCGTGAACATACTGCAACAAAATTCTACTCGAGCAAATAAAATGATGTCCTGAATTTGTCGGTTATTTTCAACTAGCTGTAATCCTTGAACAAAATGTTTAAAATTGCTTTGTTTAAATTCTTTCATATTTACAAAAACGTGAAGTGCAAATATTTTTGGAATATATGAGCATTGTTCCGAATTGATGCTACACTTATCCCATATGTAAGGATAGTTGGGCTTAATATGCCTTTGAAAAAGTAAATCAGACGCAAATAAATTGACGTAAATTATATTTGTCCATGGTTTAACTTTTGACGTATAGTTTTCAATTCGAAAATCACCACAAAAGTACTCAGGAGTAAAATTAATTTCAGTATAGTCAGCATCGCTTGGAAAATCGCAAGGCCAACTTTCACGTTCAGTGCCGTTTCTTAACGACACTTGGTAAAAACTGCCTTGTCGTGGTAACCATACAAAATCCGGATATCTTGGATATGCATCATTAAATATGCCTTTGTCTACTACACAATGTTTACACTGTATTTTGAACGGTAGAAGGCTTCTAATTGCGTAAGGTTCTTGCATGGTTATGGGAATATCAATAAAACGAAAATTGTTTATTACAATCAAAGATTTATGGCTAGCAAGTGGGATGACCAGTTTATTCAAATTATTGACCATGGGAAACTTGCAGCCATTTTTTAGTTCACTATTCAATTTTTCTAAACTGCTTATCACTTCTGATTTCCCAGAAACAATATGACAATGAAATGAATTGAACAAAATAATAATTTTACATGGAAATGTGTACAAACTTTTGTAAGGTGTCATGGCAGTATGATTTAGTAGAATGAGGAACGTTTTGGTTGTAACAAAAATTGTTTGTGTAGGTGTATCAGCCTGTGGTAAAAATGCTTGTCTGCAGGCTGACCATGGAAACAAGAAATATGGAATAAATTGTGATATACTTCGGTCAGATAAGTACGTCTTATATTTCATACAACTTTACACGCTAGCTGCCAATTAATCAACACTAAGTAATACTGTTATGGTTTTTCAACAACTGCTAACATTATGGTTGAAAAGTTTTTCTTCTCGCCTAAACACTATACACGTGTATGCTTTGTTTTGTATTTGATCTGTTAGTAAGATAAGACGCAACTAAAAACCCAAATAGTTTTTATTCATAAAAATCCACTTCAGTTCTGAAAATTAGTAAACTTTCTAAAATTAAATAAGATAAGCACACTAAAATATAAATATAAAGCATATTCACATATGGCTTTAACCATAGGAAACTTGGACTATCGATAACACGATAATCGGTACATTTAACACTAACTATTTGAAATACTAATGTGCGATATGTAGGTAATCAAGAAACAATTGGTCACTTATGCTATGTAACCAGCGTAGCAAAACATGAACTTCATAAAGTTTCCGCTTATCGGCATTTTTATTTAAATAGTGGTTAAGCACTCGTTTCATATGTAACAACATCAATGAATGTGTAAACTCAACAGCCAGTTAGTGGTAGGTTTGCTTTGCTATTTGGGATAAGATCTCAACTACGTAACTATATAGCAATGTAAGACGTAAACAAGTTTTGAAAAACAAGGTAGTTCAAGAGAAAACTTCGCCTACGCCGTACCTCGGATTCATAGTAATATGTTGTGCTACCTACCCCACTTTTTAAGAATTACACATTAATTAAAAATTGTTTTTCCTTTTATGCCATTATGGCTTACCTTGTGTTGACAAAGACATAATTAATTCTACGTAATATCATCCAGGCCCCTGGATCATGGTTTATAGCGTTTTTCTTTATCATGCCATCATTTTTGTGACATATACATTTTTATTACGTCGTCAAGTACATAACATATATAGCCCTTTTCTATTGAGTTTCTTTATATCGCAAGAATTCACTGATACTTTTTTAATGCGTGTTTATTTATTGAGTTCCGTTTCATTTCTAGTATTTTCTTTAGCAAAACTAAAATTACAAACCACACGAAATACTTCTTTGGTACAAAAGACTAACCTGATCTTTTGAAAACAAGATCTACTTTGGCTGTCTTGTAGTGCTTGTGTTCAGGACAAAATCAGTTACACAGCTTAGATTTCCTAGTAAAAAATGCAGGCGTTTTATTTCATTCATGTACTGTGTGAGTTTCTCCATCCAGATTATTATTTCAGATTGTGCTTTCATTCACGCAAAAATATACTAAGAGTAAAAGCAACCAGTGAAAGTTGTTTAGTCAAAGCTCTGACTTGGAGCAACATGTTATCAAAATGTTACCGTTAGAAGAAGAATGGAAGCACGCAGAATCCTACTCAAACTTTGCTACTGCGAAGTTTGCTACTCAATGTTTGCTACTCGCGAAATTTACTACCTACGACGTTTGCTACTCGCGAAGTTTGCTGCTCACGAAGTTTTCCATCTACGAAGTTTACTACTCGCGAAAAATACTACAAAAAGTAATGTACAAGTTGTATATTATAATGTAAATAGTAAAATGTATTCACAAGGGCTTACAAAACATTTTTTGTCCTTTCTTACATCGTGTTACAAAGCAATACTGAACATATACAACTACTTTACTATATTTCAGATAATCAAAAATAGGAACAGTTTTGTTTTAAAGCCCATTTACAAGTTTAAGGCGACAACCTTGATTTTTCTTAAAATATGTAAAATCACTTGAAGATTAATATACCTAAATATAAATTAGCAAACCAAACCACATCAAAAAATTTTGTTGATTTTATAAAACTAAATTTTTGGGTGTTTTATAAAAGTTGTATAGCACTGTCAAACAAACCCATAAAAATTTGATAGTTTGATAAAATTAGTGAGATATGCAATTACTTATTAATATTTTGGGCAATTCTAAAGTCATTCCTGAAGTTAAGCAAAAGTGAATAGCGTATCATATACCTTAAAAATGCTCGTTGCTAAATATAAACGATTAGTAGCCTATTTTAGCTGGGTTAGGGCATGTTTTTGCTTTATAGCCTGTCTTTTTGCGGATTTAGGGCATATGTTTGATGGTTTAGAGCCTATATTAATTAACTGGATCTGGATTATAGCCCAAAAGTAAAGCAGGCGGACTCACAGAGAGACAGACGCACAGACATATTAAATCTTAGTAATCTCCTCTGCTGAAGCAGCGAGCTAATTATTATGCATGAAATAACTGTCTAATTAGTGATAAAAAGATAAAGTAGCATTTTTCGTTGAGTAGTAAAATTCATAGATGGGATATTTCGTGAGCAGCAAACTTCGCGAGTAGTAAACTTTGCGAGTAGCAAACTTCGTAGGTAGCAAATATCGCGGGTAGCAAACATTTAGTAGCAAACTTTGCAGTAGCAAAGTTTGAGTAGGATTCTGCGTGCTTCCGGAAGCTAGCCCATAAAAAGTTGATACGAAGTATAAAAAGAGAAACATTTTCTCAATAAATCTTCTTACCAATTTCAAACTCGAGTAATTGACGCAGGAGATCACTACCTTGACATCAAGCATATGCAATTATGTGGACAAAGCAATAAGAAAGCATAAATCGAGCTATATTTTAATCGCATACAATTTCTCATTTAGCCACGTTTACGTACTTTTGCTTGTTTAATTAAATGAAAACCATTTTTCATTTTGTATACAACTTGTATCACAAGAAGCGAATAGTTTATCGTAAAATCTTGAGAGGTTTCATGGAATTTAATATTATCATGTTCCACAATAACTTGTAAAGAATAGAGAACAAAGTAGATTTTTTAAAAAATGTGGTTTATTTTAGCTTATCCACACACTGACACAGAAAATCAATGTTGCATTTTGTTGCGTGGGCTGCTTTATTCAACCGTAAAATCCAATTTGACAAATTTGTACGTGCTTTCTTGGAACAACATTAGAAAAAAACTTTTTGTATGTATAATATCTTTAGCCCAACCATAATAATAGTAATATTGAACGTAAAAGCTTAAATGAGTATATACATTATAATATAATCCATCTTAATCTTCTAGTAGCTATTTTCTGTAATAACGGTTTCATTTTTCTAATTTAATCTAAGCAAGAGCAAGGTTTGAATGAGTGAATTTGTGCTTGAACAACTTGTTGAGTAATCAAAAGCAATTTTATAACAAGCTGTTTTGCTTTAGACCAGCACATACTTGTCCTATTTAAAATCCCGTAATATTTGATAACACAAACACTGGGCACACTGGACTTTGATGTTACACTTTCAATTGTAATTTTCATTGATGCTTTCAACATAACCTGAATTAAAACAAATATATTGTTTTTAGCAAAATGTTTTATTCATTAAACAGGCAAAGATAAAACACATTTTGAATTTATTTATCTTATGTAATATGTTAAAATGTAATTTGTATTGCATTAATGGTGGTTTTAAATACTATACGACAAAGATATAGCCCCGTGTCTAGTGTAATACACAAGTTTAAACGACGTGTTTAAAACAAAACGTATAAAGCACAAACTTTTTAGTGGCCGAAGTGTATAGAAATTTTGCATTTTGAATTCAGTTGGTCGACAGCTTTTCAAAAACGTTTTACTCCATACAACATTATTGTAGAATTTGAAGCTATTTAAAAATTTCTGAGAATGTTTATACGGCTGCGCTCCAACATTCAACATGAAAACTAATATACATGAAGAGCATATGGTAATAAGCAATAACAAAAAAGTTACGTATTTTGGAAAAGTTGAAAAGAATAACAATATGGTGTATAAATAAGTTATAAGAAAAACATTTCCAATAAATTCAGTTATTGGCCATAGAGCATCCTGAAAACAATTGTTACACATAGTGCACAACAATTGCTTGCGACGATAAAGATGTAAGATTCTGCTTTTGTTTTTTGACTCTTTCCAAAACGAGTTGTGGTTCCGTAGTAATTGCCTAATTTAAAAAACCATTAAATTTTAAACTTAATTTAAATTTTATGAAATACGAAAATTCTAATTACCTTAGGTGCAGTAGACTAAAATGTAGTTCGCTTATTGCTGGTAAAAGTGTAGCTACACCCATCAAGTTTAGAAATGCACACGGAATTAGAAGTACCAGATTACTTATTGCTAGAAATGCTCTAACAGCTAAACTACACTCAAAACCAATTAGTGAAGATGTTTTTGGAATTGTGTAAAATAGTCCCGGAAGTACAGCAATAGTAAGTGGAGTGAATATGATTGTAATAACCGCTAATATATAAATTGCTGAAAACAGAACCAAATTTAAATATTTAGCTGCAGTATTAGCCTTATTAAGTGTTTTTGATAAGATACTGTTCTGATTAAAAACTGTGCAGTTTAACAAGTGACAAAAGTATTCTGGTTTATTGTACAGTTCCAAGGATACTAAAATTGCTGCCAGTTTTAGAAACGTAAAAAACTCGTGGAATAAAAAATGCAGTAGGCTTTTTTGCAGTAGTCCCACCCTGACTGTCATAAGTAAGCTAAATAGCGTTGAACAAATTATTACAGTTATCCATAGTATATTTGCCCTATTCTTGCGACGAGTCCTGTGCATGTGGTTGTTGTTGAAACAAAAAGGAACAAATGCAAATTGGTTATTTAAACTGTTAAGGACCATTAGTGTAAATGCAATTTTGTTTGTATATTTTTCCATATGGGTTGTATGCTTTGTGGTAAAGTTGTATTTTGCAAGCCATTTGATAGCGTTTATAAGAACGCAGAATATAGAAACCAGGTTTGCGAGAACGCAACACAGCCACTTAAGTAAACCACGCATATTGGATTATATTTAAATATGTTTAAAAGTGTAACTGGATTTATGTTGACTTTAAAATGTCAAGAATTGATGCTAGCCTAAGTTTATTAGCTGTTTATAGGAAATATCGTTTTGCTTTGGTGTAATGCAACACATCTACAAGTTTCACTGACTGTTGAGTCTCCTGGGTATGAGGATAATTCTGTTAACAAAATGCGGATAAAATACAACTGCTACTTGATCATCAAGAACTCTATGCGGCAATGCAAGAACTTACGTAGTTTTATTTCCAAGCGTAAAAAAGGCCTAATTCTTCAATTCCATTCTATTCCACAAGCGTCATAACTCACTGTCAGTTATTACGGGATTCATAGGATTGCTTTTACCGCTTTAAGCATACCATTATTTACTTGTGATAAGATTTCCGTCTCCAATTTTATTGTAGTTAGTACCAGGTCTTGATTTTAATAGCGCCTTAATTGTGTGCTTTTGGAAAACCAACTTGGTTTTACCATAGAGAACTCTCATTCAAAGCCTATATTTGAACAGTGAATCAGTTGTTGAACGAAAGGTGAACTTATTTGAAATCAGATCTTATCTTCAGTTTTTGATGACGGCATTGATAAGCGTCAAACATTTGAAAAGGGCTAAAAGGTTTCTCCCAAACAGTACCAATTTAGCTTTCACTGAAATTTAAATACAATTAAAGCTAACCGGTTGGCCACCACTTATCTTTTATTACATAACTGTAAAAATTTAAATGAAAAATTGCTACAATCATACATTTAGTAGGTTGCACTTATTTTCTGTTATTCTGAATAAAAACGTTTTCTCAAACTTAGTAAATCACTATAGCTAGAACGTACGCCTATTGACCATTTACTGCTTTGCGTGGGTAGTAGAACAACTATCTGACGTATCACCAAATATTAGAGAACAATTTGGAAGGATTTTCTTATCAGTTTTTTTATTTGAAACCAAGTTATTGACTACCACCGTCATTGTGTTTTTATAAGCTTATGTTGAAAGTTTTCCGCTGACCAACATTCAGAAATATGCTTTACCACATGCGTCATAGCTCATAAATTTCAAAGTTCATGTAAAGACATTACAAATGTTGGTTATGTAATAATGTTGGAAAACCCATCATGACTTAATTATATAGTAATACAAACTATATATTTGTCCATATTACCTAATATTGCGATAACCCTTTTTATAAGGGTAAGGTTTTTTAAAATGATTTGAGAAATAGCTCGATTTTAGGTAAACTATAATTGCAAGCTTCGGTTTAATATTTTATCAAAGTATATTTTTGCCAGGTCTCACAATATAGTTTGAATATTACGAAAGCATGAAATAAACTGACCGAAAAACGTTTGTAAACTTTATGTTGCAAAATGCAGTAAAGTTATCTTCGAATCATTCACAATTGTATGAAACTCTCCCTATATGATCCAAGGATGAAGTTGGGATATCAAAACATCCACACACATATAACGACAACTAATCAACAAAAATTGCACGAGTTAATTGAACTGAAAAATAAAAAGTTATGTAATAAGGAAACACTAAACATTGCATGACATCGTTCAAGAATATGTTTAATATATTGAATATTGTAGACTATTTAGACATGTTGCATCTTTAGAAGCAAATAAAAATACATTTTCTGTTCCTTGCTTATGAAGCCTTTAATTTGATATCATTATGTTTGCACAAACACAATAATATGCATTTACAAGTTTTATCGTTTGAGAGTTCAGATAAACATAGTGGGTTATACAAAGCTACAAAATCAAGCAAATTGCTAATTGAAACTCGTTGATGCACAAATGGTCAATACTAATCATACCTATTCATCAATATTGCCTAAACTCAGTCAAAACGTTACGAGTGTTACTACTAACTAGTATGAAGGTTATATTAAAATGAAGCATAATATGTTGCTCGTTGCTACCAATCTTGTATTTTGAATCGTATGTGTTTGGTGACCTTAACACCTACTGAAAACCTTGTTCGTTGTAATTAACAATCTTGCAGTTCAATGTTTGCATGTTCCAACCCAAACAGTTTCTGACGTGGACAAAAACCCAACATAAACTCTCTGGAATTAAAATAGAATAAACCATTGCCATGCGGAACCTGGTTCTTACATCCTTTCAACAAATAACGTATTTTCAGTCATTCAAAGTTGTTCATACTCACTTTTGTCATTGTACAGTATTTCAGTGGAATCTAATGTGAAAGTAAAAACAGAATTCTGCTTTCTCCCTTTTCCTTTTAAATCTACCCTACATAACCAAGAGAAAGTTTAGTTGCTGCTGAGACGTCGAGAGATACACATTTCTCAGACTCTTGTTGCTTGTTTTCGTGTAAACGGTGTACAAGATTAACATGGAAATATTTTCAGATTACCCCATGTACCTCAACTACTCATCAAATGCTTACAACCACAGTAGTTTTTCCTTCTTTCAGGAACTAAACACTATTTGGAACTTAATTGAACAGGACGAACCTTATACGACTTGCAAACATGTATGCAAAATTACTCTCTTTTCAACATATTAGCAGAATTATCTTCTATGGCAAATTAGATACAATTGGTTTTTCTGTCTTATAAATTGTTCACCGCATATATTTTCCATGTTTGCGTTATTAGCTACTTCTTTGTAAGAGAACATTTTGCCCTTGAAATGCATTTTGCTCAAGTGAAGCTTTTTTATGCTATCAAATAAATAATTCAATGTTTGTCTTTGATTTAGCTCTTTACCTCAGGCGGGTTATTTCCGGGAGAAAGCAGATTAACTTTAGTTGAATAGAATACTGTATTAATACCACATTCCCGTTTCCAAGGCCTTTATTAGCATACCATACATACCCAACTTCCTTCTTTCTCCTGGTGCAGAAGTTTAGTTGCTTCTTTGACGCAGAGTTACTCATATAATATGTTCTTGCAGCTTGGACATGCTGCTTGACTCAGGTTTGAACTAAATATTTAAAAGCCAACTATAATGACAAAAAATTCTACAGAAAACAGAACTCGATATTGCCATAACTTAATGAGAAACAAAACCTTGCATGTGCATTTATATGAAACGTAACATTGAATTAAATGGTAAAGTCAAATTTTGAGATACGTACATGGTACATGAAAGAAAGTTCCCAAAGTAATGTTAGCGTTTTTGAAATCCTTATAGGTTTCTCTTAAACGTATTGACACAAATCAGCTTGTGACTAAAACTTCTTGCAAACCTAGTTTAAATGCTAGAATAGCATTGTTGTAGTTTCTATAATTTTGTGTAGCTCAATGCTAGCAAATTTTTTGTTATTGGTTAAAACTGTATTAGTAATACTTATATATATATTTTAAACATAGTATGCAGTGACGTTTTTCAATAAGTTTTAGGTAAGTTTTAGGTAAGTTACGACATGGCCTCCCATTTTGCATGGGTTATTCTGCCATGAAGTGCCCAGGTTAGAGGAAATCAGGTAAGGAAAAGGTCAACAAAACCAAATAAATAATGCTTCTTTGAATCCAAATTACTGGTTTTATAACCGACTTGATATCTGAATTAGTAACAACCCGGAAACGTTTTTTTTTCTGTGACGTTGTTTATAATCTGACAAAAGAAATATTAAAGGTACAATTTAAATGTTTACGTAACCCATGCACTTAAGTTAATTAGAACGTCCACAGAAAATTCTAGAAAGACATCTGACTATTTGCACTTTGTAAGATTATCAATCTGTAGAGGCAATTTGTTATACCAACTATTCAACTGTGTACGTCATATGCTCAAATCAACATATTTGTAAGTGTACGCAATTCAGCTGCGCTTGCTGCTATGCATATGAACATTCTCACAAAGATTGTATTCATAAAACATAAAAAATGCCGTAAATAGTGCATGTATATGCAGAGAGATAAAATTATGTTAAAGGCTGAAGATATGTATCATTTTTAGAAACCTGATACATGCATTAAGTAGCTTGAACCAATATACGCCAACCAAGCTTTAGAATTTATAACAAAAACGTTATGCCACGAAGTAAATATAAGTGTCGCCTTTATAAAATTCATGAACTCCAAGTTGCGACAGTATTCAGCTCAGCTCAGTCTTAATTTGTGTTGCAATCACGTCAGGTAGATTTTTGTAATCGCTTATAACCTTTGTTCTTTTTACACCATGGTTTACAAACCACACAGTAGCTTATTTTCTTCATTACATCACAATTTATAGTTTACAATAACAAACCAAGTGACACTGCGGGTGTGTAGTGTCAACAAAGTGTTAAGTTGGATAAGTTTGTTGTCATGTCACTCAAACTGTCAGAGCAAAACTATCTCACGAAATTGTTTATAGTACTACCTTCCCGTTTTTTTGTTTCCCTTTCCCGTGGTTCAAAATGTCCTTGTGTGTCACTCACAAAGCTTCGTATATAGCACGTCAGAATTAGTAAGAGCCAACGGCCAACCTGGTTTGGTTTGAGAAACAGTTTTTGTTGCTTTAGCATTGGATATTTACCTGAAACTATGCTATCGTGGAAAGCACTCAATGCAAACACACATGTTTCAAGACGAGACAGATAAAAAATAAATTATGCTTGACACATTTCTTGTATAATATCAGGTGTGGTCCGTGGTGATGGAAGATGCTTTACAAATAACAACTCAAGGCCAAACCTGCTGCCGTTTTTCTAGGGCACTATATTTTACCTGCTTTGTTACAATGATGCCATGTTATGTGCATATTTGAATTATTTGGCACAGCATTTGAATATCTGAGGCATACATTTAATATGTTTGGTAAGTTAGACGTTTTTGAAAATTTAAAAAATTTCCAGGAGACTTATGTTTGTTAGAAGGATGACTTGACAATAAGCTGTCGTATATTGTTCATGATGAAAATATCTACTTTAATAATATATAAGTAATTACTGTTTTTGCACATGCGATTTGAGAAACCGTCGCTTTTGTACAGCGTACGTACATATGTATGTAACATTTTGTTTGCTCAAAATGTATTGCGTTTAATTTATTGCTTTTGTGTAATTGATGGAGGAACAATCAATGTCGACTGGTAAAGGGGATTCGAAAAATTTGCTATAGTAACCAAGCTGTTTTGCAACGGAACCTTTAGCGTTATATAGGCCATTTTGCATTAAAAGTAGCATTATGGATTGCAATAAATATTCTAAATTTCGATCCACATGCATTGTGCAAAGACGTTTACAAATGATTAAAAATCGGGAATTTTTATAAATTAGCAATCAAAATAAATTCTTTGTACTATACTTTTTCCCCAGCAGGTTGTGAAAACACTCAAAACTATTATGATTACTAAAGTTACCAAATATATCATATGATAAAGAATAGTGTTGCTGGTTTGATATGCACAGAATACTGGTTGGCCTTGGAAATAAGAATTATCGACCAAAGATAAATTTATTAATTTGTTCACACATTTTATTTTTGTCATAAATAATTTAGTAATTTTCCTGTCAAACTCTCAATTTTCAAAGTAGCAACATGTTTCATCTGCTTTTATGCTGTTTTCGTTGAAAAGAATGCTTTCACTGATTACAACAACAAAAACGGTATTGTGGTAATTTCAGCTAGTGCATGGTTGCATGTGTAATTTATTTATAGCAAATTTGTAGCCTACCAAAATGTGCTTTGAGATGTGTTCCAGAAACAAGAAACCTTGCACTTATAAAAAACAGCAGATTTCAGCAGCAACGTTATTTCTTCAAGTTTACAGATTCATCTTTGTGAGAAAGTTTTGGTGACAATATGTAAATGATTTTTTTGCAAGTTGTGCTAAACAAAACTAGAAAGTCTGCTTTTTAAAAAACTTATCATCAAAAATGGTACAACAAGATGGTAAACGCTAATTAAATGATGACAAAAATCGGCAAATTTAAAAGCTAACCCTGAAGACGTAGTGTAATCGATTGTCCATCGAAGTAAATTAAAAACGTTCATGTAAAAGATTGATGATTAAATAACGACTTAAAAAACCTAATCATATGATAGTAAAAACAATTTTCTACAAAAACTAGTTTCATTCAACTTTTATTTATGTTGATCAAAGAAACCGGTTATAATCATGACGACAACGAAGGTAATACCTTTATATGAGATCACGTTGCTTGTCACTTGTTCTTTAAGTTTGCGTTATACTTAAAAAAGATACTTTATTTGGTTTAACTTTAAATAAATTAATAATATATACTAGTATAGATTCATTTGTCTTAAATTATATCCCTAAACGCAATTAAACTGTTAATTATATTTAACGTAAGTGCATTTAGGTAATTAATTGCAATGCTTGTATCAATTATTCCTACATCTCCAACTGGTATCGCTAGTGGTTTAAGTAAACGAACAACACGTTGGTAGTATTCCTTACGGGCCACACTCTTTACTTGCATCTTCCACTTTTGAAGTAACTTACTGGTTCTTACATACGCAAAACTATCCGTATTTAGAAGATTTAGTACAAACAAAAGTTGCACTACGAAAAAGAATGGAGGATAAAGCCTCATACTAACAGGTATAATATTCCACCCTAAAATTGAAAGGTTAATGGCTAAAAGTAGTAAGAAAAATGAAGCTGCCAGAAAACAACCATTCATGTGTTTCTGTAAACTATGCATGAGATTTAGACAAACTTGTAGCTCCCTGTACAATTTTACTGAAACATAATTCAATCGCATTTTAGAGACATGACAAACAAGTTTTACAGCAACATGACTCATACCTAAAGCCACGTTTGTGAAAAACGATAGGGTAAACGAAATGCTCTGTGTAATATAAGTTAATAATATAAATCGAATTATGTTTGCTATGGGCATTGATAGAAGTTGAGGTCCTCCAAGCAATTTTGGGGATCCAATAGCATAATAAATGTAGTAAGTACTATCCGCATTATGATACATTAATAAGAGTGGAACGACTAAAGAGAAAACTGAAAGTGTTACCATTAAAGACGCACAAATTATTGGAAACAGATTTACACTTAAGTCCTTCTTGGTTGCCAACAACTTTTTAAATTCTTGTTTGAATGCTACAACAAATTTTACGTTGCTTTTTGGTTGCTCAACCAATTTATATTTGATGGTTTTGGGAATGCCCCAATTTAGTATAGTCACAAGACGGTCTCCATACAAAAGCAGTAAAACTTCTTCCATGACAACAGTTGGAATACAGGCTCCCAGAAGTGCCAGCAAAAGCAATTTCTCTCCTTGGAAAGCACCTGGATCATGTGTATTTGCGTATGCACATATAAATGCTGTTTGAATTACAGTAAGAATGGGAATTACAACTGTAACATATAGACGAAGACAAATGGTGAGCTTGTTTTCTGTAGAGTATTCCCACCGATTTGTTTTGCTATTCCAGGAGACGCAATACGGTAGAAAATATTTTGTTAGGTTTTGGTGCATGCTGTTGGTTTGAAAGGCTAGAGTTGTGGACATTTTAAATGCTACACGAGCAAATGTTTTTTTGATTTCTTTGAAAAATATGATTGGCGGTAAATGTCGAGTTTTGATGAACGCCAGTAGAGTAATATAAATGGAAGCATTGACATTGCAATTGCCCTTAAAGATAAGCATATAAATGAATATCTTATCTTAATTTCCTAAACGGGAATGCATAAGGTAGAATATATAATCAATTTAATATTTTCAATTGCTAACGCTTCATCTAATTAATTTACTCGTAATAGTAATAAGGCTTTTGTAAGCCTTCATATTGCTTTTTTAACGAATTTATAAAATTAAATTAATAACCTTAAATCAGCAGATCAACTGAACGGACGGAGGGGACAGAAAAGCTCGCATAAAAACATATACGCAGGAAGTAAATAAATGCCTTTATAGCTTCTAAAATCAACGACATATAACGTGCACGACTAAATTTGTGCTTCATATGGGTGCGGCACATTTGATTAACCGAAACGTGTATGAAGGACAAAAATGTTTGAAACAACAAACATGTTCTCAAAGCTACTCAAATAAACATTTATTTCCAGACAGTATTTAGTTTGTTTTGTAATTTCTTGCCAGGAAAAAAACTTGGTACATAGTGGCGTTAAATGAACATTCCAAAATTACGGAAGCATCAAGGCTACATTTGTTTTTGATCAAAATAGAAAAGAACATCTATCTTGTTTGGCGTAAGTGGTAAGTACAGTTAATTGACAGTTGAGCCTTTATTAGAAAGTTCATTCAAAATTATAATATAAAATTTACCATCAACTATACAGAAAACCAAGCTAAAATACTAGGAGAAATTAGTAGCGTTGTTCATTGGTCTCCTGGTTTGCGTAGCCTTTAGTACACGTAAGGGTTAGATGAAATGAATGAAACACGTCACATGCATTAATCATAAGGGAGTGGTTTAGTAAAAGCAACGGATGCAGATATACCGGTTGATTAAGACTTTTGAACTAAAATAAGCAAACATTTTTTTAAAAGTCTTTTAACTCATGACTAATGCCTCACGTTTTACAAGGAAAAAATCATTGCAAAATATGTTTTGAGAATTTTGTACAATTTGTAGGAGCAAGGATTTTACGGTTTGAGGTTTGAGTTTAAATTCGTTGAACATGCTAGGCAACAACTCTTATGGGTTACACACACCAAGTAAGTATGACCTTGTGCAATATTTACACGTAATGATTTTATTTTCGACGGGAATACACTAAGCTTTGGTACTTTTTGGAAAACAACCAACCACCAGAATATTGTCAGTGGTCGCATTAACGCAAACGTACTCTACTCTACAATGTATCAAATTATAATATACGTGGTAAGGTAACTAAATAACTTGGGTGGTGTAGTAGCCTCAGACGGTCATGTTCTTGTTTACGCTGAGCTAAAGCAATTTTTATTCTTGGCTCATATCGTACTTCCTAGAGTATATTAAATAAAAGTTCATGTACGACATGTAAAACATTGTCGAATGAAACATGAAACTTATTTGGTCACATGGGACTACAATATTTCCGTTTAAAACTTTTTGTGCTTAATCTACAGTAAAACCCGTAAAACTTTACAAAAGCCCATATGTGGTTGTGTCTTTGCGGTGGTACAAAAGAAGTGGTGTTTTTAGTTTATATGAACCTGTTTTTACCACGACTGTTTTTAATAAACAGGACAAAACTTGTTTTCTAAACAATGAGTATAAACTGCGACGTTTGGTAGATGTACGTCTGATGTAAAAAGATTCATAAGCAAATGTTTGTTCGCTCAATCTACACATTCATGGTACGGCAAGAAACACCTGGCTGTTTAATAAAACCAGAAAGCACTTTAAGTGTAGAAAAAGCTTGTTTCCAGCGAAAGATGCGGTATCGGTTTCTTCAAGTACAACATAATTCATTTGGAATACTTAATGTATTATACCTATCTTAAAATGAGAGTGGCAACATTCATCATTTATTCATCACATTTGCGGAAAAATGTGCTTTCAATGCTTGTACCTTCAATGTCAAGAGCTTCTTTCTTCAACTTTTTACAACAGTGTTTGTTTATCTCATTTATCCAAAGTAGTCTTTTCTCTACCGGATTCTTAGGTACATAATATAATGTAAATGCACGTGAAAAGAATGTTATGTTATGGTGAAAACGGTGGAAAAAAGAGGTCGATACAATATGATTAGTTTTAAGATTTCGTTTCGCTATAATTCATTCACTGAATGTTTCTCACATAAACTAAATTATTATATTGTCATCTGCCGTTGTAAAAACTTCTTACATTTACCAAATTCGTTAGTTAACATGTTTATTGAAGTAGCTGCTGTTTTTTGTTGCAACATTGTCAAATTGACAATGCAGTGTATTATCTAATACTACCATTTGCTTGATTGAACCCAAGTTATCATTTCGCTTTTTTAGGCTTTGTAAAAGTTTCTCTAAGCTTAAACTTTTGTGGAAATGTGGAAGCTACACATCTATAATGTAATTACTTTGCAGTCCAGCACTAAAATAGCATATTTTCTGAGAAAAGATACAGGTGCTCAAACAAAATCTAATTTTGTGTAATAGATTATGGGTACAAAATTTTTTGCAAACACATAATAATGCCTTTGTAAAATATTTAATAACATTAAAATAAAACCTTTTTATATGCTTTCTCTGTGTGTGTCAAATTAACAAATCTGTTACATTTCTTGTAAAACTGCTGCTAAAGTAACTATGGGCAAATCTCTGCCAAATCTGTACCTAATAGTTTGCAACGTAGATAAATTAAATTTCTTGGAAATGGTAGATTAATTTAAATTTGGAAATAAATCTGATTGCATAAATTGAAACAATGACGGTGTACCGTTTACATCTCTTTTGATGGCATACAAAAGTACTACTTACGTCAACTTAAAAACCGTGTAAAATTTCCTCGTATTTATTAATAATATAAGGAATTCACGTAGTATAAGGTTTACAATGCTGCAATCTGCTGGCGGAACACTGATATTTTGGTACGTTACAGTGTATTACTTAATTAAATCCCAGATTTCCTAGAAGCCTGACATGAACTATAGAGCTTTCTACAGAATCGTGAGTCATATACAAGTTTTCACCACAAAAATATTCGAGCATATAAAATTGATAATGGCTAATAATCGCCTTTTACGGATAAGCATTATAAGTAGCTACTAAAAAAACAATGCTTCTTTATTATAACGTTAGCACATATAAAACCTGTCAAGTTCTTAAAACGTTATCTGCTATTTATGCCTTATTGCTAATCCTCTTGCATCTCCGTACCTAATTGTGTATGCAAGTCTAACCGCCTTACTTTCTCCGTTTTGCAACTTTTACCCATTAACACATATGCGCCTGGTTGGCAATATCTTGTCGCCTACTTCACTTTCCCATAAAAAATTCCGCTTCGCTAACAAAGCAATAAATGGATCGACAAAAGAAACCAGACCCGAGTTTAGCAACTTTTCTACTACCTAGGGAGAAAGCAAGCAGACTATATCTAAACAGGTTCTCATGCCCAATTGCACACGCAGTAGCAATCTTCTGCTCTTATTTTTCAATGCAACAGATACAATATCTACCCAGCTGCACACAACATGCAAGTGAAATTTATCTCTGTGCAAGCTCCACTTTCACCATCATCTCAGTCTCGAGGTTATATGCCCGTTCCAGCTCGTCTTTTTATTTAGTCGGTCCTCAGAGTCAGACCAGTGCGGACTATAGAACTTGTGCTCTACGCGGGTTTATGTGCTTTGACATAATGTCGTCAGAAACATTTTTGCGTGGAACTGAAATTCTCAATTTTTCTCTTTTTGAATCATCTCCTTATAACAAAACTACCTTAGCAGAAGTGTGTACATTTCAACAAATTGAAAGTCTGTGGGATATTATCACCTTATTTGAGCAAATAGCTTGCTTTAGACATTCAACTGGTTACACAATTTTTCTGTGTTTGGCCAATTTAATAATTTTGGTATTTGGGCTAGTGGGAAATAGCCTGGTGATATATGTGGTGCTGCTAAAAATACAGACGAAAATAGCGTCCAGTATATTCATTCTCAACTTGGCTGTGGCAGATTTGCTAGTGATTCTGTTTTGCATTCCGGCTACACTAGTGGCCAATTTGTTTATGCGTAAGTAACAAAAAAAGTTGAAGTAAATTTGCAGGAAAGTTTATGACTCAACTTTTTTGTATTTTATTTAATAGCATGGGTTATTGGCAATGCAATGTGCAAAGCTGTGGCTTATGGACAAGGCGTTTCCGTATTTTCTTCCGTGTACTCTCTGGTTGCTATAACGTTTGACAGGTAAGTTCTATTCACGCACCAAAACATATTTCAAATTTTGCAATACATTTATAATACTGTGATTTCTTTCAGATTTCGAGCAATTCATCATTCTCTTGGCCTAACTCCCAACATGTCTGTTTCTCAAGCCAAAAGAATTGTTGCTTTAATTTGGATAGTTGGCTTGGTTATTACGCTTCCGTGGGCAAATGTTTTTACAGTTGTGTATTTGAATCCTTATAAACACGAGAGTTCACATAACGATCTTTTAGCTCATATAAGCCTACCATTTTGTCAAGAAATTTGGGAAAGTAAAACTCAAGGAAATTTGTATTTTGTTATAGTGCATGTGTTTGCCTGCTTTCTCCTACCATTAATTATGATAACTGTGTGTAACATTGTGATATGGCGAAATGTGCTAAGTACTGCAGCAGATGGTCAAGCAAATAGTGCTACGTCATCCATGGCAAGTTCAAGTTTTCCTACTTCAAGTAGAACATGTCTTCAGGAAAAGCAACGAGAGAGAAAAATACGGTTGTTAAAAATGTTTACGGGACTAACATTTGTCTTTTTTATTTGCTGGCTGCCATTGTATGGACTTATGGCTAGAGTAAAGTTTTTCTATACGGATAGCTATAAAGGCAGTGTCGTTGAACAACAGTGGGTTCCTAGACTAATTCCTGCTGCACAACTGTTAGGGAGTTGTAACAGTTGTGTGAATCCTGTGCTCTATGCTCTGTTGAATCAAGAGTTTAGACAATGTTTTATGTCAATTTTTAAGTGTCCGTGGTGCTTTGGAAAAACAACCCAATCAACTTCGGGAGCACCAAAACAGGAAATGAATTCAGTGGTGGTAATGGTAGCAGCACCAGCTGAAGTTGAGCAGGTTAAGAATTCGGCGGTGTGAATGACAAAGTGTATGGTAGGTGGATTATAATTTATTTAAAGTTTTTACAAAATTTTCTTTGAAAATTTAATACTTAGCTACTTTGAGTTTTTAAAGAACTTTCACCTGAGAAAATTTATACAAATATACGCTTCCTACAAAGCGCTTTTAGCTTAAATTTCATTTTACTGGAATTCTTCGCTGAATAAACATTTGCCAGTGTGGCTTCCATTAGGGATTACACTCTGATTCAAACCTAGCCTACCAGCTTTTTAAAAATTGTTTACGTCATTTCGTTTTTGCCATTTTAGAGTCATTACACCTGTACCCACCTAAGGGATGTGTCTGACTTGAAACTAGATTACCTGCTAGAATAATTGGAAAGGAAAACAACAGAGACTGTTCTACTACCTGAAACAAAAAACAATTTACAACATGATTCTAAGCTAATCTTTATATTATGTGAGTTAATACTATTGAATAATAAAATATTAATAAATATTTCATGTTGTTTTTAACCCTGCTTTGGAGATACTACTTTATTCACATTTTCATATAACTTGATTATTACAATCTTAATTTGGTTTTAGTAATACTTGGTTTCTCTAACGTTTTGAGGTGCTTTTGCCAATATATGCATTCTTATGACTTTAAATATAATTTTGTCATTATAAACATACGAACATATTTTCATGTACCGTTGGCGTGATTTAGGGAAAAATAATATCATCAAATCAACTGCACCAGTGTGAACCCAGCACGTCCCGTGTCGTAACTTAATTTGATTTGTAATCATTAATGGATTCTCACGAAATCGTAGCAGCAACGAACAGTGCCTGTTTTCAATGCACTTCGACGCTACTAAAATTAATTGTAGTACACGTACCCGGGTAATGCTGCAGATCACGTACAACTTTTCTCACGAAGTCTGTGAAAAGCACGTGTATTAAATCAAACTTTCAGAGAATTTGTAATACATTCCTTCAGTGCTATTGTTAGCGCTGGTTGTGCAACACATGCTTTCTTTTATTCTATTTGATACATGATATTGTTTGAAAACAATGCTTTTTCGGTGAAAAATAAATCGCAAATATTAAATCCGAAAATATATATAAAAAAATATATACTCGTTTTTAGCTTGCATATCTACTAGCTTAGCTAGTCTCAAACACTAAAGGTTTCATTGGCTTCCTTTCTCTTACACCAATATACGATTCGGTGAAGCACAAAAAATGACAGAAAATCCGATTTTCACTGGATACTTTCATGCAAGGTTAGAATGATCATGTATTTTATACAGAAAAGCTGTTCGTTTGTTCAAAGTTTGTTTGATGCTTTAAACAGCATTCTTTTTGTCCTCTTTGACGTTTCTACTTTCCAAAAAAAACATTTTTCATAACGTTTGACGCACTTAACTCAACCTGATTAACTTTAGTGCTAGTTTCATATTTTTGTATACTCCAAACGTAATAAAAATGAATTGGCAAAACATTTTTTCGTGCATTTATGTAGCTAATGTGTTTTCGGTAATCACGTTGTAAATTTAAATAGTCAAGTTTTCCGGAAATTTGTGTACGCACTCTATAACAGCTTTCAAATGGCTGACGGAATGTATCTGTCAAAAAAGTTATAAATAAATTTAAAGGGCTCTGACTAAGAACTTGCCAAACTGCTCAAAAAGTTACAGAACCTTTATATAACCAAGTTGACAGTAAACTGGTAAATCTATTTAAACATCCGAATGCAAATTATTATCAGTTTGAAAAAATGGACTTGAAACTCACGGGATATATTTGCCATTCAAGTTAGAATGTACCTTTTTTCTCTAATGCGGTGACAACTTCAGAGTATAACAACAAGAATTCAAATGTGCATGAAGTTATTTACCTTAAGTGCAATTTGGAGCTTGTTACCCATCACACTTGGTTCATCTCTTAGTGAGCAAACTTTCATTTTCCACCATTTATTTCATGAACAAAATTGCTTTTATATAATACATAAATTAAGGCTGACACAATTCTCAAGATTTTACACATAATGCACAAATTCATGCAGACACGTAATTTGAAAAAACATTCTGCATTTCATAATTCCATTTTTGTAGGTTAAAGCCGCGCGACAAGAATATATTTACCATATTATACGTACTAACAAGTGAATTTACCCAAACAAGGCTTTAAACGAATTATTCTGCACTGTTCTTCAGTCCTCCCAACAGCTCATTAAAATATTGCAATCTCATTATCTTCAAATGCTCTATCAAAGTACAATGTAGTTATCAGTTTCCATTTCTTTCTATAAAACTTCGCATAAACGTTTCCGCAGGATATATTATGTATCTCAAAGGAGAACTAAAGTGTCCACTTAAGTTGAAATTAAAAATTAATGGTCTAGATTTTTATGGAAACCTGAAGCTTTCAGGTTTCATATTTGCGCTTTTGAAAGCTATTGTAAAATGATGCAGTCGTGCAAAAACTCGAGCATCTTCTTTCCTATAAGTACAAAATGTGAACAGCATTTTTTTCTTCAAAAATACGTGGGATGTACTTTCACCTTGATATTTAAGTAATATGTCGCGTTACTACTGGTAAAATGATACTATAGATGATGATGATCATATTTAACAGCACTTTTCAAGTAAGTATAGTAATAGTAGACAGAGAAAGTACCACAAGAGATTTGGGATCGTATATTTAAGTTCTTGTACGACTCGAACGTAGTCCCAATTATTTATGCTCAAAGTGCATACCACAATTCTCGCAAACCGCAATTTTCCTGATGCGTATATTTTCTAAAAGCTTACACACTGGAACTTACCGTTGCTATAAAAGGTACCTATAACGTTACACAATTTTTGAGCATCTTAAAAACATTCAGTTTCATCTGCAATGTCCTTTTGTTTCTCTCACTTTTTCTGCCCACGTTTTGCCGCTTTGATCTAGGAAAAGTGAGCCTGGTTACCCAACACGTCTTTCTTATGATAAAAGTGAGTACTTTTCTAACCATTGATTTTGCGGAAAGTGCTTTTCTACAGAAAACATGGCAAGCCTTGCTTTATTTTTCGAACTTAGCAGGAGAAATTTTAATCGTGAAAATGCACGAAAACTTTATCTATGGGTTCCATACTGCAAAAATTTTGTGCAAGTTGAAATAGGCGAGGTTGCTACACTTTTAGAACAAAAGCCATGACAAAAAGTATGTTTAAAAGAAATCAACTGAAGTCAAATAATAGTTTTGACAAGTTGGGAAGGCTATAAAAGAAGTAAAGCTTGTCATGTCTCATGTCATCTCACTTTTTGTTCAATCCATTTAGGAAGAAAGTCTTTATAATTTTTTGAAACATTGACATGTTAAAAGTGACCAAGCGTCAAATAAGCCAAAAGCCATGACCGTATTTTTTCTGTGTCGCTAACCCGTATAAGAATCAAAACAGGTTGCATTGCTCAATACTAATGCAAGCAAATAGAAATTCAAATGAAAAATAAGAATTAGATAACGAGCATGGATTTTGCAATCTGTTATCTATTATGTCAACCGTCGGTGGAAAAAACTTTTTCTTCCCGGTATCCTGGCGTGCTAGAAAAAAATTTCCGGCTGACATTTAAGAATTATTTCCCGGTGGATATTTTATGTGAAATATTTTGACACAGTAAATGGTTTATTTATCTAAGCATTTGTCCTGAAACAATGAATGAAATTTAATTAGGAGTGTTAGTTAGGAGTGGATTTTTAAACAAACAAATGTTCTAAACACTTGGGGTTTTCACATTTATGGATTTTAAACCTTTCTTCACTTATAAGCCGAAAAATTATAAAACATTCAGGAGCAAAAATCAAAATTAATACCTTTTTGTGTTCTAAGCTAAAACAAATTTCAGCCTCTCCGGAGAGGTAGAAAATGCACTTTAACCTTTTCAAGTGGCAATTAAATACAATAAAGACAACTGTTTTGTACTTAAAATGGCGTTAAAATTATCTTGCTGTGAAAGTCCACATGTCAATTAAAATTGTGAAGCCAAGCAGTTGAAGTGGGAATCCCTGTAGACGGGTTATCAGCTGGAGTGGGGTTTTCAAAAATATGTTTCAACCCTTGACGTGGGAACTGTTTGTAATACAATGGAAACAAACGTAATATTACGCTTTCCCACGGGAACGTAATGGCAAAGAGCAGCGGATTAGTATGTATTACCACTCCGCGGGAAGAGCTCAAGCAACACAATATTACGTTTTACCATTTTCAAAAAGTACTCGAATCTACATAATAGTACGTTTTACCACGGCATATCTCTGAAAGCAGGGACGTAATTATACGTTATTCCGCGTTTGGGGATACTCTCGCATAACGTAGTAGTGTGTTTTTCGAAATCAAAGTGTTAAGTGGCTTAAATCCAAACGTTGATACTTGTTTGTGTTTAAAGTTCACAGTACGAAGCCGGGTTAATTCCAACGCTAGCATATTTGTGGTCATGCAAAATATTCTATGGAGACTTAGAGAGAGAGAGGATAAATGTTGTTGAAAAGAACCTTGTGTCATTCTATTTTAATATCGTTTCATTAATTACTGTCTACTCCATACGTGTAAAAATGTCGTAGAAGTCAATATTTTCCCAAGTTTTCTTAAATGTTGGTTTTTAAAATTCTACAGAAAACAAATTGAAACAGTGTTTATTTTTGTTTATTTAAAAAAAAACAAAAATTAACAAATTCTCAGTAAACAAAACCAAATTTTCGGTAAAAATTCTTTCGTAGACAAAAGAAAACGTAAGTTTAAAACAGTACTTAAAAACGGCACTGCTAAATTTGATTTTGTGTGTGATATCAAGCTTTGTAGTATCAATAACTAAGTACAAAAGCAATAAATATAATATTAAAAATCAATAATTTTATTTTTACACTCAAATTTTGAAATATTTTAAACAGATAAGAACATTTGTGAAACTTTATTACAGAAAGGGATCTTATTGCTATGAGCTTCATCATCAATTCTACTTATAACCTCAGTCCTTGCAAAATGGCAGATAGTTTGATAACAGAGAAAAATAATATTAGTTAAAAACAGTTGTTTGAAGTTTGACTTCTCGATATTGTATTCAGAATTTTAAAATTGTTGTTTAATTCAGTCAGATTTTCTTATCTTCGAACAACTTCTACACAAATTTTGCCATTTTATTGTAGCACGTTCAATTTCGTTAAACCTAAAACAGGGAAATAAGTAGTTTAGAATATGCACTAACAAATGATTTCACTTGTTTATTAACCACACGAAATTTAGTTTAAGTTTATTGCATGTTATATTTCATGAAGATGTTATACTGGAGACTCCTGCGATTTTGCAAGAGTATTTTGTTAGGCATTTGAAGATTACTTCATTCTAAGTAAATGTTTGTGAATCGGAGAACAGGAATAATATTTCATAATTTTAAGCTTTCAAGCTCAGGTATTAAGATCATTGCATTGAGAGAAACGTAAAAATGGAAGCAATTTCTAAGCTGGATATGTTTACTTTACGAAAATTGATAAAAATGGAAAAACGTTCTGGCAGCCGTGGAAGACAACCGCTAAGGGTGCTTTTTTAAATGCAATTAGACAACATTCCCCCATATTCTCTGGATTATGTTCCTGAAGTTATAAAAGTGAAAATATTGTAATTCTTTTGTAAATGGTTTTGAAAATTCACATCGTTGATATATTTAATATTAATCAACATTTCAGGAGGAAGTATTGCAATGTGTTAGGAAGGCTAAGTGAAGAACCGATCATTCAACTATATCTCGGCTGGAAAAATTTGCACAGGAAAAACTGAATGGATAAAGCCCTTCCCAACTAATTGTAACCAAAGAATAGAATCAAGAATTTCAAATTTTTTGGTAGATTAAGTTATGTCTTTAAATTGATAACAAAAATTAAAAGCAAACTAATTTATATAATATTGTAAAACAAGTTTTCTGAAAAAAATGAACAAATTCAAATTTCGCATTTTTCCCTTCACACTCCCACCTCTTTCAGCTCCTCTTCTTCTCTCTCCTTTTTCATCCTTCTTCCTTCCCTTCTTTTTTCCTTCTCTTCCTTCTTCCTTCCCTTCCTTCTTCCTTCCCTTCCTTCTTCCTTCCCTTCCTTCTTCCTTTTCCTTCCCTTCCTTTTCCTTCCCTTCCTTCTTCCTTCCCTTCCTTCTTCCTTCCCTTCCTTTTTCCTTCCCTTCCTTCTTCCTTCCCTTCCTTCTTCCTTCCCTTCCTTCTTCCTTCCCTTCCTTCTTCCTTTTCCTTCCCTTCCTTCTTCCTTTTCCTTCCCTTCCTTCTTCCTTCCCTTCCTTCTTCCTTCCCTTCCTTTTTCCTTCCCTTCCTTTTTCCTTCCCTTCCTTCTTCCTTCCCATCCTTTTTCCTTCCCTTCTTTCTTCCTTCTCTTCCTTTTTCCTTCCCTTCCTTCTTCCTTCCCTTCCTTCTTCCTTCCCTTCCTTCTTCCTTCTCTTCCTTTTTCCTTCCCTTCCTTTTTCCTTCCCTTCCTTCTTCCTTCCCTCTTCCTTCCCTTCCTTCTTCCTTCTCTTCCTTCTTCCTTCCCTTCCTTCTTCCTTCCCTTCCTTCTTCCTTCCCTTCCTTCTTCCTTCTCTTCCTTCTTCCTTCCCTTCCTTCTTCCTTCCCTTCCTTCTTCCTTCCCTTCCTTCTTCCTTCTCTTCCTTTTTCCTTCCCTTCCTTTTTCCTTCCCTTCCTTCTTCCTTCCCTTCCTTCTTCCTTCCCTTCCTTCTTCCTTCCCTTCCTTTTTCCTTCCCTTCTTTCTTCCTTCTCTTCCTTTTTCCTTCCCTTCCTTTTTCCTTCCCTTCCTTCTTCCTTCCCTCTTCCTTCCCTTCCTTTTTCCTTCTCTTCCTTTTTCCTTCCCTTCCTTCTTCCTTCCCTTCCTTTTTCCTTCCCTTCCTTTTCCTTCCCTTCCTTCTTCCTTCCCTTCCTTCTTCCTTCCCTTCCTTTTTCCTTCCCTTCCTTCTTCCTTCCCTTCCTTTTTCCTTCCCTTCCTTCTTCCTTCCCTTCCTTCTTCCTTTTCCTTCCCTTCCTTCTTCCTTTTCCTTCCCTTCCTTTTTCCTTCCCTTCCTTTTTCCTTCCCTTCCTTCTTCCTTCCTTTCCTTCTTCCTTCCCTTCCTTTTTCCTTCCCTTCCTTCTTCCTTCCCTTCCTTCCCTTGCTTTTTCCTTCCCTTGCTTTTTCCTTCCCTTGCTTTTTCCTTCCATTCCTTCTTCCTTCCCTTGCTTTTTCCTTCCCTTCCTTTTTCCTTCCCTTCCTTCTTCCTTCCCTTCCTTCTTCCTTCCCTTCCTTCTTCCTTCCCTTCCTTCTTCCTTCCCTTCCTTCTTCCTTCCCTTCCTTCTTCCTTCCCTTCCTTCTTCCTTCCCTTCCTTCTTCCTTCCCTTCCTTCTTCCTTCCCTTCCTTCTTCCTTCCCTTCCTTCTTCCTTCCCTTCCTTCTTCCTTCCCTTCCTTCCCTTCCTTCTTCCTTCCCTTCCTTCTTCCTTCCCTTCCTTCTTCCTTCCCTTCCTTCTTCCTTCTCTTCCTTCTTCCTTCCCTTCCTTCTTCCTTCCCTTCCTTCTTCCTTCCCTTCCTTCTTCCTTCTCTTCCTTTTTCCTTCCCTTCCTTTTTCCTTCCCTTCCTTCTTCCTTCCCTTCCTTCTTCCTTCCCTTCCTTTTTCCTTCCCTTCTTTCTTCCTTCTCTTCCTTTTTCCTTCCCTTCCTTTTTCCTTCCCTTCCTTCTTCCTTCCCTCTTCCTTCCCTTCCTTTTTCCTTCTCTTCCTTTTTCCTTCCCTTCCTTCTTCCTTCCCTTCCTTTTTCCTTCCCTTCCTTTTCCTTCCCTTCCTTCTTCCTTCCCTTCCTTCTTCCTTCCCTTCCTTTTTCCTTCCCTTCCTTCTTCCTTCCCTTCCTTCCCTTCCTTCTTCCTTCCCTTCCTTCTTCCTTCCCTTCCTTCTTCCTTCCCTTCCTTCTTCCTTTTCCTTCCCTTCCTTCTTCCTTTTCCTTCCCTTCCTTTTTCCTTCCCTTCCTTTTTCCTTCCCTTCCTTCTTCCTTCCTTTCCTTCTTCCTTCCCTTCCTTTTTCCTTCCCTTCCTTCTTCCTTCCCTTCCTTCCCTTGCTTTTTCCTTCCCTTGCTTTTTCCTTCCCTTGCTTTTTCCTTCCATTCCTTCTTCCTTCCCTTGCTTTTTCCTTCCCTTCCTTTTTCCTTCTCCTTCCTTCTTCCTTCCCTTCCTTCTTCCTTCCCTTCCTTCTTCCTTCCCTTCCTTCCCTTCCTTCTTCCTTCCCTTCCTTCTTCCTTCCCTTCCTTTTTCCTTCCCTTCTTTCTTCCTTCTCTTCCTTTTTCCTTCCCTTCCTTTTTCCTTCCCTTCCTTCTTCCTTCCCTCTTCCTTCCCTTCCTTTTTCCTTCTCTTCCTTTTTCCTTCCCTTCCTTCTTCCTTCCCTCTTCCTTCCCTTCCTTTTTCCTTCTCTTCCTTTTTCCTTCCCTTCCTTCTTCCTTCCCTTCCTTTTTCCTTCCCTTCCTTTTCCTTCCCTTCCTTCTTCCTTCCCTTCCTTCTTCCTTCCCTTCCTTTTTCCTTCCCTTCCTTCTTCCTTCCCTTCCTTCTTCCTTCCCTTCCTTCTTCCTTCCCTTCCTTCTTCCTTCCCTTCCTTCTTCCTTTTCCTTCCCTTCCTTCTTCCTTTTCCTTCCCTTCCTTTTTCCTTCCCTTCCTTTTTCCTTCCCTTCCTTCTTCCTTCCTTTCCTTCTTCCTTCCCTTCCTTTTTCCTTCCCTTCCTTCTTCCTTCCCTTCCTTCCCTTGCTTTTTCCTTCCCTTGCTTTTTCCTTCCCTTGCTTTTTCCTTCCATTCCTTCTTCCTTCCCTTGCTTTTTCCTTCCCTTCCTTTTTCCTTCCCTTCCTTCTTCCTTCCCTTCCTTCTTCCTTCCCTTCCTTCTTCCTTCCCTTCCTTCTTCCTTCCCTTCCTTCTTCCTTCCCTTCCTTCTTCCTTCCCTTCCTTCTTCCTTCCCTTCCTTCTTCCTTCCCTTCCTTCTTCCTTCTCTTCCTTTTTCCTTCCCTTCCTTCTTCCTTCCCTTCCTTTTTCCTTCCCTTCCTTTTCCTTCCCTTCCTTCTTCCTTCCCTTCCTTCTTCCTTCCCTTCCTTCTTCCTTCCCTTCCTTCTTCCTTCCCTTCCTTCTTCCTTCCCTTCCTTCTTCCTTCTCTTCCTTCTTCCTTCCCTTCCTTCTTCCTTCCCTTCCTTCTTCCTTCCCTTCCTTCTTCCTTCCCTTCCTTTTTCCTTCCCTTCCTTCTTCCTTCCCTTCCTTCTTCCTTCCCTTCCTTTTTCCTTCCCTTCTTTCTTCCTTCTCTTCCTTTTTCCTTCCCTTCCTTTTTCCTTCCCTTCCTTCTTCCTTCCCTCTTCCTTCCCTTCCTTTTTCCTTCTCTTCCTTTTTCCTTCCCTTCCTTCTTCCTTCCCTTCCTTTTTCCTTCCCTTCTTTCTTCCTTCCCTTCCTTTTTCCTTCCCTTCCTTTTTCCTTCCCTTCCTTTTTCCTTCCCTTCCTTCTTCCTTCCCTTCCTTCTTCCTTCCCTCTTCCTTCCCTTCCTTTTTCCTTCTCTTCCTTCTTCCTTCCCTTCCTTCTTCCTTCCCTTCCTTCTTCTCTCCCTCACCTTATTTCCCGGTCTCTCTTCTTCCCATTTTGCCGCCGCCTTAGGCGGCGTCAAAATTTCCCGGTATCCTAGATACCCAGATACAAAGTTTTTTCCATGTTGACATTGTCAACATGGGCTTCCGCTTTGCCATACGCAAATACCTGAATAGTTTTTGTTTTATCCTGTTTTCTACACTTGCTGCTTTACATATAATTACGTATTACGTCCCCGTATGGAACTTCCAACATTTGTTACACAATGCACTTGCCAAAACGTCAAATTATCTTCTGAAAAGTTTTATTTTGCTAAACACCTAGCATCCAGAAAAGTTGTGCGAGGAAGAAAGACACATTTAAATTTTTACAAGTTGACATTTTGCATCTATGGTTGCTACTAAGGTTTAAGATTTTGGGGTGAAATGGTCTCAAGCGGAAAAAATTACCAAATTACCAATAAAAGTCCCATTGGAAGTATCTGCACTTGTTTCTTTACTACCCCATCGGTTCCCATAAAACCTTAATTTGTTGTTTTCCTACTGCTGTTGGTTTACTACAACTCTGGATAAATGATAGCATAAAAAAGGTAGTGAAAGTTGCACAGGATGTAGCATCAAAATCAAGGATTTATATTGCTGAGTTACAAAACAAATCGTAAGTCAAAGTATTTGCTTGTGTAGTTTATTTTGTAATAAATTATAAACCAATATTACGTGCAAAAGGGTTACAAAGCAAAGCAAATATTTTCTTCAATTTGGTATATGCTTAAAAACAAACGAATAACAGTTAGATGCATAAAGTTGCCAATGTTGTGGCCATGTATGCAGTGCGCAAACAAAAACACTTAAGACACTTTTGGCGTTCTGGGAAAACTTTTGTTGGCAGGAAGAAGGCAAACGTTTGCAAGTGTAAACGTGCACAGCGGATGCAATAAATATTTTAAGAGCAATTTACGGGTAAGTGACATCATGTGCTGAGTGCAATCTAGAAATAAATTAAGGTTTGTGGAATGGTAAGCTACGACGACCAGTGGTTTGGTACTGCACGTGTGTAAATAACAGTTTGTATTTGGTTAACTGGAAGATTTCTGTCCACACAAAATATCTTAAATAAAATGATTTAAAAACTTTAGCACAAAAAACTTACTTTATAAACTGGCTGATGAGTATACGGAAATTCCAGCGGAATCATTCCACTACTTATTTACTTTTACGTTGAGAAATTAATTGCTGGTCATGTATCACATTTTCAGAGATTTTTTATTTTAGTTGTTGCAAGCAAAGCTCTGACCTTTACCACAGTAATAGGTAACGTAAGAAGGTGTTAGCTAACCACAGGAGCAGCTTTCTTGCTTTGACAAAGTACGAAACGTGACGTCACGTTATTTCTGACTACTAGAATTAGTCCGCCTTTACCCGTAAATACAGAAAACGTGTTCACGTGGTGGGTCACGCATCCAAGTCAATTTTCATCAAAGCATTCTATTGTATCGTTTTTGGATAGCGTGTTCACTTGATAGCATTGTGGCGTATGACTTTGAAACAAAAAAAGAAAAGCTCTATTACCCGTTATAACATTTTTTCCGAGCAAATATATTTACACGTGGAAATGTATCTATTTTCTAAAAAAACCAATGACGGTGTCAAGTTTCATCAAAAACAGCTGGCGATATGAAAACAGTGAAGGAGCAAAAAATTCTTAGAATTGGTAAGAAACCAAGTTTCGTAATGTATTTGTGTACTGACGTATAGGTCAACCTTGTAGCTCAAATTTAAAAGCAGTTTCAATCTTATTCGTAAGAAACTCCTCCTGACACTGTAAGAGCTGCAGGTTGCATTAAATTTTCTTGCCGTCTGACCTTCTAGTTGCTAAATCAGTTGAATACTTTCTCAGAATCTCTAAACTTATACTTAAACTGTTTCAAAGTTCTTAAGGTTATTCATAACTATTTGCTAAAAGCCAATGCAAACATAGTAGCAATTTATATAACAAAGTACACATTTCGATTGAATATGTTATTAAATTTAACAATTTTATTTATTTTCATATCAGTTATATTTGCACACCGTACATTTGTTACACAAATATTATTAATATCTAGATTTTCCAAAATTGTCTTCCTTTTCTATTTTTTCACATTGTGAGCAACCGATATAAATTCATTTTTGCAAGCTAAAATTGTTTTAGAAGTTTTTGCCGTTAGTAGTCATGCATTTTCTTGCCTAAATGGTTTTGAGCCTTCTCCCGTTCTATAATTACGCCTCAGCCACTACTTACATAGGTCAAACTATATGCCATGTAGATATAAAAATAAATACCTGATTTAAAGTTGTCTTTTGCAGCAGTTTACAATACTCGTATTTTGATCGTATGGGGTATCAAATTACACCAAGACAGGACATTCAAATCTATCATGTCTTTACAACACTTGAATACTGAAATCAAACCTGGAATCAATCTTTTAACTCAAACATCAAACATTTTACAGAACTATCTAGTTGTTTCTACGTTTTTTCAGGTATTCTTCTTTCTTTCGCATGGGTCAGCATATTTATTTGATGTCTAACAGATTTCAATAGAAATAATTTTAGGGAAATGGAAATGGATAACATTCAGATTAGCACGTCAACATTTTTTAAAAAAAGGCATCAAAGCAAAAACAAATTGATTCGGTTGACCTGAAGCAATTTTTAGAAGTACTCCTTTTGCAAAAGATCCAACAATAAATAACAAAGTTTGACAAAAACCTACGCCACAATGTAAGTAGCCTTAGGGGTTGTACGCATCATTATGTATTCGGACCGTATTTTTTATTTACATACGTTCTGTGTTGTTACAAAGTTAGTAAAACACTATAAAATCTCTACATACTTTATCAGGTAGAGATAACCTAGTATGGTATTTGTGTCGGTTTATACAGCATTGGTTCACGGCCCAAATTCAAAGAAAGCAAAAACTGCTTTCATATTTGTTGAAGCCATGCTACAGGGAAAATGTTACAAGACAATATATGTATTAGAAATACGTGTGCAAATTTCTCAAGGGACATATAGCTTAATAAAAGTGGAAAATTACAAAGGCATTTATATATTTTTGTAGTATTTGGCTTTGTACAACAAACTGACTTATTAGCAAATTGACTAACCGATGACATTCAAAAGGACTTTCTGTGTACTCTTGTAAAGTGTATAGTATGAGTTTTGATGAATTTTACTTTCATCTCATTTTGCATTGCAAATCAAGTGCACCCTATAAAGCATTAGCATATTGCATGGTATGCCAGATTGAACATGGGTGGAATATAAATGAGTTTTTTGGATACATCAGATGAAATTAGCAGCAAACAAATATCCAGCTACCAAAACTATAGAAAACCAAGGCACGAAGGATATATTTATACCAGTATCATGCTATTATTACACAATCCAAGAATATGCATGGCTAGACAAAGTCAGTTACTTTAGGTATGTAGTTTAGCATGAATATTAACCTATTGTTAGTGTTGCAAGGCAGAGAAGAAAAGAACAGCATTACAAAAATTGGGGCAAAACGAGACTTGGCTTTTCCAAAGATATTACAAATGCTATATGTGAAAGGCACGGATAACCATAATAAACTAGAATACCAAACATACTCATACAACCGCTCTGCAATCAATGGAAAAGTAGCTTTTGTACAATATTGAGAGAAACAAGTAATGGAAAATACTCCACCTGCCAATTGAAACTGTTTTGCATATATTTCTCCGAATTGTTTTTCAAGCATACTTGTAACGCTTTATAGAGACAAATAACCAAACAAGCGTGACAATGCATTACAATTAAGGCTTTTTGCGTCTTTTTATTGAATCGTCTAAGTCAATTTCAACAACGACATCTGACAATAATACATTTTCAGTTTTATTTTAAGCACTTTCAGGAGATATTGCAACGACAGCGTGTTTTATTTGAGTACCCCATCAAGTTAAAAATTATTAAAAAACTTGAAGCAACTTAATTTGAATGGAGAATAATACTTATATATGAACTTATCAAATACACATAATATTTCGAAACAAACAAACATGGTTGTGACTTCAAGCGTATTTGTCAAAGACACGCTTATCAAAACTAGAAAGATCAAACGTCTTGTATGCAGAGCTGTTGGTGTATTTACAGCTTTAAAAACCAAAACAGATCATTTTCCAGCTACCGTCTATTTGCGTTTACGCAAAGTACGAACTAACGATAGTTACAGTTGCGTTAGAGAGTGCTCATTTTAAAAAACTTACGTGCTTTTCATCTCCGACCTTGCAAACAAAGATATTTGACAAAACCTGATAAAAGCAAATTTTTCAAAGCACTTTCCGTAGCACGACAGATTTCATAGTTTTAAATATGGAAATATATTAACTTAAAATTTTACTTTAATAAAATAACCATGAAAAACCAGTTATGTAATTTTCATTATAAGCTAAATCTGAATTGCACAACTTACATCTCTGAATAGAATCCGCTCGTGAAAGCCAGTTAGCAATTTGATTTTAACATATTCAATGTATTTGAAAAGTATGTGCCACAACGTATTTGTTACGTAGCTGCGCTATATTTTGGAAACACGATGAGACGTGGGTTAACAATGATAAAACATACTATATGATAGTACATATTCTATGATCTGTTTAAAACCAATATGTGTGCTACAATTTAAGTTGTTTGATCGTAATGTCTGTTTGACGGAGGTTGTACCAGATTACGGAGGTTTGGCTAAACATGTTATACATTACAAGGTGGTTTAATAGCAGTAAGCTTCTGCCGAGAAGCTTTTTAAGATGTAGTTCGCCGAGTATTTGTCTGTCCGTCCACTTTTCTTCTTCACTATGCGAATAATTTTTTAAGCTCAGAGGAAAAAACACCTACAGCACGCAGTGTTTTCTTCTGGTGAAGACAGACACGTGTAAATTTACGGGGCTACCAAATGACCGCTTTAACAACAAGCAATGAGTTTTTAAATATTTTACTACAAATTTAAAATTCACCATACATGTTAAAGTGAGTGAGTGAGATATCTTTATTGAAATTTGCGTACTTTTCAAACTAGCTTTGAAATAAAATAGTGAGAGCAAAAGCATATGTTCATTTACAATTCAAGGACATTTCCGACATCTCGCCAAACATGTTAAAGACAGCTTACGCTAATAAAGCATCATAAAGGGCATAAAGTGAATGAAGGGGTTAACGCGTGCTGTAAGTATTGAGTATAATTACACGCTTTCACTACAGTTTGTCAACTGTGCAGGTTTTAATTTCTGTTATTAACATGACAGGCTGTAGAATTATAAACGCACAATAAATATAATTTAACATTAAACAATCAGTGAGTTTTAAAAGAAGCTCGTTTGAACTGCATATTTTGTTACAGTTACAAACAGGTGTAACTTTCTCACAAAGAAACCAGTTTCTTTTGATTTATAATGACAACAAAATGGGATTAATTTTGCTTTCAGTTCAGATTACATTTGTGTCTGGACTACACGTGCCTCATTGGACCGAGTTTGTTGTTTTTTCTTCTGAGAAATTTTTATCTACCTTTAAATAAAAGGTATATAAATGTATGCTCCCAAAAAGCTGTTACAGCCTTCAATGAGCTAAGAGCAAGTGTTCAGCAAAACAAAACAACAAATTATTTTATAAAAGAAATGTTTTTGCGAAGTTCATTAATGCATGGCCTTGTACACAACTTGTACTTTGAATAAATGCTTTAGACACAATCCGTTATTAATTGGCATTAGTCCAGAATTATTTGTACAGTGTATCATACTTCTACAAACGTAACAAAATATAGATGTTGCAGTGTCACAGTACAATGTGGGAAAACGTATCATATGTTTCATTTAATATTTGATATTTAAAACATTTGTAAATGATGTACTCCTTGTTTGATGATTTTTAAGCATATTTTATTAATTCAATAATTAAACAAAAACAAATAATGTGAATCTAAATAATATTAATTAGGCTTGAAATTTTGTTTTCTTTGTTTTTGTACTCCCTTAAGGAAAAAGGTACGTACCGACTGGGACGTTTTGAGGAATACGTTTACGTCATATAAACAGAACATGTTTTCAATTTTTGTGTTTCCCATATATAGTCTGGTAGAAACCCGTAAGCTATGTTTTAATGTATGAGTTTAAAACAGATATAAAATACTGCTAAGTATTGTAGTCAATTTTGCAACTTTGAGTACTGTCGCAAACAAATATATCATCCATGCATTCTGGTTTGTTTCAGTTCTGCACGAAAGCACGCGCATGCAACTTATTAACCATTTCTACTAAACTAAAGAAATAAAACTAAGATCTGATTTCAGGTGTAAACTTTATAAAATTTGTGTAGGTACGGCGTAGACAGTTTTCTGTGAATTGTTTTTGATGTAGCAATGTGAAAGGCGACAAACGCCTGAAGAAATCTTTTCTGTAACTGAAAGGTACTTATAAACCAAAATGATCATATAAAATATTAGTACAATAGAACTTATTCTAGCATGCTTTTCAATTTTCTTGAAAGCGCATTGCACAGCATTTATTTGAACAAGGGGCAGGTTTCATTTTTTTGCAAGATGCAATAATAAAAGAGCTTCAGGCCAAACCTAAAATGAAATAAGGTGAAAGCAGTGCACTTGATTCAGCAACGCTTCAGCAATAAGAAGAGTTTTGAAGAGTAAAATTTGTCTGAAAAAAATTTTTATTTATAAAGCTTGAATAACATGAAATACACAAATTTAATATAACTGAATACAATATTACACAATCATACTGTCTCTGTATTTCTCTTAGTGCTTGAATATGTATCCTGATATGTTTATAATATTTACCTGGTATAGTTAGTTAATATAATATGTACAATAGCGTTTGTCTTTTTTTCGTGCTTTTTTAAATCTGCCTCCTAAAGTATATCTTACTTTTATATATTTACTGGAATATGATGCCATGGTTTCTTATCAAGTTTGTAACTACTTTACGCATAAATATGTATATACTGATATATATCTGATGTTTACATTTATTTAAAAAATTGTTTAAGAAAATAGCACATAAAACATAAATACTTGTAAAAAAATTTCTGTTGCACTTCTAAAACCTCATCTTGCACTTCTAGCATAGGTGCCACTGCAACTCCGTGCATCGAATTAAGTTCCTGACCTAAACTCGACATGAGGGAATAAGTTGTTACAAAAGCCCACTGGGGGCAAACAAAGATTAGTCTAAAAGTCTGCCTAAACTTTATCAGTACAGGATTCACACAACTGCTACAACTGGCTAGTCTCTGTAGAGCAGGAATTAGCACAGGTACTAATTGTTGTTCAAAAAACTGTACTTATAACTCTTCGTATGAAACAATTTCACTCTAGCTATTATAACATAAAATGGCAAGTAACAGGCAAAAATGACTAAAGTATGTCCTGTCTACATTTGTAAATGATGGAGCTTTCTCTTTCTTGGAATACTTTGAACAAAACGTCTGTTTGCGGTTGGTTGACTAGACTTAGACGACGAGACGGGAATTGTATTGTTGTCTCCAGCAGAATTTCCCATAATACAACAATGCATTCTGTTATCGAACGAAAAGGCAGGAGAAAGCAAGCAAACACGGGAACTTGTAAAAAGGGTATATTTCCATGGGTTCTACTTTCCTAGGTTTCTAAACAAAATAGTAAATACACATCAAATATACTAGAGTTGTTGTTTGCACTATATTCATATCAAGGACTCGAGTGCACGACCTTGAAAATACTAACCAAATGAATAGTGATTGCCAGACTAACGATCCAACGAAGAACAACTAGTTTTTGAAATTTTGATACGGACATAGTGTGGGAGGGTTGAAATTCCCGATATCTGAAATAAATGGTCACTTAATTACGTAATTAATTCTAACACCGTTGAATAAAAATATGGGACCTTACTAATTTACCTCTCAAATGAAATAGCCACCAAAGAGTACAAGGAAGGAAAGTCAGCTTAGTATTGACCATGAACCTGAACCACAGCTTTGCACATTGTATTGCCAAATCCTCTAGCTATAAATAAAATAACGCCGTCAAAAGCTTTACCCATCTTCAAACTTTCTATTTTTAAACTTACGCATAAACCAAGTAGCCAGTAGAGTGGCTGGAATGCAACAAAAATCACAGCCAGTCTGGTAGTATAAAATGAATATACTGGGTAAAATTTTTATATTTGTTTTCACTGCACAAATCACCGCAAGATTTCTCATTTGAATAAATACCAATATTGAATTCTGCAAAGCAAAAAAATGTTGTCTAACCAGTTGAATGTCTGTAATCCACTTTCCGCTCAAAGTCCCAAAGGCTTTGAATTTGTTGAAATGCGCAGACTGCAGGAATGGTGGTTTCATTTTGCCTGTTGAGTGAAAGCTTTAGGTTTTTGGAAACGGAGGAAAATATGTCCGGAGACATTTTGTTACAAAATTCCCAAATGGCAGTGAACAGAAGTTCTGTGTGTATGCCTACAGAGCTGAACTCAAACTAAAAGATAACGATACAACTTTATGCCATTTTATGTAACTCAACCAATCTGTCTAAAAAACTAAAAGGATACAGTCTGTTTTGCATGTGTAAAAGATAAATCTCTAAATGAAAAGTTGCGTAACTCTACTACGCTTTCCAATTAGTAGCCCGTTTGTATCTTGTTATGCAAAGTAGGTGTTGAATGTGTATAATTATCTATAGTATCTTGATAAAACAAAAAGTGTGATATATAGAAGCTGGAAATGAAAAGCTGAAATAAGCATAATGATAGCACAAACTTTTGGAATGTTTTATAAAATGACAGATTGTCCAAAAGAACATCAAACGAACTCAAAAGAGAAGAGCCAAAAAGTAGTATATGACAAAGCAAACAAGCAAAAAGAAGAAAAAATGGCAAAAACGTTTGATGCATGGTTTTATTTGTAAACTGCTTATTCAATTTTTATGAATCCAAAAGATCATGTAAAAAATAGGCAAGTGTGAGAAATGGTATGAATATTTTGCTAAATGAAAGCATAAGATGACCAGGAAAGTGCGACTTAAATAATTATTATTGCAATTTACATTATGTTATAGCCCAACTAGCTTGGTCAGTTACATTGGTCTGCCTCTGAAATTTGGACTTCTTTCCATTTGCCTTGTACAGCTTGTCTTTCTTTCCGGACAAAGTTGTTTGGAATAAATGAAATATTGTCTGCTAAAGTGTGTCCTTTTGATTTCAATTCATTTCTTTGAAATACTAGAAATAGTATATATTTTAAATAGGGAAACATAAAATATAAAATGCCAACATTGGTATTATATGTTATAAAACTTGCTGAATAGCTTGCAAATCCACTTGGATTGGCCACATGAATGTCAAATTAGTTGAATGAAATAGTTTTGTTTTTAGGAAAGTCAGAGTTACTACATAAAGACGGCGTTCTAGTCCGTTACATAATAATATTGACCTTTTGAGAAACTTTTTTGGTTTTTATATCAAAGCTAAAATCTGAAATATGGTGCCCTGGGTTTGTATGATTACGTGAAAAATACATCCGTCTAACAAATCATTATTTTCTAAACGCCTACATAAGCAAAAATTTGTTGTCTCATTTTGCAAGTTTTGTTTTGTATGCTTCAAGTGGACAAAAGGTACTTGAACAAGCAATGTAATTAGGAAATCTTTTGAATGCAAATCCAATTCAAAACTTTATTAATTGCAAGATATATTGAAACTAACCTAAAGCTGTAAAGCTTTCTTCAATTCCTTTTTACCAAACCCTCCGTCAGCCTACAAAAGTTTATGTACAGTTAACTCGGTATACAAATGTAGTGTGTAGAAATACTTTTCTTGTTTAGTACAAAAACCAATATAAATTGTTTAATGTATGCAGGCGTAGAACTTGTATAAAAGAAAATTTGATTTAGTAGTACACAATTCAAGTAACAATAATTGCTAATAGCTTTTAACAGTATTTCATAAAATTATTCAACTTATCAATCTAAAACCAGAAGCAATTACTTGGTGGGTACTACTCACTTATAGATGTCAACAAAAATGTATGCGTAAGCATGTATTAGAAAATAAAACGGCTTTGGTTGAGAATTTTTTGAATTTTTCTACGTATGGTTCACTACAAAATACGAAAAAGCGGTAAATAGGAGAAAGTAAAAACTAAAGGACAATGCATAAATCTTGAGACATCGAAGCACCAGCGTAGGTTTACAAAATCTCAAACACATATATACCTTAAGTACGTCAACAATTTGCTGCCTTTTATTATATAAGTTCATGTAATAAATAAGATACTGATGAGATACATGCTGAGCACGAAAAATGCATTAGGATGTAAAATACTATTTCCGTAACAAATATATACAAAGGAAAGTCAAATGATTAAGCTCCTAATATAAAACAATTCTTGTATTAATCGATACTAAAACGATATAAGTAAAATTTCAAAGACTGGAACAATAAACTACAAACTGCATCCGTTGTGGCATCATTTACTGTATGGCGTAAGTATATGGGACGAAACCAGTTTTAGATAAAATACGTATTCAATTCAAACAAATAATAATTCTTACTCGGCCTCTGGATGGAGTACAATCGTCAGTTGAAATTAAAATGAGTTGAAAGAGCATCGGGTCCACCTTCAAATAATTCTTTGTTGCTTCAAACTAAAAAGATACCTTTTTATTCATTTTAAACTTAAAAGAAAATTCATTAACAGAACAACACCTACATCTAGCTTTTAATTAATTAAATTTGTAACATAAATATATCTTTAATAATATCGTTAAGTACTATTAAGTGTTCTAATGAAAATGGAAAGCCTTGAAACATATAATGTGTTTTGTCAATGTGTAACTTTTGAAGAGCTTACAAAGTCCAATTTTCAGAGAAAAGTTATGAAACATCTTTAAAGGTTAAAAACTCCTTTTTGTATGACGCTACGTACAGCTCGGTTGTATTATAGTGGTATTCTATCAAGCATAAAAAAGCTTCTAGAAAACAAGACCTTTATATGGTGTCTGGTTGTTTTGACAGATATATATATGCTGTTGCTATATTTTTCAAATATGTTCAAGGAAAACAAAAATAGCAATGAAGACTTATTCATATTCAGAAATATGTTTTTCGTTGAAACACATTTGACCAAAAACCAATGTTTTCTATAATTGTGAAATATTTGCTATGCAGTTAAACTATTTTACAATTTGCGCTTTACTTTAATCGGAACGGCGATTTCAATAAGCTCATCTAGATTATTTCTGTTGGCGGTTTTCTGTACCATTTAAAGTTGTCCATTTTTGGTTGTCTTAAGCTTTTGTGAAATTAAGGGATTTAAAAAAACCTGTGTTTTGTGCTTCTTCTGCACCAGCGTTTTTTGTAGAAAATTAATCCTTACACTGACGTTTCTATTGCAGGATATAAGGGCTGTCGCTTTCACTCTGAATATAAGCACTTGGAGAAAAATGATCTAGACGTAACACAAATATTGCAAAACATGCTACCGCAACACAACCTCCCGATTACACGTGTACCCTGCAAAAGCAAAAAAAATCAAGACCAGAGAGTACTAGGTAAACCATTAACTTGAGTCTTCTTTGTAATCCTACGAAATTGCAGTGAATGATTGGCAGATTGATTTATCTAAGACAATTCTTTAAGTCAAGCACTTGTATAAGATTAACGGGCACTTTTTGACTAGGTTGACAAGTACTGAGTCTTCAGCAGATTCTTGTGTGGATTTCAGTACACATTGTTATAAAAAAGCAGCAGGTTGGGTTTCACGAACCCTTATTTCTCTGAAAGTGACTTTTTGAAAAAATTCCATCCAAGACTCAAGTAATTATATTAAGATTGAAGTACAAAATTATAATATAATGAGAGTCCTAAGTAGGGCATGTACCGATGAGTAAATAACAAGCACGTGAATAGATCGTTTTCTCTAGAGCGTAATAATATAAAGAGTGCTTTTTAAGAACTCCAAATTAAAACCTGTTTTAGCGGAGAACCTTGGCTCTGCTGATATGCTGGTTTTACGCACAACTATAAAAGCTTATGAATCATAAGTTATGATAACATAATTTATTTATAATATTAAAACTTAGACTTTAATTTAATACAAAAACTGAGTATACTTTAATCAAAATCCAGATTGATTGGATTTGATAAGTAGTGTTAAGCAAAAGTACAAATACTCGGTTCTAATAATACATTTTGCTTTATTCAAAGTTAACTTTATTTTGCGTTTTTAGGCATTTAAATTTTGAAATATTACATGCTTACAAATATTTGCTTTAAACATGAAAAAATTCATAATATTCCCTATCATAAAGTTTCCACAGTTTTCACACGTATCCAAGGGCAATATAACCTTGTCATTCTAAACCCTCACTCGTTTTTGAGTTGTCAGTTGGCATTCTCCACGTCGTGTTGAGCTTAAATTCTTGTCAGGCTTTGCTGACAACAAACTAATTTGGTAGTGTTATCTTATAACGTGTTTCCTTGAATCCAACGTATGCATTAAAATCTGGTTTTGTTTCATAATTCAGCATGAAGTTGTATCACAGACGGTCATGTAACACAACTTGAGACAAGACCACTTAAGGGAGTTCAGCCAACAGTTATTGAAAAGGGAAAGAAAATTTTTCCTGGTGGGTTCAAACTCGAGTGTTCCTTGTTCCAAATTTTCTCGCGACAACCATCGCCACAGAATTATGCTCAGTTTGAATTGTCCCAGAGTTTGCATAATTTCTTAAAGAACACCAATGACACACACATGTTAGCTTAAAACTCTTTCTAAATTTTTGATTAAGTAGAGCATATAGTACGGGATTCACACAACTGTTAACATTGCCTAGTAGTTGCGCTGCTGGAATTAAAATAGGAACTATCCACTGTTCAAACGCATCACCAATATAACTTTCCGTGTAATACAGCTTCACTCTGCCCATAATCACATATAATGGCAGCCAGCAGATAAAAAATGCCAAAGTTAGTCCAGTAAACATTTTCAACACACGCATTTTCCTTTTATCTTGAGTTTTTTGAACACATGTTTTTCTCAAATGTGGAAAACGGCAAGTTGTATTAAAAGCTGGTAATTTTCTTGAGTTTATTACTTCTCGCCAAATAACGATGTTGCACGCCGTTATTAATACAAATGGAAGTAAAAAGCAGAAACAAACATGAACCAGGAGAAAGTACAGAGTTTCTTGGGTTTTAGTTGGCCACATTTCTCGGCAAAATGGAAGATTATACTGGGCAACAAAAGTCAGTTCAGGAAACTCGTGTGCGTACGGATTTTGGTAAACAATTTCAAACACAACTGCCCATGGTAAAGTTATTAATATTCCCAGCATCCATATTACAGCAACAATTACGTAAGACTGGCGTACAGTAATGTTTGGAGTTATTCCAAGTGATTGATGAATGGCACGGAACCTAAGCAAGTAAAAAATTCAAACATGAAAATATTTTAAACAGCGCATTTTAAAAATTATTGCTTAGTTGGCTTACCGATCAAAAGAAATTGCTAGTAGCGAGTACACGGAGGAAACCACTGAGACACCTTGGCTGTATGTTGTCGCTTTGCAAACAATTTCCCCAAAAACCCAAGCTGCAAAAAATCAGTTTTTAAAAGAAAATAACAAAATATTTTGCATAAACAAACCTTTCTTCAAAAAACTTACGCATTATCAGATTAGCTACTAAAGTAGTCGGAATACAGCATAAAATCTTTAGCAAATCCGCAACAGCCAAGTTAATAATGAATATGCTCGAAGCTGTTTTCGTTTTTATTCTAAATACAACCACATAAATCACTAGTAGATTTCCAACAAGTCCAAATAATAATATGAACAAATTGACAATAGTTAAAAACACGGCATATCCATCTGTTTGTCGAAAGCACTCTCTGTGTTCAAACAGAGTAATAAAATCCCAAATATTTTCCAGTTCTTTAAATGTGCACATTAAAGGGTAAAGGGTTTCATTGCTACAATTCAATTGCGTCGAATTCCCCCAAACTGTCTCCAGCAACATGTTGATGAACTTGTAAAACTTTCTCAGACGTGAGATGCAAAAAGGAAAGAATGGAAACGTGTGCATTGCTCCGCGTACGAACAGCAACTGAACTGGCTGCTGAGGTTCTAGCATGATTTTTAAGGAGAAAGCAATATGCTAGGTGAATAGCTGCACTTTTGAGACAGACTCAAGCTTGTGTTGGTTGCAAGCAAAAGTGAGCATCTGTTTTTATTCTGGAAATAGACTTTTTTGTTTGACCGTAAAAGAAACCAAATATTGCTGTACTTTGTATTACAAGGCTGAACTCAAATATCCTTACGTCAAGAGCAATGTACTCAAAAATAATAAGAGACGCACAACCATAAAAGTAAAACAAAATACATGAAAAATATGGTATAAAAAGATAGCCTTGTTTGGTAAGTCTACATTTCTATTTTCAACTAATTCATTTCCGAAGTATAGCGTAGAATTAAAGGAAAGCAACAGTAAGCCGTATAATTAGGCTCACTATATAAGCCCACAAATTATAACAGCTTTATATGCATCTAATCGATATCATATGGTTCTACATTAAGATCAAAAGAAAGAACATGCCACTTATAATTTCCACTTTTCTACAAAGTATTTTCAATTCAATTACAAACGTACGAAGATTACAACTTAAACTTGATCAAGTATTTTTTATTGCCTTTTAATCTTCTACATTTTGAATATAAATCATTCACGCATTACATAATCAAATCGTTGTTTGAATGTAACCAATTCGGTTTAATAAAGTTTTGCTCGAATTGAAAGGTTTAGTGTATCCAAAGCAATTCAGGAACTGAATTGACGAAAACGTTGTCGTCTATAGTAATATTTTCTTGATGGTTGAAAATTTTCATGCGTAGCAAAAACGTGTTTGATACGCAGCATTGTTTTGGAATATGTTTCTGATAAAAGCAAATATAAAATCAGGTCATGGCTTACAGTAATACTGATTTCAACTACAGATGTATGACTTTATTGCCATGTGTTCTGTAAGATAATTGTGTTTATTGAAAAGAAAACCTTATAATTTAAAACAAAGTCAATAAAATACGACAATCCACCCAACAAACATACATTTGTTGCTATAAACGATCAGCGTAAAAGCTTGTATTTTCTTTTTCAAAATTTCACGACGGAGCATTGTTTATGACAAAAATAAAAGAAAATACAGCCAAGCTAATACGTCTTGTTGACTAAAGAGAAAGTACAACATTTGTAAAAGAAATTATATTATGGTTATTTAAACATGTAATCAAACTAGGAAACCAATCACGCAAAACCAACGTCATGCTGCTTACTTATAAATAGGATACTTTTTCAAATAAAAGCTTGACAAAAGTTCATTAAAACAAAAGTGCCGAAATAAGTAACAAGCTATTTGATATCATTACGTAAAGTAAGATAATATAACTTACCACTGGTGTTGTATTTTATCCGAAGTAATTTCTAACACTGGAGCTCTCATTACTATATTATAAAATACTTACTGGGTAAAACTGTAATTCTGTAACCAAGCATAATGAAACGTCCCTTTTATTATTGCAAAACTCAAGGTTAATAAAATCTAATTTTAATGATGGGATTGTGCGTCGCAAAGTCACAAATTACTTTGTTATAAATGAGTGCAAATATTTATATAACCGCATGACGCAATTACGTGTTAATATATCTCGTTTATAAAACAACAACGCAACACAAATTCAAAAATTCAAATTGGTTCCCTGTACTCATGTACGTATTATTGAAAAATATCTATTTGCCTAGATAAAATAAAACTAATAATTCATTACACAAAATTACACAACTGTAAACTTTACAGCGTAAATAGGATACCAAAATGGAAATTTTACGCATCGAAATTTTTGATGAAAAACTTATGTTTCACTAAGAGTTTTCCCACCAGATATTACATATTAGGTATATTACATTTTATAAACTTCCAATGCTTTGATATAATTCCGTATGTAGCACTTGAAAGATCCTGAGTTTATTTTTAGAGGTTGAGGATGGCTAAAAACTACAGTAATACAGAATGATAATGCCACTAAAAAGTGTCTGCGAACTCAACATTGGTCCATGTCTATAACATTGTAAATTAGTTTTAACGTCTATTAAACCATTAACCCATCAGTATTCCTAAAACTGTCAGACCTGTAAAACCTTAAAAACTATTGGAAAGCATAAAATCTAAAGAAAATAGCAAAGTGGTTAGCCACAATACCATTTCACCTACACCATCTTTTTTGGTCTCATGTCACATTCTTGACTTAACCACGAAATGTGCGTCACGTTTCGACATTAATAAATAAAATAGGCAAAATTTTAGTCGTACCCGGAAAATGCAGGCTTCATCACCGGTTTTATGATGCTTTTATCCGAGAAATAAATTCTCCCATAATTTTTTATCACCAGGTGTAAATGTATTCATTTTCTGGTGTAAAAGCATTATTTTTTACAACTGCATTGGAGATGTCTGTGGTGTTGAATATAAAATGACTAGCATAATACTAGTTCTAAACGCATTGCAGTTTCATTCTGCAATGCGTTAATTAGTAAACATCTAGCCATTGATTTGAGCACGTCCTAATCAGAACATAATTAGCAATATGCTACCAACGTGACACACAAACGTAACCGTCAAGGCTACCCTATACTTGTTGGTTGATGGTGGTGCCTATTCGCTTTAAAAGCATCATTCTGGAGTTCCAAGAAAAGATTCGGATTAGTAATCACAGTGATCTCGCATAGATAACTGTTCGGATGTCACAATAGGTGCCAGGGAAGCGTTTGTTCCCGATTTTAAAGGGCTTACTGATATGTGCATTTGGTTCTTCATAGATAAAAGCTTTGTGAAATAAGTATTTTATACTTATCTATATAATAAATAAAATTGTTTAAAATAGGTAAGCAGAAACTGGGTAGTAAAATTAAAAGGAAAGTGGAACCAACGCTTACTAAAGGGAGAACCAGAATGTTAGGGTGTAAGGCTGTTCATTAATCATACAGAAAAAAACTTCCAGTGTTTTTGTCCAACCTAGTATCCGAAAAGTGCGCATACTTGTCTCTAGGATTATCGATTTCAGACATTATGTTTTTAATATGAACATGAAGTCAGAGAGGTGCAAGACTGCGCTATTTCATCATTTTTTCAAATTTGTATTACGCTAGCTTGACAGTCCTACGTCCTTTCGTAATGATTTTCTCTTGAATAAGCGTTGAAAGACACCATCCAAACAAAATGGTTGTACTCAAAGTAACTTTTTCCGACAAAATATATGTATCAATATACATGCACCGATTTTAAATTTACATGTACTATCTCTTGAAACAATTACGGGGAAAGTATATACTGGAGAGTGTCTAGGCCGCCAAAGGAATATGCCAAATAGTAAGCCAAACAGTGAAAACAAGTGCAGATATTCCATGTTACCATTGTAGTTTTACGTAACAACGATAGAAAATGTTGCTTTTACACCATAAAATCATAACATTTCCACCTGGTGATAAAAAACTATAGGGGAATTTGTTTCTCGGATAAAAGCATTATAATAGTGGTGATGAAACCTCTAAATTATGGTGATGGTAAATTGTATGCCAATAAAATATGCCAAGGAGCACAACCGCTCTCGCACAGTTCTTATCTGTAACGTGATGTTGAATATTTTTATTAGATAAACCCAGGGATAGTTTTTTGTCATGTAACCAGCCTCGTTTTGTTTTTGCTTCCGTTCTATATTATACATTCCGTTATTCCTTGTTGGTAACACGTATTTTCAAGTCAGGTTAAATTGAATGCCATTCAAGGACAAACTAACGACGACCTTAAAATAAAAAGCAGAGTACTAATACATTCAAGGTTCAGGCTAAAGCCTGTCCCAAATGTCTTAAAATAATTGTATTACTTTCACTTAAAAGGTTGTCCGGGTCAAAAAGGATAAACTAAAAAACCACCAGTAATTGTTCTAGACAAGAAAAACGTGAAGGTGAACTAGGGATGCATTCACAGGTTTACGTGCTCGTATCTAATGAAACCACAAAACCCTAACATTAACCATGGAATCGATATAGCTAAAATGTGTTCAATTCTTATTTCTTACAATTTGTATCCAATTTGATATATTTCAATCCAGTATGAACCCTTATTAAGTTTATATATGAGAGCATCTGTAGTCATTCAAGAAATAAGCTGTTTGTTGGAGTAATAGAAGAGACCAAATATTGCTTTTTTATTACAGAGCTTTCAGCCCAACTCAGGCATACTAAGAGCAAGGCCAAAATACTTGAAAAAGATAGAAGGTATACAAGCACAAGGGATTTTTAAGAGTAAGAAATATAATAAAGAAGAATATAATATGAAAGAATAATAGCCTTGTTTAATAGGCGCATTGCCAATTATTTCAGAAGGATGGCACTGCTCAAGAGGGAAAAGCCATTAAAGAGGGATGTTATAATTATTTTACAAAACTTAATATTTTGTGTTGCGTAAAAGAATTAACCTTATCCTATTTTGGGCTTATTAGATGAAGAGAAACAAAATGCAAAATGAGGCATTACAGTTCTCTGTAAAATTGATATGTTAAAAGCTACAAAATATTGCAAAACAATCTGCTATATAAAGTGAAAAATATTGCAATCAGTCAAGACAGCATTGTTCTTTGCGTGGTAAAAAACCTTCACGTGTGCAAAGAACGTGATTGTAATACAACTTGTCATTTTGAAATTACTTTTGGATGAAAGTTTCAAAGTATGTATTCGGGACTTACAGTATTTTAATTGAAAGTTTTAAAATGATCTCATTAATTTTATATTAATTATATTTTGTACATAGTTATCATAATAATAGAATGACCCAGAAAAAATGATTCTTTTTTTCCTTCCAGATATAACCGGACATTCTTTTTTACTAGGTTTTGATACATATTGTGTGTGGGTGTGTATTTATAAAAATAAATTTGACGATAGAACAATACTGTTGTTGAAAATGAAACAAATAATGTAAATAATACATTCTGTTTACCGGAGAAATTTCCAGTTTTATATCCAAGATAATGATTGTTTAATATTAAAACTAAATTAAGCTAGAAAAGCCAACTTTATAAAACATTTTTACAAACTATGATGTTTACACATAACCACATAGGTATTTTTCTAATTTTAGCCCAATTCCACGTATTCTAGCAAACATGTTCTCTACATTGATTCGTAAAAACCCATTTGTAGAAGCTTGTGAAAAACCCGATATCGGTATGGCTTTGGCCTTTAAAAATCTTGTTGTGCAAATAAAGTTTTATAAATTGGTAAGAGTTTCTCTGAAACCAAAATATCCTAACAGTTGAAGCAAACTATCTGGTGTCATTAAAAAGTAGGATTGAATAGCACATATAGTTTAGTTTACGTGAAGTAATTTGAAACAAACGAGCTCTTGTTACCTAATTGTTTCAAGCATACTCGTTAAAAGCTATTATTATTAATTAGAAAAATATTATGAAGCGTAGCCTAATATGGCCTAAAAGTCAAACTTGCGATACTTTGGTTTTAATTAGCAGATTTTTGAATTGCCAATTACTTCGTATTGTAGTTACTATAGGTGTCTATAAATATCTAAAAATATTTTAAACATTGCTGAGTTCTACTTTATCGGATTTTGTTGAATTTTAGTTCCTACATACGTAATATAGTTCCACGTAGTAATTATATTACATTTCATTTTGTGAGTTATGCAAGAATTCAAACTTATTACCGTAGGTCGAGGAGAAAAGCTATCGGTTTCTTTTGGGGGCTTGTACGTGGCTTAAAATTGGAGCAAGGTTACCGTACAAAATGGTAATTTGAAGAAATAAAAGTTCCATCATACACAATTACTAAATATAACTCTTCTAGGATGGACTTGTATATTAGATTGCTCATTTTGCTGTATCATATCCCCATTGACTTTCCAAAAATGAAATAAGTACCTGTGATGTCCGATCACACCTCAAGTTGCCCCAGCCCAACGACACGACACCTATGAGTGGAGGCGGGAGAGAAGCCCATGCCAAGATGGCAAGCCATGCTGCTCCAGGCTTCTCCAGAGCCCAGACCTAAATCCACCTACCTATGAGCACATGCTCCATAATTTAGCTCTTGTAAACTCTGTCATTACTATTATTTAAAAGTTGATAAAGTATCACTAATTAGACAAGGCAAAACACTCATGCGTACCTATCACCTCGGCAGTTATTATTTTAGCAAGTTTTATGTTATATTATTGACCAAAAACACCACATTTGGCGACGAGGATAACTGTCTCAATAGTGATACGCCCACGAGTGGACATACGCTACTTTAGTGAAAGTGACGAGTTCCAGTGCACTGAAAAGCTATAATTCAGTCACTGATGAGTGATTCGGGAGACACCGAACAGATTAAACAGATCCTGACGAGGTCAAAGGTGATCCCACTGTAGAGGAATCCTCCTCCGACGCCCAAGTAGACGCAAACTCATCCTCCACAAAGACCTAGAAGAAGGTCAAGAAGGAAACAGCAACAGCAAACGCCACCAGGAGCAACTAGTACCAAAATGACGACCAGAATGCCGCTCATCGGTACACTACAGCCCTTCAACGCAGCCACCGATGATTGAGAAGACTGGGAGGTGACCTTCAAATCATTCTTCACAATGAATGATCTGGACAAGAAGAAAGATGCTAAAAAGTGTCAAGCAGTCTTTCTAGCGCACATTGGAATTAGCAATTGTGCATTGTTGAAGAACTTAGTGGCTCCAAAACCCCTGGAATCTGAAGACTTAGATGACCTCATTACTAAGATGAAGGATTACTACAAACCAGAGCCCAAAGCATTGGCAGAGCGATACAAGTTCACGTGTCGAAAGCAGGAATCGGGAGAAACAGCTGCCAAATTTCTAGCCGCCCTCAGGACCGCTGCACGCTACTATGGAGCCGAGCTGGAAACAAGACTAAGGGACCAGTTCATTTTTGGACTTTCGAAAAGCAGAGCACAGAGAGCCATGTTCGAAAAAGACGACAAGCTGACTTTAGATTAAGCCCTCCAGATAATGGTGTCCAAAGAGCTAGCCGAATAAGGAACGGAAATTGTCCGTGGTTCTGTCCCCTCCGAAAATTTTTCACAAGAAGTTCCAGTCCACAAAACTGGACAAGCAGGTGGAAGAAAGCAGTTTAGGTCCCGACGACAGAACCAACAACAGCAGCAGCAGACTGCAAATCAGCAATCATCATCTGGAAACTCTCAGGAGGATCAGCAGCAGAAAAATAGTTCCCAACAAGTGAAGTGTACACGGTGTGGCTCGCCCAAGCGCAAAGCTAAAGAGTGTCCCCACAAAAACGCCAAATGCTTTAACTGTGAGAAAATAGGACATTTTGCAAACGTGTGTTATAAGAAGAACCCCCAGGCAAAACACTCATGCGTACCTATCACCTCGGCAGTTATTATTTTAGCAAGTTTCATGTCACATCATATTGCCTAAAAACACCACAGTACCGATTTAGTCATTTTGTCAAGCATTTACTCAAAAGATTAGTGGGGTGTTAAACACATCCCTAGTTCACTTACAACTTATAACACCTCTGCACATGTCTTACTTAATATGTTTTTCAAGTATCGTTAAATTTACTGCTTTGCAAGGTTACACTTGAGGAAACGTTAAAATGGTGTATGAGATAATAAAACAATCATTCAGAAAGCCAAACCGTGTGCTAACTTTTATTAACTTTCTCCATAGAGGCATATTTGATCAAATTGGATAAACTACCGAAACACCAGTAACTGATTCAGACATAACCCACCTTAAAACGTGAATTTGAACCAATGAAATTGAATAAAATTTACCAAATTGTATTTTTAAAATGCTGTCATTACTTTGAGATGGTTGTGTTTTTGTATGGCAGGAAGCCACAAAAACTCCAGTCACTAATCAGTAAATCGATATTGGTATGATGAACTAAACGTGCTTCTCATAATCTGTTATTCAATTTGGCACAATTCAAATTCCAAGAGAATTACAAAACAGCTCATAGGCAGCAAGGGAGCAAAACTATTTCAGAATACAATATTTTCAGTTAACCAATTTGGTTGGGTAAATATTAATCTTTAGTCGGCCAGAAATAGCACGTTCCGATTTGTTGCAATGCAAAGAAGCGAACATTTGTCAGATATTTTCCATTAGTAGGAATGTAGGTTTTGAGTCATTTATTCATCTCAGAATCCGTTAATTTTATATTTTTCAAGTTGGATTGTTGATTGATCATATAACAGGATAATTTCCTACAAAACACGTTATATTAAGCTAAATTAAAAACAAATTGCTTTAACGTAACTGTTGAAGTGCACTTCCCAGCCACGTTGAACACGTTTGCTCAAAAGTGTGTGCACGCTCCTTGTCAGGAAACCTGAGCCCTAGGCAAATTTTCTTTAAAATTGCTTAAATCAACAAACCAGCTCATCTTTCACTCGTTTTAGCAATACTTCACGTTTCACATGTTTTTGTAAGTTTGTATAAGGATTACGTCCATGCATTGCTCCAAATGCAAGACATGCAAATCATTATATTTTGCAATTTGTATTATAACCACGTTTTTGAGCAAGCTATTTCCATAGAAGTGGATCCGATAACTTCAAGTATACAAGCTTATTTTGTAGAAAGTTCAAGAATCCTCAGTTGTATTCTAGACCAGCAGAAGTAAAGACGGAATTCGGAGAAGAGATTAAGTCTATCCTTAATTTTCTTAAAAATGTACTCCACAGCATTTTTCATATACCTATGCTACACCCCGTTAATTTGTATTGCTGGGGTAATAGGAAACTCTATTTCCGTTTTGGTATTTCTGAAGAACGAACAATATCGGAAACTTTCAGCGGCGTGGTACCTCTCTGTCTTGGCTGCTAGTGACACTGGCTATCGAATTGCTCTTTTTATTTTCTGGCTTGAAGAAATTTATCCGAAAATTTTAACCTCGAACTATATGTGTCCACTTGTTAAATATTTAGGACAAGTAACTGGTTTTGTTAGTGTTTATCTAATATTGGCATTTTCTTTGGAACGGTACGTGTCTGTTTTTCACGCATTTACCAGATTACGCTTGTGTACACCATCGCGAGCTATAAAAATTGTAATAGCAATTTGCGCTGTATCGAGTTTGCTGCATTTGTACGTGTTCAAAATTGTTAGTGTGGTAGAAATTCCAATGTTTGAAGTACGTAATCAATCAGAAATAGTAGAAAATGAAAATCTCCCTGTTTTTCATGTTTGTTCGGTATCTGCGGAATATTACAAAACTTCAGAGTATATTACGTACGCAGACACGCTGCTTACGTTAGTGATACAATTTTTAATAATTTGTTTTACTAATCAAAAGTTATCTAAGTTTTTACGTAAAAGAAGCACAAATATAAGTTTCCCAGTGACAGAAGTTTTTGTAGTTGTGTCTGCAATGGGTGCACCACCTTGTAGTATATTACGTTTTAAAAACCCACAATTTCAGCAAAGCCAAAGTAGTGAGTCCACACAGTCAAGAAGTGATAACGAGGCAAATGATATGAGACGACATACTGGAGACACTTTTGGACGGACGGAGCAACGAGCCAGCAAAACGCTTGTGGTTGTAACAACGGCGTTTATAGTTTTAAATGCACCTTTACACGTGATTCGCTGTATGAGCTTTATTTGGGTAAGCAAATATAATAGTCATGCATATTCTCGTTTATGAACACCTGAAATATTATGTTTTTTAAACGGATTTTAATATTCGTTTTCAGAATTTATGGATGAACCCGTATGAAGGACAGAATGAATGCCTAGACGCATTGCACCTTTGGGCTAGTATGCTATTCAACACAAATTTTGCCGTAAACTTTTTCCTATACTGTGCCAATGGAAGCATGTTTAAAGAGTCATTGCGAAAGTTGCTATGCAGAAAAAATACTCAGAGTGGAATATTTATGTAAACTTTATATGCAGCGGTTTTATGCATATGATACTTTTTTGCAATACAGCATGTGTTTACTTTCCCATAAAGAGAGTTTATGGCTTTAGAATTTATCCAAGTCTTTCGGCACTAAATTGCAAAACTATTTAAAGTTTGTTTTAACAAGAAGTCTTAAAACAGCAAATTGCATTTTCAAGACTCTGAGGTTATGATTTTTACTTGTTTTTAACATTAATACAATTGCATAATCACGTTTTCTTGTGCTTGAATAACAGAAGTTTTTCCAGTTGTTTTTTCAAACAATCCTTGTTTGCTTAGGGGTAAACGTATTATAACAAAATTGCATCTTTTCTTAAAATAACACGAGTTCCCACAATTAATATTCCATATTTTTTACTGGTTTATCTAAAAGCTGCTTTCTAATTTGAATGCGTTTAAAGATTCCATATTGTTTTGTTAGAACATATACCTAGTTTATTTGAAATGTGTAATTATAGGTAATAAAATTCCAGAACTGTTGAATAAACAATGAAATTCAAATCACTTCGAAAACACAGCCGTCTCGTTTATGGAATTCTATGCAAATTACTTATAAGCAGAGTTTTTACGCATTAACAAACTACTGAAATTAGTTTATAAAATCAATCTATCGTGTAATATAATATAATAAATATAAAAATAAGTACTTTTGGTGATTAAAGTGAGAGACATAAACGTAAATTTAAATGTATACCTAACATCAACACAGATTTTTGTACAAAGTGAAAACAAATTTTATGAAAACAATTCTCTTTTTATTTGTTCTAAATTGCTTTGAAACAACTGCAATTCGATTTCTACAATAAAACGTATTAACCTAATCGGCATAAGAAATATAAATTAGCAAACAGAAAAGTTGAATGGTAATCGTAACATTTGTAGCGCTGTCTTTCCTTCATGCATTGCCTTGTGCTTGTTCTAGAGGCTAAAATTGCATTTACTGAATTGTACACAACGCTGTAATAATAATCTGTTCTTGGGGCACTAGTAATATTTTCTAACGAATCATAACTGCGTAATACCCATTGTGACCTAAAGGTTGAATATATTATAGATCGCATCGATTACGAAGTTGCCACGGCTGGGTGAAGTTGTTCTTATTTAAATTATGCTAGGAAAAGCCACATCATAAGAGTGGACACATTTACTAAAGAATATCTTGGACTAATGCAAATTATTCAATATTATAAGAAGAACCCGCATGTCGTTTTGCTGTTCTTTCTTCGAGATATCGGAAGTAAAATTTGGTTTTATTACATAAATCACGTTGGTACACAGTGGTTCCAAAAACGCGTCTTCATTTGTACGTATGTGCGTCACTTTGGTTATTATTACAACGCGTTTAGCAGTACACCCGTCTCCACAAATATTTTACTTTCCACCTGTTTGATTCAACCAACAAGGCTTTTAATTGATGTATAGATAAAACCAGTATTAGTATTTCAATAAAACAATTTTGCTTTCCTTTCACTTGAATATTTTGATTCAATCTAGTAACACTTACTTTCAGGTAAAGTTGCATTAAGTGTTTTACAACGATAAACTAAAAAGACTAGAAAGAAAGTAGATTACGTTGGAATAAGAAATATTAAACCAAACATGCTGGAAGCTACACTATTTGCCAACTCTCTCAAAATAAAGTAATAGTTTTCTCTAGAAAGGTCACATAGGACGAAACAACAAACCACTTGAAATCAGTCTTGATGGAAAACTACAGTAAAACGTAAAAGTTTACCAGGGATGATGGTTCATCCAACTTCCCAAGATATGGCCAAAATGCCAACTTTATTTTCTTGTGTATATTCTTGTCGCAAATTAGCCTATTTTTTCTGGTTATCGAGTGGAGGTGCCGCTTCTCTCCCCACTACTGGCAGCGGCAAACAGCTTTTGGAATTCTGGAGAAGACATGTGAACGAAAAGAACAAAGACTCTCGCTGTGCTAGGGGTTTTTTGATACAGGCTATTTCCCGGGATTATGAAATACCGGGTAATGTGATTATTAGCTCGCTGCGTCTAATGTCGTGTCCGTGAGTGTGTCCGTGAGTCCGTGTGACAGTGTGTCCACTTTATTTTCCCTAGACCAGGCTAAATGGGCTCTAAACCAGGCTAAATGGGCTCTAAACCAGGCTAAATGGGCTCTAAACCAGGCTAAATGGGCTCTAAACCAGGCTAAATAGGCTCTAAACCAGGCTAAATGGGCTCTAAACCAGGCTAAATGGGCTCTAAACCAGGCTAAATGGGCTCTAAACCAGACTAAATGGGCTCTAAACCAGGCTAAATTTGCTCTAAACCAGGCTAAATGGGCTCTAAACCAGGCTAAATTTGCTCTAAACCAGGCTAAATGGGCTCTAAACCAGGCTAAATGGGCTCTAAATCAGGCTAAATGGGCTCTAAACCAGGCTAAATGGGCTCTAAACCAGGCTAAATGGGCTCTAAACCAGGCTAAATGGGCTCTAAACCAGGCTAAATGGGCTCTAAACCAGGCTAGAAGGCTACTTATTATTACTTGTAATGATTTTAAACTTTTGTCGTAGAACCGAAAACTCACCGTCTTTCGCAGCGAGCATTTTGAATGGCCTGCCATCAACTGGTTTTTTATAGAAGCAAGGCGGAGAAGCGGATGATGCGTGGGATGCATGAGGAGCGGAGCGTACAGAAAGTTCCCGTACTTTTTTCAGTCTGACGACGACGAGTAGCGGACCAAAAAACTGCATCATCCCTAACTTTTCTTTTCAACTTGGCCTTGCTGTTTATTTTTCAGCAATACAGAACTTACTTTTGATTTTGAGAAGTAGTAGATTTTTGAGTAGAGAATTTTTGGGATTGCGATCAATTTTTAGTTGAGATTTTTAGATTGATTTAACTATAGATTTTCCCCATTTTTTTGAGAGTTTTAAAACAGAGAGATTTCAATAAAAAGTGAGATTTTTTGGGAGGAAAGATTAAGAAACCTGACAATTGTGTGTGATTTTATTTAATCATTTGAGCACTAACGGCACGCCTTTTTTGTAGAACAAGTCTCCGACGGTTAGTTGGCTATATTGTGAACAACATATGCTCATCACCTCGAGGCTGGAGAAGTGCAACAGCGTGCGAAGCAACACCAGCAAGATTCCAGAGGAGCTGCCCACAAGACACCACTACTACCAAACTACAACTTTTCACACTACTTCTCCTTAAGAGCTTGCCAAGTCAAGAGAGCAAGCTTCTACTACCTCTATAAGACTTGGTACCAAGAGCAAGCACGAATTTTTAATGAGAATTTTTCTGATTTAAAGTTCTTTCGGCCTTTGGCCATTAAAATTGTAAAAAAATAAATTATTCAAAATAAAGTTGATCTCATAACTGCTGAAAACCCTGTCTAGCTTATTTCACTGATTTAGTTTGCTGAGATACACTGGTCGTGTGGTCCGAACCTTTCTGTGACAAAGTGAGATGAAGCGGGACATGGGAGCATAACATACGCACACCGATACTCATCAAAAATTATAACTGTTGAGCGCCAAAAACGCTCCACTTATCGACAATTTTTACTAATCCAAAAATTGATATTGTTTAGGTAAAAACATAGGCTTGGAACGTGCAATCCGATTTGGTATAACTAAATCTAGTATAAAAATACAACATTTAAATTCTTGCAAGACAAATAAGATAACAAGGTCAGTAACAGAATTGTTTCGTCTTGAAGAATTGTTAGTTTTAGTTTATTTTGCCGTATAAGTACCCTTTTGTTCACGATTACTGATTTATATTTACATATGCTTCATTATTTTATCAACAACATTGTCAGAAGCCAAGGTGCATTTAGTCGGTAAGCTTTTAAGGAATAAATGTAGAAGCCCGCTTAGTTTTCAAAATTCGAAACTCGTTGCGAACGCAACGAGTTTGCGTGCAGTTAGAGGTAAAACGGAGGAAAGGTCAGTCTCCTCGCCGTCGTCGAGGGATTGTCATTCGTCTTCTCGTAACTTCGTCATTCATCACTTAGTCATTGTCAATTTGTCTTCGTAGAAAGTTTTTGAGTTGTACAGTTTTCATTGTAATTTTGTTGAGAATAAAGAGGCGATATAATCGCAATTAAAGTTAACTGGCCACTTATTTTAGCCTAATCGATTAGCTATTTTTTAATATGTAGAAAGTAGCATTTTCGTCAGTTTTAGCATGATCATAGTCACAGTCACGGACTAAAGAACAACGGGGAACTTCTGGGGTAATCTGCGTTAAATTAGCTACCAGTTACCCATTTATTAGACGAAATCTAACAAACATCATTATTTTCAGCCCGTACATGTATTTATTATCCGTTCGATTCTGTTAACTCGCTATATTCATATGTGGCGAATCTTTGATAACATTACAACAAAATTACTTAGCTCCGGTTATCCAAAGCATTACAAAGTTCGCCAAGTTCATGAAAAAATAAGATTTGCTGTAACTGTAACTACGCAAAAGTAATAATTAAAAATAAACAATGTAGTACCCATCTTTTTTGCTGCCCTGCATTTGGTATGCAATTAGTAGCCAATATACAAAAGTTTTTCTTCGCATTTTTATTTTGCACAGTTTTCTGGGATTTATGGGATATGGGATTTTATATTGATTAAATGTAAGCTTGTGGTAAAATCGGAGCGTGTTTTTTCACTAAGCCACTTTAACGCTTTGTTCATGCCTAATGCAAATGGCAAAATCGAACCAAATGTTTGCGAAACAGAAGGCAGCAATGAAAGTTTACAGGTTTGCATAATTTTTCAGTGGACGTAAATATACATAAAATGGGAAAACCATCGATGAGGTCTAAAGAGTGCCTAAAGTCTCGTATGAACTGAATAATAATTCAGGTTGGAAAGGAAAAAGGGCTTATAAATTTTTCAGTTGTTGCAAGTCCAAAAAAACGTGTTTTTTCTGTTGATACAAGCCAGTTTGTTTAAAGACCAGCAAAGTCAGAATATGGACAATCTAAGTTTATGCCATTACAAGGTAATCAAATAAAATTCAAAATGTCTTTGCTCTGGGTACAGCCCAGACATAATTAGCACGTTATGTGTGCCATAAATATGTAAATATATAATTGACGTGTCTTGCAGAAGAACCCACAACCAGCAAGTTGCAAGTCGAGCACGCTAGCGCTTTTGCTATCACTGATAACTGCGTGAATAGCACTTACTTTAGCTTATTTTTTGGTTCTAGCAGGAAAATTATAAACCAAATTTGAACTTGTCTATTTTCTATTACTGTGCAGCATAATTGTAGGAAAACTGTTTTATGTCATTATGCCAGACGTATTCCGTTTCAAAAGACCCCGTACTCAAATTTGTACATGCCAATTTAGTATAGTACAATGAAAAATTTTGAGTTACGCTTACAAAGAGTACCATAGCATTTAAGCAGCTCTAGTAACTGAACAACAAAGCATAGTAAAAGTGGAAGTTTTGTTTTCTGTGTACATAAAAGCTAATAGGAGGGCTTAACAATGAGATTGACAGCGTATTTGAGAGGGTGTTTTCAAGATGACACATTTGCTTCGTTTGAAATACATAAAAACATATAAATAAAGCTAGTATACTACATGCTTTTGTATCATGTACAATTCTGTCAGCGTTTTTGCAGCTTTCTTTCTTGTTTACAATGCAAGGAAGGAGCATTTTTCCATACATGTTTTTTTTCTAATATCATGACAATATTTGCAGCATGCCAAACGTCACAATTCATGTAATCAAGAGAAAGTAAGAAAGAGAGACAGTTTGTGTTCTCAACTCTTGTAGTGAACTACATTTTATGCAATATTTAATATCATAATCAGTACAAATTATCCTGCATATTTGGTTCAATGCATTGTGGTACCTTAACAAAAAGAATGTAAATCAAATTACTTCCCAATGAAGGTTTTCTTCAGCTTTCAAGTATTATTGGCAATATGAATAAGGTTTTTACAATCCAAGAAATTGAAGCAAACATGTGTTGGCTAAGATAGTTTAAAAATGTTATGCAATTCATCAAACTAGAACTGGCATTACTACATGGAATTGAGTGCATACATGAAACAAATTCCCCGCATCCCGCGAGCATGTTATTTCTCTTGAGTAAAGCCAATGATGCAATAAAACTGGAGATGCAATGTTAATGTATCCCCTACTGGTAAGCAACTGAGTAAAAAGTTGTAGAGTTAAGCTGATAGAAAAGCATGAACACAGATGCTTTCACTCGGATTCACTGAGCAGAACATCACATTCAACAGTACATGGAAATGACTGCTACTGTGATTCAAACAGCCCCATTGGTGTTCGATAGAATATGCATCAAGTGCATTTGTGCTTAAGTGGATATCAATATTATACTTGTCAGATATCATGACATGAGCAGTTTTCAAAACGGAGAAAAGCCTAGCAGAAAGTATGTAGGTGATCATTTAATTTGTGTTCATGAACACTCCATATATGGATGCCATCCATTAAAATGTGAAGGCCATTTACGTATTGCCAATTAACGTTATAGATACCAATTAAAATGGTTTGTTGAACTTTTTTTGTAAATACCAATGTAACTTTTATTTACATTTTGATACACCTTACACTTTAAAAGTTTGCTGGGTAACACACATTTCTCATATTAAGATATCTGCTGTCCGCTACGCAATTTTTTTATATTTTATCATGCTGCATAAAGCATGCTCTAACGGTGCAACTGAATTACTCAAAGTATCAGAAAAACAAAGTTATTTTTAAACTGTTGCAATACCAATATGTATTACATAATTTCCAAAATTTGCAAACTGAGTTTATCTTTTTATTGGTTATAATAACATAGCTTAACTAAGAAAAGTTTGAGAATTTATACAGCAACACAACCGTTTGCACAAGCGATTTAAAAACTAAGGAATATACTAAGGGATATAAGATGATAGAACAAAAAAAAATATTATAATGCCATGCATACATAAACTTATTCAACTTAGCATAATAGTCTATATTTTTATTTGTACCCTATATATTTCTAATTTTATTTACCAAATTAACTTTTGCAGCTTGACCATTATTGCTTAACATTTGATTATTTGACATATTGATATTATTTCGGGACTCAAACACTGACAACAACTACTTTCTCCTTTCACCCTTCACAATCAGTCGTTGTATTTGGCGTTGTAGTAATACATTGCGGTGCGCACAGCTGAAATCCAAATTATTATGATACATCCCATTGCTCCCATCCAAATTAATCTGGTATGACCTTCCATAACCTGTAAACGGTTTACGCAGACGAAAACTGAATTGGCAATTAATGTGTACCAAAACAGGTCAATGTCCAAAATCTTTAAAATAAACAAAACATAAGTTAAAATACATTTCACTTTACCCGATTATAAAACCAAGGCGAATGATATACCTCTATTGCAGAGATTAAGTTAATTTTTATACTGTCATTATAAGCTTGTTTGCTCAGTATTCCCAACAGAAAGGATGATGTGTTTATGCCATTCAAAATTAAGCGACACATTAGCAAATTCATAATGAGAATTCGTGGAATACAGATGACTACCAGTTTTCGCAAGGGCTGTATATAAAATTGTTATACAAGGTTAAATAGTAAAACCAAGCAGCGTTTTTTTGTGCCGGGTACTAAAACTAAATTTTGTTTTTGGTTTGTGATAAGGTATTTTAACGTGTAATTACTTACCGGTAAAAGACAAGCAACAACTATGGTTGCCGTAGTGGATACCAGAAACAATAGCCCATAGACCAACAGTATTGTAAATGTTGAGTCCATTTTTTCGTTGATTTTGCTATGATTCAAACGTTTTTATTGGTGAAAGTCAGTAGAGCTTCGTCAAGTTTTATCCGTAAGCAATGTTGTTCTCAAAAGTAAAATTTAACTAGACAAGATGAATGCATTATTTGCTCTAGCAAGAGCTTTTAAAGTTTCAATTATATAAACAACGTATTATGATATTAAACTTTATATTTCTGAGATTGAGAAGGCAGGATAAACTTTCCGAGATTTAACTTGCACAAGCACAAATCACGCCAACTTAGTCAGAAAAAAACGTAGGGAAAAAATGCTTTACAGATTCGAACACAACACAATGACAGCCAAACACCAACTGGCAGGCAAATTTTTCCTACGTACGTTTTTATTTCATTTTTTCTTTCCATGTTTTATAAAATCAAAGATAGTGATTAGAAGTATACTTCACATGAAAACTTCTAGTCAGCACAAAATAATGAATATTGTTAATATTCAATTGGAAACACATTTTTTTCGCATCAGGACTTTTGTTTACGCTATCAATGCTTCATTATACAAATGCAAGTAGTCTAAACCAAGAACTTGTTTTAAGCACATTTGGGTTTTAATTACCAAAACAAACACCTTGTTTGGTATGAAAAATGTATTTCAACGTGAAATGACGAAGCACCGTGTTTCAAGTGTTAAATGTACCAAAAAGTAAACACTCATGTGTTCACACTTCCATCATTGCATTGATTAGAGTCGAGTATATTGGGTACTCGTAGTTGTTGCAGTGGTGAAAGTCAGAGAAAGCTTGTGCATGTGTATTGAATACATATAAATAGCTTATATTCTTTTATAATGTATGTTCTAACTTTAAAAAAATAAATATCAAGTCATAAATATTAATTACCTTATTCACATTTTCCAATAATGCTTATGTACAGGTTTTCTTTTTCTCACTAGAGTACGTGATGTTATTTGCATCGCACATGCAATTCATTTTGTAAACAAATTCAACCAACAAATATTCAATACTCTATACGTGCGCCTATTAATTACGGATTTAATAATGTCAATGAATGAAAAAATTATGAATGAATTATGAATTTATGTATTATGAATGAATTATGAAGAGTCGCGTGAATAAAGATGACTGTAGGCATATTCCATGTTCGTTAATTTTTTGATTAGAGGTTAGTGGTATTAAGGGCCGAAAAAAATTTATTTAGCAAAAAAATTGTATATCGACGACTTCACTATTCTAATATTGTAGCATTAAAATGCTGATGCTGCTTGTATTGGGAATGAGTTTTACTTTAGTTGGGTGGTAATACTAGCAATTAACACAAAAATAATAGTATAACATGTCGTCATTAAACATACACCACATGACAATTGTGCTACTCAGATGTGTTTACGGTTGGCGGAGAAAGGAAAAACGTTGTTATGCTTTAAATACATTTCCCACTTTTCTACACAAAATCATGGAGAAACTTTTCCTCTCATTAAATCAGTTCTTTTGGCAGCTTATGTTTCCGTAACACAGTAAAGGTAATCAAGGCTTATTCTATTACAAAAATATATATTTTCAATTGTGTAGAAAATATGACTGAGATTTTAGTAACTTCCAAAAGATGCTCCTTTTAGAACAGAGCCTTTTATGTTCAACCGTGATATATTTGGTAGTAGTAACATTATGCTCACCTAATGTAATGTTAAACAATACAGGTTTCAACTTGTCACCAGAATATCCACTAACTTGTAAAACATATTAAGTGCTATTTTTACATTCACCTGCTCGTTTCACGGCATGTAGTGTTCTTATTACCGCTATTACCGCAAACAATTGTTTATAATCAATGCTTAGTATTATATACCTACTTATGAATTCGTATACTATGAATCATTTGATACTACTAGATTTTCATTTTACACTCAAATTTTACAAAATAGAGCAGTCATTTTTTTAAGCTGTTTAGTGCACAAAAGCGCACATAAATTCAATTTGCGGTTATAAGTAAGTGTTGTGAAAACTGCTGCGCTTTCTTAAGAAATTTTGACGTTGCATATTATACTCCTCCACTACAGCAAAGTACGCCGCATTTACAAAAAACAAGGAACATCATTAATTTTCGGTGAGATATGCGTTTCTCTTACCCTTCGTATTTTCATCTATAACATTATTTTCTATATTGGTCAACTGAAACTTCTACCTAAAAATGCAAAAAAGCACAACGAAAATTCGATGAACGTACAGCATTGTTTTACAAAATACTGTGTCGAAAACACAAGCTAAAAAATTACAGTCAAAGTTAATTAAGAACTTTTAATATTATCTTAAAATAAATATCTTGTGCTTGTAATCATTTATGTTTGCGAATAACTAAGAGATGCGCAAAACAACAAAATGGCCAAGAAGTTTAGAATCACGAGATTGTTTCATGAATTTATCGAGATTACAGTAATGTTTCAAATACATCTTAAAAAATTATTGTGGTGTAGGCAATAATGAGAACCACAGTCCAGTGCAATTTGTGTTTTGGTAGGAACTACTAACTAATACTAAAGGTATTCTAAAATGTAAGGTATATTGATATATTAGAATTTGTTATGGTTGCCAGTAAGCGAGTGCAGTGTCACTACTACAAAAAGCATTGATAGCAAGAGTAAACACGCAAGGGGAAGCTGGCTGGAGCGGAAGATGCTTTCTCTTCCAACTCCGACGAAAAAATGAACTCAGATTTCGGGAAAGCCAAGGCATAAATACGAAAATAAACGATGAGTGATGAGATGTTACATTAGCGTGCACACATTTTTCCCATTAGGTTATGGGGTTACTTGAATAGTGTTCTGCAAAAAAAACTTTACCAATCAGCTTAAGTTTGAAATCTGATGCAAATGTGAGCGCTATCTGTGGAAGTTACCAGCTTAAGTACATTACACATAGGCAATATGTATGGATTAGACATGTTGCTAGTCAAATGTAAATCTGTGCAACGCCGCTAAACGTTTTCAGAAGACTTTATATTGCGTACACCTCTTCATATCAGATCTAATATCTTCATATCAAAGCTCTAACGGTTTACAAGGTGAAAGCTTATGCTCACCAATAAGCTATTCGGGTACTTTTGTATGGTACATTTCTCACTGCTAACGGCACACCGTCCGCTTGTTACACGGTTGTGACACCCAACATGAGAGTATCACTAAAATCCTTTGAAAACAGTGCAGAAAATTACTGCTGGCGGCTTTGTCCTAAGCCTTGGAAGCTAGATCGGGCATTTCCGTATATAGTAGAGATTTGTGACGCCAGGCAATTCAGTACGTGAAGGCTTGGCAAAGAGAAAACATCCGTTTGTGTGCTCTTGTACACAGTTCATATCACATTTTACCTAGTCCTTTAAACAAGAAACTTCCGCTAAAACAATTTTACTAAACCTTAAAATTTTAATGCACAGTAAACATTTGCAACAAATTGGCCATCTATTTTCAAAAAATTACTGTGAGTTTCATATTACAGCTGTGATTAAATTACTACATGTATTTCTCCATAAAATCAAAATGGATTTTGCATTAATATCATGCATCGTCGACAGCATCGGCCTAGTTGTTAATCTGAGTTTACTGCATGTAATTATTCAAAACAGAATTGTACGTCAACATTACCAAGTTCAGTTTCTATTGGCCATTATGCTGGTATTGTACTAGTTTAAATTATATTCAAATATTTAAACACTTCAGACATTCCTCTGTTTATAAATGTTCCGGCTCCGTTTTGTCAAAGCGTGAGTGACATTCGAAGTAAGTGAACATATTTGATTGCAATAATAATTTTTTTTTCAAAAATTTTGTTAATATGAAAATTCATTTTCAAGATATTTTTCACTGTGTTGTGCTACACAATATACTTCTGATTGTACACGAGAGGCTCAGGTCACTACAGGAAGTATATGAAACAAAGTTTATTTACGGAGTAAAACTTGTTGCGGAAGTTCGGATAGCTTCTGCAGTATTTAGTATACCAACGGCCTTAATGAAAAACCCAGAGTAAAGGAGGAAATTATACATCCTGAAAACGTGATGTACTTTAAACTTGGAGAATGTCAGTCAGAAAATTTCCTTGGGCGAAAGGAAGCCACAATTGCGTATGAAATTTTAAGGTTTATTGTGACTCATTTTACCATAGGGATGTACATGGTCTACGGTAAGAAAATTATAAATTGTTATGCAAAATTTATACCAGAAAACATAAAGCTACTATTATAATCTTTAAATTGCAAATACAAGCTTTCACAAAGATTCGGGGACGAATGGGATACCTTTCCTCGCAGTTGGTGAGTAAAACTTTCACTAATTGTGTGTTGATTCTATGACGTCTGTTAAATTACAAAAATGTTTCTTTTTGCCAATTTGAATACTTTATTGTAATTATTTATGTGCATTTAAATTTTATGCAGACTCAACTGCTTACCTGGGAAGTCGTATAAAAGTAGAATTCGTAAAAACTTGATTTTGACATATTACTAAATTTTTAACCGTTTATAAATAAAGCCATTTTTTCACTGTCATATCGTTACGTTGTTACGTCAAGTACCAAGCAGACATGATAGTGGGCAATACAGTCGGCAATGTTACATATACCCAGTCGGCAATGGCTTGACTAGGGTTTATAAAATGTTAAACAAATGTCAAATAAACCGTCACAATTTTCTATAACCTTATTTAAATGCGTTCAAAAGCAGTTTAGCAAATTACAATTTACACCGGTAGTCCGATAAAACCCGTTTTTTCTGAGGAATTGGGAATTTCGGGAAAAAGCCGCTAGTACTAGCATGTTTGGTTACAAAGTCAAATCATGACCATGTGGAGTTGGCTCCCTATTTTTACACCACCCCACACAAAAAGTTCACAATAAAAGAAATATTTGTAGAACAATAACGGGAAATCATCCTTCTGAAGCGACGCATTGAAAAATATCGAAAAGCACTGAGGAACAGTAATATGATAACTTAAATAAGTGTCAGAGTTCACATTCCCTAAATTTTAAGAATAAAAAAGGAAAAAACGTTTACAGAAAAAGAACAAAAAAATTTAATTTTTTTTTGTGTTCATGAAAAATCTACATTCAAACTACTGGTAATATTTAAAGGCTCATTTCCAAGAAAAAATATAAATAAAGAGAAAGTACAAACTTTTCCTAATCCCGACGGCAAAATGTTTGTCATTGATATTTGTTTTATTTGCATTGTAACTCACAAAAACATAATCTGGCACCAATTCGTAATGATTTGTTTACAGAACCTCCCCACAGAGCGAGTGGAGCAAAAAATTAGAAGCATTCACTTGGTCTACTTTCAAATGCTGACATACTTTCTTACAACAATGCCATTCGGAGTTTACATTCTGTACAATAAAAATTGTGCACGCTTGGGAAATCCATTTGAAGCGTCGACAAACACTGAAAGCCAGTTATGGTAAATATTGGAAAAGCTTATTCTCAGTGTTCTATTATTTTACCTTTATATCAACCCATTGGTTACTTAATCTCTTTTACAAAAGGATATTTTATGTGGCTGCTACTGTGGTGTAACAACATCAGCAAGAAGATGCCAGCATGCGGAAAATACGTCTGGAGAAGAACATGAGATGACTTGCTTTGCAACTTGTTCTTCATCAGCTGAAAACGATGTTGAATTTGACAGACCTACGCAAAAAGTTTGAAAATTGAGTCACAATATCCAAAATTCTGGTGTAAATATGCAACGAGCTAAACATGTTTGCATACTACATTAATGGAGAGAAGATGAATATTGTACACAAATATAGTTTTGACATGAGAATTAGAAATAAGGACCTGCTCATGAATCTGAAAAGAAGATTAAGTTTTGTAATCATTGAAGCACGTCTTATCAATTCTCGCTAAATAATGTGATCTACTTTTGTAATAAAATGGAAATTTCTGTACTACAAACAGTTTTGTTTAGCCTACTAATAATCGTGTATCAAGAAACCTGTAGAGATTAAAATGTTTATGTTTCTGTGGGTTAATAATGACAAGTGCACCTTGGTCATGGTTCTCAAGAAAGGTTTAGTGGGAAAGGTTATTATGCAACAATACATGCATGCTATGACATATCTGAAAGCTTTAAAAGCTGTAGGTCTGTTGTACACGACATTTATTAATTTTAACAGTTTTAACATTTACATGAAGTTACTACAGCGTGTGTTTGCTGTGTTTGAATATAAATAAACTTGCACAACATTGTTGGTTTATTTATAAGACTTTATATAGAGGAAAAATATTGAAATAAACCTGGTCGATAAACAAATAGCACAGATGTTTTAGCTTTTAACAGTCTTAAAAATTTGTAGAAAGTATTTTCTAGAAACAGAAAAAATTGAACAAACCATACTACTCAAAATTGCCTCGTAAAAACAATTATAAATTTAACATTCTTTACATTTTACGTGAAAAATTTACATGGAAAATCTTTCGTCCCGGCATGGTAATTCATTACACCATGCATACCCCACTCATTCAAAATCAAAGTTTTACGGATAGTTCCTGAATTCTGGACCAAAATTTCTGGTGCATACACTTCTCCTTATATTTTCATATATTTTTGTGCATGGTAACTTTTTTATTTAAAAAAAACATCAACATATTATTTTGGCGGAAATTGCATCCATTTGTAGGAATTTTTTATATAATCTTATATAGCAACAAATTATCTATGATGCTTTAACTTTATGTAAATTTGCTTCCACCAGCATAGGTGAAACGTTTCCTACATTACAATAAAACCCTAAATTAATTTTGTTACACTAAACCAAAACCAAAAGCGCTGTTGTAGAAACGCTTGAAAACTTTCAGTTTTTGTACTATTTGGCTGAAGTGATTTTTTGGTCGCTACTAAATTTCTTTCCGCATACAAACACTGTAGTTATTATTCAAGAGGTAGCAATTAGACTGTGTATACAAAAGAAGAAAAGTTTCTCAAGATTTTCCCACTACTACTACAACTGCTTTCTACAAAATAATTTAACTCTATTGTTGGTATTCAAGAATTAGAAACTTGTCCACTCTGAGCACATATTACTTCAGCACATTTTCTGAAATCCTTATTGACAGACCATTTCTACGTGGTCTTCATGGCTCTTTGCTTTTTACAAGATTACCATGATTTGCGTGGGTAAAAACCAGTAGAAACTGTTTTCAGCATACTGTAGACCCAGCAGAGAAATTTGCAAAGAATTAATGCCGTTTTAGCGTTCCTGTTGTAAAACAGCGTGATGTTTACCTTTTGTTGTACTGTAAGGATGACAGTGGTAAGCAAACAAAATATTTACAAAAAGGATAATACGCTGTGTAAGAAAATTAAGGCATCATTGTCGGTAAAAGTAACTGCGTATCAAAGAACAATGTCTTGAGCCACAATACTTTGAAACCATCTCCAAAACTTTGAAGTGTGCGTGTGTCAAAAATTACTGATGTAAGTAAATCGCTACTATATTCGTACTGTATTATGGATTCCAAGAGGTGGTAGTTAACTCTTCGATATTGTTTTTTAACTGAGAGATCTTGTTTTTATTCAATTAATTTTACATAACCTGTGACATTCTATAACCGCCAAACTCATGTTGGTACAAACTTAAATGGGTTGCTGTCAGCGACCACGAACATTATTGAACTTATGTAAAACGTAACATTTTGTAGAAAGTCTTTTGTAGTGAGCCAAGTCGTGTAAAGCTAAAAAATGGACATAAAATACACAAATCTTTTTGTGTGTCCGTCGTGTTTACTTTCTGCACCAGGGAAATAATTTTGTAGACCAACTAAATTATTACTATATTTTGGATATCGTGTGTTCGTTTACTTGTCTCTCTATGTACTTTAATACTTTTATAACTCGTTGATTCTGCAGAGGAGCTAAGCTAATTAAAATGTAGTGCAACAGTTAAGATTCGGCCATTGACCAAAAATAATCTTACAGCTGCGGAATCAAATGTTTCTGCAAATATTATGTTGTTTTATATGTACTTTTGCCAAAGATATACGACGCCAACGAATTGATATTTTTCCGTTTTTTTGCTACTTTGTACTTAAGGCACTCAACTTGTCAGCGTACGCAACATAATTTTTGAAATACAAGAATACTTTAATGGTTTACTATGCACGTTTTTACAATTAGACATTTAATTAGTAGCATCAGCATCTACGTACTCATGCTATGGCGCGAACATTAAAAGTAGCTTTATCCATAAATTATATTAAGTTTAGTTTTAATTCCTTTACTGCCTGATAACGTTTTACTCAACAATTTAGCAGATAGTGCATATCCATAACATAAAAACACGATTTAATAAATATATCCATGCGACAAAACAGATAAATTAATAGACCTAAATTTATAATGCAAATTAATAAATTATTTTGCATTTTGTTGGTTCAAATCACTTAAATTATATAAATAATGATGAAAAACTATGTTTCATAATAACTTTTTGGCATGGACGTAGATCTAAATGAAAAGGATATATTCTGTCATACATGTCTAGATCGGATTTCTCTGATTGAAAAATTGCAATAATCAAACAAATATAGCACTTTACAGAACACTAAACAGCTCAAACTTTTGTTATAGCACTAACAAAGAGTATATTTGCTCAAAAGTTCTCTCAGGGATTGCAAAAAATCTACATTATCGGTTTAAAACGAACATGCAGTTTTCTGCACTGTCATGTCTATTCAAGTTTCAAAACCTGAGATTTGACAAAGAAATGAAATGCCACTTATCTGGTGGAATGTTGGTTTTAATTTGAATTTTCCAATTCTGAGTGATATGTACCTTAGGCGGCAGAGTTTCATGTAACATCATTCCTACTGGAGCCAGATCAAAAGAAAAGGAGAAGAATTTTCTCAAGTAGCAACTACTTAGCAGACAAAGACACTGCGGTTTCGTTTTCCAGCTCAATTCATATGACAAATAAACGTGCCGATTCTGATGCTTAACGCTTGGTGGGATTTGCAATCAAAGATTTTCTTTCAGGCAAAATGATCTAAAGAAATGGTATCCCATACATTTTTCAGTTGGTCTGAAAGCTCAATAGCATACAACTTCAGATTTTTCTTACATTCGCATTCTTCTTACAACAGATGAAATTTTTTAACTTGGTCGACCAATAACTTAATTACCTAATTGAGAACCATTCTACATCTTGCAAATACATAACGCGTATCACACTGACGAGATAATTCGTAGTAAAATCTTGAAACGTTTTACAGTATTTAATACCACATTGTTTCATTATGAACTTCAAAGGAGAAAGAAAGTTAGATTTTTAGTCATTTATGTTTATTTAGGCTCTAATACATATTCCAAATTTTACGCATTGGCACAGAATATCAATGTCGCGTTTTTCTTCTTGAACTTCAAAGTAATACGAACACTAGAGAGGATATTTTGTTTAGACTAACCTTCTTATTTTTATTTCCTCTAACAAAGGTTTCACATTTAAATTAAAACAAGAACCAATTTTGAACGAGTTGATTTGTACTTGAACAACTTGTTCAAACTTAAAATGAAAATTTTATGACAAGGCGGTTTTGAATAATAACATTTAATCATGATATTATGTGATTGACCGGAATCACTGAAGTTTCTTGTTTGCAAAAAACAATTTCCTGAAAAATCTACAGCGTGACAGGAAAACAATCGAGTTTTTTAGAAATATTGTGAGGGCTAATTATGCTTATAATATTAAGATGACGGTGAGGAAATTGAAGGGATCCAATTACAAAAATGGACTATGGTATATGCATTTGTTGATTAAATTGCAAATAATAAGCACAATGTGGTGGTATGAAAATGGATACGTAATTTTTTAACTTTAAAATGAAAGCATTTATATATAATTTGGGAGAGGACTACATAAAATTGTTTCGCTACACAGGTTGTACTTTTTCATTTTCGCATATATTACTTCATTTAGGATTAGAATCCCAAATGTATCCAAAATGTAGATACATTAATATAAAACTTACTGTTATCAAACATGTTCCTTTTATTTGTTTGCCTACTTTACTAACGACTTTCGATTACTGAAGTACCTATTTTTTAATCTATCTGTTTTATGAGTTATCACGTTTATTTCAAATACTCCAGCATGCTCAAACCTCTAGTATACTAAAATACATTTCTTTGTGATCTTTGGTTTTAAATGCATCAGCACGAAAGTCATTTGAAAAAGCACAAATGCTTAAAATTCGTCGTTAGCACATAACGCTGTACAACAGAACAGTTATAATTCCGTGGACTGAGTAAACTTCAACATTCTGGCAACAATTCATTTATTAAGGCTGAAGTACATTTTGCCGAAGGAAATCTAGTTCAGTGTTTTATACTATCCAACACAATAAATAGGTCTGTTGAATTAAACTTGAAATGTATCTAAAAGATTTATACTATTTTAATTTTTGCACATAACCTTGTTCGAATGGAATGTGGTTTACATAAGGTTTCATTTTTTAGTAGCAATCTAACTACTCATGTTTATGTAAGACACTGAGAAACAACTCAAATTTCTAAAAAATCGGAACCATATTATACTTATTCATGAATGTATGTATTATATTCTATGTTTAAAAAGATAAGAATAATCGCTTTAAGCGTTAAGAAAATCAAAGCTTATTAGCTTGTGTACGGATTTCACGCCCAACATCAATTCTTTATACAAAGAGTTGTGCTCAAGAAGTAGGTTGCCTTAGATTTGTTAAGTGGCCTTTAAAGCAATGATCTTAATAATGCAAAACTTTTAAAAAGTAAAAATTCTTTTTCCTTTTTGACATCACATGAATCAATCTTGTGTTTCGGCGTTCCGATTTATTAAAGAAAATATGTCAAAGCAAGTGAGCTACTTAAAGGTTTGAAAGATACACTTGAATCAACATGCTTTGTAATTTATTAATTTTAACAAACGTGGCACAATTTTGTACTATCAGCTTAGTCGCCACATTACACAAGTTTATACATAATATCCTATCTTAGGAACATCTAAATAAATTAGTCACAACATACGCAGTAATTTAATAAAATAAATTGAAGGTGAGTACGTCTAATTCTTATAAAAATCTGTATTTTCTCACCAACGTAGTGCTTCTTTTCAGGAAAAAATCAACTACGCAGATGAACTTCTGCTGCTGCTGGAGAAAGTGCGCTATGCTTTCTGCATCAACTTTTGAGCGCTTGCTATATCCAGATTATCATACCATGTTTGGTCGTGCTTTCACCCACAACGTATACTAAGAGCAGTGCAACCAGTGAAAGTTGCTCAGTCGATGCTATGACTTGGAGTAACACTCAGATGTCAATGCAGAACTCGGCGTTGCTTTCTTGCTTCAGTCTGATAAAGTTTTTTAAAGCTTCAAAATGCAGGCGATTATAAAAGAACCTCCGTTATATAACCAAATATATTCTAACCAGTCGATGAACTTCAACGAGGAAAAAAGCTTTTCTTTGTTCTGTACGATTCAAAAATTAGAAAGTATTAGTGACTTTTTTGAACTGTTTCAGCACAAAGAGTGCTTCAGACATTCTACTGGGTTTACTGTGTTTTTGTGTTTGGCAAATTTGATAATTTTGTTATTTGGATTAGTAGGAAACGTACTAGTAATTTATGTGGTTGTAGTTAAGCAAAAATTAAAAACGGCGTCCAGCATATTTATTTTAAATTTGGCAGTAGCGGATCTACTGGTTATTTTGTGCTGTATTCCAGCAACATTAATGGCTAACATGATTACACGTAAGTAATATAAAAAACCTTAATTCTTCAATCTGAAATGTTAACCTATTTATAGCACAATTGGGTGTTTTATTGTTACAGCTTGGGTTTTTGGAGAAGTATTTTGTAAAATTACTTCATACAGCCAAGGTTTTTCCGTGTTTAGTTCAGTGTACTCCTTAGTGGCCATATCCTTTGACCGGTAAAATATTTCAAAATCTAAATTTTATACAGTGAGAATTGGCAATATTTTATTTGTCTGCAAAAATTCTTTGGTTTGCTGCATTTTTTAGGCAATCCTTCGCAAATGGAAACTAATTGTAGAATTTCCGGAAATGAATGATTTTTTAAGTAAAGCATGATTAAGTGTAAATATAGGAAATTTTGGCATTCGCATATGTATACTATAATGTGCAATAAAATAAGTTACCTACGTTCTTCCATACTACTTGTAGAAAAGTGTGTCTAGTCACAGAAAGTCTGTCAGTGTGTGGTTGGTATCTGAAGATATAATTATGCTGTATGCAGCTATTGCAGTAATATTGTCCTTGGCTCATACAATTACACCTCCAATCCATAGTGGTTTGGATTTCTATTAGGTTTCGGTGGTGCTTTGCAATAAGTTACTAAAAGCGCCTTACTTAATTCTTTAAATTGTTTTGACCTGAATGTCATTTTAATGTTAACCAGAAATCGTCCATCCCCTGTAACGCTCAAACACTAAGTGAGGAGTGAGTGAGTGAGTTTGCTTTTTTATAAATGCGCAGGAGTGAAAATGTGAACAGTTGCTAAAAAGGTTTAGAAGACTATTGTTTGTCAACTTGGCATTGCAGTGCGTGCTATGCCCTCAATAATATTCTATTATTTCAGTTTTTCAAATTTTTCTTTCAGTGTACTCGTCAATCGTGTGAAAGGTCTTCTCAGAAGCTGACGTTTCTTACCCGTTTAAGCTTTCTGCTATGAGCATCATACGCTCAAACACTAAATCCTAATGAGTAGGTGAAGATCTCGGCAGTTAGCGTCTGATTCTAGCACACGCTGACCGACTTTTTTCTAACTCTTTGACAAAATACCCTTTGTACAATTAATATGTAAAAACGTAGGAAGCTTGCTTTACTGCACACTATATTATGCATAAGCGAATGACAAAACTTCCTATATTTACACTTTATTTTATCCAAGTCATGTCTTTACTTCAAAAAATCATTCATTTTCGGAAATTCTACAATTATTTTCCATTTGCAAAGAATTGCCTAAAAAATGCAGCAAACCAAAGATTTTTTGCAGACGAAAAATTACATGCCGTGTGAATTCAACCCGCCTACAATTTTTTCTATTGATTTTAGGTTTCGTGCCATTCACCAGACACTTGGTGTAACTGCCAATATTTCCGTTAGACAGTCTTACAAAATTATTTTTGTAGTCTGGGTACTTGGCTTATTAATAACTCTACCGTGGGCGTTTGTATTCAAAGTTGTCTATATGAACCCATACAAATACGCGTATCCTGAACTAAGCCTGTTGAACCAATCCAATCTTCCGTTTTGTCAAGAAGCATGGGATACCAAAACCCAAGAGACTATCTATTTTCTCCTAATTCACGTTTTTGCCTGCTTTATTCTACCCTTTGTGTTGATAACAGTGTGTAATGTGGTAATATGGCGTAGTGTGCTTGGTTCTGATGCTACTTCCCAACCTGAATCAAACTCCAGTTTTCCCAACATGAATGGATCAGGTATTCAAGAAACTCAACGGCGGAGAAAGTTACGCGTGCTTAAAGTGTTTACGGGATTAACCTTTACATTTTTCTTATTCTGGCTGCCACTCTACATATTACAAGGCAGAGTGAAACTATTTTACACTGAAGCTTACAGAGGAAGTGCATTCGAACAGTGGCTCTTGTCCGTATTAGTTCCTGTTGCACAGTTATTGGGCAGTTGTAACAGTTGTGTTAATCCCGTATTGTATGCCTTGTTGAATCGAAAGTTTCGTGAAAGCTTTAAGGAAATATTTGTGTGTAGATTTTGTCTGATTCTAGCGCCTCGCTCGGTTTCACCTAATAGACATGAGGAAATTTCAATGATTGTCATGGTCCCAGATAATGCAGCAAATGGAAACTAATCAGAGAAAATAAAGCGGTCTATAGTTAAAATATTGTTAACTCATTCATTTTCATTATCTTATATGACTTTGCAATTGAATAGTTTTTTTTTGTGTTTTCATACAATTTCAACTTTCACCAAAAAATGAAAGCACTTAAAGGCATAACTGTTAGAAACACAAAATAAAACTATACGTCGTAAAGGAATATAGTATAAAAATGCAGGCAGAAAAATATATACGCCGCCTTACTTGTTCCAAGGCACAGATACTCTTAGATAGGCTGAGTGTCTAAAGCTACTTCACTTTCTCGGGAAAGCTTTGTGACTTACAACAGACCTATTAGAACAGTCATAGCTGAATGCAAAAAAGCTATACATTCTAAGTAGTTACCATTTTGTAATAAGTGTTTGTTTAAGAGTTGTAGTGCTGAAGCTTGTTATGAAAGAAAAGAGTGCATAGGATTAATTAAATCAAGTTGTATTGAATACGCAAGATGAGTTAGAACTATCATCTAGGTATAATTAACAAAGTAGCAAAAGATGTTATGTGGTGGTGAAAGTGAGGAGGTTTGCATAAATTACGAAATTTACTGCTTTTCGTTCCAATTTTATCAAATTAAATGCTAAATGTGGTCTCGTTGTAGCAGGTGTAATGTAAAGAATAAAAAATATGGGTTATCAGGTGAAAGTGGTATATATGTGGTTGTATGCTTGAAATGCTGTTATTGATACGATTTCTTGGCAAGGCAGTATTTTAGTCAAAACTATCACAGTAGGTGAAAATAAAAAGAATGACAAGGTTATACCTATTAAAATGAATGATATTGATAAAAATTTAAAATTAACGTTTCATAGTGCAAACTAATGTTGTTTATCCAATTTCCAACAATGTACTGATTTTGCTGACATAAATTACATTCATGAGCATCAAGGCACAACTCTTTTTAAATTCTGGCTTCATTTTTTAGATGGCACACATGCTTTATCACATTTTTGCAATGACCTTCACTTCCAGTCAAACAAGCTTGAAGGTTACTGCACTTTACTGTCTATTCTAGCTTCAAGCCCTTAGATTTTACAAAGGATTGCAAGGGGCACTTCATGGGTAAAATGTTGGTTTTACTTTGCATTGTCGAATACTGAGTGATACCGTACGTTGCTGAGTTTTATGCAACGTCGCCATTATTGCGGAGCCAACTCAACAGGAAAGTAGAATAGTTTTTGCCTGCCATCAGCAATTACTTAGCAGAAAAAAGCACGAAGGCGTCATTCCCTAGCTTAACTCACATGACAATATGACAAAGGAACGTGCCGATTCTGACGTTTAACGCTTGGTGGGATTGACAATCAGTGTAAAGTAGAATGAAACTTGACAAATGCACAAGTTTGTATTGTCTTCCTGGCGGAATGCGACAGGGGAAAGGTATACTATACTTTTATTCATTGATCTAGAAGCTAGTGGTTACTGTATGATACGCAATATATAGAATATTTTCTCGTAAAATACTCTTTACAGAAAATGTGATTGCTACCTGAAGAAAAAGAAGTTGTCAACCCCAAATAATTACTTAGCGGAGAAAAACTTTTAAAACTTTTTAAGATTTTTTTTACATAATTACTATTCCAAAAAACCAGACGCAAAATTAATGATTATTGATTCAGCGTAAACCTCATAAGGTATAAAATGGTTGTTCACCAAACTCTGCATCCCAGCTTACTAAATAAAGACAATTCGTGTTTACATAAAGTGCCACTATTCAGTATTATGTTAAATACTAGTACATTTTTTATGTGACAATTCGTTGAACTCAAAATGCTACTAGTATTCATTTTAGAACTTCAGGTGTTTTTATAACTGATAGCAAACAATGAGAACTCCAAAGTCGTCAAAAACCCTTCATTTAAAATGAGAAAAAATGTCAAATTTTAAAAAAAGACAGAAGATAACATAGAAACACGTATAAATTTTTTTGTACAGAACACATCAAAATCATTCTGGTTTACTCAGGCTTAAATACATTTTCTATATGTACACACTGGCACAGAAAATTGTCGCATATTGCCGCGTGGGTTGCATTACTGAACCATTGCAATAAAATAAAATTTTGCCAATTTTTACGTGAATTTCGGAACGTATATTAACATCCCGGGTTCAACAACACTTGAGAAAACATTTTTGCGTATATTAAATCTTTAGCCCAACCATAATAGTGGTAATAAAGAACGTCAAAGCTTCAATAGATACACCATAATTCATCTTAATCTTCCTATAAGAACGGTTTTATTCTTCTATTTTAATTTTAAACAAGAACCAATTTTGTTTGAGTGAACTGGTGCTTGAACAACTTGTTAAATATTCAAGAGCAATTTCATGACAAGATGTTTTCCTTCAAATAAACGCAGACGTGTCCAATTAAAAATTCTGTAATATTTAATAAGACAACCACTAAACACAGTACGAGAGATCCGTGTCTTCGTTGTATAATAATTTTTTTGTATTATTGGTTTCCAGCCATCTATTTTCTAAAGATGTCTATCAAAAAATTCTGTAGTGTTATTACACTATAACAAAAAGAGCAACTTTGGTTAGGCGTACTTGTTAAATACTAAAACACACTATAGACAGAGTATGCTATTTAAATTATACTCCAGTCTTAAATCAAAGGAGAAAAGAGGAAAGTTGTAAATATAAAATGTGCTTGTTCTACAAACGAATAGTATAAACAAAATTATATACATATAATAACCGGATACATAAGATCTTTAACAAACAAGGCCTATACAAATTATAATAAGCCCAGCAAACCAAAGCAAACCCAATTTTCTTGCAAATTTTATACTATTTTAAAGCATCTAACCAGACGATATTATGTATTCTTTTGATATGGCTACATTTTTAGTATAGTATAAATAATAAGCAACCATGAAGCTTTATGTCAAATTTGCAGGAATCTAAAAACTCATGCTCTCTTGTCAAAGTCAAACCAATTACTTCAAAAGGCTAATTATTTTCGCATTCTTTTCTAAATTATTTTTGTTCAATGACATAGCTTGAGCTCCAGCATGACATAAAAAGTCCAGAGCTTGAGTGATGTCAAATGTTGTCAAAGTCCAATTATCTGAGTTTATTATTTCAGCTTTTCTGCCTAATATATGTTTTTATTCCTGGTTTAATATTTAATTCCTGGTATTTACATAGCAACCAGACACAATGGTATGCTTTACAACTTGAAGTTATACGTTATGTGTTTATTATACGTTATATGTGTGTTATAAGTTATGCGTTTTTTGAAGCTATATTCAACGGCACGATCAAGTTTTTTTGGTATTTGTTATTTTTTTGGCAGCTCTCCGATATGGTGCTTAGTGCATCCAGCCTTTAATGAACTTTGTGTATATGCTAGTCAGCAACAGCAGCGGAACTGCCAATGGAAAACCGTTCCGCTCAGCTTTTTCCACCTTCATCCCACGCTCATGCTAGAGACCATAGAACCACTTCCGTTTACATTTCCAGGCGATGCAATACACACGTAAAAATTTTCTACTCGTCCAAATTTGTTCAAGGTTTACAAGGTCAACATGACACCTAATAAATATCTAGGTAACTTAAACTTAACCCAGCTATCCCCAAACTTGTGCAACGAAAGTACCTTCAGCATTTTTTGCACATTTCAGGAACTAAAAAGCATTAGGAACTTTATTGAGTTATTTTAACACAGAGCGTGTTTTAGACATACAATTGAATATACGATTTTTCTGAGCATTGACAACTTTATAATTTTGCTCCTTGGACTTATTGGAAACATTTTGGTTATCTTTGTGTTTGTTTTTAAGCTGAAACAATAAACAGCTTCCAGTATATTTATTCTCAGCTTGACTGTAGCAGATTTGCTAAAATATCTTTGTTCCACACTAGTACCTACTTGATTATACGTTAGTTTCACAATCAAAACCAACTATTTTATGTTGATCCTTAATTCTTTAAATTTTGGTTTTAGTGAAATTTTGATTATATTTGAACTTGAGTCTTTGAGGAACTTATGTGCAAATTTACAACTTATAGCATGGTCTTCTGCGTATTTAGTTCCGTGTTTTCTCCAGTGGCCGTATCTCTCGATCGGTAAACCCATTTTAGAAAAGTATGTCCCCAAACGTGCAATTTGGCAAATTTCAACGTCATTTTAGGTTCCCTGCAATTCAGCAATCCACCGGAATAACGCCCAACGTTTCCGTTAAACAGAGCTTACAAAAGAATTGCTGTAATCTGGCTACTTGGACATGACAATACTATCATGGGCAGTTGTTTGCGTTGTACACATTTTAAACTGCACAATTGAACTACTGTTTGTGTCATTTTGTTATTTTTCCTTTCACATAAAATCGAAAACATAACAAGTGCATTGTTGAAAAAAATAAAATAGCGTTTGCAGTTCGCTAAAAACATCCATTTTTGCAGTAAACATAATGCTATTTTAGCATTTGTGGTATATGCCGACATTCGGAGATGCCTAGACTATTACAGTTTTTGGCTTGATCAAAACAGGTCAAATAGTTTGCGAGACAATATTATGCAAAACATTTTTATTTTGGACATCATTTGGAATCAAAATTCCGTTGTAATAGCCTTTTATATGCATGCTGTATGAACTACGTTGGCCGTTGGCATTTAGGAAATTTTAAAAACATTCCGGGTGGTGCGCAAAACGTTTTGTTTTCATATAAATAGCGATTCAAATTGATTTGCAGATTTGAGGTTTTCTTAGTGAACATTATTTTATTGCAACAATGTTGTAGGAGTTTTGTTTCTCTTATCTATACTTAGAAAATTGAAATTGACTCGTTGATTTACACGCTGTAGGCGTTTGACACGAGGCAGTTGTAAACCCTAGAGAAGCAAAGATACTGTTACTAGGGGTTTTGACACGACTTTTTGAAAATGAATATTAACGGATTTTAACATTTGTTTATTTATTTTGACGGTAGGTTTAGCTATTTAGGTATAGGTTTAAATATTTTGCTATGGCTTTGTAAAAAATCTTGAATAGTTCCAATGGTTCAAAGTAACAAATATATTTTTTCGTGCTTCCACGCGCACATGAAACATATTGAGTTTCAAACAGTGACACACAATACCAGGACACATAATCATAGGGTCAACACTTGCACGTGTTATAGGAACTTGCTGCTATGCTGTAACATTCATAGAAATTATTTGCTTTTTCTCGTCTCCGGATGTCATTACTATTTTCTGAAGACAGGCTTACTTGCTACACACGCAGTTGCTCTCTCACACGCCTTGAAATTTGGTCAGTCATAGTTCATAGCAAAACATTGAATATCCACATAAAATGTATAATATTTATTATGTTTAACACGATAAATTTAATGTGTATCCTTTTTCCAAAAACCAAAAAATGAAATATTTCACTAGATTCCTGTCGTATGCGCAGCGCAATTCCTTTGCAAAGACACAATATAGGAGTTCTGAGAAAAATAAATACATAAATACTGCACATTGCGCTCTTATTGTAACATTGCATTTGTTTATTCTGTACTAAGTCTCCATATTATTACATTAAGTACAGCTAACATAACTATACTTGCCGTAAAGTAATAAAAATATAAAAAATGTGAAAAGATCAAACAGTGAATTTGTATTTGCATATTAAACAAAAAGCAGTCAGAACTTATAGGCAAGCAACTCACTCCTAATTTAGCACGGGCTTGAAAATCTGCTTGAATCAAGATTCTTTACTTTTAGTAACAATGCCACTTAGCTCTCTATTTAATCAAAAGAACTTGCTTTTTATCTTCTTTGAATTACTGCTAGACTTTATAATCTCGTATGAGTGTTTGGTTCTATGTATCGCTAAAATTACAAAACCGAAACAAGAAAAACGTTTTTATTCTGTATCATTTGAATCTAAATATTTATTATTTCTATACACGTGACCTTTAAAAATATCTAACTTTGAGGTTTTTTGGGCTTGCTAAATTGTTTGATAACATGAAATCAGTTCCAATTTTCACGCTTATCTTATGCGACTGTCTTTCTGTCAAGTTGCCATTTAATACTGATTTCTATGCTTTTTAATTTGTGCTTCAAACACGTGTATGTAGAATAGATTCCGTATATGCGTACATATTTTCAGTTTGATATTTTTATGAGAAAAAGGTTTTGATCTATAGAAAAATCTGGTTTTATCTATGGGATTTAAAACTTTTAATCCTAGAATGAAAAAAATTAAATTCTCAGTTAGCACTGAGTTTTTTTCCATAGCTAAATGAGTATTCTGGTTAATATTACAAATAATTATAATTGCTTGTGCATTTTCATATAAGTAATACAATATAGATATCCTGTTGGACTTGTCAAGTTTTATTCTGCCTAGTCAAATGGACTAAGAATGTTGAACACTAAAGTATTTAGTAGCGGACCAGGTACTTCGGCATATATTTAGTCTTAGTTGGTGGTTCTACACCATTAAGTCGCAACGCTGACCCAAGACATGGAGATTTTCACAATTTTTTATTAGTATTCCCTATAGAGTACAGAGCACCACAACAAATGGTGCATCTTCATCAGTGAAAATATTACTATGATTCTTTGCTCAAGCTATCACATCACCAGTGTCATTTTTGCAGTTTGATTGCACTAATTCCTTATTGCGATTGCGTAAATTTGTTTTTCTTGCAAAGTTGCTTGAGCTTTTCAGCTCTGAATGTCAAAATGTTTGACGGAGTGTCACTCCACTTGCAAATCAGTTCAGCGCAATCGCTTTCTGCTCTTAGTCAATCATAAAATGGAAATGCTTTGAGAATTATGTAGATCAGGAACTGCGTGTGCATAGGAGTTCTTACTCAGAATCATCTTTCATAAATATCAGACTTAAAATGTACCTGTGTAGACCTTTTGAAGTAATACATTCGTAAGCATGTTGCTAGCATTGCTGTCTTGCAAGATAAGTTGGATTTTCCTCCAGAAGCAGTAACTGGAGATCTTGATACTAAAAGAGGTCTTGGTAGACCCAAGAAATTATGTAAAGCATTACAAAAAGAATAAGTATAGTGTATGCCAAATGCAAGTTGTGTTTGTATGATAAAATTTGACAAGTCCAACAAGACATCTATATGTTGCATCTATATAAACATCTACACTAATTTATATATGTACAAGCAAGCAACTAATTATAAATAATAAAAACCAGAATACTCATTTAGCTATGGAAAAAAACTCAGTGCTAACCGAGAATTTAATTTTTTTCATTCTAGGATTAAAAGTTTTAAATCCCATGGCTAAAACCAGATTTTTCAATAGACGAGAAATTACATGCCCATTTTTATCCGTTGCTTAAAAACAACATGGCAAGTGACTAAGTGACTTGATTATGTAAATGTACGACTGTTAGTTTTACAACGTAATATAGTTGACGAAATATAGTTGATCGATTGGTGAAAACTTTTTTGAATTTCCTAACGCTTCTTGAAAAATTGTGCGGATGCAGACGGACGGACGACAAACTCTTTTCATAAGGTATTGCTTCGGGCTACCTATTAAAGTATGGCAATGTTGAGCCTTCCCCTTACAGCATTTCAACAGATAACACATTTTTAGTAACCCAGAGTCGTTCATGCTCACTTTTGTGGTAGCATAGCTTTTTCAGCAAACTCCAAGGTGAAAGTGAAAGCAGCCTTCTCCGATTTTCCCAGAAATCTACCCTACCTAACTGAGAGAAATTTAGTTGCTACTGCAAAGTCAAAACAAACACATCTCGCAGATTTTTGTTGCTTTTTTCTTTGTAAACATTGTACAATAAATTCAGCATGGAAACATTTTCAGATTACTCCTAAGAACTCAACCAATGTTGAAATTGTTTACATCCTAAGTAGTTTTTTCATTAAATGTGCACATTTGAGCAACTTAACACTATTTGGAAATTAATTCAATTACTTAATCAAACTGAGTGCTGCCGGGATTTTTTGGAGTTAACGTTATTAAATTGGCTATTTAATATGTAGATTTTTGTCAATTAAAAACAGAATACGGCGCCCCGCATATTCATTCTAAACCTGGCAATAGCAGATATGCTTGTGATTTTATGCTGCATCCCAGCCACTTTGGTGGCCAACTTATTTATACGGAAAAGTTTCTCATTTGAAAGTCATAAAATTGCTTTGCGGGCATTTTTAATTCAAATTTTCTGTTTTCTTTTGTAACTTTGGTATTTTACAAAGCAGTATACAAAGTCACATCTTATGGTCAACGAGTCTCCGTAATCTCCGCCCTAAAATTGGTTGCGTGATACGGGCCATCATTGGAATAATGCTCGCGTTGCTATTGGCGTTGGTTTTCAAAGTCGTACAAGTGAATCCCTACCAGCGGCACGAATTTTTAATCAACCTATTTTTCTCTTTTGTCAAGAAGCTTGGGTAACCAAAACCTAAGAAATTTTCTAGTTTTTTTATGATCTATGTTTTTTCTGCTTTATTTGCCCTTAGGCATGATCACTGAGAGCCATATGATACCCATCAATTATTTAAATAATTAGCCATATGATTATTTGTCAAAAGGGGTTAAACACTGGTTTTCAAGTATAGTTACTCAATTAAAGTTTTTACTACATTCTTTAGTCAGCATTTAACCATACATACGATGTGTCCTTAATTCATATGACAAGCTTTGTAGATCAAAGCAATTATAATTCTACCCCACCGGAAAAAAAACTATAGAACTGTTTTTAAACCATACATTTTTGTATAGTGAAAATACTAATACATTATTCAATTTGCGGCTAAAAACGCAAATCAAAAGAAACGATTGCTATTAAAGTATCATATTTGTGTTGCAGGAAACCAAAGTAAAAAGTTTCCGCTATTTTATAACAACAGCCACGTCTGGTTACTTAATTTTGCTGGACAAATAATTGCTTAGCAGATCAGTATACTTCCTTTTAAGATACACATCATTATGTTGTCGTCAATATACCAGTAAAATGCCTAATTTATTAAGATTCACTTTTTATGTAATACTAGTAAAGTTTATGATAAAATGACAGAATCTTCACTGTGCTGCTTGCTCACAGGAATTATTCTCAACGGATCTTGTTACCAGAAATTTCAATCTTGTATTCTGATACTCAAAGCGAGATATATAGTTTTCTTCTCGCAAAAACCCAGTACCACAAATTATAAAACTGACTTAGCCTCTATTTAGTCATGCAGATTAGAGCCTAATATTTAGAGGTCTGATAAGCTTCATTAAATACTAAAGTCGGTTTCAACATATTAAAAATGTTCTGAAGAATCTCGGCATGTACCAATTATAATCTAAATCACGAGATACGTTTTTAATTTGAAAAATTAGAACACAGTATGGATTTACCTTTAAAATGATTTTTCGTGTTAGCACATGTAAAAAACATTTTTCCAGCAGCCGTGCTAAAGCTTTAACAAAAGCGGAGCAACAGTTGTGCTTTATGTAAATACGAGTTTGTGTACTTTTGCTTTGCTTGTATAACATGCCGATATTAAAGCAGTTACGTATGTGATACCAGTTGTAAGAATCGTTTATAAAGCATTTGAATAGCAGCATATATAAGCATAATTATATTCATGCTGTTTTGGTTAGTTAATGTTGAAACTTATTTTGTTCTGTTTTTGCTAAAGAAACTAAAAGCCAAGTTATGATTCAAAGATGGTAGAAAATACAGAAATTGCAATAGGTTTAGAATCTACATATGCTTCAATCATCAATCTTTATTGGGTTATCCAAACAATTTTACAACAAATGCACGAGTGAGTTGTCAGAGGGTTAAATTGCGCTTTTTGCTGCAAATTTCTTACTATGCAATAAATAAATTGAATTGGAGTAAAATCTAAAGAGAGTCAACAATGATCGAGACTTTTGCAAAAATTTGCTTCTAAACATTGCCTGCCTTTAAAAAGGTTTCTAATGAGTTTGCTTAGTTTTTATAATGCTCATTTATCCATTTGAATATTAGAAATAAAGATTTGACTAGGTATACTTTTGAAAACATTTGTAAGCTCATTTGTTTTGTTCTGGTGAAATATACAACAATGCTGGGCAAATACACAAAAAACATATGAACACTAGTTATAAAAGTAATATCCTAAATCATGTATTATGTTTTGATTGAAAACTACACATAACTTGTTGTTTTGATCATTTCTCAGTGCACGGGATCCTAGTATTGCCACTTGTCTGAGAGTGGATGAATACGATTAAAATTTATATAAAAATTTTGCATTACTGCATGGCTGCATGAGAAGTGGAACTAATACACACGTTGTTATATGCAGGTTTGAAATGTGAGCACCAATTCATACCGACGGACATCTTTGAAATACAAAACAAATATCTTAAACTATAAAATATTATTGTACCTCTAACGTTGTAACATGGAGCGTCCAACTCCAATTTACTTTAAACTCTGTATATAGTCTACTTTATATCTACAACTATAATCCAGAGTGTCTGCAATATGTAGATATACATTTTATTTATAAAACATACAAAAAACGTTATAATTCAAATTAATGTTTTTCAGTGGCATCAGATTACCATCCGGACAAGCATGCATCGAGATCTTGATCATTATTACATATGTTGGCATCAAGCCACAACACTGTAAATTCTGGCTTCAGTTGTAAGACAACAAATTCGGTTTATCCTTTTTTGAAACAACTTTCAGTTTCACGAAGCTTTCTATACTTCTCCCTCAATTAAACCTTCAAATCCTTAGGTTTGACAAAGAAATACATGTGTGGATCACTTAACTGGTAGAATATTGATTTGGGTTTGATATCAAAGTGATACATTACCTAGTTGAGGTCCATGTATCATCACCATTACTGAAGTCTAATCAACAGAAACGTATAAAACTTTTGCCAAGCAGCAATTACTTAGCAGACAGAGATACCGTGATTTCTTTCCACAGATCAACTCACATGACAAGTAATTGTGTCGATTCTTAAGATTAACGCTTATTGCGATTTGCAATTAGAATAATGTAAAATAAAAACTGACAGAGGTACAACATTGTATTGTCTTAATAACAGAACCCACTATAGAAAAGATATACCTTACGTTAATTCATTGGTTTGGAAGCTCCTGGTTACTACATGATACAAAATTATAAAAAAAGAAATATTCTTTAATTTAATCTTCTTAAGAGTTTCAAGAATGAGATATTGGCGTTGGAGATTACTTGCCTGAAATCAAGAAAATGCGATTATGTAAACAAAACAAAGAGAAACCACAGAACCTGCGATATGTTTATCGCGTACAATTTTTCCAATATTTCCTTTGTATTTACAGAAGATGAGCTTTTCCAAACTTGTACGTTCACCAACTTAATGATTTCTAAAGTATTTTACATTTTGCAAATAAACATTTTTGCACCACAATATTGAAAAAATTTTATGTGCATTTTTAAACGTTGTGCACTTTTTTATATATGTCTCAGTTGTCTCAGTACGATCTACAAAGGAGAGAGAAAGCCAGACCTTTAGTCCTTTATGTTTCTTCAATCACAAATACATTTTCCAAATGTACACATTGCAGAGAAAACCTATGTTGAAATTTGCTTCGTGTGTGCTTCAAAGGATTTCACTTCCTAAAGTATTTCGTTTTATATCTTTATTCCAGTTATAATAATAGAAATATGCACCTTAAACCTTCAATAATTACATTATAATCCATTTTAATATTCTAGTAATTCTTTACTGTAATAATGGTTGTATTTTTATACTTTAATATTAAAAAGAACCAACTTTAGACGAGTTGATTTGTGCTTGAGCAAATTGTCGAATATATAAAAGCAGTTTTGTGACAAGGTGTTCTGTTTTAAATTAGTACATTTACAAAGTTAGGTATGACCACTTTTTTCATTAAGGATTCTACATTGCTACGGAAACTTTAGGCAAACCCGTTCCATTTATTTGCTTACTTACTAAAGACTTCAGATTTTAGATGTATTTTTAATCTACCTGTTTTATGAATCTTCATATTCATTTCAGGAGTTCCAGCAGGCATAAATCTTTAATATACTCAAGCACGTTCTCTGTGATCTCTGTGATCACGAAAATCACTCACAAAGAGAATGTTAAAAAACGCAAATATTTGTCGTTTGGTTATTGCACAGTAAAACAAAACAGTTCTACAATAATAGCTCAACTAAGTGATCTCTTTACAATTATAGTGTTCTTTTGGACAGTATTCTTGATAAGAGTAACCTTAAACATTTTTGCAACAATTCATTGTTTAGGGCTGCAGTACGTTTTGCCGCCGGAAATCCTGCTGAGGAATTATTACAACTCAACGCAATTTCTATGTCTGTGTAAACTTGAATCCGAAGAGTATGCTATTTTCAATAACTTATTATGAATGTAAGAACTACACCAAGCCTTTACAAAATCCAAGCTTAGCTTGTATGCAGACTACATGCTCAACTTCAATCAATTTTCACCTGTTTATGCAAGCAGTATTAATAGGCAGTTTGTCTTAGATTATTGAAGTGGTTTTTAATGCAATGATCTGGTTTATATATGCTGCAAAAATGCTATTTAAGCAAAAACTCATTTACACTTATCTTTTGAGCATCACATGAATAAAACTTGTCTACTGGAGTTTCAATATTTTAAAGAAAAACTTCAAGGCAAGTTTGCTCTTTGAACTTTGAAGACTATACAAGAATCAGCATGTTTTGTAATTGTATAATTTCAGCAAACGTGGCATAATCTTTTATTACCAGCTTTGTCGCCACTTTTTACAAGTTTTTACTTAATATCTAATCTAACATACTTTATGGGCATACATCTCATCGCATTTATTTACCAATGACGTTGAGATAGGAAGTTGTACATTTTTTTCGAATATCAAAAAACTACGCACTCACTCCTACACCGACCGATGTTGTACAATCAACCAGTCTTACCGACAAAATTTTAATTAGTTGACGTTTTGTAAAGCGTGTTTTTTTCAGAGTTCTAGCGCTGAAACTTGCTATGAAAAGAAAAGTGAGTAGGATAAATTGAAGCAAGATGTATTGGTTACGCAAGATAAGTTATAAATATCATGTGGGTATAATTATCATAATGGTAAAACATGTTATACGTCAGTGGAAGTGAGAAGAACAAAAGTTTGATTTTCGTGTTTTATAGCAGTTGGCAGGTAAGTTGGTATGTTTGATTACGAAATTTATGTTACATCATGCAATGCTTTTTGTTCTAATGTTATCGAGTGAATTGGTAAATTGTCGTCTTTTAATGTAGCAAATGAAAGATGAAAAAATACGGCATTGTTTATCCAAGTGAAAGTAGGAGATGAAGTCTTGAACTAATTTTTTATTTTACGAGTTATTTACAGGGCCGAATTTTAGTTTAAACTATCACCAGAAGGTAAAAATATAAAGAATGACAACGTTATAACTTTTTTGCGATAACTTACATTTATTTATTTGTTTTCCAAAAAGTACTTTCCCTCTGCGGTTTTATGCTAAAAATGATATCTGTTTTCCTAATTTTCTAGTATATATTATGCCTACAATTTCTACGAGGAGGTTATTGCTTGGTATTTTTATATGAAAAGTGAAGCTAATGCACCCGGTGTTTTACTTTTAGATTTGAAACTTCAAAATCGTTGTTTTTATTATACTTGGTACTTATAATACTATTCAAACTAATAGAATGCAATTTCTTGATAGATCTTTCTTTTTCCTATCTATGCACCTAACAATATTATGTGCATTATATTTATTGGATTGGAACTTTGCATGAATGAACTGACTACTCCAAAGTCCTTTTTTCTAGTTAGGCACACACCTGTGCACTGCATTTCTGCACGAATAGACATATACACTTTCATCATTAAAAGATGCGATTTGAACTATATATATTTAACCTGAAAAAACGGATATATCTGGAAACTGCATGTCACCAATTTTAATAGTACCAAGTAAAAAAGCAATAAAAAGGAAACCGCAACTCCAAGGAATTCGTAAATTTTATATATGTAATTTTCAAGTAGCCTATAATCTCTGTAAAATACTGAAATGTTGAAAGTTTAAGTAATATTAATAGAAAACTTAGAACATCGACGTAAATATCGTAATCTATATTTTAGAAAGCATTAGAACCTTGAGGAACTTTCTGTGAATTTATATAATAACAAAACATACAATAAACGTTTCATAATATAACTTACTGCTTTATTGGTGTCCAATTACTAACCTGACAAGCATGTATATATTCTTTGCTATTATTTACGTGCTGGCATCACACAACTTTTCTCTAGATCTGTTTTAGTTTGAAGATAACAAATACACGTCACCATCACAATTCACAATTTGCTTTGACCTTCACCTCCACTGAAACAACCATGAAGGTTACAGCACTTCTCTATCTATTCAAGCTTCTAAATCTTAAATTTGACAAAAGAATTCAAGGACTACTTCACTGCCGAAATGTTGGTTTAAATTTGAGTTCTTCAATATTGAGTGAGCCTAGCTGAATTCCATGTATCATCATCATTACTGGTTCAATCTCAAAAGGAAGAGAGGAAATTTTTATCAAGCAGCAATTATTTAGCAGACAAAAGCACTGCGGCTTTCTTTCCCAGCTCAATTCACATGGCAAATAAACGTGCCCATTCTGAGGCTTAACGCTTGGAGAGATTTGCAATCAGAGTAACGCAAAATGAAAACTGACAAATGCACAAGATTGTATTGCCTTTCAGGCAAAATGCACTAAAGAAAATGTATGCCAAGCATTTATTAGCTCGCTGCTTTGCAGAGGAGCTAAGCAAAATGTAGTGTGTTCGTTTGCCCGTCTACTTTGCTTTCTATGCCAGGCAAATAATTTTTGCATGATACTAACTGTGTACTTGTATCTTATTTTGTAAAAGTTTACTGATACTTTACAATATCTTGCATGTACCTTTCAAACTTTGGATTATTAAAAGTATCTGTAAAACTAGTCTGTTTTTTCTGATAAACTTCTACATCAGTATGCAAAGAATTTGGGTTTGTTGTCCTCTTGCAAGTACTTTTCCAACTTCCAAGTCATATTTGTGTTCAAACATAGCAGTGAGCATTTTCTGAAGGTTTACTATGGATGTTTAATTGATCTGGAAATTAAATCGCATAAAGCTTCTGATTTTCTTACTTACTAGTACTTTTATTATCTTAATTACCAATTTGAAAAGCATTGCCATCTTGCAAGTACATAAATGTGTTTGACAATGAGAAAATAATTTATTTATTTATAGTAAAATCTTGAACCGTTCTACTGTATTCAATATAACGTTGTATCAGTTACAACTACAATGGAAAAAAATCTAAATTTTTAGTTAATCGTGATTATTCAGACTCTAATACACTTTTTAAATTTAAACATTGGCACAGAAAATCCATGTCGCATTTTCGTTTATGGGCTTCAAAGTAATTCGAGCTCAAAAGAAAGTATTTTGTTTATATAAGTGTGGCCTAAACGTTATCATAGTATATGTTAAGGAACAAAATTCAACAATTATGCTGTAATGTAACCCATGTTAATCTTCTAATAATAAGTGTCGGTAATAAAGGTATTGAATTTTTATTTTTATTTTAATAAAAACCAATTTTGTACGAGTTAATTTATGCTGGATTGACTTATTGAATAATCAAATGCAATTTTATAACAAGACGTTTAGCTTTTAATAAGCACATGATCATGATCATGTGTGGATCAATGCGCAAATCATTGAAACTCCTCTTACTAAAGAGTTTCTAGGAAAACCTTCACGGTGATAGGAAGCATAGTTGAGTTTAATAGAGAAATATCAAGAAGATGGTGACAAAACGGAAGGAGCTTTATTGCAACAATGCACTGTGTTAAACGCATATATGATGATTAAGTTTCAAACAAAGCACTATGTGGTGGTATAAAATTTAATACTTGTACGCAATCTTTTAACTTCAGGCTGTAAACGTAATGCCATAATTTGGGGAAAGAGCTACTTTAAATTATACAGTTCCAATATGAGCACTTTTTTTCAATTTTCCATATACTTCTTCATTCAGGATCCTACATTACTATAGAAACTTACTGTAATCAAACACGTTCCTCTTATATTCTTACACTACATACGCCTTTTGATTTTTGAAGTATTTTTAATCAACATGTTTTATAAATTGTCACATTCATTTCAAGTGTTTAGGCTTCTCAGTTTTTATTGACATATGACGAAAAATTTCAATTGCAATAGGAAATATCTTACAGCAGTACTTTTGTCCATTTGATTTTATTAAGCTTTTAACCTAATTAGGTATTTTGCGGATCGTGCATCATACCACATAAATATTTTGCATGTTTTTTAACATAATTTTACATGTATCTTGTTTCAGGAAACTGTTCTCTGTTTTGTGAGTTGAGTTGTTTTCTTTGTTCTCAATGAAAGTTTAATAGCTTTGGGCTTTAGGAAAACCCTAGCTTTGCTTGTATACAGAATACATGCTCAACTGCTATCCCTTTTCATTTGTTTCATCATAAAACCCGTTATGCTGAAAGGACAATTTGCTTCAGATTATATAAGTGGCTATTAATGCAATGATCTGATTTATTTATGATGCAGAGAAGCTGTTTTTGTCTCTAGGCATCATATAAGTAAATCTTTTCTGCAGGCGTTCCAAGTTTTCAAAGAAACTTCAAGGCAAGTACTTTGAGAACCGGATCTTTTGAAAACCTGTGCTTTCCCAGCAACGGAGTTCTTTTGTTTAAGTGAAAATCAGCTACAGAAACGACCTATTGCTGCTGCTGGAGAAAGCGTACTAAGCTTACAACTTTCCCTTCTGAGCGCTTCCTATTTACGGATGATCATTTTATGTTTTGTCGTGCTTTCACCTACATAATATTCTAAGAACAACCAGTGAAAGTTCATCAGTCGAAGCTCTGACTTGGAGCAAAGCGCAAGTAGAATCACCAAGCTGCCAGTTTCATTCAGCATAGAAAAGTATTTTTAAAGCTTCAAAATGCTGGGGTCAACAGAGAATTTTTTCTTGGATAACCAAACTTTTTCTAACCAGTCATTAAATTTTCACGAAGAAAGTAGTTTTCCTCTGATATGCACGTTTCAAGAGCTGCATAGTTTTGGGGATTTGATAGAATTATTTCAACACAAAGAGTGTTACAGACATTCTACAGAGTTTACTGTGTTTTTGTGTTTGGCAAATTTGATAATTCTGTTATTTGGATTAATAGGAAACGTACTAGTGATTTATGTGGTTGTAGTTAAACAAAAATTAAAAACGGCGTCAAGCATATTTATTTTAAATTTGGCAGTAGCTGATCTGCTCGTAATTTTGTGCTGTATTCCAGCCACGCTATTTGCCAACTTGGTAATACGTAAGTAACAGAAAATCAAATTAACAAATTTAAATATGTATACGCATTCAAAGCAAAGTCGATTATTTTATTGTTACAGCTTGGGTTTTTGGTGAACCGATATGTAAGATTACCTCATACAGCCAGGGTTTTTCCGTGTTTAGTTCAGTGTACTCCTTAGTGGCCATATCCTTCGACAGGTAAATTACTTCAAAATACTAAATTTGCACAGTGCACTGAACCTTGTCTAAATTTTGTAATATTTTTTAGGTTTCGTGCCATTCACCAGACACTTGGTATAACTCCCAATATTTCTGTTAAACAAGCTTGCAAAATTATTTGCATGATCTGGATACTTGGATTGTTTGTCACTCTGCCGTGGGCGTTTGTATTTAAAGTTATCTATATGAATCCCTACAAGGACGTATATCCTGACCTAAGCCAGTTGCACCAACCTAATCTTCCATTTTGTCAAGAAGTATGGGACACAAAAACTCAAGAAACTATCTATTTTCTCCTTGTTCACGTTTCTGCCTGTTTTATTCTTCCGCTTGGCCTAATAACTGTGTGCAATGTGGTTATGTGGCGTAATGTGTTGGGTTCTGGTGCAACCTCCCAACCTGGATCCGTTTCCGTTCTTCCCAATTTAAATAGATCCGGTTTTCACGAGACTCAACGACGGAGAAAGTTACGCGTGCTGAAGTTGTTTACGGGGCTAACCTTTACGTTTTTCTTATTTTGGTTGCCCCTTTACATATTACAAGGCAGAGTGAAACTATTTTACACTGAAACATACAGAGGAAGCGCATTCGAACAGTGGTTGGTTTCAGTGCTAGTTCCTGCTGCACAGTTACTAGGCAGTTGTAATAGTTGTGTTAATCCCGTATTATATGCCCTGCTGAATCAAAAGTTCCGTGAAAGCTTCAAACAAATATTTGTGTGTAGATTTTGCTCGTTTCTAAAATTTGGTACAGCTTCACCCAGAAATCAAGATGAGGAAATTCCGTTAGCGCCAATAGTTCCTGTAAATTGAGCACAAGGAAATGAAAACTAAACAAGGTAAATAATATACCATTCCACAACTCAAACTATTGCTAGCTCATTATATCCCGCTTCGATTTAAACCGCTTATTCGAGTTGTTGTTCGTGTTTTCATACAATTAATACTTGCGCAGAAAATCGAAACCATAAAACTACTTGACTGTTTGAAACATGAAAAGGCTGTAACTCGTTGGAAAATGTAGGTATAAAAGTGTGGTCAAAAAATATATATTGCCCTGCTTGTTCTTTCTGTAAGAAAGAAATTGTTCCAACGCTGGAACCCTTAAAGCCTTTGTATTATTCACTTTCTCCGGAATGCTTTTTACTTGAAGCAGACCTGCCGGAATAGTCATAGCTGAATGCAAAGAAAATGTGCAATCTATCAATTCAACGAAGGTTTTATTACATATCATTTTGTAAATCATGTGAATATATGAATTATAATGTTGAACCTTATTATGGAAGAAAAATGAGCGTGGGACAAAATGAAACAAGTAGTATTTGATTATGCAGGATGAATTTGAAATATTGTCTGGGTATAATTAGCAAAGAAGGAAAACACGTTATATGGCAGTGAACATGAGAAAGACAAAGTTTTACTTTCGTGTTTTGTAGCAGTTGCCAGTTGGGTTTGCATTTGGCATGTTTGTTTAATTTCTGAGCTTGGTAGGGTATTGCTGGAATGTTAGCCCGTTAAACCGTAAACGACAACTTTAAGTATCAGTGAAATAAAGCGGAGTTGTGGTGCAATATATATTAAGTATGGTAAGTTTTTGCTTGGACTTACAAAGGTTTTGCTTTATTTGGACACATATAATGATGCTATGATCCCACAACAAGTGTAAATGTCTAAGGTTATCCTAACAAAGCTGAGAACAGATTTGCAATTTTTGCAATATATTTTTCTAAATATGACACCGCAGATACGTTTGATTTAGAAAAAATGTTTGAACAGAAGTGCAACTAATGCACACGTTTTTTTTTACTTTCAGGTTTGAAACCTACCTGAAACAACATATCAGCCTGATGCACATCTTTAGATCACACATACAATAGTTTTGCTTTGTAGCGACTAAATATTCAAATTATAACGTTATTATATAGAAGGAACGATTCCAACTAATTTGAAAATTCAATAATTAGTAATTTACAGGTAGCTCATACTGTAAAATATTAAAATGTGTTAATTTTAGACATTATTTGAATATTGCATAGTCACCAATAAAAAATATATAATAATAATAAGATTCTTGGAAACTTTTCCATTGAAAATTATCTTAAGAAAACTATGCAATAAGCGTTTCATAATGCATCCGAGTACTAACCCGACAAGAATGCATTAAATTTCCGGTAATTATTACATACGTTGGCATCAAGTCACAACATTCCTTAAATTCTGGCTTAAGTGTTTATTTAACAATTCCACTTTAGCCCTTTTTGTCCTGATTTTCATTAAAACAACCATGAAGATTATTGTCCTTCTCTATCTATTCAAGCTTCTTAACCTTAGATTTGACAAAAGAATGCGGGGGCGTTTTAACTGATAGAATGCGGATTTTTACTCGCAGTCAAAGAGATACCGTACTCAGTTGAATTCAAGGTAACCTAATCATTATTGAAGCCAAGTGAAAAGGAAAAGGGAAGAATTTAGTCAACAGCAACTACTTAGCAGACAAAGACACTGCGGTTTCTTTCTCTGTCTTAATTTACGTGACAAATAAAATAGGCAGCATGACCACATGTAGCAAAATAGCGAAAGCAGGTGTAATACAAATTTATTAAACGTGGTGTCCTAAAAAATTTCCAGGCCAGTTTTTTTGTTAAACAACGTGATTGGACAAATTTAGTGTAATCACAAAAACATTTTTTTCAGTTTCCTGTAAAACATCTCAGTCAGACTAAACAATTCAAATGCCATGTTGAAATTCAACATTAATGCATTATAAACTTTATAATTTTGACACTGCTGACCTATTGCCCTTACATTTTGCGCGATTTAGGTCATGTTATGTGACACCTTTGTGCCAATTTCCGTTAGAATCGATGAAACCGTTTAAGAGATATCGCACGGACGGACGACTTTTGCCATGTTAATAAGTGCGTGCGTGCTGAGTTTGAAGCTTTACGCTTGGTGGGATTTCCAATCAAAGTAAAGTAAAATAAAACTCACAAATGAGCTCAATTGTATTTGCCTTGCTGACAGAGTTCCCCGGAAAAAAGTTTTTACCATGCGTTTACGTAGAGTTTTCCAAAAAGATTGAGAAAGGTTTCAATAGGCATAAATTAGAGGTAAGATTATCGAGAAGCTTGTAACTTTGTAAGTTAATAGAAGAGTCATAAATAAGTATTTGTGCAAAAAATCGTGACCCCAGCTTTCTTCTGCTCAGAGAACCACTTATCCGAAATTTAGGATGCAAATTTTTTCCTTCCGGCCTACGTGAAAATTTTCTTACTTAAAAAGTTAGGGCGTGTTACAAAACAGATTTCTACCGTCAGATCATAAATGGTATGCATTATATAATCCTCAAACTCAGCAGAATCTACTGCAGGTACATCCGGCTCGCTACTGCTACTGGCATTTTTAGTGCAAACCAAATTTAAAAGTAATCCAAAGCAAGAATTTTAATATTAAATTCAACAATGTTAATGTTCTTCTAGGAAAACTGAAAATATATTTAGCAAGTAGAAAAACCTAAAATGTAGAGCAACTCATGAGCTCTCCGAATCACGTTAACATTTTAAATTAAATAGAAACATGTAGTTGTTACTAGAGATTTTAGAAAAAACTACCTCAAAATTTCACGAAAATCGAGTGCACCCATTTTTTGAAAAAACCGCATGTCCGGTTCTATAAGTAGGATAATGCTTAGGATCAGATGAAATAAACTCAAGATACCTTGATTTATATCAACACAAACGAGTGCCAGTTAATGGGTTTTGTGCACATCCATGAAGAAATACAGAGCCCGGAAAAAGTCAATGCTCAAAAATCGTGAAAATCTCGGAAAAAATACGTTTTGTGAATGGCTCCGCTACTTTTGTACTAGCGCATATTATTCGATACTTGAAGCTTACTTATGTACATAATTGCCTAGGCTATTCGTAATAATAATCAGATTAACAATTTTCTTTAATTGCTTTGAAAAACAAGCAAGGAAACCTTTCTCAATCTTTCTGGAAAACTCCACGTATTCTTTAGTCTGGAAGCTAGTGGGTGCTAGCTGATACGAAAGAATAAAAATAAAGAAATATTTTTTTTCAATAAGACTTCCTGACAATTCAAAGCACGAGTAATTGGCATTGAAGATTGCTACTGTAAAATTACGCATGCAAAAGAAACAGCATAAAGCCAGTTTCTTTTCACTTTGCATACAATTTCTCCATTCTCATAATCGTATATTAGATAGAATCTCCTCTCCGTTTTTCGAAGAAATGGACATAATGTCCCGGGTTTCCATAACTAAGTTGTGCGTGCTTAATCCCATATAAATTTTAATCCATGTAGAATACTCAATGCTTAAGCTAATGCTAAATTCAGTCATGCTTAAGCTAATGCTAAATTCAGTCATGCTTAAGCCTATATTGCATGCTAAATTTTTTATCCTTAATCTCGTGTTCAATTCTGTTATGGTTAGGCAGAATTAAATCCCAGCTGCTGAATATTATGCTGAAATTTGATGCTGCTAAATCATATGGTATATTTCACTGATGCCTTATCTATGTTAATGTACATATGTGTAACTATATGTTCTTTCAATTATCACAACCAGTCTTTTACAGAGTTTCAAGGCAGGTGTATAATGACGACTAGAAAAGATAAAACAAGAGCAAGAAAAGTGCACGATCATCCTTTGCCAACGTACCAGACTGCATGGTCATTTGTTTGATTTGTGCTTGAACAACTTGACAAAGACTAAAAAGCAAATTTATTACAAGACATTCTGCTTTGAATAAGCTCCTTGAGTCAAGGTATGTGATTGGCGAGAAACATTGATGCCTCTTGTTTGGTAAGCAGCTTGAAAACTTCCGGCCTGAAAATCCAATTTGTACAAGGAATAGCAAGATGGTGGTGACAATATGCAAAGAAACCTATAGCTAAAATGAAGACATTTGATGATCAAGTTGCAAATAAAGTACAATGCGGTGGTTTAAGAATTCACACTTGTACGTTATCTTTCAGCTTTAAGTTGTAAACGTTTTCTTATATTTGGGGAAAGGAATACATAAAAGTGTATCATTACAAAGTGAGGTATAAGCATTTGTTTCATTTTCCATATTATCATGCTTCATTTAGAATTATACATTATTGTGAAACTTATTCTAATAAAACACCCCCCTTGTATATGCTTGCTTTTCTAACGACTTCCCATTTCAGACGTATTTTTTAATGGCATGTAATTTCTCTCCCGGATAGAATCTTCGGTTTGCCGGAAATTCTAGGCATACTCTCCAAAAAGTCAAAAATTAATCATCACTCTGCAGAAAAATGATTTTTTCCGGGAAATGTATTATTTTTGTCATTTTATTTAAATTTTGTAGGGTTTACAAACAAGCATACAAAATATAAGATGCTGCTTCGAGAACCATCATCGTCACAGAATACTGATACCGAATATCATGAACTTAGGTCATGATTTATTTATGGTCTTGCCTTTATAAGGATATTGTAATTTGTATTGTAATCGATCCTTTTTCCCAAAGGGGAATCCAATTAATCTTATACTTCATATAAGGAGTAGAACAATATCTGTCTACCGTTTAAGGAATAGATTAATTAGTCTTTACAATATATACCTATGTACGTACATTCTATACCTACTTACTCTAACAATATATATACTACAATAAATGATGAACCAACTATGCAGTTGGGATAAAGGGATATTCGGGAAAAGACGTGCGTTTCGGAGTTATCTCTCTCTTCTTTCATTTTGGGCATTTTTAATCATACAATGCATATTGTTGAGCATTATAACTTTGGGGACATGCTTGTTTAAGGAAAAATAGTTTTTTGAGTCTCTGGTTGGAAGGCAAAATTATCACAAGTAAGATGGATTCACGTAGTAGTACAGATTTTGATTTAGATTTTGAGTGTGTAGTGTCCACTGAAAAACGATTTACGTTGAAAGAAGTATTAATTTCCGAGGAAGATATCTCATTGCATTGGAGAAAAAAGGACACTGTGTTTCCAAAACTTGTGAAACGATTACTACTGTGCACATATTTAGGAGCACTTGCAGTGATAGATTGAAAAATAAGTCTTTGCTAAATGGGGTTGTGAGTTGTTTTAGTGACTCTGTAGCTCACAGCAACCACAGAAAGGGTTGATTTTGTAGATACCGAGTTGCATGTACACAATATTTCATTTGAAGAATACTTATCTCTTAGACAACACTTGTACTTTTTCTGATTTTTTGAAATCTTATATTTGCATGTTGTTGCCCTCGCTGTTATACAAAATAAGTTCGAAATGCTACACGAGGCGATGTCAGGTGGATTAGGCACTAAAAGAGGACAGGGTCGTCCAAAGTAGTGTAGTAGTGTATTGAAGAAAGACTGATTGGTTGTATTGTAAAAAGAATCTTAATTTTGAGTAAAATGACAAAAATAATTCATTTCCCGAAAAAAATCATTTTTCTGCAGAGTGATGATTAATTTTTGACTTTTCGGAGAGTATGCCTAGAATTTCCGGGAAACCAACGATTTTATCCTGACAAATAAAATATTGCCTTTTTTAATCTACATGTTTTAAAAATTATCACAATCATTTCAAGTTTTCAAGCAAGCTTAAGTCTCTAAAATGCTCAGGCACGTTTTCTGTGATCTTTGCTTTAGAAATGCTACCGCAGAAAAATCAGTTGAGAGGAGAATGTTAAAAAAAACAAGTAAAATAGTACTAGGCACAAGGCCTGTTGAAACTTCAATTGTATCTAGAAGATTTATAATATTGCAATTTCCTACACAAAACATTGCTGGAATGGATAAAAGATTCGAGTCACTAAGAAACCATTCCTGAAAATTCGGAGCAATATATTTTTGTGAATGTATGAATTACGTTCTGTTTTCAAAGACAAATATAATATAGCCTCTAAGCTTTGTGAAAATCCAAGTTTATTTTGAATACGCTCAACTTCAATTCATTTCCCACTGTTTATGCAAGCAGTTTGAAGAGGCAATTCGTTTTAGTTTTAATAAGTGGCCATTAATGCAATTATCGGATCTATGTATTATGGAACTTAAGTGGAAATTCCTGTACTTTTCCTTTTGAGCACCACATGAATAAATCTTTTCTTCAGGCATTTTAAAGTTTTGAAGAAGAAACTTGGCAAGGCAAGACAGCTCCTTGAACTTTTGAAGGATGCACTTGAATCAACATGCTTTGTCACGTAATAATTTTAGCAAACGTGACATAATCTTCTATTACCAGCTTTGTCGCTAAATTCTTACGTAATACCCAGCCTAAATAACTGTTAAAGAAAGTTGTTTTAACACACCCTGCAATTATATAACTTCATGGGCCTACATGTTAACAGTTAACACGTTTACCTACCATTTACAATAACTTTGAGGTAGGGAGGTGTACATCTTTTGCAAATATCAGAAAATTACGCGCTCAGTAGCTCAGAACTATAATAATACATTGTCTTAGCATATGGCACTAATTCATTACACCTTTAATTAGAAAGTACATTTTCTCTCAATTGCATTCCTGTCATTAAGCTTTACCTAGATTTCTGCAAAGACATGACTAATTTTGCAATGTAGTAGCCTAAACACGGGCTTGAGCATGATTCCTCATACCAGTGTAAATTGCTCAAATTTTAGTATGTGGTACATATCTAAGTTTTGAAGGAGTTCTTATAAATTCAATGACGTTTTTCTAATTTTCAATAGGTTCCGTTTGACTCTTAACTTTTTTTACTTGGAAAAATTACTCACCAAAGGATACCTGATCTTCTTTAAATAGGATGTGCTTTCCCTATAACGTAGTGTCTGTGCTTAGGTTAAAACCAATTACAATTACACAAATGAACTGTTGCTGCTGCTGGAGAAAGTTCATTATGCTTTCTACTTCTTTTTTTGAACGCTGCCAGATGTATCCAGATTATCATTCCACGTTTTGTCGTGCCAAACTAACAGAAGAGCTTCATGGCCATATTGTACGTACAAGTTTTGGCGTAATACCCGGCAAGAAATTAGTTACAAAACAAACAGTAATAATATGAATTTATGTGCATACACTTACATACCAATTACATTAACATTGAGGTATGTAGAAGCACAGGTTGTCCAAATATTAGAAGATTAGACACTCTGTACGCTGATGCTTACCATCTTTTAGAATTATAGTAATATGTTGTCACATCCTACGGCACTAAATCTTAATTATACCTTTAAGTACTTTTCCTCTGGATTACATTCTTGTCATTAGGCTTACCCTTGTTTCCTCAACGACATGATTAATTTCACAAAGTGCTAAGATTTGTCATAAGTTACTCATGTTTTGGTGTGTGGTACATTCCGGAGCTTAGGTACATTACAGTGTGGTACATTATTTTATTGGTTTTTTATATGTACTAGAAGCCAGCCACCGCTCCGCAGGTGGAGAGCCTGATTCAGGTTTTAAGTACTCATATTATTGCTTCCAATACATGTAGGAAGCGTGGGTGAGCATTGCCTTGCAAGCCTGAAATCCAAATTTTACACATGACTCTTGACATCTGAATTTCAAGCAAGCGCTACGTTGAATATGCAAAGCTAAATATTTGCCTGCCAGTTGTTTTAGTTGACTGTACACTACATAATGTCATTATCAGGGAAGTTGTAGTGCAAAAATTGCTTCCAATAAAGCAAGCCAAGCCAAGATTTGCTTGCCGCTTAGGCCCCTGACAAAGGTCCGCAGACCGTATTTGTAAACTTTGGGTGAAATCCGTCAAGCCATGTACGACAGCCTGAAAGTTAACAGCAACTTAATTAAAGCCGTCGTTAAAGCTAAATAGTTGTAGCATTATTTTTTATCTGCCAGTTAACGGTTATACCAATCTGTCAATTTCAAGACAGTTTGGTCAAAAACTGAACTATAATCATGTGTTGCACATTACTGACATTACGATCACTTAAGATGGCAGATTTGGCAATTAAGGCCCTGATTCGGGCCCTGCAGATTCGAATTTTACCAACTCGACCTCAGATTCATCAGTTTGGTAAGAAACTGGACCATAATCATGTGTCACTCAGTGTAACCAATAAAGATTGAAGATTTGAACATTAAGGCCCTGATTCAGGCCTTTAATTAATTAATTATTGTGTTGGGGAGACTTTGTAAGCCGCCGGATGTAGGGATAGTATATTTGTGTAAAAAAAACAACATGCAAAAATAATTTGACGGAGGTAGGGATCGTCACGGCGATCTCTACTCCGTTAACCCAACTCTCAAGCTACTGAGCCACGGAGGCTGAGCTTGAGGAAAGGGGTAAAGTAGCTTGTGGTAAACAAATATGTTTAGCCCGGGGCACGGGACCGGCGCACTTTAATAAGTAAAGATATACCATGAATTCAGTGAGTTCTTTTTTTTGTAGAAGTTTCTTGACTAAACTATAATTGCACATCACATTAAAAAAACCCAGGGAATGTAAACCCAATATTCCAACCGGTTGTAAATACGATGTACTTTCCCCGCTGCAAAGTTGTGCTTGTGTTTAAGTGAGAAGCATTTACACAGGGAAAATGCTGCTGCTGGAGCTGGAGAAAACAGCGCTATGCATTTTGCTTCCCTTTTGGAGCGCTTGTTATGCATAAATTATTGTTCCATGTTATATGTATCGTGATTTCAATCACTCAATGTTATAATACAACCGGTGAAACTTGCTCAGCCGAAGCTTTGACTTGGAGCGGCACACAAGCAGAGTCTCCGCGAGTTTTTAAGTCTAGCATTATATCTTTGTAGCTTCAAAGTTTCTAAACCGTTACAAGAAACCCTTTTCAAAATATTTCTAATGCTCTCAAAATTGCTCATTATCTTTGCACAGAATTATCAGAAAAATGAAAATACTTTATACGGCTTATTTGCAGCATTTGAGAAAATAAAACAGAGTGACGGTCTAACCAACAAGTTGTATGCACAAAAACGATTTTTGAATATGCAATGAAAAACACAACGTTACCTTGTAAACCAAAGTAATGTTTTTGTATGTGGTGCTCTGTGTTGTGATCAAAACTATTTGGCTGATTTAATATACTAAAGATGCTTTATTTATTTTGTCCTGAACGTATTATTTTATTGGTTTTCTGTATATGTGGAATGTAGCAAACAATCTTAACGTAACGGCCAAGTTGAGATTCTCAACTTGAGAATGAATATAACAGCTTTTGTTTTCATTCTGGGAACAACCCCTAAATAACCAAGCAGACATCCGACTAATTCAAATATCAAAATCGGTGAATTGGCAATGTGATCCAAAAACACGGTGTAGCAAATTGTATATCTAAAGCACTTTTTGTGTTCAAATTATGCAACAAATTAGCTCATACTTTCCAGTTCATTGAATTTGCATAAATAATGTGTACGTACATTCATTGCTAGAGTCAAGTGATTCATCCATAGTAATACGTTCCACTATGCTGCTTTTCATGACATGTTCATGTTAACAAGCTTTTTGAAATGTGAGTTGCCATAAGAAGAAATGTAACGCAAGTACGAGTAGCAAAAATGGTTCCTTGTTTGCAGAACGATGCACTCGTAAAGCTTTGGCAAGCAAACTGTAAGGAAAAAGGGAAAGACACTCATATGTTTGCATTTGTGATTCCCTGCCACTCCTTTAGTCGTAGGTTAAACCTAGTGCAGATATTGCGAAAATGAGAGCATCTGATTTCATTCTGGAAACAAGCTTAAGCGTGAACAATAGGGGGAAACACACACTGCTACATTTTCATTATAAATTTTCAGTCAGGTAGTATTACAACAAGGACCAAGTACTCAAAAAAGTTGGAGGCACGAAAGCATGAGAAACGAGTGTGATGACTGCAAATAAGGGTAAATAGGATATAAACAAAAAGAGGCTTTTCTTTTAATTCAAATAAGCGAATTGGCAATTCCCAAGTACACGGTATAGCAAATTGTATATCTAAAGCACATTTTGTGTTCAAATTATGCCACAAATTACCACATACTTTATATTCTGTAAATCTGCATAATATTGTGTAAATACTTTCATTACTAGATTCAAGTGAGTCATCAACTAGTTCTAGAAAATGGTTCCTTATTCGCAGAACCATGCACTTGTAAAGCATTGGAACGCATACTTTAAGGAAAAAAGAGAAAGCAGTACGTTGCAACTCATATATTTGCACTTAGGATTCACTTCGTTCATTGTAGGTTAAAGTTTGTGCTAATTTTGAGAAAACAAGAAATATTTCCATTCTGTAAATAAGCTTTTGAATGAGCATTATGTGGAAACACGCACTGCTACATTTTCATTACAAAGCTCCAGTCAGGCATCATTACGTCAAGGACAAGGTACTTAAAAAAGATCGAAGGCACACAAGCATGAAAAACTAGCTAACTGAAAATAAGTGTAATTATAATGTAAACAAAAATAGTATTGTCTGGTAAGCCAACAATGCATTGACAATTTGATCTGGAAAGTGTGGTAGCATCTATTGAAGAATACGTTAGTCTAAGTTACAGTTATCAAACAAAATACATGGCTGAACCTGGCGTTTGTAGGGTTTTAGCGAAATATTTATATAAATTAGATCCAAGTCACCACTTGAAAATCTCATTTCTCTTGTACTTATGAAATACTTGAGTGTCCATTAAAAATGTAACGAGATAATAACATATTATATAAGTTGGTTTTTCATTGTGTTTTGCAGATACACGATAATTTTCTTTTGCTGCCATCCGTGACTATGCGTTATTCCTTTTCACCGTCCGTAGTTAAATTTATAGTTTTCTTATCAAGTCAAGCTATCTAAAAATATATTTATTTAAACTGCCGTAATTACATCTTCCATCTCCATCAATTACGTAATTACACCTGCCTAAACTCAAACTGTTGCTCAAAATAACTACCTCAATAACTCTACGTATAAAACAGTTTCACTCGAATTGATATAACGTATAGTGAGCATCACCACGGGCCCGTTGACACCTAAAAAATTTTTTGCTTGAATTTTCAAAACTTTTATGGTGTTATGATGTATAAGTGTCCACAATACGGTTTACCAAGTTTCAGGTCCATTTGTCGTTCTGAAGCGGCTAGGCAAGGGTTTAAATTTTCAATGCCCGAAAAATGAAAATTTGTTAATATCTCGGAATAGAAGTGAAACAGGTCAAAAATATTTTTTGCGATAGTTGGGTATCGTAAGACCCTTTATTTTGATGGAACCATACGCGATGACTAGTTTTTGCATTTTTGCAAAAATTCTATTTTTCAAAAATTTTGCATGTTTCCCAAAATCTTTTGAAATATATTTTGAATGTTGCTTTGTTTCATAGCGTCTATTGATAGATGTCCATCTTAATATTTGTCTGCTCTATCAAACACAAAAACCCGCATGCGAAAATCTTGCAATCTACAAAAGTTATGGCGAAAAATGTACAAAAACATGCATTTTTCTGGAAATTTAGGGACGCTTAAATCCAAATAACTACTTCAATACGGATCCGAATTTCAAAATGAAATGCACACTAGAAAGTCAGATGTCCATTCTACAGAATATTGTAGCAACATGTCAACTTAAAGCAGTTTTAAGGTAGCTAAGCAACACAAAACAAAAAAATCAGTTGCAAGCAAAAATGGTACCAACGTTAAAAAATGCGCCATAATTTTTCTTAGATGCAGAATTTTGAAAAACTGGGGAAACACCTAATTTTGTATTTTCATTAGCAACATATTGATATCATATATACATGTGTCCAAGCATGTAAGGTGGACGAAAAAGTTGCTTACATTTTTGCAACACGGAAAATCTCAAAATTTTGTGAAAAACTTTTGTTTAGAAATTTCGTTGATTATGACGTAATTTAGTCTTTGGAGCACCGAAACCGACAAAATAACAGATTTGTTGAGTATACCGATAAATATTCTGGTCAATTTTCAAAAACCCTTTATTTTGAAATTTTTAGAACGACAATTGGACCTGAAACTTGGTAAACCGTATTGTGGACACTTATACATCATAACACCATAAAAGTTTTGAAAATTCAAGCAAAAAATTTTTTAGGTGTCAACGGGCCCGTGGTGATGCTCAGTGGTAATCAGCAAACAAAAAAATCAAGGTAAGTGAAGTATAATTTTTTTAAATGCGTATTAATCACTGTGGTTTGTCTCTCTGCCTAAATCTGCTGTCGTAATAGCTGAAACTTGAAGTGATGAGTGTTTCTGTTTGCAAGACTTTTTTCCATATCAATACGAAAGAAACTATTATCGTTCAAGGCGACAAGAGAAAACAAGCAAATACGTGTACTAGTAAGAAATACTGTATTTTCCAGGCGTAGTGGTTTCCCATGTCTCGACAAAAAACGGCAGACTTACTCCAGCATACAAAAGCATATAATATGTTGCTTGAATATTTCATTGGTTTCTGAAACAGCATTTGCAGTATTTTTTTAGAGAGTAAAATGTATGTTTTAACATATTCTGCATAATTAAATTGGGTACAAATGCTTTGCCTTGCGACACGAAAAGTACTTGCCAGGTTGACTAGGTTTGTTTATAGTAAACCCTATTGGAAGATACAAACGCTTACTAAATGTTTTGTTTCTAAACATTTTAAGCATGCATTTTAGAATTAATAATTTTCCTAATAAACGTAACTCTGATTCAAACAACCTATATAAAATTTCATATCTACTGGTTCTGTAAATGAGCACGTTGAATGATAGACGCTTTCATTGCATTGGTAGATTTCAATGTTTGACTAAGAAGTTTCAAGTTTCCCCAAATTGTCTCTAGGGAAATTTCTAACTTGTAAAACTTCCCGAAACGTGACAGGAGAAAGAAGGATGAGTAACATCATACGTGTGCATCGCTCCACGTACTAGCACCAACTGAACTGGTTGCGGGATATGGAACGTAAATTTAAGGGAAAAAGAAAGGAGAAAGTAGAACGTTGGGATTCACTAGCGCTGCAGATGGGATTCAGTGCTGAACAAGGTTAGGCTTTGACAAGATGTGTGTTGGTTATGAGGACATTCTAGTATCTGCTTCTACCTTTTATACTAGAAATAAGCATTTGATTTGCTTTTATATGTGCTTAGCCTATTTGGTAATGTTAGAATTTATTGAACAAAATCTAATTTGTTTTCAAAATGAAAAGGTAAATCACGTGCCGGTTGTAAAGTGGAAACCACAATTAACTTTTGATTTCCTGGAAATATCTTTTGATAATTTCATAACTTGTTTTTGTGTTATTCCGCATCCACAATCACACTAAAGGTTGCACATTAGCCTATTTTCACCTAACGTCACCAAGCATATTATTATGGTTCATTTTTACTCTTTTTGTCGTCGTTTACAATTTATGCTCAATGGACATATTCACTGTCGACAGTGACAAGTCCCTTTATAAGTAGCGGCCAATGGGACTTTACAATGTTAAAGTTTTCATTTTTTTAAAGCATTAAAAAACAAAATTAGCGAAAACTTTTAGTGCACGTTAAAAGTACATGAAAAGTACTACATACTGAAAAAAATTCGGATTTTTTGCGCAATTTTTTTCGAAATCTCCTATACTGCCCCACGTTAATTTTCGGGTTTTAAATATTTTTTGTAGCTCTCTGGAAGCAAAAGCGGGTGCTAGAGTTTGTCCTAAACCGTTCTAGGGGCTGGGTAGTTTATTATAAATTTTATTTCTAGTCTCTAGCTTGTAAGCTTTTTGAGATAATTAACTTTTAAAATCTTTAGCTAATTGACTAAGCAGACCTGCGCAATAACATGCACCATCAAAATTCGGAATTCAAAAAATATCTTTAAAATTTTCAAAATCTCATGGCTTATATGTTTTCGTAGATTCTAATTTCAAAATTCATATTTATTTCAATTTTCCATGTGACCTTTGACCTTTGACTCCCGACTTAGTGGCCAGGTCACATGCTAGAGTTTCGGAAAAATATGTTTTGAAATCAAAATCTTTGAAAACATATAAGCCATGAGATTCTGAAAATTTTAAAGATATTTTTTGAATTCCGAATTTTGATGGTGCATGTTATTGCGCAGGTCTGCTTAGTCAATTAGCTAAAGATTTTAAAAGTTAATTATCTCAAAAAGCTTACAAGCTAGAGACTAGAGATAAAATTTATCATAAACTACCCATCACCTAGAACGGTTTAGGACAAACTCTAGCACCCGCTTTTGCTTTCAGAGAGCTACAAAAAATATTTAAAACCCGAAAATTAACGTGGGGCAGTATAGGAGATTTCGAAAAAAATTGCGCAAAAAATCCGAATTTTTTTCAGTATGTAGTACTTTTCATGTACTTTTAACGTGCACTAAAAGTTTTCGCTAATTTTGTTTTTTAATGCTTTAAAAAAATGAAAACTTTAACATTGTAAAGTCCCATTGGCCGCTACTTATAAAGGGACTTGTCACTGTGGTCTCCCTATTGCTACTTCCAATTCCCTGAATAATGCACAGCAGAGATACTTGACACAAAAAATATTTGCCTGATTAAGTTCAGTCTCTGTTATATATGGTTCCCGTACTCAGAACCTTAGTCATAGCAATTTTGAACTTGCACAAAAGCTTTTGTTGCACTCGTGCAAATAATGTGCACCTCTGTAATCATATTGTACAATAATTACGTTGTTTAAATAAACTTTTGAAACACATCCTGCTTGTTTGCACGTCGTTCGCATCCAAATTACATCAGCAGCTTACTGAACTTCATAGCCCTAAAGGATTTTAGGCGCTTTTATCGCGCTCATTGTTTAAAAGATTATACTGTGTGATGTATTTCCGGCCCATATTTTGTTCGCAAAAAGCAAAAACGATTATTTATGTTGGAATATAATTAAACACTGGCAATTCAAAAGCTGCTTTGTACTAAAACAACAAAGAAAACCTTCCACTTTTGCGCTCCCAATTCGGTAGTCCCAAACGCTTTCCCATAACCGCCGCAAGTTTGTGCTTTACAAGCCGCCGTATGGATTACACATACTGGTTTCTTGCTGCACAGCCAGTTCTATTTCTACAGAAAACTTGTTGTAACTTGGTTTTGAATGCCAGTAGCTGGATAACTTTCGTCAGCGAAGGAGAGCTGTGGAAAACGTGGAGTTTTTTTTCTGCAATATGTCCAACAAAGTAAAAAATGGAACAAACCCCAGAGTACTTGTGAATTTCAGATATAATAACAAATATAATAATAACAAAAACTTTGCTGCAGTCAAGTACATCCTTTCCTTATATTTTTCGATTGTGCAGTAAAATTTTCGAAATGTTCTTTACTGCAGTAATTATAATACGTGTTTTGAGTAAGTGACGATTGAGTGGCAATAAAATTTACATTAGTAAACAATAAATGTTTATATCAGTGAACCAAAAACTAAGATACGCAAAGATTCAATTAATTTTTTTCATCGCATATTATAACAAGTAATTTTAAAGTTATCAATTAAATAAACAATGCCAAGATTTACTATTATTGTAATTGTATGGCTGTGGATTAATTATGTCATTGGTGCATCAGTATACAAGTTTTGTGATCTATTCAGACAACACAAAGGCGTTATAAATTTTACGTCTCCGACATTTTTCCAAAAGTCTATTTTACTATTTACACCGCAAACGATTCTATTCAACCTTTGAAAATAAAGTGTTAAGATTTTATTACATGTAGTCAAGTTTTAATATCTGCATATTGACTGCAGCAATTTTGTCGACTACTCATGTGTAAATGCAAAACCCAAAGTAGATCTCTAGCCCTTTTGCCAACCATGAGCAACTTAAGAGTTTTAATTTAACAATCAATGAGAAAAGCAAGTGATACAAATATGACGAATTCAAGTCGTAACTCAATGAAAACAGTAGAAAATGGCATTGCCAAGGATTCTGCTTTTTTTGCAAGTGTATCCACGTTCCCACCTTTGTATGCGCTGAATTTGTCATCAATATCCCCCTGCAACTGTAGCAACTTTGCTTTCGGTGGGTACAATAATCATGACTTGAATGAAAACATAAGTTTTGACCCAACTGCAAATCCGCAAATGCCAAGAGAACTTACGGATCTGAGTGAAAGTTCTAAAATTTATATGATAGCCTATTGCGTTTTATTTGTATTGGCAATTTCCGCAAATCTTATGTTATGTTCTTGTAAAAAACAGTACAAAAAGTCAAAGTCACGGTTTTCACTTTTGATTTTACATCTTTCCATTGCAGACCTGATTGTGTGTTGCACATATATTCCTACTGAAATTTTTTGGAGATTGACATAGTCAATACAATGGAAAGGTGGCAACATTATGTGCAAGTTGATGCAGTTCCTTCGTGCATTTGGATTATATCACAGTAACATGGTTTTGATCTGCGTAAGCTTTGATAGGTTTTTTGCCATACTTTTCCCAATGAAAACAATAAGACGATTGGGGGATCAACGGATCAATATTATGCTCTGGATTGCCTGGATTACATCTGCTGCATTTTCAACTCCACAGGTTCTTGTGACACATTTATTAGTTTTGCAATTTTGTCAGGTTTGTAGATACTGAGTCAGAAAAAAACTGATGAAGTGTAATTTGAAGGTTCAGAACTACAAACAATAGTCCGATAGAATGGCGGTTGGATGTTATTTTTTAAATAATTTTATTTCAGCGAAAGCTTGATATATCGTTATGAATAAGTAAATTTTTGAATTGCTTTGCCATTTCTGACTCTAAAACCCTTTTATGGCTTTCAAAAGTGTCTTTTTTTCATGTACGTGGAGTTTTTCAAAAGTAATGCAAATACTTTCATCGTACACCAAATGTTTATGTTAAGCTTGATAGACCTGAAATGTTGCATTATGTTAGGGCAGTAAATACTAAGTACTTATGCAAAATTTCACAAGCGTAGGTTTCTTTAACATGGAATTTTCAAAAGTTGAAAATCTCGTATGAATTTTTCGGCGTTTTTCGAAGTGCCATTTTTCGTGCTTCGGAACTAAAAATGGCGGTGTGAGGCAAATTTACTCAGTCCGATAAAAAAGATTTTGCATTGCATAATCCTTAAGTCTCGTAGAATCTGATACCAGTGCATTTGGCTCTTTGCTTCCATGGTGACTCTAAAGAGCATTCAAATTTGAAGACGATCCAAAGTGCAAATTTTAGGAGGGATGCAAACAAATCTGGTCTATTTTTTGGAAACCCCAACGGATTAATAGCAAACAAAATAGTTTGAATAGACAAGCATAAAATGGGCTTTAGGACACTTATTGTCATTGGTATTTCAAAAGTTATATGTAGTAATAATAGAAGCATCAAAACTAGTAACTCAAAAATATGCGAAAAATCGGGTGCACAAGGTTGCACGTCAAATTGACTTTTGCATTGGTAAGTGGATTCTTTCGGTGAATCAAATGGTCACTACAGTGGATACCTTAGACGATTACAAAACAAACTCATACCATGTCACAGCTCTTGGACAATTCATAAGAAAAATACACACTTCGAAAGAAATCATAGCTTAAGAATCGTGTAAAACTTATCGATTTTGTTTCACTCTACTGCTCTCGTATTATTGTACGCACACCCGTGATTGAATACGGGAAATGTACACCAGTACCTGGACTATGTGTGCAACTAATCAGGTTTACAGTTCTTCTTGACGTTTGTGAAACACAGCCCGAGAAAGTTTTTTTGCACTACTTTTGGAAAACTCCACGTATTTTTGTATCAAATACAGTACGTTGGAAGATCTCATATTTTGACACATGCCCAAACAAGAAAAAAGCTTCACGGACAGCAACTTAATACGAGCTTAAAGTTTCGCAAACCAGTCTATCGACTTTTAGGAAATAAAAGTTAAATAAGAGGGTTTTACTAAAGTACTGTTGCTGGTAAACTTATATTTTAGTGGTTTTCCAATCTGTGGCCTAACCTAAGCAAAGCTAACTATAACCGTTTACCGAACATTTTCGTAGAAACTTATTATGGAAATTTCTTCAATTTAATTTTAAAAATATATACACACACGTGTATTCCTACCAGAAATTATTGAGTACATATTGCTTGTTAATTTGGAGGAAAATTATAATTCTAATATATCATCTATGGTAGCTTTGAAATATCAGTAGAAAGCTCGCTTATCAGCATGAGTACATGAGAATAAGCAATTCTTATATTTGTTAAGTCAAACATTTTACTAAAGGCCTTTGGCGTGTAACCAACCGAACCAGGATATATTTAAAAAGGAAATTAAATTTTAACAGGTTTTGCGTAATGCGCCTTTAAAATGTAATATTTTTTAAGAAACGTTTTCACACTTCTTACTAATGTAAAGGGTTCCTCCTAATGACTGCACCCAAACTTGTTGCTACGATATTCAGTGTGCGACCATTCATATGGACCTACGGGTTATATTTTCTGATTCTCCATGTTTTTCTGAATACGTGTATGTTTTTTGACAAATATATCATGAAAACAAGCGACACAATTGATATCACAATGACGTTTGTTACGAGCAAAAAATTCCTGCACCGAAAATTTGAGAATTTTTTTTTGAAATGTGTTGATAAATTCTTTGTGTTGGAGTAAATATACAAGTACTCGGTAGTAAATGCAAGGCCGGATTGTGGTCGTCAAAAATCATTAAGAATTGAATATGAAATATGTAATAGCTGTACCATTAGCAGCTTGAACTTTTTTGGTACACTCTTCGTGCCACGTTAAAACTAAAGCACTTCTGTTTCTCAAATCCTTTATGTTAAACGTCAACTTGATACCACGTTTGATTGCACATTTTATGGGCTTTCAAACAAGTATTCAACCATTCGATTTGCATGTTTCATAGTGGAACAAGAATACACACACTTTAGTGCACTTGCAACACATTGAAAAAAATGCATGTAACTGAAATCTTCAAAATGTAACAAATTTGTTAATCCACATAACTTCTGGTATAGTTTGTCAATTCCTGTAATCAGTATGTCGTTTTAATGCATAGATTTTGAGGATTCTTTAGAGGGTTTTGATTTAGTAAACTGTTCCTTTGTATAAAAGTTGTGCAAACTTAAATGTATAGTAGACTTTTGAAAACAGGATAAATGCCATTCTGGTTCAGGGTTTTCAATTTTTTTCAAATATACCACAACATAATTTTGCAGTCAGTTTACGCGCGGTTTATGTAGACAAAAGCTTGCTCTACAATTACGATATATCACCTACCCATCAACTGCTTATTCAGCCTTCAAAAGTCAGTAGCGAACTTGGGTGCAGTCATTCGGAGGAACCCTTTATTACATCATTGCAAATATCTTGCTTGTGATATAAAACATAAAGTAATCATAAAAAACTGATTTGTAATTTTACTAAGAACTGAACATGCAATTGCCATTGAAGTCTACTAGGCTTCAAAAAACTTTTAACAATTCTAATAAATATGGAAATTCTCAAACACGTTAACATCATAAGAATCACTATCAAATATTTTCAGTTTGGGATGCAGAAGATTTCCCAATACATTTGAAACTAAAAATATGTTCAATGTTTAAAATTTGCATACATGTGATACCAAGAAATCAAAAGGCAAAGTCAATTCCCCGAAATCTATATTATTTTCTCATTTTGTTTTCTTAGAAATCACCATATATGATAAAAGTGGTTTCATAAAAGCTATCTTGCAAGGAAAATGTTGTTGGATTGGTGCTTTTGGAAAATTGTGGCAGTCAAAGCAGGAATATATGTTGCCAAGAAAGATAAACTAATTTTCAGTACCAAGAACCCACGTGTAGTATTCAAAAGCAGAAGTATTAGGATGTGCGGTACTTTATACTAAAGCAATTTCCTTTCTGGCCGTTTGCATAATACTTGTATAACAAAACTGTTCAAATAGTCTTGGAGAAATGAATGCATTGTATTAGTATGCAGTTATACCAGTTTTTTCGTCTGAAAAACGTAGGTTCACCTCTAACGAAAAGAACATAATGCTTTTTAAAAACACATTAGTACTATTATGATTCGAGTTTGTGTTACCTTTGAGCGTGTTTTTGCAAAGAATAGTGTTTGCATAATATATTGTTATGTTGTTATGTACCTTTTTTCTTGTTATGTACAAAGTTTGGATTACCAGCAACAAACTATGTATACCATTCTGTATGTTTATTCCTTTAACCCAATTGGAACCATAAATGCGCAACAAAGTAATAAAGTGTGATGATAATGACACAATATTTAAACAAATGTGGGATTAATGCCATTTTTGTTTCATTATTTACAGGCAATTCTCTTTAGTGTATCTTCCCATCCTGAGTACCCCACATTTAAACAATGTGTCACAAACGAGTTACTCAATAGCACGGAACAGGTTCGAATGTACAACATTTTCTCAATTTCTGCAATGTACTTTGCTCCACTGATTGTCATCGTCTTTACCTACACGGCAATTGTAATCAAGCTGATTAAAAGGGAACACAAAAACCACGGATCTGTACAATCTCTTGAACAATTTCAAAACCAAGGACGGAAACGGTCCAGCGTTACTTACACAATGGGTTTGCTTAACTTGGCAGGTATATCGGAAATTATTATATCTTGAACAGCTTATATTTTTATTGCTAAAGTGTTTATAATCCTATTGTGTATTGTACAAACGTCTAAAATGCCGGATGGATTATGTTTGAATGTGAAAAGAAACGGAATGGCCTTTTTCATGCGCTGCTGTGGTTTAGACAGTATTTTATTCCATGATACATTGTTCAATTAGATTATAAATTGTCAAAACTTTACCTGATGACCGTTTTATATAATCTAATCCTCAGGTCTATAGTAAGCAATTAGTCAGGAGTACACACCATGTAATTTTGCTTATGGCACATGAAGGAAGTTCACTGCTTTTTTAAGACAAAACCCATTCGTCTGCGATGTCTTTTATTATAGACAATTAGATATCAATACTGATAATGCGTCAGCAGAACACAACAGACACATTGAAAAAAGATAACAAGCTGAATATATTTTGAAACGTGAGTAATTGAAAAATAATTAGTCACAACTTGTTTTTTACATAGAATTTGTCAATTACATAGAATATATAAATAAATGCCAAAAGAACAAGGCTGATTTGTTAAGAAATCTCTGGAAGCAACTTGCTGTATGAAAAAAGTTTGTTTTGATTTAGTTATTGTTAAAACATAAAAACTCCAAAATATCTGCAAAGCTTTTTAAAACTTTAAGCTAGCATATAACTCTTTTTTATATCTTGCAGAAAATTCAGACAATGCCGCCATATCCAGTAGTTCCAACTGTAATAATGTTGCAATGGACTATTTGGTCTCCTCCAATGAAACCAGGCTCGAGCAACAAGACAAAATCCTGCGGCATCATTCTGTATCACTTGCCAGCGGAAATCCCATCACTCACACAACATCCCCTGATATTGTAGTTGTGGACAGAGTGAACAATTTTCATACAAGAACGATTTTGCGAAGGAGTCAAAACGCTGTTGAACAAATGTCCAGAGCAAAATACCGTGCACTTTTAATCTCCGTTGTGGTTGTGCTAGTGTTTCTTGTTTGCTGGACTCCGTACGTGACATTGACACTTTGGTAAGAAACTCAAGCGAATGAAAGTCAAACAAAGTGAAGATGTATTATATTGCATGCGTGAACACGTGTTGCTAAAACATTTTATAATTTCATGTATCAGGTATCAAATAATGAAAAAACGGTTTTCAGAAGTAGAGTTGACGTCTGCATCTACGTCTAACAAAGATCTTGTAAAAATATACAGCACTTAAATTTTAGTAAGTACACGTGTTGTCTTAATGCATTTTCTTTGTATTTATTTCAGGTACATGATTGACTGGGAAGGAGCTAGAGACGTTGATCCCACTATTCAAGATGGACTACTACTCATGGCAGTTGCAAACTCATTTGTGAATCCTTTGATCTATGGAAGTTTGACAAAAACATTCTGTCGTCAATCCAAGATAATTGCTTGTCTGGGATGCTCTCAGATTTAGTCGTAATAATATTTATTTTGCTCACTAGCTCGAAAAAGCAATTTCGTTTGCTCACATCTCTAATTTTGTTTTCTATAGAACTACATAAACCTATGCGACGAATAAGGATTGCAAGATTTCCTTGTACCAGTCCGTACAAACCTCATTACCTGATGTAGTGAAAGTACACAGCTTTCTGTCTGACAAATAGATATCAATCATCCCATTCTAAACATCTGAAACTGAGATTTAAGAGGAACTAACCATATATCTAGATTGAGTTAAGAAATGAGAATGTTTTGCTTACTATAAAAAGTAAGCAAAACATAACCAAACATTTTCTGTATAGCTGCTGTGAAGCCAAATAAGCATGAGAGTACCATTTTGTAACAGCAGTAAGCATTTTACATTCTGCTGGATATTTGATATGCTTTCACCTAGAAGAATATATGAATACTTTTGTTTTTAAACATAGGTTATTTGTATTACACAATTAAATGTTGAATCGAAATGTTTACTGACTAACAAAAATGACTGCAATGCATTGTTTTCGCTTGTTTGCAGGTTTTGATTGAACTTTGTTTAGCCTTATCAAAAACTGGAGACGAATGTAATTATAATGTTTCATCCTGTTTCTTGAAGATGGATTTTAACCACAAAGGTTGTAAGGGTAACGAGCATAGTTTTTAATGGGGGTAGGTAAACATTCCAATTGTCAAAACTTCTCTGCATTATTCTAAAATCAGACATGAATAAGTCAAAAGCTAATCCAAATTGATTAAAAACTGCAGTATTTAGACCGCCGGTAATAAAATCATCCACAAAAGCTTTTTAGACTTCCCCTTAACAAATACGCATTAATTTTTACTGACAGTTAAGATATTTCATGTTTCAGTTTGACAATTTTCACACATACGCAAACCTGTCTTAAATTATTTTTCCCGATGCTGGTGTATACTTTGCAGAAATGCAATTTAAAAAAGTATTTGCAAAATCAAATAAAAACACTGGCTTTGAAAAAAAAGTATTTAAAATAAAAATTACAAAATATTTCTACAACCCTGAATTATTTCTAGTACAAAGTATTTATATATGTTTAAAAATAGTAGTGCACAGTTTAAAATGATATATCGGTACCACTTTTGTAAAAATATATCATCAAACTACTAAGAAATTGCGGCGTTACAACATTTTATCATTTTTATCTGTTGACCTATAAATAAATACATCTGTAATAGATCAAACCAATTTGAATCTTTCTTTTATTCAGTATAATTACCATTCAAAATATGTGGCTTTTATGCATTGTATGAGTATATATCCGACAAAACGTTTAATAAAAATACAATTTGAATTTACTTTGTTAACATTGCCAAAATATTCTTAAGTTATAACAATTTTGTCGACAAAAGTCCATAAAAGCAGATACCTGTATAACGGGTGCTTTTGCATAAAGCCACTCCCACAACCACATAAAGCAATTTGCGGAGCGAAGCGTATCTCAAATATCAGAATCACCAACTGAAAATTATTAATAACCAAAAGATTTTCAAATTTTGAAAAGAGTTTTGTTATTAGTGGAAAAATTAGCGATTTAACTTTAACCTGTAACCCTACTCTACTCGAGCAACTCAAGCACCAATTTATCCCCAGCACTATTACACTTTCCCTACAATTAACATCATGGCAGCAGTAGCCTATCCCAATCACCAACATCATTCATCCAACACTACCGTACACCCAGCGCTAGTGCCCTATTCCGGCGTAAGTATAAAATTAACCTGGATTGAGGTAATCAGCACACTCTATCGGCAATCATTTAGTAGATATCCAATTAATATATTCTAAAAAAATAAAATATTTCTTCAATGGTTTTTAATTTGAGCATCATATTTATTATACATTATGAGTAAATGACCAACAAAATTGCAATCAAAACTTACCAATTAATTCACCCTGTTAGATAAAAGTACTCAAATAAAATAAAAGTGAAAACTATCTTGTAGATGCCCGTATACATTTAGTCTGATACAATATGGCTGTTTTTCCATTGCCACACCCGCAGCTGTATTTTCAGGTTTGAAAATCAAACTGAAAATAGGTTATATTGTGTCTAGCGGTATTCAGGTTGTAGGATAATATTACAAACTGAATCGGTTGATGTAAATATGAACTCTTCTAACTTTTTGCCATTAGTTGGCATTGAACTTCTGTAAAAAAAATTCACACAAAAATATTTCAATGACTAACCCAATAGTAAAATAGAGTAATTGAGCAGGCATCGTAATCACAATATCTGAGGTTTTGATCAATGATGCAGAGTTTAAAACATTATGTAAAGCCACCAAATTCCCATTTGCTTTTCTAATTTGGGCTGATTTGTGATTTTCTGGCACCAATTCAGTTTTTTGATAATTGAGCAATGAGACTAGGAAGGTAAACAAGTAACAAAGCGATTCCCATCTTTCCTAAAAACTACCTAAACAATTGTTGCCAGAATCCGTTTTAAAATATCAACATTGAAGACATTGTGGTCCCTGCTGTGAAGTTTACATAAACTGATCTACTCAAACTGTATGCAGCAAGATTTTTAATTTGCTGTGATCATTTGGCACCCATAAACATTTCTAGTGCATCATTAAATATTTACTTGGTTTGTGTAAAGAAAATAAGTTAAAGGCTGTGTGCTAAAATTGACCAAAAATATTCTCTTAATCGTGTATTATCATCGTCTCTTCATTGCTAATTCGTTTGTGTTTTTCTTGCGCTAAAATCATGTTTCTAGTTTGACAACGGTAATCGCTACTACCACCTGTAGGCTAGAAAATGTGTGAAATATCAGGAGTAGATCTGTCGATATTTCTTGGTACCGTTTTTAAAATAACTTTATTATAATTTTTTCCTTTTACGTCTGGTGCATATTGTTATTGTTTCAATTCAACATTTTCCTTTTTTACTTGTACAAACTCAATTTAACCTGAATTCTAGTATCTAATAGGATGTACCAGTAACTTCCAGTTTCAAATGGTTATTATCGTACATTCCATCATTTCTTCAATAACCATTACTAGAACTAATAACCTTATAACCATTAGATTTTTTTGACCAATTTAAAAGTTATTCTACTTTCAGTTAGTGACGTACTAGTAATCTATATTTTAAAACGTTCCCACTTGTGTATGCCAGTTCTTTGTCCATCCATTAGGTGCTGTAGGCAGGCGTGTTTTACGGCTTGGTAGATTTTTGAAAAGCTGCGTTTTGACGTTCCATGGAATTTTTCTGTCAATCAATTGTCTTGTAGTGGGCATTCTAGCCACCCAGAATTTGTTTTTAACAATTGAGAAATTTAACAGCGTTCTGCAAAGTATATGGTTTGACATTTAAAATGTTAAAATTGAATTACCGTAATCATACTTTCATAAATCAGTTCAAAACGGCATTGGAACTTCCTCCACTGCATCTCTTATATTATTTCAAACGTTCAAAACTTTTTGCAGGAGGAATTGCAATTTAGGACAATGTAAAAACCCATAACTTGACAGGAATTTGCTTCCTTGTACCTTTTTTGTTTTACATGCTTTGTTTTGTACATTGCAGAAACAAAACTTTAATTTAATGCTCATTTAAATTACAAATTTTAACTCGCAGACCTGGCCAACTGGTCTGTAATTTTCTCCCGTAAAATTTCACTCGGTGCTTCATATTCAATCATGTTAGACTTATTTGTTTGTACAATTCTAAATCCAGTAATAATTGGCCATGTGTCACGTTGGTGGCTGGTTTTCTCATCCAGAGATTACTGGCTTTCATAAACAAGCTGGTGAAGTTTACTACAGAAATACTGACAGGACAAAAGTTATTTAAATGGAATTGAATCTGCAGGATGTGTAAAATTTTTAACATTAAAATTAGTACGAATTTATGATATGATGTATAAACTAATGTATTTACCTGACATTCTTTATATTTCCACCACCACCAACACTACAGCTCTGAAAATACATAAAACGAAATGAAATGGAAACTAAATATCGGTTTAAAACCGCAAATTTAAGTAAATTTGTGTGCTATTGTAATTACACAAGTTATCTTAACTAACAAGACAACCGCCAAAAATTAATTTTGTAGTTTGATAAATCTGTGTAAATTGCACATTCACAAACTGTTTTCAATACAACATCATACTGATTTTAATAGAAACACAAAAACTTGTTGATAAATGATCAGACTTTGATCATCAGAGCTTCCGTGCGGATCATCTGGCTTGCGTATCAAAACTGGCAACAAGCACAAGTTCCCACGATCAAAATAAGGGATATGAAAAAGCTTCGGCCTAGAATGTTGCTACGCATAATGCTTTCCCCTGTTAAAATGATTCTACCATCCGTTCTGGGCTTTTCGTTAGCTAAACTTTTGTGTGTGCGTGCAGTTGTAGCGGAGCAACTGATACTCAAAAGTCCACTTTTATTGAGTGAAAGCTGGATGCTCCTATTCCTGGCATAGTATACCTGTCTTTTTCCTAATTGAAGCTCCTTGTTATCTTGCTGCCTTGCAGATGAGATATTTTAGGTGTAGTATAGTGTGTTTTCTTCTACAAACAAACAGAAATTCAAACACTTTTTTTAAAGCTGCCAAAATTATGCAGGAAAATTTCAGGTTTTCAGCACTTAACCCCGGATTTCTTCACAGTGGTTTGATATTTTTACATGCGACTTGTGGCAGTTATTACACTATATAGCAGTGGTATTTTAGTCGTCCTTTCTTTTTCAGAAAATACTTATTCTTATTGGTTGTTGGGTTAAGTTTTTTGGCAAGAAAAATCAAAATTTGGATTTACTAAATCTGATGTAACTTTCTTTATTGCTAACGGGAAAACTTGATTTTCCTCACCAAAATAGCTTATTTAAACGCAAATGGGCGTGCAAAGTTTAGTAGGTTCCTGTTGTAAGACAAAAAAGTTCTGCTGGGGCGATTCAAGTTTTTCAGTATTTTTGCGATTTTTTTGAATTATGACAATCTCTCGGGCTAAAACGTATGATTTGTGAGTTTAACAAAATATTTTATGTGCCCTGAAAGTTTGGCATGCTTTGAAGGATATGAGAAAAAAGTTGGAGATTTTGAAAAACAACTTTACTTTGACTTTAAACAAGAATAAATGGGCTTTAAACAAGAATAAATGGGCTGTACGCCAGGCAAAATGGGCTTTGAGCCAGGGTAAAGGAGCTCTGAACGAGGCTAACCAAGATTTAGGTAAGCAGAAATGGGATCTAAATCAGCAAAATTGATTTTAACCAGTAAAAACAGTGTTATATATGGGCTTGTGTTGTAGGCACGTTTACATTTTTATCAGTTTTAGCAGCGAGCGTTTTTATGGTTTACCATTGACTGGTTTAGATGCTTCCTACTTTTACACAGCTTATTCAACATTACGACTTTCTCCTAGAACAGACGTATGGGCATGTAGACATGTAGAAAGCCTTACCGATCACTTATCATCAATCTTTGAATTGCATTCATACTTAATATATGACAAAATTTGTAGTATTTCATTTCAGTTACGTGTTTCTGATGCGCTTCAAAGCAAACACACCCAAATATTTTTCCTATCCAACCTTTCGTTTTTTCCTATCTAGAATAGCATAATCCTTGAGCAGCTTGAAATGTCTTAACTTGTAAAATGAGTTTTGCAATCAACCCCGACTTCCAATCTAAAACAGAATTTCTAACTAAGACACGTTTTGAGGGACAGAGAAAACATAGCCGGATACTATGCACACCTTTTTTCACGCAAAACATAATCAAAATTCACGATATACCCACAGCGAAAGCAACCCAAATTAATCCTGTTTCTGGTTAGAATCCTAAATCCCTAATGTCAACTTTCATGGAATAATGTAAAACAAAGCAAGAATGATGCATGAATATGTATACATATTACTGCAAAATTTGCTATTTTTCTAGTGTTGGAACGTGTCGTCTCATTATGCCTCATTAGAGAGACTCAGCCTTTGGGGTTTCCGGAAAGCACCTGAGCACCTTGATACGCAAGCAATGCAACAGCAGCAGAAATTTATGCCCCAAAAATATCCTCATCCTCAGCATCAACGCACCACCACCACAACGCTTCTTTCTGCCTTGTCAAGAGCAAGTTAATATTTTGTCATTGTGCCTTTAGCCATTTTTGTAAAATAACAAATTACTCGTAAATAAATTGACTACTGCTAAAACTTCCCTACTACATTACTAATTATTTTACTGGTTGAACTGGTCCTGTGATCCGATCCTTATTTTGAAAAAAATAGTGAGATACGACTGAATTTGGGTGCATAAGTAGTTAGGACGACCATACTCGTCAAACTTTGATTGTTAAGCGTCTCAAAACACCCCATTCACCAATATATTTATATATATAACACCAAAGTTGAATCCATGGGTGGAAAAATCAATGCTCCAGGTTCCTGGGAAATTTCTACTCTGTATTTTCCGTCAAGTATGTCGAAACAATCATTTTCTTCGTAGAAAATTATATGTACAAATGCTTTTTGGAATAAATTATAAACCGAAAGGAATGCTTGTGTGCACATTTTAAAAGGATTTTATTCTTCTTCTGTTCTGTAGTTTTGTTCTTCAAAGAACTAAATGGAAGCTAACGTTTCATGAATTGTGTGCCAGCATGATATTTCATACACTGACAGCAGAAGAGTATGTTAGACGCATCTTGTAGGTATACAATCTTTTGAAGTATTAAAGCATTGCAATATTTGAGAAGCTATAGTAGAATTTTAGTCCAGCATATTTGGAGTATTCGGATCGTTGAACATTGGGGCTCCTCTCTACTTGTTGCTAAACCAAATCAATTCACGTAATAACCATTTAACCGTTCATTCACACCTATTTGTCATAGAAGTTATCAATCGAAGTGAACTCAACCATTCGCGAAAATTTGTATTTTACTATTTGGTGATCCGCCAATGCATTGGCACTTGAGCAAATTCTGCTGAAATACAAATTAAACATTGTCAATTGAAACTGATGGTAACTGTACCGTGTGGGTAACACCTAAAACGCTCTTATATCCTCAGTTTATGAAGAGACTCTACTTTCATTGTGTATTTGGTATGGAAGTTTTAGTTGTGTTTTTACGCACGAACGCCGTATCCTATGGAGAAAGTTTCGGAGTCACATTAGTTTTGACTAATGCATTGCTTCTCTTTAAACAGCTTTTTTGCCTCTGGAAATTGAGACTGAAGTATTATAATGTAATTCACTGTCGCTTAAAATAATAACCAGTATATAGTGAGGCTTCATGCAGGGTGCTTTTTCTTTTGTGTTGTTCTAATACTTTAAATTATACAATATATTATTATGCAAGCAGGAGAAATTTTGCAGAAAACCCCAATGAGTCTAGTTCCTTGTAGGCTAAACTTATCTGTACGAGGTATTCAGGTATATCTAAGTTTCATCACTGTGTTTGCTTACCGGGTTAATGACCTAATTTCTCGGAATCTCTGGTTCCCAAAGCATGTATCTTCCACTAACAGTTTTTAATCTTTTTTTATAGCAGACAGTACTTTCCTAGTCAATTTTGACAAGAAAACATTTTTAGACCATTTTTCTTACCAAAAATTTTCTCGATTTATTTTCTCACAATTTTCTCCGATTTATGGGATATACCTGATCACACGTCTCACCTTCAACTGCCAAGCTTGTGTTCATATTGTTAGAGTCTGCATTGTATGAAGCGACAGTTGTCTGTTTTGTAACTCTGTTACCAACCAAGATACGGGGCTCCAGACTAGGGTAAAAGGATTTTAAACCAGCGTAAAAAGGCTGTATGCTCCGTATACTCATCGTCTTCAGCAGTGAGCATTTTTAGTGGCTTCCCATCAACTGATTCCAATTCCACGGATTCAAATATTTCATTATTTTTATGGAACACGTGCAATCGCCTTTCTGCATAATTTATTTAAACTAAGTGGCAGTTTTTACGTATTATTCTAAACAAAACAGAGTTTCATAGTATGTTGGAGTTTCTAAGAAAAAATTGGTTTGCTTGAAGCTACCATTTATACTTATTAAGTTTACAAAACACACATTAAAATATGGTCTTAGCATCTTAGCACCTGTTATTTTCCAATGCTTTCAAAAGATAAGCAAGTAAACCAAAGCATAGCATGCTTAGCAAAACCATAAAATGCAGAATCCCTCAAATGCAAAGTATAGCTTGGTAAGAGAAAGTTGGAGCATAGCAAAATATATTTGCTTTTGAATGAAGGATGCATGATATGCAGCGCTTTCACTTTATTGAGGCTCAGTCTTCTTTGACCTGTCGTTGGGTGTATGTCGTTGGTTTAGAGTTACACAATACGTTAGTAAAGCTATTTACATACTGTTTTACATTTGGTTTTCAAGCCTACACGATCCAAAGTTGATTTGAAAATTGAATAGATCCACAGCGAAACGGTTTTAGTTTCAGTTATTGTGAACATTTGTTATTTCATGTGTTAATCTTATGTAAAACAAATGTACTAACTGTTTCAGATTTGAGCCTCAGCTCTATATTAACAATATTATTTTCAGTGTCAGTTTAAAACATTTAAAAAGAATTATGGAAATGTGACTTAAAGCTGAAAACGTTTCTCAATGTTTTAATAAAGAACAACTTTTCTTTTCATTCCAACCGACGTTATAAACGTTTCAATTGTTTTGAAGGAGTGTCCTTCAATAAAGCAAATTCTTTATACTACTAAAAAACAAGTATTAAAGATGGAGATAAACTTGAACGCAGAATCACCAGGCTTGGGTAATCACGGATTAGAATCACTAATCCTTAATCCGGGATTGGTGATTAAGTTAATCACTTAATCACCAATCCCACTTCAGATTTTTTGCATATAATCACAATCACTAATCCCTAAACCAGCAGCCTTTAATCACCTTTTAATCACTACCTAATCACTAAGGTCCTACCTCCATGAAACTGTTTTTCTATTACCTTTAATTTAGGTGCGCTTATGGGGATGTGATTAGTTGTGATTCACTGGTATATTAATTAATTGTAATATATTGTTGAAATACTTAGCTGAGATATATTGTTAACAAATTGTAGTTGCTTGTTTCTACATTACTTAGTCGAAATGATAAATCTTTAAAAACTCAATCTCTAATCCTAATCCAAATTGCATTTTCGTTTAGCATTTACTCATCTAATCACCGGTGATTGGGATTGATTTTAATCACCTAATCACCAGTGATTGGGATTGGCATCAATCACCAATCACTAATCACCTTTTGAAAAAGCGTCTCCATTTAATCACAATCACTAATCCCTTGACCAAAATGGGGTGATTACCCAAGCCTGAGAATCACTCTCCGTATTATCCGAGGTTTATTTAAATGATAATTTCACAGCAAACAACCTGTCAATGAAGAAGAGTTTTTGGTGGAACTTATTTCACAACCCGCAATACCTACGGCACAGTCAGTTCTGGACAATTATCCTGATTATTACTTTTTTTCTGGTTTTTGTACTTGGGTTTGTTGGCAATTGCATGGTCATTTCGGTGTTAGTTCTTCGCTCAAAAATGCGCACCGTGACAAACATGTTCATTGTTAATTTGGCAGTAGCCGACTTGTTTGTAATTGTTTTTTGCCTTCCAGCTACATTGCTGTCTAATGTGTTTACTCGTAAGTTATACGTTTTAGATTACATTCCATACATAGTCATTAATTTTAACTTGAATTTAATTCAAAGCTTTGCTTGCTTATTTTAGCGTGGATTTCGGGATCTGTCATGTGCAAAGGCGTTGGATACGTGCAAGGCGTTTCCGTCTGTGCTTCGGCTTATTCCCTAGCAGCAATTTCTGTGGATAGGTAAAAACGAATTCACTGCTTTTTCGTGAAGTACTAATGCAAGTTTTTAATCCCGTGCTGAGCTTCAACGTCTTTTTGTACTTTGTTACAGGTGTAAAGCCATACATAGTCCTATGCAACAACCTTTTGGTTTCTCCAAATCTCACGCATTATCTATCATTTGTCTAATTTGGGTGATTGCACTTTTAGTAACGCTACCGTGGGCAATAGTTTTTGATGTTATAACAACAGGACCGGATCAAATCCCATATTGCGTGGAAAACTGGGACAATCAGAATCATGGAAACGTTTACTTTATTTTAGTCAACGTTCTTGTCTGTTATAGTTTGCCACTATTGATTATTTCCATTTCAAATGTAGGAATTTGTTGTACCGTAAGCAACAGAAAAGTGCCACAAGAAGCAGATTTTTCGGGAGATATTAAAAGAATGCACAGAAGAACTCGTCAAGGCGTAAGGAAAATGCTGGCTTGTGTAACACTAGCGTTCCTGTTAAGCTGGTTGCCCCTTTACATAATTGTAACGCAACTAAAATTTGCAAATGTTACCGAAGCAGAAGCTAATATATTAGAAATTTTACTTCCATTTGCACAATGGCTTGGTACATGGAATAGTTGTATAAATCCCATAGTTTATGCTTGTCTTAATAAAAAATTTCGAGAAATGTTTGTGAGTTTATTGCCCAACTGTATTCAGTTTGTGCGTAAAGAAAATAAAAGAAATTTTAGTACCACAGGAACAAAACCTTCAGGAAGAACTGTTACAGGTTAAATCATATCGGGGCATTTTGATAAAGCTGAATATAAAAGCATAGCTGTAACTCAAAATAATTCCGTGAGCAACTTAAAGATCCGCACTAACTTAACTGTGCTTTTGGAAGATAGCACACGACAAAACTGTTTTGAAAAGAATAAATCAGCTTTTCTGGTTAAACTTAAGTCTATTACTGTGCAAACAGGCATTTTAACAGAATTGTAAAACTGCATGTATTTGTATGAGGTCAAATTTTAAATTCGATTAAAAAATTTGTAAGCTGAATTTTTTAAACATTTATAGAAATAAATATTTATTCACACAGAGACAACACTGCGTACATTTCATTATTGTTTAGGTCTTTACAACTGTAAGACTATATTGCTGCAAAAAATGCGGCATAAAATCTGTACATTTTATCTAACAGTATTTTAACTATAATAAACGACATAAGAACTGCTTCTGTTTTAGCCAGCAACTACAAATTGTCAAGAATACGTGAGCACAAGAAATAAACGTGGACACTAGACGTGAACGTGACTATTCTTTGGACTTGTTTTAAAAAACATTCCAAAACCTTTTGTTGAAAACATTGAAAATATAATATAGATATGAACGTGACGTTTCCTATGCTTTATTGTATCTATAAGTTTTCAATAATACTTTTGTTTGATTTCAAAAATTGTTATTAAATTATATATAAATTGCTTACTGTATTTACTATCATGTTTTAAAATCCTTTTTATTCAGGCGTGACAACAATGGTGTTGCTCACTAGAAAGTACTTTATAAATAAAAATATGAAACCCATTATCGAAACATACAATATACTCATAACCATACTACGGTATCATAAGCTTACCATAGAATTGTTTCGCTATTTACCAATTCAGCAACACACACACAGCAGAACTGTTCCTCAAGCAATGTATTAACAATGTTCCATGCTCACTTGTTCTTCATGTAAGATATTTTGGTTGTCTAAAAAGTAGAAGTAAACAAGTAAAAATTGTCTAAACAACAGATTGATGACATTTAAACTTTGGTCAACAAAAGGTACAACAGTGGAACTAGTTGCTAAAATTAGAAATGCATTAGGGCGAAACACACGTTTTGCAAATCGGAAACGTTGTCCTATTCTTGTGTCTTTGTTTCGAGCGTGTGTGAGTACGCAACAAAAGAAAACAAACCACAAGAGACATATAGTAATATATTATGGTAGAAAATTATCACGGGTTTACTACCGCTGCAGTTACTACCTAAACCCAAACAGGTGTATTTTCATCTTACTCTGCAAATCATTTGCCGGATTTCCCACTGTACAGAAAATATTAAACCTGGATAGCTACATTTTATGCGCTGCTATAGGCTTAGAAAATACCACAAGACAAATATGCATACTTCAGATTAAATTTTCTTCTGGAAAACCCCCTGTCGGGAAGACAAAGCTGTTTGCTCGTCACGAAATTTACTTTTAAACAAATGTAGCTTTACAAATCACTGTCATTTTGGCAATCTTTGAAACCATAACAAAAGAACAAACTGGTGTAAACGGATGTTAAATAGTAGACTGTCCCGTATCCCCAATAAATCCCCAACGAAAGTATCCCCAATTGTTTTGGCCCATGCGAAAAAATCCCCAAGTCCTTTTCGTAAGATCTTGGTGAAAGGAACTTGCGCGTGCTTTTTATTTAGAAAAGAAGTATGTCTTTGAGTTGTAAAGAAGTGGTTAAAATATCTTGTACATAATATCATTTTTTAACAGTCTTAAGGTCACACTTCTATGAGTTTTACGGAAGCAAATTTGCCCATTGCAGTTAGTAGTGGCACTTGAAATTGTTAGTGTGGCATTTTGAAACTTGAGAGTAGTTAAAACAAAAACTATGCGCTATTTCATTCAAACTAGAATTTTTTGGAACAAGTATAGATGAAAAACTCCCAAAACAATTCAAAAATTTGCACAGTGTTTGCAAACACTATCAAAGTACGTTCACCACATCTTTTTTCACAAGCTTGGTTTGGGTTTTTGTTAAAGCTTTTTATTATAAACCGACAGGAAATTATAGTTCATAAATAAAAATTTAATTTGCAGCTTCATTACAAAAACTAGCGCAACATTGTGCTCACCAATTAAGGTATATCACCTTTACAAACGTGTATCACTAGACACGAAAGTTTACTCCCATCATTTTCGTCTGTGTGCAACATATTTTTAAAGCTTAGTCAAATATTTAATTTTTGATGTAAGTTTTAAATATTTGTCCAATTTTGATGCACTTTGAAAGTAATTTAATTCAATCGATTGTTCTATTGTGTAAGGTTTAGACAAAGTTGTTGGACTGCGTAAGGATCCTAATCCACCCTTAGATGACTTAGAAGGTTAAGATCACAGAATACCACACACAAAAATCTCCCAAAAAACCAAAACCATTTTTCTTACGCAGAATGCGTTACAGCAGACTAATTGATTGCCCTTGAGCTGCTGTAAAGACAGGAATCCGATACCACTAGCCATTCGGCTTCACAAAAACTGAACCTGTACGAGTAAAAGAAAAATGAAAACGTTTAACAAACTGGATATGGGCTGGATATAACTGGGCTCGTGGAACCCAAAATATTTAAAATGAAGTTGATAAGGAAAATTTATCAAATGAGCGGAGTTTTGAAATAGTGTTTACATCTTAATTTTGCAGTCATTTTCACTCGCATTTGTAATTATTTAAGCCTCAACATTGTCAATGTAACTTTGCTATAATTTCGACTGGCTGAAGTCACTGCACTCTTCACTTACAAGCGCGGAAATGAGAAAAAAATTTATCATCAATTACAGTTCCATTTTCTGTATTTCACCCTGTCGGCTTATCCTCGAAGTTTCAATTAGCCTCTTACAGACAGACAGGTTTTCAAAATGTTTTGCTCCTATTGGCCAAAACCTGAAATTTAAAGAGAAAGCATATTCTGAACACATGTTGTTCAGTGGTGACATCCTCACTACTAGTAGTCAAAATTTTAGAAGCAATTTCAATTTAAGCGTTATAAAACGGTCCAGGAGTACTACTGATGGTCAACATACCTTGGATGGTCTCCGTACAGAATTTGCTTCTCCAACAAAGCAACACCAGAAATACAAGAGTCCAATATTTTACAAATAAAATGAATACATCATGCTGCACAAATTATTGTACCTGTTGCATATTATACCACCTGGTTTTTCCCTCGGACAATCTACATCTTGCAAACGTTGATAGCATTTTACAGATGCAATGCATTCCTTTGGTAGCAGGTACTCGACCTTCATTTAAATAACCTGGCACATGTACCAACATATACGGTTTTAAATATTGATCTCCTAATTATCAAGCAGATTTATCTGATAACTCTGGCGTACTTTCAAATAAAATGCAAAACGTCAGTGATAAAGTTTATTGGAAATTTTGAAAAATACAGAACGCTAATTCATACAGAAAAATTTTATATTCTTAAGGTATCATTGGGTTTTGTAATGCAGTATTGCTGGTTTGATTTTGATTATTTTGTTGACCCGGAACTCATAATCTTTAAAAAGGTCATGCCCGCTGGATATGGAATATTGTGTTAATTACTACTATTGGAGTACTAACGCTCCCAATTTCGTATAGATTCAAGATTTCTAAGCACTTTAATAGAAATTCCTATTAATGCTTTTTTGATAAATATATTATTCCAACTATGGGAAAATGTGGTAATCAACAAGCAGGAAGAATGAAGCACATTTCCCCCTTGTGTATTTTGTAGTATGTCTAGAGTGCGTTTGCTGCCTTTCGCTACCAGTCTTTTTGAGGCTGTTGCAGGGGACAGAGCAACAGTTACGGGTTTCCGGATTTCATAGCTGTTGCACAAATGATACTCGTTGATATTGTGTGTGTAAGAAGATGCTTTCACTATGATTTTGCTAATGAAATCATAAAGTGCGGTTCGCTATTTCAAATCTGGCTCTTCTTTGAGTCAGTATACTTATATCAAATACATATTGTTATAGCAGATTACCAATTTCAGATTCTGATTTTTAAGTAGAGAATGTATAAAAAAAAGAAAAAATACAAATGTTGTAGTATAGTTAAGTTTGTTCTCAAATGTAAATTGTTAAATCTCTGTCTCATTTGCATACAATATTTTAGACTAAAATGCGCGACTACTTGTATCATAGTTAAAATAAAGTACATTCATGAATACTTACAAGTAAGTGAATTAGTTGTACTTTCTCCGGCACAGGTAGAATGAAACGCAATGCAGCACTGTCTAGGTGGAGAAAACTACAACTATGGGTTGTTAAACCTGTTGCTACATTGTTATGAAGATGTCGCTGGTGGTGAGCCTGCTTTCTTTTGTAATCTTAAATTGAGTCATTTTCGTGGAAAATTCTTCTGCGCGGGCTGAAAGCTGTTTGTTCTGTCTTCTTATGGCTGGGATGCTACATACTTTTACTTCAGAATCTTTTCATTTATCCAGATTAAAAAGCTACCAAAAACTTGATGTAATTTCATGTTTCAATTTTACTGTTCCAGCGAAAGGAAATTTGATAATATCATTGCATGCTTGTATAGAATGTTGTCCGCTTTATTCCATTAATTTGTTTTGTTGCTATATTACTCACACGCAGAAGTAAACGGGCGCCCAGCAGGACTGAGGTCTTTGCTATTAAAATCTAGCTTAGTATGTTGCTAGCTATACATTTTTTCCTCCAATTTTTCATATTCCGTGATTCCGGTTGCTTTCACTGAGGAATCATGTGACTGTAAGAACGTCGATACTGCTCCAATTCGCTGAAAGCTAGTTAGACATAGAGTTTTGTGTACGCAGCGCAAATATAGAAAGCTGAATTTTTGCATTAACTCACAATTTTCATGTAGCGGTGCTTTTAACAATTTGTTCTTCTATTCAGTTAGATTTGATCAAACAAAATCTGTCATGCTAATTTATTCAAAATGAATGACAACATGTAATTTTATACAAGTGCCTTTGATGTCAAAATCGTATGACGAATTTACTGCATAACTAGAATACTGGATTTTTATGAGTGCACAATATCAACTATTCTTGGATTGTAAAACTTGACAATAATTTAATATTTTTAGGTACACATTACATTCACAACTACGTACAAGCCCCATATTCACTGGTAAATGTCATAATGTATTTTTAAGTGGGTAAAACCTGAAAGAAACCACTACTACAAAACTACTAGAACACGCTTCTTGAAAAAAATCTGCTTGTAAAAACATTCCTACATTAACAAACAACACAGTTTACATACAACAGTCATGTAATTTATAACTTTCCTTTCGTGAATAAACATTTTCGGGAGGAAAAACATCCGTTTCATTTATTAAAGATGACGTAGGGTATACGGCTGGTATAGGTTTTCGCACTGTTGGCTCGTGCATTTTGGTATTTTACTAAGGTTTGTGAATTCACCATCTTTTATAACAAGTATTACAAAATTGTTGAGTAGCCAAACTTGAATGTCGATATTGTATGGTTTATACAAACTTAGACATAGAAATCACTTTCAGAGATAGAGAAAACTGAACTGCGTACGCAAAACTCCATACACGTCTCACAAAAGCAAAATGCCAATGATTCTTATACAGACAACAAAACTAGCCTGGTTTGTACACTAAAAGCAGATAATTTGTCAAAATGGCAAACCAAAATTTTTTCCTGACTTTAAAATATGTTTTTTTTTCGACAAGCATCATGCCAAGTAACAAATAGGTAGTTAACCTGAAATAAACCCATGCAACTTTCCTGTCAGTCAATAATATTAGGCTTCTGTTTTTTTCCAATTAATTGCAAATTCAATAAAAATTAAGCGTTACATAATGAAATAAATAACTATTTTAACCAACTATGCTATAATTTTCTAAACTTGTCTTCCTTCATTCACCATAAGTTGAACAAAATATGCCAGTATCTAGAAAATCAATATGTCTTCATAAAGCAGGAGTAATTCTAAAAATGCTAAGAAGGATCCTAATTGAATAATTATTGGAATAAGACAAAGCTGGAAATTTCTGTTTCAGGTAAAGTTCGCTAGGTCTTTCAACCGCTGAAAGACTATGTGCTTGTTTGATCTTCAATTTATCCCATCCCCCTCCGTTTCCTATATTACTTCACTTTTTAAACACATACAGGATGAATCCAAAAAAGGAACAGTCTAAAAGTTGAAGAATTAATAATGTTTTTCATACTTATTGGAATTTCGGATTTAAAGTCAAACGTAGTAGTACACTCTGGATTAAAAAATATTCCCGTAATTTCAAGAATAGAGCTTTGGTATTTCATTTCCTGCTCCACAATTTCTGTAGGGGAAAGAATAAATTGGGATTTGTCTTCGCTTGATTTACAGATTGCAAAAGTTTTAACTTGGGTTTTAATATGCCCACCTAATACATTCTTTAAAATTTCCAAAAAAAGGATTAATATATTTATTGATCATCAATGACACAATCACCTTTGTTGTAAAAATAATATTAAAAGAAAAAAGGAAGAATTTGTCGTCGTTAAATAGCAAATAGGTGTGGAATGTCCAAGATAATTCCAAGTATTTAGTATTTTAAAGTAGATGTAACTGTGCTATAATCTAAATGTGCAAACATTGACACCTTTGGTTTGCTGCATACAATATCAATCTAGCACATCCCGAGAACGACAGAAATCAAGGCACATTGGCAAGTTCTAGTTTAAAAACTCAGTTTGCATGAAACTTTCACCATCCAGGCGCTTTTGCAAGGAAATATATGACGTATAATGCTGCTACAAGTTGGATTTATTGGAAATCCGAGCTTCGTTTTTTTTTTCATTTTACCAAGCAACCATAAAATAAGTATTGGTGGTTTCATGGAGAAAATGAAACGGCTGTGATTGACTGGTAATGTAATTCACACAGCATATACGACCAAGTCGTCATTTACGCTTCCCACATACATATAAAAATATTTCAAACTGAACGTTAAAGTAGTATTAAAAATTGTTAATAATATATGCCAAATATGCTCAGAGAAAACTATCCATGAGACTTGGCAATATAGCTGTCAAATACGGTTAAATTTTCATCCAGCACAGCAGTGCTATCTCCATTGAAGTTTTTTAATGTAGAAAGTGATAAAGTATAAATCCGTGGTGCATGCTTACACAGATGGAATTAGTCATAAGCTTGAAACAGTCCGGTTAATTTGATGTTACTCGATTGAAATTAATAACACCCATATATTTCGCTCTGCTAGACTTAAAAAGAAAGCTAAGAACGTTTAGTTAAAACCAAATTTCTACCGTTTTGCAATACAACTTACAAATTTAACATTAAAACATGGTAGAAATGCTGGTACCATGGAAGGAGTTTGTGAGCGGTGTTTGTAAAGTTTCGTAATTAAATGTTGATCAAAGCGAGGTACGAAAAGCTCACTAATGAGTTTTATTGATTTAAAACCGTACGACGTGCAAGCTTGTACTCAGTATTTATTGTCAAATGTAAAGATATTAGAATTAAGTTCAAGCTTATTAGTTGTGAATGCAACGAAAAATGAGAAACGTTGTACATCAAAAACAGGAATTATGCAAACTTATTTTCGTTATATTTAAAAACTTGTTCTGCTAAGATATATACTTAACCAGTGTTCAATACTAATGTCATATTATGGATCATACATACGTGAAACGATAATTGTGTTCTTATATGATCTTGAATGCGAAGATAGAACATTTTCACCTACACAGAAGTATAAAGAATTGATTTAACAAATGGCTTTTTGTAATGAATACTTTGCACAAGCAAGAACCCTAACAATCTCCAATTAAAGCTGATTCCAACATATATTTTGTAACAAGTCCAACGGGTTTTTCTAACTACATAATATACAGGATGTTTAAAACTGTAAATAAATTAAATTGATTGATGGAATTTGTTGCACGGATATATAAATGCAGCTTATTTGTATATATTCTTTTTCTTCAATTAACTGTTTGCTAAATGTAAGTTTGGTTATATTCCAGACACAAAAATAGGGAGCATTGTTTGCAACATGAAATTCAAAATATCCAGCATTCCACCTGGAATATACAGAATAACATGCAGCTGTGGATGCAAGTATATCGGAGAAACAAGTCGTCCATTCACAGAACGAATTGAAGACCACTTCCGGAAAAGTTCAAATTCGGCAATATCTGAACATCTCAGGATGTCCAGAGCATGTTATGACTATTGACTCAGCAAGTCTTCTTGAGTCTCAAGACTTGTGATACTTTCACCGAGAAGCAAAGGAGGGCCTATACATACAATCTTTGGACGAATACATAAAGCTCAACCAAAACAATGGCAAAACTTTGAGTCCAATCGTTTCAACCTTTCTCCTCAAACTTATCAAGCCGCCATGAAGGTTACCAAGGATGATAACCTCAGGAATCAACCTGTGTACTTCTATCAATTTCAGCAATATTATTTTGATTTTTGCCTCTTATCAAATTTCGTTCTGTTTCTGTTCTCATTCAATTGCTCAAGACGAAGAAATTAATAAAATTTTGAAAGCTTGAGTAAAAATTACAAACAGCATCCGTTAAGTCCATTAAACTCTTATGTAAATGTAAGATATGCAACTAAAAGAATTTTCATTGCATTTCTATGCTTTCAAGCTGAAAACACGTGATTTTTGCATAGGAAGTTAGGAGAGTTTTATACCTGGCTAGTAAGGTTTGAGTTCTGTTTTATATGACATTCTTTGAAAGAAAATGTCATTTGCTGCCATCTCAAATTCTTTAAGGTCTGTACGAAAATTATAAAATCAGATATACATTTTAAAACATTTGTCCACCCAGCCAGTATAAGGCATTTGAATGATAAACTAAATATTGGAATTTGTTCATGAACTAAGCCCTAATGTATTCTCAAAGTGACATGAAATACCGGTTACTGCTTTAGAAGAAAACTCAAAAGTTTGAAAATATCCTGAAAACTGGACTGTTCGGAAATTATAAAATCAAGAATTATAACTGCATTTTTGTTAGCACAAGTGGTATTACGAACCCGGTTTCAACTTTTTTGATGAAAGCAACTTCCAACAGTCATAATCCAAGAAGAGTTTCGAAAAAATATGAATCTAGCAAAATTTTGGTATGTTACGTAATTTTTATGACAGTCCAAGCAGTGGTCGGCACATGGAGTGGTGCACTATCAACGAAAACGTAAAAACTATAGTTGTATTTTGCATTAGTTTTTACTCGTTATTAATCTAAAAGCTATCTAAAGTCGTTACAAGTTGCAATCTAACCCCGAAATGTCGTCATTTTACCAAAAAATGCAAAGGTACCTTAAGGTACCTAACGTGGTTTTATGTGCACATTTTGCATATTCAATTCGCACGAGTTGTTTTAAATTGCAATTTTTAGCATTAGAAAAGCACATTTTGTGCACAGCGACGAGTTCTTGGCATATAGATGCTGATTTACCAAACGAAGTTACATATGCAGTTTCAATAGTCATGTACCACGAATTTAAAAGATTGCTTCCTAGATTTTGTTTCCTTTCTCAGACCATTATCACCAAGGATGGTGTTTGTTTCCTGTTTCATATTAAGTAAAGAAGTATTTATGGTAATTTGGCGTATTTTTACTTCGATGAAACCTGTAAAAAGTTCGACTTTGAGACACTCAGGAATATATGTTGAACAAAATGAAACCAGCCTATACACTGCCTAACCTGCACTTGGTCTACTAGCCTCTAGGTTTTCTTCATATGACGCTGAAATTAATTGCGTCTGTTACCTTACAGTTTTCTGAGCTTCATTGTAACATAAAGCCATGTAAGAGTACAAATTATATGAAGTGACTATTCAAAATGTGCTCATATTACATAAAACCACGTTAGGTACCTTAAGGTACCTTTGCATTTTTTGGTAAAATGACGACATTTCGGGGTTAGATTGCAACTTGTAACGACTTTAGATAGCTTTTAGATTAATAACGAGTAAAAACTAATGCAAAATGCAACTATAGTTTTTACGTTTTCGTTGATAGTGCACCACTCCATGTGCCGACCACTGCTTGGACTGTCATAAAAATTACGTAACATACCAAAATTTTGCTAGATTCATATTTTTTCGAAACTCTTCTTGGATTATGACTGTTGGAAGTTGCTTTCATCAAAAAAGTTGAAACCGGGTTCGTAATACCACTTGTGCTAACAAAAATGCAGTTACCGTCCTTCCATTTTCCGTAGACCCCGCAGGTCTATGCTAGTGCGCAGCTTGCTAGCTTGCGCCGGGCTAACGCGGCAAGCAAAAATGTAAACATTGCAAGCATTGTAGTGCAAATTGTGACAACAAAGACAGCTGATCAGCTGTTGGTCATAGTGAAATAGCTCGTATTGCGTTGCCCCATCGTGGCTACAATGTAACACTTGCCTACTCTGCGGGGTCTACGTAAAATGGAAAGATAGTATAATTCTTGATTTTATAATTTCCGAACAGTCCAGTTTTCAGGATATTTTCAAACTTTTGAGTTTTCTTCTAAAGCAGTAACCGGTATTTCATGTCACTTTGAGAATACATTAGGGCTTAGTTCATGAACAAATTCCAATATTTAGTTTATCATTCAAATGCCTTATACTGGCTGGGTGGACAAATGTTTTAAAATGTATATCTGATTTTATAATTTTCGTACAGACCTTATTTCCCGTTGCTGGTTTATCCGTTGACATGTAGATTAGGTAACATATTTTAAGAAGCATTGGAAACGTAATGACATGGTTTGTAAGACATTAAGTATAATATGACTTGTAACATGGCAGTCTTCAGTCGACTGTCAACAGCATTTATGTCAACGAATTCAAATATGTGTGCCACCAAACTGTGCACAAATGAAAGAAAGTTGAATTTTTAATGTATTCCAAGTTTAGCTTTTGAAAAGTCATCCTTTGCCAGCAAGTTCTTGTGACACCCTAAAGCCCTCCACCACTAGTTGCTTTCTTGTTATTTTGCAAACCATTACAATCTGCCGATTCCTTTTAGAAACATTTCACCATGCCTGAAAGAAAAAAGTTTGTCAGTCAATTTGTTACATTTACAAAAGGAGACTTTCCTTGAAATGGAAACTTAAAAGAGAACCTAGACCGTAGGAAACGGAATTGTACCTGATATGCCTACATAGTGGCAAGATCAAAGTGAATAACAAAGCCACAAACGTTTTTCATATATTCAAATGCCGTCAGTGGTAGATTAAATAGTACTATGTAACTACTAAATTACAACATCTCATCTAACCGAGGTTACGATAGTAATATTAAAATACATGTAGTCACCAAGCACTACGTAGTGTCGAACAAATTATATTTTGTAAAGTTATTCAGACCAAGTTTACTCGTTCTTAAATAGCAGAAAATTTTGAATTCTGTGCATACTTTTTTGCTACAGATTTTAAAATTAGAGCTCTAAATTATAAATGGAATTTGAATCCTTTACAATCGAAACATACTGGTGGCATAAAAAATACTTTTTTGTCTACATGTCTACAGTGCTTGATATAAAATTGATACCTTCATTGACAAAACTTTCTGCGCACAAAAAACCAATTGTGCAAAACCAGTCTTCACGAATTTTCCGGAACTCCAGTTATAGGAGGAATATAATTTTTTTGAAATTGAAAATTGCCTTTTGGGTAACCGTCTGGAAAATGGTTCGTTCAAGTGAAATTGAAAAGGATATAATACAAATACACTATGTAATACAGTATACCAAAGCAATAACACCAGTCAGCAAAGCCATCTTTAAACTAGTCAACAGGGAATGGTACTTTTCTTACACAAGCTAAAGAATCTCATTCAGTGGGAATATATGGAAAGGTGAAAGTGACATTTCTGTGTTTGTTCTCATGGTTCAGTTATTTCCTGTGGAAAGTTTTTGAAACATAGTGCATAACACGGAAAATATTTTTACGTAGAAGTAGGCTAGGACTAGCAAAAAAATGTATAAGTATTTTGCCCACAAACTCAAACGCAAGAGTAAGTAGTTGTGTTTTGAGCTTATTATGAGATATGAATATTGCAGAGTTTCAGAACTCGCAATTTTATAAATCTAACTTTATGTATATATGTTGCAATGTATTGAGGTCGCTATAATTAGTAATCAACTAATTTAATATAATGCACGCACTTGGTGTATTTGACATACACTTTTGATCTCTGGTAGCAGAATATATGAAGAAAGATTGTTCAACTAAAATGATAAGCACGTACACAAAGTTTCATGCCGGATTCAACTTTTTGCAAAATTCACAGATTTTCTTCAATGTACATAAGGTTGACGTGTGCTCCAAATGAGCTTTAATGGAATTTTTTATTGGTAAAATCAACAAAAAACTAATGTCCATATGTGTGCATCAACCAGAATGCTTTTAGTTGTAGTAAATGAAACCTTTTTAAGAATTTTATACCACACGCAGCTTTAGCAAACCTCATATACAAAATCTGTAACGCTTATGTATAGCAAGCAAGTTACCTTCGCAATATAGTAACATTTAGGATTGGTATAGAAATATTACTAACTGGTTTCAGGAGCTTACAATTACATGCAGTCTCTGGAGTGTTTTGTCAACAACAGTCCTTCCATCTGTTTCAAGTAGCAAAGTACTCAACCTCAGTACTTAGAAATATCAAAAAAGTCCAACAAGCAGCAATTCCATTTGCAATTCTGTGTAAATTAGTAATGCGTAATTTTAATGGTGTTTAGAAAAACAGTGGTTTACAAACTCAAAGAAAATTTACAATATTCATTACAAAGACAAATTTATTATAACTTTTTTAATGTAAAGGTTTAAAAACACACGTGGTTTATTTCAATTGCTACCCAGATACAAAATTGTATGCTTAAGGATATATTTTCAATAATTTTTCCATGAAAGTTTAGGTGTAAATCCTAGCATGGATGGATTTGTGGGATTAGTTTTTATGCACTTAAGTGTTGTTTGCATTTTCAATCTCATTCCCTATTTGTTTTTTATTATCTAATATATTTAGACAAATTGATATTCTACATTATATAAAGCCTTTCTCAACTGTAATCGCAATAATGAAAAGCAAACACACATTGCAGATATATGTTTTATTATTTGATATACTGTGTTATTCAAAACCAGTTAATGGCAAGCCAATAAAAATGCTCGCTGCTAAAGACGATTAGTGTATGGACATAGCAACAGTCACTTCAATAAATTTGCATGATGATTGAGACCCTCAAAAACTACAATGAGTTGATCTTTATAAAAGTAATACTTAATAAGTAGCCGTTTACCCTGGTTTAAAGCCCATTTACCATGGTTTAGAGCCCATTTACTCTGGTTTAAAGCCCATTTACCCTGGTTTAGAGCCCATTTACCCTGGTTTAGAGCCCATTTACCCTGGTTTAGAACCCAATTACCCTGGTTTAGAGCCCATTTACCCTGGTTTAGAGCTCATTCACCCTGATTAAGAGCCCATTTACCCTGGTTTAGAGCCCATTTACCCTGGTTTAGAGCCCATTTACCCTGGTCTACGGAAAATAAAGTGGACACACGAACACACGGACACACGGACACGACATCTTAAATAGCTCTCCTGCAGACGCAGCGAGCTAATAACTATATCTGTTAGTATTGCGTTGAGGTCTCCTTTACTAAATTCCTAAAATTGCAGACAAAATTTTAGCAACAGGGTGCACGATACGGTACATATATTCGACTTTACGTATATGAATAATATCGATTTCTAAAGTTTCTACGAATCCTTCTAAAATAGTTTGTCACACACTCTTGAAACTTTTTACTGTGAAACGCATACAAAATAGGATTGACACAGCTATTAAAAGAACCCAGCCACTGAGCAATTGGTATCAAAATATGCTCAACTTGACTCGAGTTCTCTTCTACCGACGAAGCTGAAATTTCCGTTACACCAAATAATTTAATTTTAGTCATTAAAACATAGAGCGGTGTCCAGTTGATCATAAAGGTGATACTAATCAAAAAGAGCAGTTTGGTTATTCCAGCGAGATTATACCTGAGTGGCAGCTGCAGTTCAGCAGAAACTTTTTTGAACCTTCGCATGTTCCACCATATCACAAAACTTAGCACTGTGATAATTAATAAAGGTAAAGCAAAACACAGAATCAGGTGAACAGTCACAAAGTAAATATTTCCGTAGAGAGGATCCGACCAGTCCTCTTGACAGTAGGGATACCCATAATCATGGTCATCAGTAGAGTAGTCAATCCCAAATACATAAAGCCAAGGGGATGTAACTACAAGAGCTAAAGTCCATATTAGCAAAATTGCTACTTTAGCACTGGATTTTGACATTCCGTAGTGCTGTCCGGTGGGTCCGTATAAAGTTCTACATCTGTATATCAGACAAAAACAGTAATTTCCTTTTAAAATCATTTCCTTTGCCTTTAGCACTTTTTGGAAAAAAACAATGTTTTCGTTACCTGTCCACGGAAATTGCTACCAGAGAGTATACAGAAGCACATACAGAAACTCCGTGAACATACGGCAACGTTTTGCACAATACTGTGTCGAAAACCCAAGCTGGAAAATCAGGTAAAATATATTAAAGTTTAAAACCATTTTTAATATACAAGAGAAAGTTTTACTTACGAGTATAAACGTTTGCAAATAAAGTCACAGGTACGCAAAACAAAATCACAAACAAATCCGCCACGGCCAAGTTCAGAATAAACAGGTTGGTTACAGTTTTCATATGACTGTTGCGAGAAATCACCAAAATTACTGTTATGTTGCCGATACATCCAAGAATAAAAATTGCGGTATAGGCTACAATTATAGCCACTGTCCAGTGCAATTCGTGTTTATGGTAGGAACTACCAAAAAACTCCCAAAATGTGTGGTTTGTTGCTGTTGTAAAGTTTTCCATGGTGGCTTTTAAGAGATATTCACTTTCACCAAAATAGAAAGATATATCACGCACAGCAAAGCTAGAGCTCAAGATGCTTTCTCTTCCATATCCGAGGAGGAAGTGAGCTAAGAGCTGCGGGTTTCCAGACTACAAGTCTGAAAATAGTGAAAGCAGAAGGATGAGGTATTGGTTGAGATAGGAAGGTTTGGTTATACTACAATTGCATACGCTTGATTATCCACCATACCTTACTGCTCTACTGAACAAGGCTAATAGTAAAGCTGGAGTAGTTATTTACAAAATGACGATGTTGTGAACGTGCGTTTTTATATATGAGATTTTGCGTCAATAAATTGGAGTGCAGAATTTGTAAAATCGTACATTCATTCGTGAATCTATTTTTAATGTCGTGTTCTTCAAAATTTGATATACATGTGGCAATTTTGTAGTATGTAATAGATGCTTAAAACGTTTTTGTGTTGGTTATTTCAGAATAAAATCAAACAACATGGTACTGAGGTTGCATGATGTTTTGTAGAAAATTACGTGGCAGTATAAAATTACCTCACTTTTCTTTGTACGGGCAACGTAGTAGTGATTGTGATATTGACAATATCATATTGTTAGTGGTGATGGCTTATGGTATACTTAGCTTACTAATATTTTTTAAAATGGTTATACGAAACCTGAAAACCATTTGTCAATTGCCAGGCTCAAGCTTTCAAATTTGCTACAATTCTCAAGGTTTTCAGAGAAAACGTAATTGGATTGATTGTATGGACTCAAAATGTAACATAAATATAGTGAATTCGATACTGGCTTGAATAAACCAACTCATTTTATTTTGCGCAATAAGTCTCAGAAATGGAAGATCGCGGTCTCACAACAACCCAATAAAAATATTGTGCAATTTTCTATTCTGTGCGTTCGCAGGGTTTCTTTTCACTGCGTTATCATGACATACAGGTTTTGCTTCCTCAGAATGTTTATCTCTGTTCGTTGTAAAGTTATGTAATAAGTGCCTTATATAACTATTCTAAGCTATTGTAGCATACTAAAACTTTGTCAATATGTCCTTTTAAATGAGCAATAATACTTTGATATTGTAGCTTATTTTTTATGCTTAAACTGCACTTGTTTGTCATGTCAGTTCCTTTCAGCTCCAGTCTTTGCTACAAACGGTCACAGGCCACAGGCAACAAATATTTCACATGATCTAATTCCAATCCCATTACGGTGCACATTTATTTTGTTTACGAACACAGACAGGCTACGTTTAACAGAGTTTTAAACAGTTACAAATATTCTATTTTTCATACATGGTTTTTGTTACCAATCAGTTTATTTTGGTGAATGGTGAAAATCAAATATGTCTACGTTCTACTTTCACCGACACCGCGCTGACGGGTTTGGACTGAAACTAAAACCACACATGCTTCGTCTTCCAGCTTCTGACAAGAACTGCGACGAGAGCGGCTGTCAGCTTAATGTGTACATTGTAAAATTCTCCATAAGTGAAAGCAAAAATCAGGAAATGCTTGTCGGGTTGGCATATTGTGTTCTATATAACTGGAGGGTAAAGTATGTATACAGGTGTTTGTTGTAGCAGATTTGTATTCCCAGCAACGCCTACAGCATAATAAGTAAATGTGATACAACTTTTTGTAGTTGACCCTGCAAAGTCGTGTTAGTTTTCAATTTTTTACATTGCCAACACGATGGTGTTTTTCATGTACATATTTGCATAAGTATGTTTTGTGAATTTTGATAACACATAAGTTACTCTCTAACTAATACATTTACTGAAACTCTAATATTACGTACGTTTGGGAAATACAAAATAGGTTATCACTTCTTTTGGACTTGTCCAAGTTTCAGGGACATATATCCTGAATAATTCTAAAAAGTTTGAGTATTTGAAATGCGTCACCAAACCTTTTACGCAAGTAGCAGAATTCTAAGATCTTGGTTCCAAAAAATTGCCATACGTTGTCAAAAAAAATATATTTCACAGATTTGGTACATTTACTTAGACAACTGACCAGGAATACAAGATTATATTTTTTTGCAAATCAACATGAACAAATGCGTAGTTTTCAATGAAACGTTTACTCTTATATTAAAAACATGTAGTTTTCAAAACAATATGTGTCTGTTGTATAAGCAATTCCCGTTCTTTAATACGGACATGGAAATTATTTTGCGACTCGGCGACGGCGTCGCCGGGATTTTTTGCCGAAAATCCCGAGTTTACTCGGGATTTTTAAGATTTCAGGTACCAACCCGGGTTGCGGGAAAATTTTTTTTTTTGCAAACTCGGGATTTTTAGGATAAACTCGGGATTTTTAGGATAAACTCGGGATTTTTAAGGCTAAACTCTGGTTTTTAAAAAGAAAACTCGGGATTTTAAAAAGAAAACTCGGGATTTTAAAAAGAAAACTCGGGATTTTAAAAAGAAAACTCGGGATTTTAAAAAGAAAACTCGGGATTTTAAAAAGAAAACTCGGGATTTTAAAAAGAAAACTCGGGATTTTAAAAAGAAAACTCGGGATTTTAAAAAGAAAACTCGGGATTTTTAAGGCTAAACTCGGGATTTTTAAGGGAAACTCGGGATTTTTAAGGGAAAACTCGGGATTTTTTAAAATTTGGGTTTTTTAGAAACTCGGGATTTTTTCCCGAAAACTCGGGTTTTTTTTAGAAACTCGGGTTGCCCGAGACTGCGTCGCCGACTAATTTAAAAGAATTTCCACGTCCGCTTTAATATAAAGATAACAGTTAAGGTGCCGAAAAAACGGAGAAACCTCATAAAAGTCGGAGTTTGTTATTGATTTGCGTTACCTAATTACCTAATTACATTACTTAAAAAAACTAAATTCATCCACATAAGAAGTCTGAAACATTCACTTTATATTTTAAGCACTGCGCTCAACTGTTCCTGTGATGTAATACCTATGTGTAGCAAATGCCACTTTTAAAACTGATATTTTAACTGGGCTGCAATCTAACTATGATCAGAAGGTTCGTCTTTGTTCGTCTCGCCGGATTAACGATGGTGTGGCTATCCACAGTGATTAGGGGATGCGCTTTACTAATCAAAATCCCGAACTGAAAAGCCCACGACTTTTAGGGGATAAATAAATTAGAACGCTAACTAAAGTTCAATTATCTTTACACAATCTTTAACTTTTATTATCTCAAAAGTTACAATAAATATGACCAGCAATTAACTCTTTGCTGAAGGCCACGTCACTCAATTTCTACTTACAACTGCACGCAGGCAGACAACTACTTCCTACTTTTTATCGAAAAGTACAGCACAAGACTGAAATGAAGATTGACTACGAGACTACATAAAATGACCAACGGCCATAAACTAGCAGAATACAGACACACAGATAATTAACGGACAAATCTTATACATTTTTCCAAAGAAAAGGAACAGAAACGGGAATTATCTGGCATACAGCATGCTAGGCTCGCGCCCAGCATCGTATCTTGCCACCACTGGTGGACTCAAATAATTCCCTTTGTTCCTAAAAATACAATTTTGCCGTGGCATTTCTCACACTATGTATACAAGTTTTCTTTGCAGGAGCTACCCAACATTCCTGTGAAGGCAATTCTTGGGTTGATTGATCTTCAATAGTTTTCCATTTGATTGGTTTAGGGATTGAAGCATCGCCTACACGTTCCTTTGTGTAATGAAATTTACTGAATTTCTTGTATGTAATAAATTTCAGGTTTTATCATTATTCAGTCATTCAGTCATAATATCAATTGGTCTTGTTGTGGAATGTCCTAATCTAGTTTGGCTGAATGTCTTGTTAGATGCCATTTCGAGCAAAAGTGCCACGCAACAAAATAGCTCTACAAACACTAGATTATTTTTTTGTATTATGATATATTACCTTTTCTACTTCTGGTGCTTCATTCAAGTAAAGCAAAATATGTAACTTTTACTCAACTTTACTTCCTGGCACGACAGTTGCACAACAACAACAACAGCTTGTCTGCTGGAGATAGGCAGACTGTTCTCGCAATATAATGTCACAGAAGGAATGTGCATCATTGTTTCACTGATATTTAATCAAATGTACTTCTCTAAGCATTGCGTAAAAATCACATCAAGATAAAACATGGTCAACATTTACATTGGCGCAAAAACTATAATGTATTTTTAAGCCATCTGTGAACACATAAGTCATGAACAGTATTTTAATTTCAGCTTTGCACCTAATTAATTTTTGAGTTCTACTTAAAGTTTCAGTCGAAAACTGTTCAGCTCATTAAGCTCATTAGGGACGCCTTTGTGACAAGATGCAATGTTCTTAAATCTTTCTCCTGACATCGAATGTGAATATATAAAAATTGTAGCTTCGTTTTGGTTTTTATTTTGGATATTGAAGCGCAGCCATGTAAACATTATGTTTAAGTTCTAGATAGTGTGGAAATACACAATGACAAAAAAGTTGGCAAAACGGTACTTGAAACGCAGTCATCCAACTGAATTTCGAATGAGTTTGAATAAGAATTTGTTTTTATACGATTTGTGTTGAAACCGTATTTAGACTTGTACATTGCAGTGGCCTTGGCGCTATTATTTTATGACAGTGTATAGACAAATAACTTATAACCAAATATACCGAAAATGTTTTAAGCAAACTGCATGTATGGTTAAAATGATCTGCGGATAATCGTCAAAATATTGTTGTCAATGATATCAGTAGCCACTTCTATATCGTTTACAAGTGCCAAACCCGCAATGGTAGAGCTGACAATAAATTTGCAGTTACTTTCTCTGTTCAAAGGTTTGCAGTTACAAACGTATTCAAGCTTGTCGAAATATTTAGGAAAGTGAACATCAAGAAGATTTTTTTTTCATTGTATTTTTTTTCCTTCGCTGGGCTCGTTTTTCTGAAATACGGTATGAAAAACTATGCCGGTGTGCTCGTAGAAAAACCCTCAGCATATGATACCGCACCAAAGCGTTTTAATAAAGTAAAATGTAGAAAACCGGTCCTAATATAAGGCTTTATGTAATCGAGACTAAGAAAGGGTGTTACGTTCTTCTTCTTTGGGTGTTATTTTACATACTGCTTTTCAAATTAAACACATTCGTTTTAGAGAACTGGTTTGTTTTATCGTTTCATTTATTAGCTCGCTGCGTCTGCAGGAGAGCTAAGGGGTGTGTATTAAATCGGAGCACAAATTTTGTTACGCTACATAGGTCAACTGTACAAGCCTATCGAATTGAGTTCATAATATTCTGATACTACATTTTAAGGGTTTTAATACCAGTATTACTTGTGGCAAAAACCTGATAATTTAATGATCCTATTTCTGCATTTACTAAGGGACCCTTAATATGATTTTTCCCGGGTTTGGAACAAGTTAACTTTTATTTTCAAATTTATTTCTTTAAATAATTACAGTATAAACAAAGACAACCTATGGTTTTTATCTACATAAAATGCAGATTCAGGAATATATCTAACCGCCTCCATTGCTGGTTTCTTTGGAAAGTTATGGCAGTGCGTTAGTTTTGCACATTTTTTTTCGAACATGAAAATATGTGCTCTTGCAATACCATTGCATTACTTTCCTTCTGCTTTTAATTATGAAATGATCTTTAGTGCATTAAGTAGAAGAAACATTGTTGAATACAAATTCACCAATAACTGGTCTGAGTTCTGCCTATGTGTGTTCTTTAAAATGCAAATATAAATAAGCTTTTGTTTCCTTATCCGTTGCATGTTTGACTCCCTACAACTGCAGTTACAGGGTATTTTATATTCAAGCGGATGTACTATTCAGCAAAGAACTATATGGTCAATATATTAAAAACAAAAGATCGAACTTTGTTTGCTTGCTGTACACGTGACCATAAAATAAAGTCAATCTGGATAACAATTTTTACACTCCTGGAAAAAATCAAAATTTCAAACAATTATTTCTTAGTATGAAAAAACTTACACAATATAAATTTTCGTGCAACTACAAGTGTATTCTTATCTGCTGATTTTGAGCTTTAAATGGATATATTACTTTGGTATACACGCAACATAAACATTCAAAAAACTTCGATTGTATTTTGTGCTCCGATTTAATACACACCCTTTATTTAGGATATCAGTTTCCGTTTGTATGTGTGTCCGTTTGTCCTTACACTTATGGTCTATATGGGCTCTAAATCAGGCTTAATGGCTAAGACTAAATAGTTCCCAACTAGACTAAATGTGGCTAGGCTTTAAAGGAGGCTACTTTGGCTCTAGCCCAGGTTAAATCGGCTCTAAACCCGCTAGGACTGAAAGTTGAGTTGTTATACATAATATTGGATATTTTTAGATTTTATTTGCAAGTGATTTCGATTGCTTTATATTCAAGCAATTTTACGCTTCTTTATCAGTGAGCTTTTTAATGGTTTACCATAGACTGGTTTCTACATTATATGTTGTTGTTTTGTATACGTGTAATTTTAAATTAATTTATCACTTCACGCTGGGTCCAAAAAACTTACACTTTGTTATACAATGAGCTTTTTCTCAAGTGTTACAAAAACTTTCATTATTAAACATGAAAAAGGCCGAGTAGATTTTGATGTTTTCATGCTTTGAAAATGTATATTTCTCATGTTAACATTATATTTCTAGAATTGATATAACTATTATTTGAGCAATTTTAATTAACAGAAACTTTGATTGTGGAAAGATACAACAAATTATTAAGCTACGATGCTAAGGCAAACGCAAAAGTTTTGTTTTCTTCAAAATTTGGTTTCATTGTTTTCACATTCGTATCCCAGAATTTGGTGAAGAAACGTTTGTACTTTACTGTCTGGCAGTATACCTATTTTACAAAGATATGCTGCTTAAATACAACCTAGCTCCTAGACTGGGCCAAATTTACTCCATGAGTCACAAAGTAGTGGGTGTCTGTCTAAAATGGGATCCCCAAGGACAACTTGTAACCGTCAAACAGCACCGGTTTAAACGTTGGTTTTGGATTTTTGCTTTTACCTTTGTAGTTTATAGAAACTTGAAACTTTTGAAGAAATTAACAACAGAGCATGACATTGCAGACATGAGTTTCTGCATATTTGGCATAGCTGCCGGAACTGTCACCTTGTATTATTGTTGGTATCATCCACAAAAGGCTCTGGAAATGTCAAACTTTTTTAACGGTTTGATACAAATAGAGAAACAATACAGTCGTCAAAGTGAACCTTCTCTTTCTCAATCTGATAAGCGCACTTCTGATCTCATGGCAATGTTTTGCAAGTTTGCATTTACCGTGTTTCTGGCTACCATACGGTTTTCTCCCATTCTGATAAGAGTTGCTGCTGCCATAATGCCTTGTTCCCCTTTAAATTATATTGCGATTTTGATGCCGTGTGGCCATAAAGATCTTATAACTGACAAAGGAATTGCCGCTAACATTCCGAGAACTGTGTTGCTGATTTTTCTGAACATGACAATTTGGCATATTATCGTGATATACGGGGCTATTAGTTGCATGCAAATTCTACTTGGTACTATATGCCAGGAAATAAAGCTTAAAATATTTTGCAGGTAATTTTTAAAAAACTATTTTATTCAATTCGGTGTGCATCTTAAATTCACAAGGTTTTTCAATTTTCAGAATGGCTGTCAGCTCACCGCTTACAAACTGCTCACTGGTCAGCGACATTCTGTGCTATAGACAAATCCAAACAGTCAGTTTCCTTTTCAACACATCTCACGTGGGCATTCTTGTGAGCACTATAATGATTAGTGTAGTTGCTGAGTCAACCATGCTATATTTCATGCTAAAAACATTTACAGGACTTGACGCACCTTGGCCTATTACAATGAGCAATGCACTGTTCACTATTGATTGTTTTATTGTCATTCTTTGCATTTAAGGTTTTGCAGCTGGGATTCACACAATATCGACAAACATTAAAAACCAACTAAAGGGAAATCCAAGAATGATGAGAAATCTTTTCTAGTGGTTAGTGTCAAGATTGGTGTAACCAACTTTATCAAGAGACAAACACCTTTAAGGTTTCAGGATTTTACTATTGCTCGGTTTATTGATTTGATACTACTTGAAAAATGAAATTTGCAAAAATCGACTAAAACAAATAGTGTTGATTTTTCCTTGGATGGTTGTTAAAAGGTTTTACTCCTGGTTTAGCGCTGTAATGTTTTACTGAAGTTGTGTTTTTGCATTATTTTCAAAATATAATATGCATGACATGCAAAATATTGTAAACACGTAAGCACCAACTTATATTATAGATATTATAGTTGTATTGTAGTTTATGTTTGGCCTACTGTTTGACAGAACTATTGCAACAGTTTACTTACATGTATATAAAGTAGGTACAGTCGTAACAATTAGATTTTTAATTCACATATAATATAAGCATATATGTTTTTATTAAATCGAATTATACGTAAATGCATGAATGTCTCGGGTGACTTTATTTTTTTAAAGGGTTAATATATAACACAATGCAATACCATAGAAAAATCCTTGTATGCGTCCGCAAGCTATTGTGAAAACCTTTGTACTAAATTTAAGTTTTGAAAACGGGTTGTACCAATCGAATGCTGGTGCCGAAATACTAGTCTAAGCAGTTTAAATGGATAAGTAGTTTTGGCAACACAGTGACAAAACAACAACATACTGAAGGATGAAAGGCGCAAAGGCGTCCTATGAAGTTCCAAAATAATGTAATGTGTTTCAATGGACTTCAAAAACAAACCTTTTTCCACTGACTTAAAAATAACTAAACCTTGAAACAATTAGGTTTCAAAGAAACTCAATCCTGTTCCAGAGATCCAAAGCAACGGTACTGTGTTTGAAGTGGTTTTAAATGAACCATTGTGTTTGCAAAAAAAATGTACTGTTTTGGCCGCGCTTTCTAATAACATGAAATGTTTCCTTCGATGGACCATCGATATCGTCTACTGCAGGTCATTCAGTGAAGCATGTACAGTGATAACAATTTTCTGCTTCGAGGCATTCATGAGAAATCATAATTTGATCAAACGATTTATCTGATATGTAAGGCAATATTTGCAAGCCCCTTGATCAACACAAGCAGTCTCCGGCTTCATGTGATGTTCCACGAAAACCTCCTGTTGACTATGTTTTAGGGTTGGAAATTGTGTTTTATTATACAATATATTTGGTTAAAAACGTGTATTTGTCAGCATAGTGCTTGATTGGTTAACAGAAATCAGGTTGTGCGGTAGTGCGCACGAAAACACAGTGCATCATCATGCATGTTTCCTGTCCCGAAAACGTTTAGTAAGATGTCAGCATGAAATCTCTGAATCATATTAAATTACTATTAAATCATATATTATTTTATATATATAGTCAGGTGAAAAATATAGTCTAAAAAATATATTACAATATTGGACAGTCGGCTCGTGTGAATCATACATACCACTTTAAGATAAATTTTTACACACAAACATTCTTATTACAACAGAAACATATGTTTTATGTTTAACCCGGCAAAGCTACAGTGTAAACCAAAACAGCATAAAAGATGAACGATATTTGTAATCAAGAGTTTTTTTCTCTCCCACTAAATGTACAAGACGTAGCCAAACCCTGAAAGTAAATACTAAACATTCGTGAATAAAGATGTTTGCTGCTATATATACTGTTCACGGACATACGGACGGACAGGTGAACGGGTAGGTAGGCAAAAATTTCTGGCAAACGACTTGGTAGGCAAAAGAGAAATAGGCAACAAATTAAATGGCAAAATAAAATATGCATGGTAGACAAATTTTTTATTTTAATTTTTAATAGTTTCAAAAACATACAGCAACGTAAACTTTAACACATAATAGTCATTTTCGTCACTGGTTGTTTTTCTAGCAAAGTACTCTAGCCGTAGTATTGATCACATGTCAACAGTGTCTGGGTTTGGGTAATGGTGAATATGAGACTTGCTTGGCTGTTTACAAGTTTTGAATGAGTAATCGATTGCGTTGAATTTGCAAGCAATAACCCAACCGTTTTGTGAGTACGTCTAAAGTACGCGACACCTTTTCTTGTGATGTTTTTTAAAATGTGTACCCTTCTAGCTTTTTTGTCTTTGTAACTTTATATAGAGCAATTTTTTTGCTGTTGACGGAGACGCTATTGTGACACTGACCATCTTAATACAAGTTTCCGAGATGAAAACGAAATATTTTAATATGCAAAAAACAGTGAACAAAATGGTATGGACTAGAGAAGTAAGAATACATTTACAAATAGCAATTTAGTTGTCTAAATGCTCCAACTAAGATAAAAGTACTGAAAATGCTTGTGGAAGATCGATATCGTTAAAACTTATAGTAAAATATCATTAAAAAAGCAGCATTTCGGTTTTTGCCTACCAAGTACATTTGGCTGAAAACGATGTTGCCATTTGCACCGTTTGCCATAAAGTACGTTGCCTACCTTGTATGTTGTATACCTCCGTTTTGCCTACCTACCCCAAGACCGGACGGACAAACTGACAAGATATCTTACATATCTCTGCTGCACAATCAGTGCGTTATTAATTATTTGTCTGTTCAGTCTGGTGTAGACAGCACAAATATTATTAGTTGTCGGCTTAGATATTATTTGCTTGGTTGAGAACCCCATATCATTGAATGCACGGACAAGCGAGAAATCGATGCATATAATAAGCCTCTTGATGAAGCTGTAAACGTATTACTTTATCACTCATTTCTGTAAAAAGGACCGAAAAAATGTATACTTATACGTAAATTAGAGCTTTGACTAAAACATTTCACGGGTTACTCTTTGTATTTTATGCGAGTGAAGACACAACGGAAGATCGAATGCTAGTCTTAGTGAAAAAAAAATTACCAAAGGAAGATGAAACGCATAGCGTTATTCTTTTACTAGAAAATTCAGGGTTAGTCCATTTAATATATTGTTTGATCAAAAGTACATCTTGTTGTCAAAACACGTGCTGTGTTTTATTACAAATAGTTTTATTGTAACATTTTACTTACAGAGTTAGATTTTAGTGTAACTTTAGTTTTGCTAAATACTGGGAATGCAGCAGAGCTCAATGAATCAACATTAAGATATATCACTAAATACTTCGTCGTTTATAGGAGAATGCAAATACGTATGTATAAACATTAACGGAAAAGAATTTTAAGCAAGCGTTAACATTTTCCCTTATAAATGTCGCAGCAATACATCTAACTTTCTGTGTGGTATTTAAAGTAGGAGGAATAATTTCATTTTTATGAACGCAATTTATTCTAGCTTAAACCAACTAAAGAAGTAAAGAAACTAGGTAACTAGTAAAGATCGGAAATTATGCTGATTTTACAATTTCCAATTTCCATTTTGCACATTTTCTACTGAATATTAGTATTAGTGAGATGTGCAATGCATTGGAAACAAGGAGAAAGGGCGCACAAATGTGCATTTAAAGGTTGAATGTGGAATGGATATTGCAACCACATTTTCAACATGTCAAAGTTACGTAAAAGAACAAAATTCAATTATCCTCGCATTTGAAGAAATCAAAAATGACAGCGGAAGTTGAGTAAGTAAACTGGCCACAACAAAGCTATCACAAGTCAGACTGTTCCAAAAATGTTAAAATGTAATGCTTTGGCTGGAAATGTACATTGGATCCCAAGCCACTGCAATATAATTTGATTGGACGCCGCGACGGCAGGATTTTTTTGGAGGCGTCAGGGTATTTTAGTGGATGAAGATTGATGAACCGTCCTTTTGCGTGTATTTGCATCCATTATGAATGATTCATGTAATGTATTATGAATAATTTAGGAAAATTGTCATGAACCAATTCTACTTGCTGATTGTGAGAAATAAAAATGCAGTATAAAAACTTAAATTTGCAGTTAATCTAGAATAATTAAAATGCTTATTGTTTTATTCTTTCCTTTTTATTTAAAATCATCTTATTTTTTAGATCATTTAACATTTTGCTTTTGTGAATTGCAGACGGTATTGGAATGACCAATAATAATGCTGGTGTGTTTGCTTCGTTGTCTCTAACAGTATATATATTTTCCCATTTGCACAAATTCATGAAACACCGTCTACAACCAATAAATGAATCTATTAAAATATCTTCGTGTATTCTTAAAAGGACTATTAAGTATTTGGTTTCTAAAACATTAACACTGCAAATGCTTCTGTTTAGAAACATTTAATGTTTCCATTACAACGTTGAATTAATCTTTTTTACAACTTACATAATATCTTTTAAAAACAACTGAAAATTTATAACATAGTCTTGTACAGACGCCAAAAAGTTCATTTGAATTTGCATGTCTAAACGCAATGTGACATGATTACTAACCTTAACAACTATTTGTCTACAACTATGAACAACACGTTTTGTATAGTGCCAGCTTGTGTTTCGCTTTTGGGCCATGACTCGCTTCCATTTGAACCTCACCAAATTATAACCCTTTTCATGGAAACCGTAACCAATCTTAAAAATAAGGTGTAAAAATACAAAAATTGCTACGGTTTCTACACATGCAATTTGAAGCTGCAAATAGTTACCAGCTTTGGCAAACATGAGCACTGCATTTGCTTCAACTGTTAGTGTTACGAAGAGAAAAGGTAAACAAAATTGGAGAATTGAAGCAAGTAGTGGATTAACAGATGCCAACTGTATTGTAAGCTTTTTATATTGCCGAATACTAAGCAAAATGAAATGTGAGTTTAACCTTGCAGCATAGATTTTCTTAATTGTTGTGTATAAAGTCCAAGTTACGTAAAATAATAAAATTCCAATTATTCTCAAATTCGAGAATATTACAAACGAAATTGGAAATTGGGTAAGTATACGAGCCACAGCAAATCCTAGACTATCGCAAACATGATTGTTCCAGGAATGTGAAAATGTTACGCATTTACAAGAAATGTACACTGGGTCCCAAGCCACTGCAATGTAAATTGCGGGAAACAAAAATGCGTCTATGGTATACGAGGTTACTATGAAAACTAGAAAACAGCCCAAAACATCAGCTGGCTTTCCTTTAAAATATTTTTTCAATTCATTGTTTTGTTGCAGCAGTGCTTTTACCAAGTTGTATTCCAATTTAGATTTTTTCAAGTTCCTTTTACAAATGTAGTTGCTAAAGTTTACAACATCTTGGCCATATTCAATAACAAACGTGTCAATGAATAAAGACAGTATAAGGGAAAGAAGTACAAAGAGTGACGAAATTATATGATGTGTATTTATGGGTGAGGAGTTTCCATGCGTAATCCAAGTATGTGTGTAAATTAACACAAACATTGTTGCAACCATGGCTACTAAACTCTTTTGTATGTAATAGCTAACACACTTGCGGTTTTGTGAAGTAGTGGATAAATATATCCATGTTTCACTGTTTTGATCAAACACAATAGAGTATGTAAACGGGAATAGACGGTCTGCCTGAGTGTTCATATGAAACGCAGATAAAACCAAATTAGAAGCCATTTCGGTTTTTAACATAATAAACGAAAATATAAAGCAACAAGGTATTTTATACAACTGCGATGGTAAGCTCTGAATAGTTAACAAGTATTTTTTGTAAACTTTTTTTTCCACTTAAGTTTCGAATTGGCAAATATATGCACCATACACCAATGTAAAAATGTTTGCGTACGATTTATCAGGCTTTATGAAACGTCGGAGAACATCCAAACTGATTGTCTCATTGTCCTTTAAAAAGCCGAGGATGGTTTATATATCAACAAAAAATTTATATTCGATACGTGTGGGCGCCTAAATCTATAGTTATAAAACGCACGGGTTACTCCCTACGTTTTTGTATTTCTTACAACCGAAGGCTTCATGGCGACTGAAAACTAAACACAGTTGCATGACCTGTGTTTAAAAAGTGGTTACAGTTTAAAACTATCAAAACCTGATAAAATCAAACAACAGTCGGCAGTCTGGAATGTATGATTTAAATACCAATAAAGAATTTATTCTCGATGGTAGGCGTGTGGGCGTTGGAATGTATAGTTATGAAGCCCACGGGTTATTCCCTAAATTTTAGAATAAAAAAAATTACTGTGATTGGAAAGTCAATACAATTATATGGCTTTTGCTTTAAAAGGCCTTAGAGTAAAAAAATTCCAAAATCTGATAAAATCAAGCAGCAGTGTTCAATTAGCTTTTAACAAATCTTGTAAAATTGGTGGATCATATATTACACAGAACGTGGAATAAGCTTTAAATGCTATCCTAGATGTATTCTCAACTAGTTTGCAATTTTGTTTATAATTGCGGTATTTATTAACCATTACAAACAGTTGTGACAAGCTTGGAATTGAGCGTAGTATTGTTTTCATCTATATTTTAACATATCAGGACAATACTTTGCTGCGATGACAATATAAAAAACCCTATCATGCTTAATAAACACATATAACCTAATCTACTCATCTCTTTTGGTTAATACTTACACTAACAAGCTAAGCTGTAATTTCAAAGCTTTAATTTAAAAAAAAATACAGGTCATTTCTAAAATTACGAGTTCGATGACGCATTATATGCAAAGGTCAGAAAAGTTTTAATAACAACGGAGCTAAAATTATTATTCAGCTTTCTGACAAGACACCATTTAGAACCGTAGGCGAAAACGTTTTAGCTTAATTGTACTTAACTAATCCACTAAATTTATTTGAACAGTTTAATAATTTGTTAGCATTTTTCATTTATGTAGAAAGAGTTCTTCTGATTAATAGAACTCTTAGGTTTATTTAAACATATGATGTTTCTATTAGCATGTAAATATAAAATATATGATATAAATTTTTTGAAGTACAAGCACAATTTTGGGTTTAAAAATGCTTTCTGAAAAAATGCAAACTTGTAATGAATAAATTAAATTTTTACAAAACCAATTACTAAATTCGAATTTGTCATTTTTATATGTTTGCTTTTAATGACATTTGTTGGTTTTGAGTTTTGTTAAATGCTTAAATGTTGAGTCCTAACAATTTGAAAGTCTTTTGATTTATTTGTATTTTGGGGTTGGATAAAATAAGCATATTTTACTTTTGCAAAGTTGGGACTAATTGACTGCAACAATATTCGCCATTTCAAAGTCCTATGAAAATGCTGAAATTTTGAACGTCAGACAAGCCGAAATTTCTGGAATATTTTTCTAAATTTTGGCACTAATAGTTTCCTAGAATTTATAAATTTCAAAAGCTACGTCATAAACGTGTCACCAAAATTTTGTAAATCCACTAGGGTATATAAACTTGCACTGTTCTACTATATAATGTAGGCTGATTGTGAAAACCTATTCTCAAAAACAGGAAAAAAACCTGTTCAAAATTACACCAGTACTTGTACTTATCCATTATCGTCTGGAGAACGTTGACTTGAGAGATTATAACCGAAACCTGCAACTTTGAAATGAAGTAAAAACAATATGTTCACCACAAAAGCGTTTTTCAAAATTTAGGCTGATATTTAATAATATTTGCATGGTTTGTGCTTTCCTAAAAAGCATTGTTTAGAGCAAAATGATTAAATCGACGACCATACGGGTAATCAAAAAGGTTTCTATGGTTTTCTGTTTGTTTATGTAATTTCTAGTTTATAAACATCTTCTCATAGCTCATATTTCTGAGCTTAATAACGTCGCGGCAGTAACTTGTTCTCTGGGCATTTGTTACAATTTTACCAAAGTATTATTTATACTAAATACTAAAGTAAATATTTATTAAAGTCAATTGTTTTTCCTAAGTTTATGAACTATAATTTACTTGCTACGCAAATTTTACACACGGTATCCAATTACTAAATTTATTTTAGTACTTATGCTGTCTTTGAAATTTTCTACGGGATTTCCTTTATTCTCATGTTCTCAATACAATGAACACATGCTTAAACATTCGTTCTTTTGTTATATTTCATTATATACAGCACAATACTGCCCTACGGAATCAATGCTCACGTAATTTTGGCTTATCACTTTCACGGATAATAACCGTGATTTTTGTATCGATTATGGAAGATGCTTGCATATGTTGCCTTAATTCTGCTTAGTTTAGTTCTAGTGAGTTGTCGTTGAGTAGATTTAGAGTTATAATTAAATACAACCTTTCGATATTAGATGATGATTTTAGCTATTTTCCTATCCGAAAAAAGCTAACACTTATATATTTTTTTAAATTCTAATCTTATGTTTATTTATAACCGTATGTAAAAAACCATTGCATTGGATCAATTTTATTATGATCACATTACGCAATAAAAATAAACTACTAATAATAAATTTTTAAACATGTTTAGTTTCGGATTTGCCATTTGCTTTTCTTGGTCTTTTGACCGCTACATTTACTTTGCCTACTTAATTTTCCACAGAATGGGTTCTAAAAAACTTTCTTTTCTCTCGTTGAATCATCAATGTAACTTATTCCGATCGACAAATATGTGCACAGTGCATCCACACTTCGTCGTCTGATTTGTGGCTTTCTGATTCTTCACTAAGAGTGTTGAGTAGCCTTACTTTGTGCTGTGTTGCTCTATTAAATCCACTCACTAATCGTATTTCACTTACACCCCCATCCAACTTGAAAACTTTTGTAAAAGCCTCGATTCGGATTGACCGTTACACAGCAATACCAGCTGTGCACGTTTAGGCAGGCCGTAGTGGCAGCCAGCCATAGAGTGAATTTTGATTGGCGGTCATTCCAAATCGCGGCTTTCACAATAGTTTACAAAGCGGACCCCCGAGTAACCTTAACAAAGAACAAACAAATTCGTGGCACGCATTACACCTTCTAGTGTTTAAACTACCCTCTGAGTACTTTACAGAATTATACCTTCTCAACATCTTTTGACACACGTGTATCAGTATCATTATTAAGAATCGGTGATGAAATTTTGCCATTATTTAGGGGAAAACGAGTGCTACAATTTGGGGTGTAAGTCACTACCATTTGTAAAGCCAGCATAGCGCGATACGTAATGGCCCTGGTATTATGCCCAAGATGATGGTGGTAGAAAGAACCGTTTGTGTTGCTGCCAGTGTTGGCAAGATTTATACTTTCATTGCAATTTAGAGTTGATGACAAGCTAAACAACTTGTCAGGACAAGTATCTTCCAAGTTTAAGCAGATTGGTAAAACTTTGCAGGCATTGGACGGTCGGTCGGTGAATTTTGGAAGGTGAAGACAAGCTGCATGTTTGTTGTTGTCTTGGGTGTTTTGTTCCTTGAAGGGATATGGGTCCTGCCAAAATGTCGTACGAATCTGGAAGCAGAAAACAAATTGTGTCGTAGATATTAAGTTTTAAATACTTAATTTTGCAATAAAAGTTTTGTTGTTAGCATTATCCAACGTGCATCTCTAATATACGCAGCAACTAGTGCTTTTGCGTTCTCACCGCTTTCACTAAGATGACATACGAACTTGTCGTTGCGTTGATAATAATTTTTGTCCAACTTTCCTTCGTTGTATCTTTGTGTATTAAGTTATCCAATTTCTTTCACCTTTAATGATTATTAGCTCGCTGCTTCAGCAGAGAAGCTATTGCAGATGTCGATGTCCGTGTGTCCGTCTGTCTGTAGACTTTATTTTAAAATCGAAATCAGGCCAAATCGGCTCGAGTTCAGGCTAAATTGGGTGAAGTTCAGGCTAAATTGGGTGAAGTTCAGGCTAAATTGGCTGGAGTTCAGGCTAAAATGGCTGGAGTTCAGGCTAAATTGGGTGGAGTTTCGGCTAAATTGGCTGGAGTTCAGGCTAAATTGGCTGGAGTTCAGGCTAAATTGGCTGGAGTTCAGGCTAAATTGGGTGGAGTTTCGGCTAAATTGGGTGAAGTTCAGGCTAAATTGGGTGGAGTTCAGGCTAAAATGGCTGGAGTTCAGGCTAAATTGGGTGGAGTTTCGGCTAAATTGGCTGGAGTTCAGGCTAAATTGGCTGGAGTTCAGGCTAAATTGGCTGGAGTTCAGGCTAAATTGGCTGGAGTTCAGGCTAAATTGGCTGGAGTTCAGGCTAAATTGGCTGGAGTTCAGACTAAATTGGGTGGAGTTTCGGCTAAATTGGGTGAAGTTCAGGCTAAATTGGGTGGAGTTCAGGCTAAAATGGCTGGAGTTCAGGCTAAATTGGGTGGAGTTTCGGCTAAATTGGCTGGAGTTCAGGCTAAATTGGCTGGAGTTCAGGCTAAATTGGCTGGAGTTCAGGCTAAATTGGCTGGAGTTCAGGCTAAATTGGCTGGAGTTCAGGCTAAATTGGCTGAAGTTCAGGCTAAATTGGCTGGAGTTCAGGCTAAATTGGCTAAAGTTCAGGCTAAATTGGGTGGAGTTTCGGCTAAATTGGGTAGAGTTCAGGCTAAATTGGCTGGAGTTCAGGCTAAATTTGCTGGAGTTCAGGCTAAATTGGGTGGAGTTCAGAATCATTCCGAAGAATTCAGGAGAATTCCGAATCATGTAAAAAGAAGGCATGTAGAACCAAACACTTCAAACAATTTTATAATTCAGCACGGCCAAATGTTTTCTCGCTTCCTAATGTAGCTACCATGGCTACACCGAGCAATTATATGCAATGGTTGTATGTGTGGCACATTAAATTAACAAATTTCCAACTCATGTAAAAAGAAGGCATGGAGAACCAAACACTTCAAACAATTTTATAATTCAGCACGTCCAAAATTTTTGTCGCTTCCTATTGTAGCTACCATGGCTACACCGAGTTAGTCTGTGTGGAGCAGTGAAACAACCGTTTTAGGGCGTAATTAGAATAAAAACAAAAAAGCAACCCATAAATTATATACATTTAAAAAATATCTTTGTGCCGTTTGTATACCACCACTTGAATAATTTATATTAAACAAATTATGTCAGTCTCATAATAATGTCTATATTATCTTTATTATATTTGTTTTTAAACATTTATATTGATACTTGCTTGTATAAATGTACGTATGCGTCTCCTTTTAATTCCAAAGTGGTAGTAACATTATCGTCATTAAAAAGTAAATATCCATCTTCCGTTCTAAGATAGGTAACGTAGTGCCCTCCATCAAGTGAATCGCCGATGTGCGAAACAAAAGCTACTAGTTCATACTCGGCCTCATTTACTATAATCTTATCTAAGGCATGCATGCCACCAAGTTTTCTGTTCTGCATTGTATTAGCGTTGAACTCAAACAATCTGCTTATGATTAGCATATATACAGGTCGAGTCTCCAAATGCTTGCTTCTTCGACATGTCGCTGACGAACACTTTTCGCACCTTTTCTCAATTACTTCAACATCAAGAAGTTCTTCATTAATGGTTTCTTGAAGTGAGTCGGCAGGGGTTACATGTAATATTACATCAGGATCATAGTGGTGAACCGTTGTTTCGTTAAGGCACTTCGTGCAGGTATCACGTACTGTATAAGCGAGAAGATTATCATTTCGGTACTCGTCAAAAATTGGATCACCCAGTACACTATTTAAAAACTCTGCCGCGTCTTCCTGTGTATTGCCAGAGAACTGGGGGTACTTTGCGCCAATCTGTCTTTTTAATTTTCTTGCTAACGTTTCTCGTAGTTTGTCAATGTGGTCAAAGTAATCAGTCAGGAAGCAATTTTGAAAACTTCGTAGCTGTGGAATACTTGCCAGCAGTTGAACGGTGGCGTTTATGTAGCACGTATTCCCAACGTTTGCAATCCCAAACCTGTTTGCTCGTTTCATCGACAATGTTTTTGGAGAGTCTGCTTCGGTAATATTTTGAGTGTTGTCAAAAAATGGATTCGAAACCGATATGGACAGTTTTACCGCCGTTTTGTTAGCGTCGCTGGGCTTAAGGTTGTAAGAACAAGGACAAGGAATCGGTTGTAGTCCAGTTGTCTTAAACACGCCTTCAAGACTATCATCTACTGGTTTTGTATGAACCTTATCTGTACAATGTTTGTCAGCTGCAATAATTTTACAATGACTAGAATCACTCAAACTCAAACAAAAAGTTGATAATTATCTTACCATCAACTTCCAGTATTATCGGAGAGTGCAAAGATCCTATGTTGATATACTGTGATGCCCATCCCTTATGTCCTTTGCGAGCAAACACTAAATCCAACATTGAGTTGGTGGTTGTGGTGGCAGTAAATGGCAAGATAGAGTAATATCCACGTAGAAACATAAAATCAAGATAGGTTTTCCTATCGCTGGATTTGCGAAGCAAATTGACGTTAAAGTCACCACATATTATGTCAGGTAGTGGAGGCGTTTTCAATGTGGAATTCAAAACATCCAAAAATCGTTTTAAAGGTGTTCTTGGAGTCCGATAGGCACAAAATACTCTGTAGTTCTTAATTGTGAAAGACGCATATGTGTAGTCGTCCAAAACCACGAAGGTCACCGCGGTGTTTTGTCGCAAATAGACAATGCATTCCTTTGAATCCGTGTCTTTATTTGAAAACGCTGAGTAGTCGTAAAATCCATCAAGTTCGGCAGAATCAATTGATGTTGTGTGGGGCTCAAGGAATACCATAAAATCAGCGTTGTTTAAAAGAGAGTCATCTCCAATCAAGGAAACGTGTTTTTTTGCAGACTGAATGTTATATACAACCCCCTTGACACTAGACATATGTTGCCACATTTTTGACGCTGACTTAAACCCTTTACTTCGAAGACGAGTAATCTCTTCAAGTACTTCAGTGTCCGTTTTTGAAAAGGATGGACGTCGAAACTTTCCAGTAATATACAAATTCGTAAGTGTAGTGGCTCTGCTGAACGCGACATAGAGATGCGCTCGCGAAAATTGCGACTCTCCGGTATATGAACTACAACCTCGTCCAAAGTGGAACCCTTGTTACAAAAACAATTTTGTTCTAGAAATTTTGGATAAGTTCAACAGTAATTCAAACTTAGCAAATTAAATTAAATTACCTGTGATTTGTGGATAGTGATAGCATTTGCACAGGTTAGAGGAAGCATTTTACGTACAATATGCAGGTTTTTGTTGCAGCATTGCTTTTTGAGTACTTTTTTGCTGTAAAAAATTGGCGTCCACGCAGTTCCATTTCCGTATATTTCCCGTGTCTTTTTACCGACGTTCTTATCCCTGAATTCGAGATATACAAGGCTGATATGTTGTTCTTTTCTTGATGTGGAAGAAAACTCAATTTTTCGAAGAATGCCAGTTGACCCATCAAATAGCCCATCTGAGACGTCTACATTTGAAGTCACCATACATATGCATCCAACTTTCAGTTTTACTGAATACCGAAGTCCGTCCGCAGTACAAGTATCCCAAGTTTTAGCAGATTCCAGCAGATACTTTTTGTCGCATAAAGGACCGTCTCCTTGAACCACGTCGTATGCAGTAATTTATACAGAGCCCCGGGAAACTTTTTCACGTAAGCTTTATTATACGAGTCGCATAACGCGTTGCTGTGAAACAGTCGAATTGCATCAGTTGGTACGTTTTTAATATTTTCTCTGGATTCAAATAATGCCACGTCGTCTTCGGTGCATTCCGCTATAGCAAGGCGATGAAGGGCTTCGGCAAAATGTTTGTCTTCTTTTTGTCGCATTACTTCGTGTAATTCAAACAACTGAAAATCCTCCCGCAGAGATTCATCCCAAGGTGTTTCACTTGCCTTTAGCTTGGTATAAAAATTAACCATAAAAATTAAGTTTGCCCATCTAAAATGAGCAACACTAAGTTGGACAGTTTGCATCTCAATGTGTTCAAAGTACTGGGGCCAAGTTCCGCTACGTTCGCTTCACCGTACTTGTTGCCCGGTAAACGTAGTGCCGAATGAAATGTAGCTCCTGTATAAAGAGGGTTTAATTTGAAGTAATCTTTGTTGTTCTTTTTTTATTTAATTACTTCTTAATTTTTATTATACCATTAACATTAAGAGAAGCCTTTCCAGTGAAAGCACAGACCAAAACTGGCGTAGAATGTATCCTGTATCCTGGCTTCATGGATACCGCCCGTGTAACAAGTTCCACTATTGCCGTAATAAGCTTCGACTTACCGGCTCCTGCTTGCCCATGAAGAACATCATGGATAACTACTCCAGACATTATAGCCGAGTTTAAATGATAGAGGTATTCTCTTTGCCTTTCATTTAGACAAGACAAGGATGCGATATATTCTGAAGTTGAACGCAGTTCAGGTATAGGTATAAACTCAAATGGTAGTGGATGTCTTCCCAATTCTATGCCAAAATCTTGTTTTTCAAATGATTGCTCTTGCTCGTTTTCTGCCGGTTTATTTTCTTCTTCTTCGTCCTCAGAAAAGTCAACATTGCTTCCTGAGTTGTATTGAGCACTTCTAGACAAAATCGTAGCCTCATGAAGACGATACTTTACGCAGCAGTCAACATTGATTATCTCCTTTTCCTCCGAGCGATAAGGTACAAATAGCATGCACTGCTCTCGATAGTAATTTTCAGGATCCACTTCAATTGAATACCGGCAATACCTAATGATCCTTGGTTGATAACGACGACGTACAAATATCTCTTTCATTTTCCTTTTCGGTTTCTGGTTTTTTGAGTCAACAGTGTACACCGTAAATTTAGCAGCAAAGTCTGCTAAACAGATTTCCTCATATTCAGAAGGCCGATTTTCGTAAGTGTCCAAAAAAGCTTGATGCGGCAATATCTGGCGATTCTGGATCTAGCTCTTGCAATTCTTCGACAGATTTAAGTATGACGATTCGGTCTTCTCTTGGAGAAGTGTTTATGAAAAAAACATCTGTGCTCAGTAGTACCATAGGAAATCCAAAAGTTGAAACACATACTTCTTGAGTAGAGTTTTCGGTGGGGTTGAGGAACGCATTGGCAAGAAACATAATTTTTCTCGCATCGTCATGTTTCCTCGACGGATATCTCTATCAATTTCTTTCATTAACCGGCTTGACCCGCGATTGCTTTTACTAATGTAGTTTACACAGTATGACAGACAAGCGTACGGATCCAGAATGAATTGTACGTCTATGTTCGCTCTCCATGTTTGTAAAAGCTATTTGTTGTATTGATTGATAAAAATCTCATTCAAAGTTCGTTTTAAAAATTCCTTAAGACGCTTTAAGGAAGACTGTATTGCCTTTATGTAGCTGTCTTCATCCATGTTCAGTTTTCCCAAGATTTCGACAAACGTAAGCTTATGCGGAGGGTGCTGTCCAACTGAGTTAAGATAGTCTTGGATTCGTTGATAATTGTTTGTTTGTGTCTTTCTCTCGTACTTGCAACATTCAAGCGGTTTGAGTATCATAGTTTTTGGCAACGGTGGTTTCGGAAATTCAAAGCGACAATTCTGTTTATTTGAGCACCAGCAGGTCTTTTTGTGGCAATGAAATTGATACTCAACCGGTTGTTTCATATTATATGATATGTCTCGAGAGCATGTAATGAACTTGTCAATAAAATTGCAGCAAAGTTGGGATGTTTCTTCAGTTCCGTCGTAGATAGGCGCTCCCTCAATATATTGCAAACGGTGACCATGCTTTTGCAATGCCCTTTCGCTATTTTCGTAATGAAGCACGCACAAAGCGGGATCCTCCCTAACCAGTGATGACCTTTCTTCCATACTTAGGTTCAATGCTTTCTCAGGGGTAAGAGGTGTATCACGTTTTAGGTTAGACAGCATACAGAGAAGATCTGGCCATACTGTCTCTGCAGACGATATCGTAATGGAGAGCGTAGGGAGGCCAAGTTGCCGGATCATGGCAATAGCATTTTTCTTCTTCCCTTGCAAGTATGCTGGCGATCCGGTTACGTTTTGAAAGATTTTGTAGCCACAATCCTCTTGAACAAGATTCTTGAGCGCATCCTTAGATAGGACATCCTTAGCTAGAACCTCACCTTTCTTCTTCTTCCTTCGCAATGCAAATTTGACGTTTTCCGACAATCTACTTGTCTGAACTAGTTTATAAGAGAAAAATATCTTGTCGGGTCGAGCACATCTTCTGTCAAATCGCCGCAATTCCGACTTTTCAATATCGTTTCTGGTTATCCCTTTATTTACAAGAACTCGTTTCCGACCACCATATATTGTCGGAAAAGATAATTCTTCGGCATACTGATTTGAAAGCAACGACCGGGGATTGTTACCTTCGCTAGGTGCAATTGGCAGGCAAGGTACATTCTCATCTTCTAGAAGCGTCTCTGTGCAATTTAGATCGTCATCGTAATCTTCGTCTTTTATCGTTTGACATGCTTGTACTTCTTCATCTTCACTGGTTTTTTTCTTGTCTTCCTCATCAACGACAAAATCTATCAAGTCATTTGGTCCGGCGATTTTCCACTCTTCTGACAAAACAACATTTTCTTCTTTGTAGAGCTCCGTTTCCATTAAAAGCTTCAGTGCCTTGTAAACTTGCATAGGTCTTATTGTCTCATAGATGTATGGATTTTTGTACGCCATTCGTCGCATGAACTTAACCTGAAGGACGGATGTTTCACCAAATTTTCTAGGCAACACCTTAGGTAATAATTCAACGTTACAGGGTACATTGATGACACCTCCGAAAAGTCCCTTCTGCATTCCAACTCCAAGTGTCCGAATCTGCATGAACGGCGTTCTTAGCGCAACCAATCTCTCTTCAAGGCGTGTCAAACTAGTAATGGTGTCCGAAACATCAGGAAACATCAGTCCATTTGACAAAGCAAGTTTGGGCTTATCTCCTTTTACAACGGCCCTTTTACAGGTGTTACAAATGTGGTATTTGCCGGTTTTCTTCAGCTTGTTTAGTATACCTAGGTACTCTCCGGGTTGATTAGCAGAGCCTTTATAAATTCATTACAATGTTTGTGAAGTTTTTATTATTATTATTATTGGGCTAATCTGGACAGTCGTTTTACTTGAGCTTTGGTGTATCCAGTAACGCTATGCCGGTACCACAGCATCCCACATGAACAGCAAACGTACTCAGGTTGCTCAAAGATAGCATTTAAAAAGATGTCCTTGTTGTAACTCCAGTCAGTTTTTCTAACTTGCTGCTCATGGCACGCTGTTCTTCGAGTGATTGTGTTATGTAACTGCTCTGTAACCTTTCGGACGGGACATATTCTCTTTTTACGCATGCTCAGGGCGTTTGTTGCCTTATCACGGATTGCAGTCGCACTAGCCTTTCTTGCTGTTTTCCTTTTTGTTGTGTTTTTTGCTTGCTCAGAGGCCCTTACTGATGACGATAGACAAACCTTCTGCTTGGCCAATTTCCCTGATAATCTGTCCCGAACTAGCACAGACTCCTTTTTCTAGCATCCTTCCTTTTTTCCGTATTTTTCTCTCGTTCAGAAATCCTGGTTGATGACAATTGACGGGCCTTCTGCTTAGCCAATCTTCCAACAACGTTGTCCCGCTCTTTGACAGACCTTTTTTTTCGATTCTCCTTCCTCCTAGCCGTATCTTTTGCCTGATCTAATGCCCTTTTTCCCTGGTTTTCTCGCCTTCGTTTCTGAGCCTGCTGTTTTCTTTCTTTTGAATCATTATACTGCCGTTTTCGACCCATTATCTCAAAAGTACAATATATTTGAGTAGTTTGCAAACCTTACGAGATCAGGTTTTTAAAAATCACATTTAAAATTGAAAATTGAAAATATTTTGAAAAAATCGAAATATGAATATTAAGAAAATAAACAAATTAAATCGACGGCAACGAAATGCTCATCTCCAATTATTCAAGTGCCAACCTATTATTTAGCATACATTTTAAAATTGGAGTCACCTAATGTTTATTTTAAACCAATATTTGAACAGTTTTTTAATTTTTTAATATAGTTATGATTTTTATGAGCAATTTGTAACTGGCAGCTGGCCAACACAATCAATAGTAGCTAAACATATCTTTTTGTGAATTAAAATGTATATAGTTTTATTTCAAACTGGACGTAACATTTTACTGAAAGTTTCCTATCATCTTCTACTTTTTTAGTGACTAACATTTGTATTTCAAGTTAGCGGTGGCAATTCTTGTTACCCAATTCTTTCTGTTGTCCAACTGTTTCCTCACATTTTCAAACGACTTCTTACAGGTTTTAGCAGCGAGCATTTTTAATGGTTTACCATGGATGTTTATTTAAATGTGAAAAAATATTTATATGACTTAAGATGATTAACATAGCAATGCAATGCAGTACATTCACAAACACAAATAGTGAAGAACTGTATAGGAAATTCTTACAGTGGAAAGGAAAGTGTTGGGGGAAAATTGTCCGCTTTGAGGAAAACAATTGATAGAGGAAAATATTCATTTCAAAAGGAAACGTTTGGCGTGGAAGGAAGTTCGCAGCAAAAAGCAGACTAGGATATTTTGAGTGTGTTATGAGTTTACATTTTATGTCCACATGCGTTTGGTCCTTCTGCGTCAAGTACTTGAGTGTGCATCAGGTCAAAATGGGTTAAGTCTATGTGTTATCTCATTAAATATTGATAACGTCTTTATACATAATCCCTCAATCCCTCTTGCTTTAGATTGTACCTAACAGTTTTGCAATAGGCCCCTTGAAAATTTACATTCAAAGCTCAGAATATAATCTTAGATTACATTGATACACTGTTTTTATTGCTTGCAGAAATTGTGAGTTAAGCGTAAAGCATATATTTTGCAATGTCAACATTTTGCCTTGGCATTTTTGCAAAATACAAATATCCATTGTGAACCATTAAAAGATGCTCAATGCTATGGTCGGATATAATTATTGATAATGTGGATAAAAATTGCATGTATAAACTTTTAGAAAACTTATGATTCCAAACATTGGATAGTATATGCGAGAAACTGTAAATACTGATGAACCAGTAAATCGGGGTAGAGATGAAAGTCGACGGAGAGACGGACACACTACATCTTTAGTAGCTCCTCTGCGAGGCAGCGAAATAATAAACAAAGCTTATAAAAGTGCGCGTATGTATGTATAAACTAGTACAAGCGCTGCGATTTTAGTATCTTTAAATCCTTTCGATTTGCATGAATTTTTTTATGAATTTCACTTGTCTAGGAATTTGTCATGCTGTTTACACGTTTTGCATTTTTCTCGGTTGTCATTTTATTTTTCTCATTTTGCGCTTGACGGAACAACGCAACAGCTTTTCTGGAAACACTCTTTGCCATTAGCATTGCACGAGCAAGCAATTCTAATATTTCAAAAACGATTATACTTTTTCAAGGTTTATATCATTTGCATTAGCTCATGCAGTGAAATAAGTTTTATATTGAAAAGTACTCTCGTAATAGTAATTCAAACCAGGAATTGACTCGCTTTGCAAAAAATTTGATTCAGGAGTGCTCTGCATGGTTGCCAAATCAACTCAATAACACTGCTCCGGAATTTCTTGCTGAGAAGACAATACAGAAGCGGATTGACAGCAGAGTTGACGTGGCCCATTAAGAGACTATATGGAAGTAAACTTGTCACAATACTAATACACGTTTCCTATACTTCATTAGCTTCTGTATTCGTCTGTATCCCGACTTCTGGTTTAGAACTCAGATGCAGTATAAGGGTAAGCACGCTGTAGAGCAACCAGCAGAAGGCAAAAACAAGTGCCAGCACTAGAACACTCTTGTTGGGCGACGTAGCTCACGAATTAATCTTTCTCCTGCTGAAAATACCTACACAAACCAATAGAAACAATGTTGGGCAAGTTTGTCTGTCTCCCAAACAAAAGTTCAGTCATCGTTGTCGTAATGGAAACGTCATATTATGATGTACTAAATTGTAAATTCGCTTCAGCAAAATTTCAGCACTATACTATCTATGTCTTGCATCGCGTTTCATTTTTTTACCTTCTAAGAAGCTTTTGTGATAGTGTTATTCACCTGCAAACCATTGCTGCCATTGCTTACTCCACCACTTGAGAACCTGTGTGTGAGCTGATATTCTGGCAAAACCTGGCGGAAACTGTCGCCAACCTATTAGAGAATCGGCTGTAAATATGAAAAAGGAGGTAAAAATGAAAGTAGTGACAGAATTGTTGTTAGAATTGTCATAGAATAGAATAAGAAAATAAAGGGTGTTCGATAAGTAAAGCCACCAAATTCATGTCAATGGGAAATCTTTCAAAACCAAACACGGACATTAACTAAACTACCATTAGGTACATACAACCTTGCATATTTACCGCAAAAATACCTCATGCTTTTTTGAGTTGTCGTTGGGTTGTTATAGCCAGTTATGTAAAACAATATTTGTTGTCAGTTTTCCCAGTTTTTTAAAACATGACATTAGATTAAAGTTTCTGAACTTTTAGCTTTCACCACTTTTTAGACAAACTAAACGCCTAAATACTCTGCATAAAATGGGCTTTCAGACGAGCTATCAAATGTCATTTACTTCTTGAATTGATAAAAGTTATGCACATAACAACTTTTGGGCTGTTTTCGTTAATCTCAGTTCACACAAATTTTTGGTGAACATTTTGTCTGAAAAGTTTAAAGTGTTGATATTTACTTTTTATTCCGCTTACCTTAGGGCTGATTGGGCAATATGGAAAGCTTATTTTTTAAGCTTTTAGGACTGACAAAGTAAACTTAGTTATATGTTAATATTTGTTAAAAGAAATGCTAACATTCAGAACTGTACCATTTTCTTGTGTTAAATTTTTTTTACCATAGTATTCATAAAAAATTAGGCATCAGATCTAGTCAAATCCATTTAACGTTAGTCATATTTTGTAGAAAAAAGAATGGTGAACATGCCATATAAATGCATTTTAAGCTTAAACATATCTGTAATATTTCTCAAGCAAATAAATGTCAAATTGTCATGAAAAATTTGGTACCGGGAAATCTCATAGGTGGCGCCACATAATGTAAAGTGGCGATGAGGGTGATTGAGAAGCTGTCAGACCGAGATATTTTTTCCTGTATTTCTCTAAGGTCTTATCTATCAGCAGCATATTATATCCCGTTAATAAATGACAACTGCAAATTTTTATAAATAAATCAATTTGGTGGCTTTACTTATCGTACACCCTTTAGTTGGTACTTTGGTGGTTGATGTTGCATAATTTTTAGTGTAAGTATGTATTGTAAACGTTTTGTTTCTTTAGGCTTTACCATGTACAAAATTTCATGTAAATCTACATTGGAACTTACCTACGACAACAATCCATCCGGAGTTTTATATATAACAACAAAGTAAAAGATTCCAAAATACCGCTGAGACAAGTATTCAGTCCAGGACTGTTGTGTAAACATAAAAAGCAGTTTCATGTACTTGTATGGTGAAAATGCATTAATGCTAGTTTTCATGAAAAGGCAAAATAATGTGTACTATCAACTTCTGTGTATATACTTATTTCTACGCAATAGAGGAATTCTTTGGAGTCAACATCCCAAGCAAATCGAAATCCTTGTGTGGTACGGATAAAGAAAATTTGTACAAATAGAACCAGTGGCACTATCCAAATGATGTCAATTATCTGTAAAACACACCTATGTGTTGTTAGTGAACTTTATAAATGTACCAAAGTGTATGAGTAACAAAATAGAACAAAATAAATTTAGTACCTTCATGGAGCGTTGTCTAATAATGACTTTTCTGCTCATGGGATAACATACGGCCATGTATGTGTCCAAACTTATGGCCGTAATTGTAAAAACGCCAGCACCTATAGAAACTCCTATAAAATTAAGTAATTTAAAACGGATACTAAAAATCAATTGTTTATATAAATCAAATTGTAATAGCTTTTGCTAAACCATAGACGTATTTTAAATAGAAAATAAATAAGTTTGTAATGAAAATGATAAATTGGTAAGCGACGAGTGTAATATCTAATAATAATGTAATAAATAAGTTTGTCTTTAAGTCTTTACAAACGCATTTGCCAGTTTTCTAAAGTTTAAAAAAGATGTAAAATTTTAGAAAAAAAAAGTTTAAATGTTTTTATTAAAACCTTCACAATTAGCGGGTACCACACAAACTGCTAACTTTTCGTTGATTGTCTTTACCAATAAAGAAATTCAAGCAGATAAAAACACGCTCTATATACACACGACTTATTAAATTAGTGCTTTGCAGAATAGTCCTTCTAGCAGAAAAGTTATCATTATGCGTAGACTTATAAGCAATCTTTCACTGGTCACAACCTTAGACAAAACCTACCTGAACAAATTAAAAAGTAGAAAATGATACGATGTGTTATGAAACGTGCATGCTTTGTAATTATTTAGAAAACGGCACTACATGATAATATGAATAATATAATAATACATATGTAGTATTACTACAGTATACAGTACTACATGACATCGTTGAAATCGGTTGAACCGTTTCGGAGATATTGCACGGACAGACAGACGGTCGGACGGACACGTTTCGCCATCTTAATAAGTAGCTTTCGCTACGTAGTAAGTTATTCAAGTATAATGATACTAAAGAAAAACTTCTGCACAGAAAAATCCTATAATGCTACAATTTTTCTGAAGAAGACACGAAAATTCTGCAAATATTTCATTATGAGACAATTAGGTACCCCAACGGCCTTTGCATATTTTGACTTAATAGCTATATTTTGGGTGAAATATGGAACAACTTGCACATTTACGTGAGCTTGGAATCTCAGAAAAGTAAAAATATTACAAGCTATTGCCACATTGTTCAAGTGTTGTGAAGCATTGCACCACTACGCGTGCCGATCACTGCTTGAATCCGTATGAATTATTACTAATTGTAGAAAAAATTCATAAGACTGGTTTTTTAAAACAAAATTTGTATTTACAACTTTTACACTTGCCTTTATCAAAAATGTCGGAAACAGTTTCTGTTTCAACATCTGTATTATCTGTAATGCTGAACATGTGCGTGATTCTATAATTTTGAAACAGTTGGATTTCAGAAGCGTTTGAAAATATTTTGTTTTATCAAATATGATTTCATGGATTTTCGTGATACTTTGTGAATTGTTTTAGGATTAGTTCATGCACCGACTCCAACAATCTCTGGCTTCTACCACATGAACTACAACAAGTACTGAATACTCCAATATATTTAATGATGGAAGTGGCAATACTTGAGTGTTAACTGGCTTGGCACATTTAACACTTGAAACACGCTGCTTTGTCATTTCACGTTTTAATAAATTTTGGATTCCAAACAAGCTGTTTGTGAAAGAATTAAAACCCATATTATTTGCTGAATACAAGTTCATGGCTCAAGCTACTTGCATACGTAATAAAAAGCATTAAACTTGTTGACAAAAAGCGCTCCAGCGATGCAAAAAATGTGTTGCAAATTGAAAAATAACAGCATTCATTTTTTGTGCTGACTTGAAATTTTCATGTTAAGTCTAATCCTATTCACTCTATATTTATAAAACTTGGAAAGAAAAAATGTAATATAAGCATGCAATATAAATTTGCCAACCAGTTGGCTTTTAGCTGTCACTGGGTTCAGATCAGTATAAAGATTTTCCCATGAAGTTCTCTCTGTACTAGCACTAGGTGGGGTAATTTGTGCAAGTTCAATGTTGAAAAGTGTTTACTGGCTTCTTAATCGGTTGCGACATTGGTCACTGATAAAACTGAACGAAACGCTACTAACTATCCATTATTTTCTAAAATCCTTACTTTCACCAATCAAAACACTTGCACCATCACAATCCCAGAGAAAGGATGAACTCGACACATACAATACTGTTGGTCTATGGGTTCTGGTTTCTGGTTTCTACTACGGTTACCATAATTGTTGCATGTCTTTTACCACCGGTAAGATTTAACTTCAGTATTCAATTTCAGATTTGGATTAAAATTTAATTTCAGTTCCTAGCACAACAGTTTGCTGCATAATTTTACTATTTAAATTTGTATCGTAATTTTATATGCAGCCAATGCGAAAAATGGTCACCATCTCTATTCCACGAATTCTCATTATGAATTTGCTAATATGTCGCTTACTTTTGAATGGCATATGCACGTCAACCCTATTATCTGGTATACTGAGCAAAGAAGTCTACACCGACATTTTAAAAATCAACTTAAAATCTGCATTAGAGGTATATCCTTCGCCTTAGTTTTATACTCGGGTATACATATTTGTGTTGTAACTTCTATATTTTTATTTTAAAGATTTTGGACATTGACCTGTTTTGGTACACATTAATTGCCAATTCGGTTTTTATCTGTGTAAACCGTTTGCAAGTTATGGAAGGTCATGCCAAGATAATTTGGATAGGAGCAATAGGTTGCATTGTAATAATCTGGATTTCGTCTGTGCGCACTGCTCTGGAATACTACAACGCCAAATACAACAACTGACAGTGAGGGGGTTAAAGGAGAAAGTTATTGTTTTCAGTTTTTGAGCCCCCAAATAATATCAGGGTTAAATTATATCAAATGTAAATTACGTAAGTGTTATGCAATAATAGTAGAACTGCATAATATGTGTTGTGAACCCGTTTGGACATATTTTGTGCATTTTTCTGTATTTTTTGACTTCACATATGGCTCTTTGATTTACCCTCGTACTTTGATAAGCAAAAAAGACTTATCCAGAAGTCATGTTGCATTCACTACCCTCCAGTTTTCAATGATCTCTAATTACCTCGAGAACGGCTGAACCAAGTTTGATAAACAAAGTTTTTTGACACTCTCAGCATCCTAGAATCCCGGCACTTACCGAAAATTTTGAAAAGGTGTCATACTTCGACAGCTGTAATGTTGAAAATGTTCAAAATAAGCGTATTTTGTACATTATCTTGCCAACGAATAAAACAAATTGTATAAAACAAAAAATTCTGACATTTTTCGTATTTACTTTTTTAAAAATTAGGCAATGAATTGCAAACGAGTTCCCTATGTGAAGTCACACTTTTTAAATGTTTTTAACTATGCGCTTGTAAATTATTACTAAAGAAGATGACATGTCATATAATGTAAAAATTCTTCTGTCAATAACAAATTAAATTAGATTTATATCGTGTTATAGACTATCTAGCATATTCGAATTAATTTATGCATGCATATTATACTAGTTCTGTTCGTTTTATCCTCTTTGTTAACAACACAAGTGGTTTCCCTTGAGGAAGACTAGTTTTTATCAGTAACAACGTGACAAATTGTCACGTCAGTTTTAATTCAGAATATATTGCAAATAAAAAGAAATTGTTTTTTACACTGAAAAGTGATCTATAGCGTATCAAATTAAATTGGCACTACGTAAAGAACATTTAGACTTGAATAGTTGGCATTAGGAAAAAGACTTTTCATTAGTACAAACTTACTGCAAACATACTTTCTGCTTGGCTTTTTTTCTGTTTACAAAAATACCTGACAAAGACATTGGAATCTACCTAAGCACAAGTGCAATTGATGCATATTTTAGCAAACACATATGGGGCTATTTGAAACAGCAGCAGTTATTTCCAGGTTGTGTAGAATGCTCTGCTCAGTGAATCAGGGTGAAAGCATTTGTGTTCATGCTTAATCATGATTAAGTTAATCCTCAGCTATATCTTTCTACATAAAAACTTTTTGCTCAGTTGCTTGTATGTAGTAGAAACAAGAACATTGCCTTTCCAGTTCTACTGCATCAACGACTTAAATGAATAGATATAGCACACTCTTATGCATATAACATTACTGCATGCATTCAATTCCATGTAGCAATGCAAGTTTTAGTTTGATGGATTGCAAAAAGTTTAGTTTGATGGATTGCAAAAAGTTTAGTTTGATGTTTCTCTTGAATATTCATTGAGAAGCAAGTTCATTTTTGCATTGGGTTTGTTGAAATAAAAGTGAAGTACTAAAGTGCATAGAGAAAATAATGCAGCACACTATGTACTGATTATGATATCAAATATTGCTTCAAAAAAGTAATTCTCTACAGGTGTTCAGAACAAGAACTATTTACTGTCACTTGATTACAAGAGTTGTAATATTTTGCATGCTGCAAATCTTGTCGTGGTATTAGAATAAAACATTTTTGAAGAAATGCATATTCTTTTGACTATAACAAGGAAGAAAGTTGCGAAAACGCAGACAGACTTGTATGTGATGCAAAAACTACTGTTATGTAGTATGATTTCAGGTAGAAGCTAATTTTCTCCTAACAAAATAAGCAAATTTGTAATTCGGTTTTTACTAGAGTTGTTCAAAGTGTTTACTTATCCTAACAAACATATTATGTGGGCGTAGAATGCCCAGAAAGAATATGATCATTTATCTTAGTTAATGTATGAAAAAATGCTAAAACATGGTTTATATCATATATGCTCGTCCAATTGTCCTTATGCAAGTTAAAATAGTTTTGCTTTTGCGTTGTTTGTGGTCATCAGAAAAACTACTTTGATTTATTATGCTTTCACAAAGGTACACACAAAATGTCACGCTATAATTGTGGTTACTTATTTTATTACGTTACGGCTGAAAACTCCCACGATTGCCTCAAATTGTCAAGTGTGCCATTTGTGCCACTTTCCATTTAAAAGCCAGTGGGAGTCAATTCCATCATCAAGTCTGAACAGTTTGACACCTGAGCAAACAACCTTGGCACAACATGAAAAAACCTTTTGCAGATTAGTTTTGCACCAGGGAGCTAACTGTAGACGAAGTACAGTATAATATCTTTGCCACTTTGAGTATATCAATTTATTCTATAAACGATTCTAAAAATATGTTTCACCGTACCAGTTACTGTTTCAAATTTCAAACACAACCCAGAAAATTATAAATGCTTTATCAAGCTGAGTAGATAACAATGTAAGTGTAAATGTACAACCATATTAAATGGTAAAATATCTCTACAAATTGTTAAGCCAACCAAAACAGACAAGTTCGCAATAAAAAAATAATTTACTCGAATCCAAGCGTAACTCATTTTCCAACAGAACCGGCATGACAGTACATAGAGTACATTTTCAAACAAAAATTTGTTGAAGTGCTTCAGCTAAAACTGTGTGTGTAGATCTTACCTAACATCCTATTTAGCATTTCATAACTAACAATTGTAAGTTTTTACAATTGTAAGTTTTGCACGCCCATTCCAGTGATTTGCACTAACGCAGTCATCAAAGAGAAGGAGTCAAAAGCTGAGCTTTACAAAAGCGAAAAACAAAGAATAAAACATGATAAATGTCAAAAATATTGTAGACCCATACAACTGCCTGTATGCAGCATTAACCGTATTAAATATTTAAAAGAGAAACTTGCCAGAATATTGAGAACACTAAATATATACTTTCATTTAACTTGTGCGTCATCCAAACACTATGCATTTTATTTTTTACATTCAAGCACACTTCAACCTTTACACTATATGTGTTCTTTGTATCAACCAAAAGTCATTTCATAAGTATATTTATTAATTTCATAAATCTTTATTTAGCTCCCAAAGCCACCAAATCTGTTGCTTGTCGACTTTACACATCCACTGGTGAATTAATACCAGTTGCTCTCTCGCCACTCTATCTGGAGAAAACCTAAAGACTAAAATGTTGATGAGTCACCCTCCTTTTGCTGCTGCTTCCCGAAAACGTCCAATTTGTCCTGAGTCTGTTACACCATCTTTTCCCTGCTTCGTTGACATCTTTGTTTATGTTTATATGAAAGTATACATAACTCAAAACAAAGATATTTCCAACTTATTATAATTCCACTTGTGCCAATTTTCTACCTGAGTGGATCCAACAAACTATTGAAAGCAGTAAGGTAATCCTGGTACTCTGCAATATCCAAGGCTGCGAGCAAGTTATGCAAGCCAAGAACAAGGAATAAAATAGATGCCGTTTTCAACGTGGCTCTACAAAAACACAGAAAGCATTCCAATTTTACATAGAGACTTTCTCTTAAAAATTTATTATTTTGCGGACTTACTTTTGACTTTGCGGGTTTACTTTAGCTGACAGTTGTCTCCAGCGGATTGCACTTTTCGATAGACAATGCGCGCAATGTTAATTAAAAAGCCAAGATTGTTGTTGTAAATGAATTTACTGTCCTAAATAGTTTAGAGAAGCTTAATGTGAACAAGTCAAACACACCGTGTGCGTTACCAGTGCGTTTTCTAAAACTAGCTGCGTTGATTATTGTACCTTTTCTCACACATATAATAAATTTCAGTTTTAAAACTCAAACTGTTCCTAATGAATGGAAAAAAGGTTTCGTTACTCCAGTCCCCAAAGACAGTAATGTAGTTATTGATAATCTTAGACCCATCACCCAAACGAATATATACAGTAAAGTAATGGAAGGTTTTATGTTTGATAGGATCTATAAACAAGTTATATCTAAACTCAATTCTTCTCAGTATGGAGCAATAAAAAAATCCTCTACAACACACTACCTCGTCTCATTATATGAGTTTATCCTGAAAGCTCTTGATACACCAAATACTTACGTTATAATTGTCCTATTGGATTTGGCCAAGGCCTTTGACCTGGTAGATCACAATGTAGTAATACGTTACTTACAGAGTTTGGGTGTCAATAATAGTGATATAAAATGGGTAGCTGATTTTTTAAGCAACAGAGTACAATGTGTAAAATCTAGAGACATGTTATCAACCTTCCTTTCATTAAACAACGGGACCCCACAGGGTACTAAAATTGCGGTTCTCCTCTTCATTATCTTGATTAATAGTGTTTTAGATGAATTTCAAATAAAGCATGCCAACCATAGTAATATTCTTAATGCTTTTGTGGACGACATGTGTCTAGCAGAGGCAGTTAAATATGATGCTGAACCTCAAATAAACAAGTACTTGGATACCATAAATAGTGTCTTAACTAGAAATAATATGAGCTTAAACCCAAAGAAAAGTAATGTAATTATCATTGATAATTCACTGGATAAAAGGTTTAGTAAATTTAACGTTGTACTTAATGGTCATAGCTTACCACATGCCAACATTAGCAAGTTATTAGGGGTGATGATAAATAACAAATGCGATTGGGCTGACCATGTTAATTTGACTTACCTAAAAGCTTGTAAGAAATTGTATATTTTAAGGAAACTTAAGCACTATGGGTTTTCTAGATCTCAATTAAGCCAATTATATGTGTCGCATATTCGCAGCATTCTTGAATACTGCTGTATTCTTTGGTCTAACTACCTGACTCTCGACCAAACCAAGAAATTAGTCAGTGTTGAAAAAAGAGCTTTGTCTATAATTTCGGGGAAATATGTGAGTAGTTCAAACTACATAGATACTTGTACTTGTTTAGGTCTTACATGTGTAACTGATAGGTGGAATGAACTTTTGCTAAGATTTGGTATAAAAATGCTAAGAAGTGAGCGCTTTAAACTTTGGTTGAGCAAATACCAGATAACGCGAGACCCAAACTATAGTAGTCGTTATAACAAAAACAAATTTAATTTTCGTCTTGTAAAAACCAAGTTTGAGCGTTATCGCAGGTCTACAATTCCTTCTTTGATTAGAATTTTAAGAGATAAATGTTAAATAAGTTATGTTAAGTAAGAATCTTTGTATTTAATAATTATTACAGCTATCTTATCCTTTATTTTATTTTTTTTTAACTCCATTCGCACAGCGCCTTAAATGGCAGCTTGCGCTCCTTGTTTTTACTCAATGTAATTATGAAGCTTTAAATTTCTCTCTATTTATCTGTATCATTTTCAGTTATGTTAACGTGTGATGTAACTGTTTAAGATACTCATTGGAAAATCTTGAATAAATTAAATTAAATTAAATTAAAGATTTAGCTAGAAAACGCGACATTACTTTACGCTACGCGTGAATTTGTAAGTATATTTAATTGCTCTTTACTTTAGCTTGCCAGAATTGCAGAAAGAGGAAAAGTAGCAAAAACATGCTGGACTTTGTGCCCTCGATGTACGCTTTAAACGCTTATAAACCCAAGAGATATTTTAACCTTGTTCCGCAATGCTTTTCGGATATGCTGATTCTGGCATTTTCCAGATCTTATAAGCAATACTGTTTGCATTATTGTTGTTTCAAATGCCTAAATTTGGTAATATAATTCGAACTTGTTATTGCAAGCATGCATTTTTAATTTTATCTCAAATAGATGTAGGACTTTAGCACAATTTCAATTCTAAACAATTCAATTTCAGTTTCAAAACAGCTTTCAAAACCTTCATAAAAACGTATTTGGCCAAAGAATGCATTGCCATTAAAAAACGACATTTCCGACGGCATTTCATTGATAAATCGCAAAGATGAACGTGGTCGTGACTTAATACTTAAATAAGTTCTGGAATGCAACATGATCCCTTTTCTATCGCCTAATATAATTTCTCAAGATATGCAGCTAATTTGAAATTTACGTCTCTTTGTTGTTCTTTTCGAAATTTTAACCTTGATGAGGACTTATGGAATAGGTGGTGTCGTCGGGAAAACGTAAAAGTTCGTATTTTGTAAATTATGTATATTATTTTTTTCTTCTTGGAAGTGGGCATTTCCGGTATGAATGTAGCTTTTTCATGAACAATGAAAATTTGTCGCTTTCTTTGTTCTTTTAGTGAAAACGTTTTAGCTATCTTTGTTCTTAAAGCTCAGAAAATGTGAACTCTGAGACTTTGTACTATTTCCGGTCAGGATTAATTTAGTTCGAATATTTTTATTGTTCTTCAATAATTTTCGATATTTTTGTATGCCCACTTCCGGAAGTTGACTTCCTGTTATTGTTCTCGAAATTGTTCTTTGTTTTAAAGTTTCTTTGTCAGGAGTTGGTATAAAAATGGGAAGCCAACTCCTCATGGTTATGTTAGTCATACTCTGGGACTGTTCGCGAGAACATAGCAGATTGTATGAAGTTTTGTATCCTCTTTCAGTTTTAGCCAACAACTGTCTGAGATACTATTTTGGAAGTCGTTTATTAGCGTTAAGATATAAGATTTCAATAAAGTTATTTTTATAGTAATTCGTCGTTTGAGTCTTATCGTTAATTTAAACGCACCCCGAGCGACTCTTGCCATAGGGAAGCTTGGGTTTGGGCAGCCAGCCCTGGTCCTTCAAAAGATAACGTGAAGGCCAATCTTATGTTGGCGACAGTGCCGTATTTGAGAGCTATCATTTTCGTGCCAACATAATTGGTCCTTCGAACCGGATCCTGAGGCAGTGATTGAAGCTTGGAAACCGAAACCGTGTCATCCAAACCGACCTTAGTGCTCCGGGCCCGCAAGGGAGGGTTAGACACAAGGTTGGTGTGAATTCTTTGGGCTCCAGGTCTTCTTGCAAGAAGGGTAAGACCCAGGAATCACTATGGATAACGGTGAGGGATCTGAAATTCGTCACGATAGAGAGGGTCTGCGGAGGAGCGCCAGAACCAACTTTGGAGTTCCGCCGAACTACTTCGGGGATGGACAAAGGGACCTCATCCCACGGCCACCACCGCTAACAAGGCGGCCAGAAAACGTAATTCAACAGCAACCTCCAGAAGAAGATGACCACCAAAGTGTAGCCAACGCTGAGGGGGAAGGAGGTGCTGCAGCTATTCCAGTACCCAAGCCAAGAAGAAGTCTCAATCAATGGGGTGCAGGGGGTTCACGAGCCAGTTCGGTCACAAGTTGTTCTTCAGCTAATACACAGACAACTGCCAGGTCTGTTATTAGCAGAATGAAAATGGAGGAGAACGATGCTGAAATTGACCGGCTGGTACAGAACATGGAAGCCAAGTTCCAGAATGCATCCCATAGAATCGAGAGGCTGAAGCTGGAAAATACAATGTTGCAGCGTGAACTCTGGAGGGAGACGTTCAGAAATGTGGACCGTGACGGGGACAAGTCGAGGTTCATGGAAAGTGAGGAGGAGGGCTCCGAAGTTGACGACGGGCAAGTTCCAGATGCATTTGATTACATGTCCAGCACTGGAGAACACGCACAAGCTCCTGCTGCCACGTGGGAAAAAAGCTGGACAAAAGATGACGATCTCCGTGACGTATTTACGGGGAAACAAAGGAACCCTTCTGGAGGAGAAGCCAAACTTCCTTCCAGCATGGGTCATCAAGCAGGACAAACGGGTACTGCACCGGGAGGCTATCATGGCCAGGGTCCAGACTTCCAGGACCACTACAAGCCAAGGTACCACAGTACACCTTGTGCACCTCCACCAGTTCCAAAGCCGCGTATGCGGGGGCGGATTTATGATGGAGCAGGACAAGCTTCAACGGAAGCACCAGCCCAGTCTGGAGAAACAAGCGACATCTCGTCATCGGTGGACTCACTAGCTAAGGCCTTGATAGCGGCTTTATCCGTACAAAATAAAGCCTCGGAGAAGTTCATCGCTCGGCAGTCAACAGAAAGTAAGCTGCCAGCATTTGGAGGAAATCCATGGATTGGCCGATATTCATTAACCACTATCGGCAATCAACGTTGGACTGTGGATACTCACCAGCCCAAAATATGGGACGGCTGGAAAAGTGCCTGAAGGGTGAAGCCAGAAGATCCGTACAGGCGCTAATGATCACGCCCAGCAACGCAAATGCCGTAATTGCTGCGCTGGAGCAAAGATATGGAAGACCGGAGTACATTATTGAGGCTCTGGTCAAGCTGGCTAAGGAAACACCAGCACCCAAGGAAGGGAAGTTGGCCAGTATAATGGACTACGCCAACTCCATCAGTAATCTGGTAATCACCGTAGAATCAATGGGATTGCCAGATTACCTGAAGAACCCGCAGCTGCTGAAGGAGCTTGTGGATAAGCTTCCCGATGGAATGAAGCTGCAATGGGGAGAAAAGGTTATCAGGATGGGAGGACGTCCAAATTTGAAGACATTTTGTGACTGGATAACTGTGAAGGCTAAGGCAATCAGTGCCGTTGCAACACCTAAATTCTCAAAGCTAGAAGGAAAGAAAGGAAAGTCAACAGCTGATGTCAACACTGCCGATGATGATACGACGGCGGTAGTGGAGCAGCAGAAGTCCAGTCAACCGGAAGGATCCTGCCCGTTTTGTAAACAGGATGGTCACAAAGTTCCCAAATGTGACAAGTTTGCCAAGTTGGAGGTAAACAAAGGGTGGGAACAAGTGAAAAAGATGAAGCTCTGTTTTCGCTGCCTGCGCTATGGGCATGCGGTAAAGGACTGCAGGTCGAAGGCAGTTTGTGGTGTTGACAGTTGCCAGCGTCTTCACCATAAACTGCTGCACGACAGTAGTAGAAAACAGGATACTCCTCCAGCCCCATCAAAGAAGGATGACAAGGAGGAGGAAAGTGCTGCCGTTGAAGGATGTTCCCGTGACGTGCTGTTAAAGTTTGCCCCTGTCAAGCTAGGAAGCGGAATTAACTCCGTCAAAGTATTCGCCGTCTACGATGGATGCTCCACTGCCGACTTAATTGAGGAAAGTTTAGCAGACGAGTTGGAGCAGGACGGGCCGACGGCCCCACTTTGCCTAAAGTGGACGAATGGTATGAAGCAGGAGCACAACGATTCGAAACGTGTGTGCCTAAAAATATCTGGTCCAGACGGGGGGAAGCAGTACGACTTGCGGGAAGTCAGAACGGTGGACAAGTTGATGTTCACTCCACAGTCCTACAAAGTGGATAAGTTGGTGGAGAGATGGCCGCATCTGAAAGCTGTTAAGATGCCGGACATGGTCAAAGCCAGGCCAAGGATCTTGCTGGGACAACGACACCAGTATCTTTTTGCTGCATGCAAAATAATTGAAGGAGGAGAAAACACTCCCATGCTTACGCTAACAAAGCTTGGTTGGGTTCTCCATGGCCCAGTTGGAGGAAGATCCGAGGAAGAGGAGACCATGCATTGTGAACACGAGACGGATGACGATATAATTCATCGTCTTGTGAAGGAGTCCTTCCAAATTGACAGTATTGGGATCGCAAGTGGAGCAGCCAGTTCCAGATCCAGGGAGGACAAGTTAGCTGAGGCAAAAATGGAACAGCTGACGAGACGGGTTGGACAGCGTTGGGAGACGGGACTTTTATGGAAGGAAGGCATCATGAAGCTACCTGAAAGCAAATCAGTAGCACTGAAACGATTCTATGGGATAGAAAGGAAGCAAAAAATAGTTCCTGAATTATTTTTGGAGTATGAAGCCAAAATAATGGATTACCTTAAAAAGGGTTATGCCCGCAAGTTAACTCCCAGTGAACTAGCCGTACAGTCACCTGTGGAGTGGTATTTACCCCACTTTGGTATCTTTCATCCCAACAAGCCGAAGAAACTTAGAATCGTTTTCGATGCCAAGTCCAAGTCTCGTGGAATGTCTCTCAACGACGCGCTGATGACTGGTCCAGATCTGTTGGTATCATTGCCTGGAATTCTGCTCAAGTTCCGGCAAAGGAGGATAGCGATCTCTGGGGACATCGAAGAAATGTTCCCCCAGGTTGGCATACGCAAAGAAGATTGTCCAGCCCAACGGTTTCTCTGGAGGAGCAACATCAAAGACGAGGTGGACACGTACCAGCTGGAGCGTATGATGTTTGGTTCCGTCTGTTCTCCATACTGCGCTCAGTATGTAAAGAACAGGAATGCTGCCGAGTTCCAAAAGGAGTTTCCAGCAGCTGCAAAATCCATCGTAGACTACCACTACATGGATGATTGGATTGAGAGAGGCTGACAAGTTAATCCAAGAGGTGATTGAAGTAAACAAGCGGGGTGGATTCCAGATTGGCAAGTGGATTTCCAATTCAGAGGAACTACTGAGAGGAATCAACCCTGAGGCGGTGACTAACTCTAAAAACCTGACAGAGTGGTCGGAGATCATGACGGAAAGGGTGCTTGGTCTCCACTGGAATCCTCAGAGAGACACATTCACTTTTCGTGTCAATCTGCTACGAGCCGGAAGTGGCATTGCCGATGGGTCCCGCCGACCTACAAAGAGGGAAGTACTCAGGTTGATCATGCTCATCTTTGATCCCCTGGAATTTCTCAGTCACTTTCTCATCAAGGCACGTATCATCATGCAGCAGACGTGGACACTGAAGCTTGGCTGGGATGACGAAATCACGGAGGAACAGTACAAGAAGTGGAAGCAATGGGTGCAAAATTTGGGAGGCACTAGTAAAGTTGCCGTGCCCAGGTGCTACTCTGCCAGTGCAACTTACGCCAAAAACATTCAGTTGCACTTAATGGCGGATGCTGGAGAATTAGCATATTGTGCCATTGCTTTCCTCCGTGTGGACACTGGGCAAGAAGTGGAGATCACGTTCGTGATGGCGAAATCCCGAGTGGCTCCATCGAAACACGTCTCTATTCCAAGGCTGGAACTACAAGCAGCATTGGTGGCATCCAGACTGGGAAAGTTTGTGAGGGAGCAGCTGGACCTGCGGATTGACAAGACTGTATTCCGGACGGATTCCAAAACCGTGCTTCACTGGATCCGTTCAGATTCTCGGAGGTTTCACCAGTTCGTTCCAAATAGAATTGGTGAAATTCACGAGAACTCAGAAGTTGCGCAATGGAAGTGGGTCCCCACTAAGGACAATGTGGCGGACGACGCAACTCGAGATGGGAAAGCAGATCTAAGCCCGGATAGCTGATGGTGGAATGGACCAGCCTTTCTCAAGCTTCCAGAAGATGACTGGCCAGTGGAAAGTGAGAATGTGAAACTTGACGACAGCATGCTGGAGATCCGGAAACATGAGCAAACATGTTCCATGGATCATGAACGAGACCAGTATCTACCAAAGGTGAACCGCTTTTCCAAGTGGACGAGACTGCTCAGAAGCACAGCTTACGTACTTAAGTTTGTGCAGATACTGGAAGGAAAGTTTCGTGGGGAAACAGTTTTGCCAACACTGCTCCCGGAAGACTTGGAAAAGGCGGAAAGACTACTGGTTCGTAGCTGTCAAAAGGAGGACTATGGAAAGGAGATTCACATTCTCAGTACGGGGGGACGTTTACCTAGCAGCAGCAAGTTATTCAACTTATCGCCCAAGTTGGATGATGACGGTGTGCTGATCATGGATGCTAGGACTATTGGGGCTGCTGAGGAAGGACTGAGGAAGCCAATGATCCTCAACCCTCACAAATACATGACGAAACTGATAATCATGGATTATCATGTGAAAGCCCTGCACCAAGACCAGGATGAAGTCCGTAACGAAATTCGGCAGAAGTATTATATCCCCCACCTGAAGGAAGCTGTCAAGAGATCCTGGCACGAGTGCCTTGTGTGCAGAAAAAGAAGGGCTAAGCCAATGCCGCCTCCTATGGGTCACTTGCCGGACTTTCGTGTTCAGAGGCAGCCAAGGTGCTTCACCATTGTAGGAATGGATTACTTTGACCCCCTTGATGTAGTGATTGGCAGGCGTCATGAAAAACGTTATGGCGTCCTGTTCACTTGCATGAACACAAGGGCGGTGCACCTCGAGATTGCTCACAGTTTGTCAACGGATCTCTGCATTATGGCAATAAGGAGGATGATTGGACGCCGAGGCTCCCCCAAGGAGCTTTATAGTGACAACGGGACCAACATGCGTGGCGCTGACAAGGAAATGAGGCTGGCATTGGAGGAAATTAGCAGCAATCACATGGCCGACAAGCTGTGCACAATGGGAATAAAATGGAACTTTATTCCGCCCTCCGCACCACACTTTGGAGGGACTTGGGAAAGACTGGTAAGGTCAGTTAGGACCGCAATGGGGGCTATTATGAAGTCCCGAGCAGTGAAGGAAGAAGTCCTCCACACGATCTTTGTGGAAGTAGAAGCTGTTCTGAATAGCCGCCCCTTAAATGACATTCCGGTGGAGCCTGGTAGCCGAGAAGCACTCACCCCAATGCACTTTATCATTGGATCATCTAGTGCATTGCAACCCCCGGGTGAGTTTGATGACCAGGACTTGGACCTTCGGAACCTCTGGCGGAGATCGCAGAGAATCGCTGACATGTTCTGGAAAAGGTGGGTACGAGAGTACCTACCTACTTTGCAGAGAAGGACAAAATGGCTCAAGCCGGCTCCAACGCTCGAAAAGGGGAAAAGGAATACTTGGCCTCTGGGAATAGTAACGGACACATTTCCGGGATCCGATGGGACAACTCGGGTAGCTGAGGTCAAGACGGCATACGGGACATACAGAAGACCCGTGGTCAAGCTAGCCAAGCTGGACATCAAGGCCGAAGTTCCCTCCGATGGCTAATTGGAGCTTTGAAACCGGATTTCAAAACTGGGGGGAAGTATGTCGTCGGGAAAACGTAAAAGTTCGTATTTTGTAAATTATGTATATTATTTTTTTCTTCTTGGAAGTGGGCATTTCCGGTATGAATGTAGCTTTTTCATGAACAATGAAAATTTGTCGCTTTCTTTGTTCTTTTAGTGAAAACGTTTTAGCTATCTTTGTTCTTAAAGCTCAGAAAATGTGAACTCTGAGACTTTGTACTATTTCCGGTCAGGATTAATTTAGTTCGAATATTTTTATTGTTCGTCAATAATTTTCGATATTTTTGTATGCCCACTTCCGGAAGTTGACTTCCTGTTATTGTTCTCGAAATTGTTCTTTGTTTTAAAGTTTCTTTGTCAGGAGTTGGTATAAAAATGGGAAGCCAACTCCTCATGGTTATGTTAGTCATACTCTGGGACTGTTCGCGAGAACATAGCAGATTGTATGAAGTTTTGTATCCTCTTTCAGTTTTAGCCAACAACTGTCTGAGATACTATTTTGGAAGTCGTTTATTAGCGTTAAGATATAAGATTTCAATAAAGTTATTTTTATAGTAATTCGTCGTTTGAGTCTTATCGTTAATTTAAACGCACCCCGAGCGACTCTTGCCATAGGGAAGCTTGGGTTTGGGCAGCCAGCCCAGGTCCTTCGAAAGATAACGTGAAGGCCAATCTTATGTTGGCGACAGTGCCGTATTTGAGAGCTATCATTTTCGTGCCAACAGGTGGAAACGTCGATTTTTAATAAAGGTTACCTTTTAAACATTCGTGTACCCAAGAACTTCTTATTTCTTTATTTTGTCAATAAAAGGTGCTCTCAATAAAAGGATTTTGGTGCTCTTATCTGGTTTGTATAGTCTTATGTTCAATTTTCATTCGAAACTTTCTTAATTTCAAATTGTACGGCTTTAGATGTATTCGGCAAAATACCAATTTTTCGATTGTTAAATGGCTTATGCAACAATCAAATTGGAATTGCCAATATTTAAAACAATCGAATCGTATTTTTTATAATCTAAACGTTTGGTTAGAAAATTGGAACGGAAATTGTTTTGTATTAAGAATAACCATAAGCCATTATAACGGTAACGGGGATGATAAAAATCGCTACAAAACAATTAGAGTTTACGATCTGAAGTGAGGTACTGATGCCCCCATGTTCTTGAGTTTCTCAGCATGTACATACATACCTTTTATAATTCTGACAAATCTAACGCAAGTGACAATCTATTTTGTATTTCTTCAAACAAACTAATATTAGAGTTTCAGTGAGTACAAGAGTTTAAAAGCAACCAATGCCTAATCAAAATTCAAAAAACATATCTATGCAAATACGTACATGTATAACACCATTGTGTTTGCAATGTATAAATTTGCAATGAAAACTAATACAAATTTGCAAAATGAAATACAAAAACTTGTGTAGCATTTACTTATTTTGCTGTGAATACTAAGCAGTTGCAACCTACACCTCAATATATAAACTTCGTTCACCAGATATACAGAACACAATATACCCACTCAATACGCATTTCATCATTTTTGCTTTCACTCATAGAGATTCTTTCCATTTAACCTTTAGCTGATAGCCCGTCTCGTCGCAGTTCTTGCCAGTAGATAGACAAACGAGAAAATATCATCTGCAGTTCTTTTTTCAGTCCATACGCGTCTATGCAGTTTCAATGAAAGTAGAATGTAGCATTATTTGATTTCCATTATCCAGAAAGAAAGTTGACTAGTAGCGAAAGCAATAATATATGTAGGGTACTTACTATATCTTCATGCTTTATAACTTCTTATGAAAAGGAATTAATGAATTTGTGGAAGCGAAACCTGTATGTCATACAAACGCAGTAAAATGGATATTGTGAAATATGCTTGTATGAAAGCAAAAAGGAATGAGGTAAAGAGTAGACGAGAGACAAGAGGTTTAGGCAATGGACAAAACCAGAATGACTTTTATTTTAAGACGGACTGAACTTTTATAACATGACTTGAGCACAGTGAAGCTGTGCTCAGGGAATTAACATAATTACTGAGACGACGGTGAGGCGGCTACTCAATTAGGATTTGGGTAGCTGCCGAGCTGGAAAATATTTTAACATATTTTAGATTGCCCTTACTTTTAATTTAAAGTACAATAGGGTTTTTTAAAAGGAAGAACAATGAACTCTAAAGTTGAGGTTAGCGGCCTACACGATGAGCTGCAACCTAAGTGGCTGGTGATGATGACGAGGGTGGATGACCGAGAATTTGGGTTCACGAATCGGGAGCTGGAGCCGATGAACCGTGAGCTGAAGCCGATGAACCGTGAGCTGAAGCCGATGAACCGTGAGCTGAAGCCGATAAACCGTGAGCTGAAGCCGATGAACCGTGAGGTGGGACTGAGGCTGATGAACGAAGATGATCGACGTGACGACGGGAAGTTTGATCACCTATCTGGACACAATAGGACACTGGGCCGGTGGTGCTCATGATGACTCCCGGAGACCATTTTCCTTCCCCTTTGGAGAAAAAGTTGCCCCATTCCGCTTGTAGAGACTGGGAATTCTTCATTTTGACGCTGCTGTTGACGCTGGCTTCTTTGTGCTGTTGCGATGCTTGCACTGCGGGTGTTATGCCCGGTTGGGGTAACGTGCGAAGCTTTTGACCTTGGAAAAGCTCAGCGGTGGAAACGACAGTTGTGCAGTGCGGTGCACAGCGGTCCTGGAGAAGGAAGCTGGAATGGCAATGGTCTGGAGGACAGTCAGAGGCGGGTTTAAAGGTGCGGACATGCATTTCCGCCTTGCCAGTGGACCTAGAAAGATAGGGAGAGCACCACACATGCTTAACCTTGTTTTTATAAAAAGAGTTGTAGATCTCGTTTGACGGGAGATGTCTGCCATATTCGGGGAGGAGCTGCTGCGGGATGGCGAAACGTGCGAATGTTTCCAAAATCTTAGGAATGATGGCAGGAGTCATGCTGTCCAGCATCATGTTGTCCGAAAAGGCTTGGAGGATACGGAGTTCTCGTGCTAGTGCCGTCTTGCTTGGAGAAGCGTTGACCACCAACTGCTGCTGCAAATATGTTGTGTGGGGAGGCTGTGACGACGAGAGGAGAGGCACAATCCAGCTGCTGATCCACTTTGGGGTGAGGTGTAGGGAACTTGAGCACTGCATCATCTGTCGGGTGAATGTGGGTCTGGTAGCCTGAAATCTTGTCGGCTGAGGTGGGAGCTGCAAAAACGTCTTTAAACTCGTCGAGGAGGGTGGTTAGAGCAACTGGATTACACTCGCCTTCAGACTTTGTACGCTTGTCCAATCGATTTTTATTTGTTTTAGCATGTCTCTTCCTAGCAGAGAATCATGCTCACATACCGGAATGCTGGATGTAACTTGCTGGCCGTTGTGTTCCACCGTACAAGTGAGCTCGCCAAGTGGGGCAAAAATCTCCTTGGTGTAGGTGCGGAAGAGGCGACGAGATTTGTGGAGAGGTGGGCAGCCGATGGATATCCAAAAATCCTTAGAAAGGATAGTGATTCCCGATCCTGTGTCGAGCTCCATGTCGTGTGAGAACCCGTTGACTTTGGTTGCAATCTTGATGATGTCTCCATCGTCGGCTGATCGAAGGGCTCGTATGTCAGTGATGAAATACTCGTCCAACTGATGGTTTTGGGTCAGGGTTGGCTGATCGCGCTGCTGTGATTGCTGTTGCTGTGGGCTGTGAGGTGAAGACCTGCAAAGGTGGGCAAAGTGTCCCAACTTTCCACAAGCTTTGCATACTACATTGCGGTGGGGGCACTGACGCCAGGATGTGAGATCCGTTTCCCCGCAATTCGGACATGAAGAGGGGCGCTGCTGGTTACTACTGCTGGCAGAAGTGTAAAAATTATGACCTTTTTGATTATTTTTAAAGGACTTGCCCTGTTCCTGATTCTGTGACTGCTGCTGCTGGAACTTCCAATTCCTGTTTCCTCTGAAGTGGGTTGTGGCCTTGTGGACATGATCAGGAGGTGAGGACTCGGAGGCGGACTGTTGACGGATGAGGGCTGTGCTGGCCTCTGCTGTTTCCATCCCGGTGGCAATTTGTACCACCTCCTGCAATTTCACTGTGTGGTCCTTGCAGAGGAGTGTCCGTTGGAGGCGTTCACTCGAAACGCCAAAAATTAGCTGGTCCCTTAGACTGATGTTGAGATCCGATCCGAAACCGCAATGTGTGGCGAGTTCCTGTAACGCTGCAAGGAACTGTAACACGTTTTCTCTGGAGGAAAGGAAAATTCCTCGGCAGCGGTTGCTGTTGGCCGGATCTGCAGGGTCCAGGGAGTTGGCAGCCAAGAAAGAGTTGAAAGTCCCATTCCACACCTCAAAGTCATCAACTGAAGAGTCGAATGGCTGTATAACTCCAATTGTGGCGGTGGCCATGACTGTTGGAGTGGGTGTGGCTGCTGGATACGGCTTCTTCTTCTTTTTCAGTGATGGTGGTGTGCGGGTGTGCACCGTAACTGGTTTAGGCGTCTTTGGCGTTTTCGGTTTTGGAGGAACCTTGGGTCCTTTCTTCTTTTCAGGTGATTCTGGTGGAGGATCTTCCACAACCTCTGTTGAATCTGTCTCGTAATCGGCGTCCTCGTCGGGTTCAGTAGTAGCAGTATCAGCAGGCTTGGATTGCTCTGCCTTCTTGGGAGGCATGGGAGCAGTGCCAAGAAAAACTTAAACTTTTTTCTTAGCGGTATGCGAGGGGCGAAATGAGAACGATTCAACCACCTCGTCGCCAATGTGAAATATGCTTGTATGAAAGCAAAGTGGAATGAGGTGAAGAGTAGACGAGAGACAAGAGGTTTAGGCAATGGACAAAACCAGAATGACTTTTATTTTAAGACGGATTGAACTTTTATAACATGACTTGAGCACAGTGAAGCTGTGCTCAGGGAATTAACATAATTACTGAGACGACGGTGAGGCGGCTACTCAATTAGGATTTGGGTAGCTGCCGAGCTGGAAAATATTTTAACATATTTTACAGATATTATGAAACATGAACGCACACAATAGAAAATTGCAATACATTTTTTTATTTGTGTATTGTAAGACCGTGGTCTTCCAGTTCTGAGGCTTGTTGTGTAGAAAAAAATGAGTTGGCTTGTTCAAGCCGGTATTGATTTCACTGTATTAATGTTATATTTGGAATTCCAACAGTCAATTCAATTACATATTCTGTGAAAACCCTGAGAGTTCTATCTTAACAACTTTGAAGACTTCGGGTTGACAGTATACAATACAGTAACAATGTATTTTTATTGTGTTATTGCACAACATATCGGGTTGTATCGGCAACATAACAGTGATTTTGGTGATTTCACGCAATAATCACATAAAAACTGTAACCAACTTGTTTTGTTTTCAACTTGGCCGTGGCGGATTTGTTCGTTGTGTTGTTTTGCGTACCTGTTACTTTATTTGCAAATGTCTGTGCTCGTAAGTAGAACCTTATGTTATATATATTTAAAATGGTTTAAAACTTTACTAATTTAATATATTCTTACCTGAGTTTTCAGCTTGAGTTTTTGACACAGTATTGTGCAAAACGTTGCCGTATGTTCAAGGAGTTTCTGTATGTGCTTCTGTATCATCTCTGGTATCAATTTCCAAGGACAGGTAACAAATACATTGTTTTTAACAAAAAATGCTAAAAGGAATGGAAATGGTTTTAAAAGGAAATTAATGTTTTTGTTTGATTTACACTTTACAGATTTAGAACTTTCTGCGGACCCACCGGACAGCTCTACGGGATGTCAAAAACTAGTGCTAAAGCTGCAATTTTTCTAATATGGACTTTAGCTCTTATCGCAACATCCCCTTGGCTCTACGTATTTGGAATTGACTACTCTACTGATGGGCCTGATTATGGATATCCCTACTGTCAAGAGGACTGGTCGGATCCTCTGTACGGAAACATATGCTTTGTAGCAGTTCATTTGGTTCTTTGTTTTGCTTTATTATTAATTATCACAGTGCTAAGTTTAATGATTTGGTGGAATATGCAAAAATTTCAGCAAGTGTCTGGTGAGGTGCAGCTCTCACTCAGGTATAATCTCACAGGAATCACAAAATTGCTTTTCTTCATTAGTATTACCGTTATGATCAACTGGACGCCGCTCTATGTTTTAAATTATTTAGTGCAACGGAAATTTCAACTGCGTCAGCAGCTGATAACTCGAGTCAACTTGAGCACATTCTAATACCAATTGCTCAGTAGCTGGGTTCCTTTAATAGCTGTGTAAATCCTATTTTGTACGCATTTCACAGTAAAAAGTTTCAAGGATGTGTGACAAGTTATTTTAGAGGGATTCGTAGAAGCCTTACAAATCGGTATTATTCTTATACGTAAAGTCTACTAAATATGTATGATTTGGTATGGCTACAAATTCGGCTGTCTTCATTATCAATTAGGGGTCAAAATGTCACTACGATTTAAACCTTTTCTTAGCCTATAACATGTGACACATGATTCTCTGTTACTTTTTAACCAAACTATCTAATCACAAGTAAACTCGCCGAAATTTGAAATCGTGTGGCAAACGGCTTATTACTTTATTTTACATTTAAAAGCTCGTAAAAACTTCATTTTTCTCAAATGACCTATGAATTCAAAGGTTGTTTACCAGAACTCGATTTTGTTTGACCATTATATAGCTATTTTTAGTTTGCTTATTCTGAATGTTTTTTTCATAACTATGCAGCACGCTAACTTGTTAAATTTAAGAGTTGGCAAGATTTAAGGTGTTTATTCGACACAAATTCCTCCCAGAAAATATTTATTGTTTTTGTATCTATTTAGTATCAACAAAAAAGTAATACAACCTAACTGCTTTGTGCATAGTGAAAATTAACCATATGCCCACTATAGGGCTTGTTTCAGAAACTGGTTTAGTCAAATATAGCAGTATTACTAACCTTGCATCTAAAAAAATAAAAAATAAAAAATAAAATTGAGCCACAGATCTAAAATAAAATTTACAAAACAAATTTAATTTTTGTGCATACCATTTTCATAAGCTATCAATTTAAACACAATGTTACTATGTAATTGAATATATGAAAGTTTTTGTATAAATACATACATTTATTTTATTAAGCTGAAACTGGCTTTAGTTAAAAAAACATTTTTACAAATGTTTCTGTTCTTTCTATTTCCAAAACCTTAGCCCAACTGATCAGATGAACAAAAATTTTGCAAAGCTTTACCGTATGCATGCACCTTTGTTCACTTTTTCAGAATGGAAAAACTCAGCACAAAGCCCATAACAACGCATAGAAATTAGGGGGCAGGAACAGACCGTCCGCAAGCTTCAACCTGGCCAAAAAGATTCAGCTGAGAAATAAAAATTTTGACAAGCGAGATTGCAGAGGTGGATTGCTGCTCCAAAAAATAATTCAGTAATTAGCCATTAAAGAAGTAAACTTGTCAAATTATCAGTTAACCAAGATTTTAGGTGAGGGATTGAGCGTTTTGGAATGTAATTTAAAACCTGGAAAAATATAACGGGTGAGAAAGTGGAAAGTGATTTAATTTTGTGTCTATTTTATATTGTTAATTTAAATAACGGCTAGTTTCAACCGAGCTGTTTATATAACAATTGTCAAATGATTAGTTAAATTAGTGATTTGTTTTGAAAAAGTGTCATTTTTGGGATGATTGTGTAGGTTGCGTTGTCAGTGAAATGTGGACAATGATTGACCAGTTTGATGTCGGGATTATGCTGAACATGATTCCTGAAGAGCGGGGAAAAATCCGGCGGTGGAGGAGGAGTATTTATTGGTCAATTTGAAAATTACCTCTGGCGGACGAACCCCTCATCTGGGTAACCCGATAGTGGTGTCATTCGACTCCACGGGTCACGAGCGTTCGATTGGTATGACTTTTGTCCCAAAACTTGCGGCGCCGCATACTAAATAATTTCCGATTTGATTTTTACAGGACATGCTGAAGTGACTTGATCTTTAGAAAGCATTTGATAGTGTTGATAGGGACATTCTATGGATAAAAATGAATCGGTATGGTATTGAACATGAAATATTTAATTCACTTATAAACTACAGAACTCAATATGTACAAATAGGGAAAAATAGATCTAAAACAAAACCTACACATACAGGAATTTCTCAAGGAGCATCCTGCAGCGCTTTGTTGTTCAGTATATATATAAATGATCTACCAAATATAATTAAGTATTCAAAAATGACTCTCTTTGCTGATGATAGTAGTGTTGCCAACTCAAAATATAAGCATGAAATAGAATCCCTTGTTAAAGAAATTGAGCACGATCTCGACTCAATAAATACATGGCTTGTGAAAAATAAAGTCAAACTCAATATTAACAAGACACAACTTATATTATTTGGGAAAAAAGAAAACCTTATCCCGTGTGAAAACATTTGTGTACGCATTGGAAATAGTAATATTGAAAGGGTAAAATCTGTTAAAATGTTAGGAGTTATCTTAGATGAAAATATGTCTTTTCAGGATCACTGTAAATTAATGGAAAAAAATGCTACACGAATATTTCAAGGCTATATCCACTCAAATATATGTTGTCATCAGAGAACAAAATTATCTTGGTACAATCATACATTATTAGTGTTATAAGATATGGTATTGTAGTATGGTTTCCTAGAATATCAAAAACTCAATGTAAAAAATAGACGGCATAATTAAAAAAGCAGCTAAATTCGTTTATAATAAATTGAAATACGATAGAATAAGTATGGAAGTATGCAATGATCTAGAATGGCTATGTACAGAAAATCTGTACAAATATGAAACCCTAATGTTAACTTATAAAATGACATTCTGTATGAATACTGGATTCTTTAGAAATTACCTGAATTTTATTCACACAATCTACGAGATCAAATTCTTATAAAATTCCTTTATCACAACCTAAAACTCCATGGGGTTTTTCTACATTCAAATACAAAGCGATTCTTTTATGGCTACAGTTACCTGACTACATTTCCAAACAATCTATTGAAAAATGTATTATCTTTAAACGCAATCTGTTTGCACGTTTACTAGAAATGCAATGTAAGAAATATAGCGATGATTATAATGTACAATCAGATTTTGACTTACTTTAATTGTTAATGTATGACGTAATGTTATCCTTAATTAAGCTTTTTCTTCAAAAATATGTATCCACTCCTTTGGTATTATATATATCTGTAACAGATGTGTGTCTGATTGTAATTTACCTCCAATGAGGAATATTGGACAATAAAACCTAACTTTATTATTATTATGGAGTTTTTCAATGGGCGCTTGGCCGAACAACAATAATAATGCTAATCTCCTAAGAATAGTTAGGTTCTTCATTTGTTACAGGTTTTGGCAAGGATGAGGTGAGTGATGAGGGTGGTGGTGGTGGGGTAGAAATAATTGTTCATGCGTTTAGAGGCTGCCAGGAGAGTTGGAGGAGGAGGAACCACAAATTTGTCAAGAGCAAAATTAAAAGAGAGGTTTCTTTGAAGTCATCCGGAGAAAACCTAATACCCTGAAATTTATAATGGACTCATGTCAAGAACCTTTGTCAAGTTCTTTCTTATTTTGTGTTGACTTTGTTCGGTTTATAAAAATGTGACTTATGCTGCCACCTTGGCTATTAAGTTGTAATCTGTAAAATTATGTTGACCTAAAATACCTAGAAATGTGTGTTCATGAATTGTGTGATGTATTTTTTATGCGTATTATTTGTATTAGTAGGAGAATGTGTGCACCTACCTACCAATCAGTATGTATGAATAGATCTGTATTGTTAAGCCAATATTATGCTCTGTAACAAATTTGAAATCTGTTAGCCAATATGATATTGTGATACATGTTGCGATAGATTCTGTAGGCGTGTCTATTTAGAGTAAAGCATGGTTTTGTAACTACCTACGTGGCAGTGATGTGTAATATCGGGCTTCTGCTGTCAAGAAAATATCATAAAAGTAAAGTGTACCCATTCCTCCGTGCCCAGTCCGTATCTACGCTTCGAGTGTGATGGAGCTCTAGCATTTCAAGAAGCTGTAAAACTCAAACTCAAGCTTTTTAATTGACAAGCTGACCACTAAAAATCGCTAATTGTGGTTTCAGCAGTTTTAATAAAAACTAAACCTTTCCTTTGACTTCCGTAATACTTTGTGTTTTTAATCCTGCATTGATTTTATTCGTTTGCCATTATTCATCGCACCAAAAAGCCACACAACCATCATTATCATCAGCCACATCATTTTTACCAACCTAACTCATTAGTTACTTTTAACCTTTGACATGTCGAGTGACTAGCGTAACTAGTCTGGTCCTTCCTGTCGTCGTATAATTGTGATTATACATTTTGGTCCAATTCGAGCCTGGATAACCGTGAAATCCAAAGGATATGATAACCAGTTGTGATTTTTGTGAGAAGACATGTGCACCATATTGTTAACTTGTGAACATCTTGTGTGAACTCTAATTATTTTTGTGTGAACTCTAATCATCTTGTGTGAATCATCATTTTAAAAGTAATTTGTGGTTTGTGCTTAGCAATTTGTGAACATGGCAGATGTACGAGTAAGAAACGCTTGGTACGGGTCACTAAAGGGATTACTAGTGACCGTACAAGCAATTGATCAGACAACAGTTACCTCTGGGGAAATAAAATCCCACCTGGACAGTGCCGACCGAATGTGGAAAAAGTTGGATGTTGCACACACATCATTATTGGCAACAGCAGTTGATGATGATGCAGTTCTCCTCCAGCAGCAGACATTAGAGCCCATGGAGAAATGTTATACAGACATAAAATCTTTTCTGTATAACATGAAGCCAGCTAGTGATGTCGGACCTGCTGGACACAAGCCAACTTTTAAATTGCCTGAAATGTCCCTTCCCAACTTTGACGGGAAGTATGAGGACTGGACAACTTTTGAAGATCTTTTCAAGGCAAGTATTCATCGTCACCCACATCTGTCAGGCTCACAAAAGCTCCAGTATTTGAAAGCCTGTACTAAAGGAGAAGCAGCGAGTCAAATCAAATCATTCATCATAACGGACGCGAATTACGTAGCAGCCTGGACACCCTTGGAGCAACAGTACGACAACAAACGGGAGATCATCCACTCCCACGTGAAAAAGCTCCTGTTCCAGCCTACTTTAAAGTTTGAATCCGCAACGGATTTGCAAGCACTATTAACGTGCACATTAGAATCAGTGAGGAGACTGAAGGTCTTGGGCCGACCTACAGACCATTGGGATGACATTTTGACAGTGTTAGTGATAGAGAAGTTTGACGGGGAAACGAAGTCGGAATGGGCTAAGACGCTCAAGGGCACTCAACCCCCAACTTTTGCTGAGGTTGAAAGCTTCACTCGGCAACACATTCGTACGCTTCACGCAAGGGGAACTGTGAAGCCAGTGAACTCAACAAGACAACAACAAAATAGTGGAAAAGTGATTAAGACTCATCATTCTTCATTCGGTTCCTGTCAACTTTGCAAGGGCTCACATGCGCTGAGTCAGTGTGCCAAGTTGAAGGACATGACTACGGAGAAGAGGGTAGCAGCCGTCAGAGAAGCACGGGTCTGCTTCAAGTGTCTCCGGGACGGTCACCGAGTAACGGAATGTCAGTCATCATGTTGCAAAAAGTGTGACCAGAAGCATCACACTCTTTTGCACTTTGAGAAGAAAACGACCACCCCTACCACCAGCGGCTCGGAGGGGGCTGCCAGTAGTAGTGATACACCACTGTCGTCATCATCATCCAGCAGCCTTCGCATCAACACATCTGCATTCTCCGCCACCAACCCAACTTTATTGAAGACAGCAATAGTGGACGTTTACGATAATTGGAACATGAAACATTCCATAAGGGCTTTTATAGATGAGGGTGGGGAGGGAAGTCTCATCAGGCTGCCAGTGCTAAAGCAACTTGGAGCGAAAACGGAACAGTATGATGTAACGGTGACCGGTGTTGGAGATACATTTTTTGCGAAAGCAGAACTTAAGTCAGTGATAAGGCTTTACTCTCAGCACTCGAACGAGAGTTTTGAAGTGGAAGTGTATGCCGTTGGCACGATTACGGGCATCATCAACAAGCTTACCTACGGACAGAAGCACAACATGAAAAAATGGAGTCATCTGGAAGGGCTACAGCTTGCAGATCCCAACTTCTACAACGGCAGAGAAATTGACATTTTACTTGGAGGGGATGTGGCACCTTACATTCTCAAATCAGGGTTGAGAATCCTCAACAAGACCTCACCAGTAGGTCAAGACACAATATTTGGTTGGGTACTTAGTGGAAAAGTAGCCCCATCACCACAACAACAGTCATTCAGGATCAACTCGCTGATGACTTGTGAAATCAGCAACACGCTAAAAAAGTTTTGGGAAATGGAGGAGGTTCCTAGCTACCCCTCCCTTACCATTCAAGAAGAAAAATGTGAGCGTCATTTTGTGAAGATGCATTATCGACTTCCTTGTGGCAGATATGGAGTGAGGCTGCCCTTCAACGAGAAGAAAGAGCAACTGGGTGGCAGTAGAGAGCAAGCTTTTCGACGGTTACGAGCACTGGAGAAACGATTTGAACGGCAGCCCCAGTATAAACAAGCCTACATTGATTTTATGAGGGAATATGAGGAGCTTGGTCATATGGTTAAGGCAACAGCAGTGCCCAAGAAAGTACAACAGTGTTTTTATCTTCCTCATCATTTTGTGCTAAAATAGGAAAGCACCACCACCAAACAACGGACAGTTTTTGATGGGTCAGCCAAGACCACAAGTTATGTTTCCCTAAACGACACGCTGATGGTTGGAGCAACTGTCCAGCCATACCTGTTTTCCCTTCTCCTTCATTTCCGCTATGACATAATAGCATTGAAGGCTGATATAGCAAAAATGTACAGAAATTTTGGGGTACATGAGGCATGTAAATTTACATATGACGAGTTTCCTTTTCACCATGGTATGCACAAAACCTGAAAAAAATTTCAAGTCACTTGAAACTTGCAACGCATCTTTTTGGTAAATTTCAGACGTTTTATAAGTTAATTCCATAACGTTTACAATACAAAAGCCGTACACACATATAGACATGATAAAACCAAGTGGTAAATGTGGTAACATCTTTACATACAGCAACAATGCATGACATTCAGACCTATTAAGTCAGATTCCAAATAGTTTGGCTATATAATGCTGCCTGTATTTTGTTTGGGCTTGGGTTGCAACAGATTGCTTTGCAAAAGCGCTTTCACTGCTCATTGAAGCTTTATATAACTGCAATGCTGCCTATAACAGGTACTACTATGTAAAGTTATTGCTCTATTTTCCATCGTCTTATCAGTAGTACCATTAACGCTTTTTTGAGTAAAGAGCAAAGTTTGCTCTGAACAGCTTCTGCTTTCTCCAGTGCAGCTGAATGGATATATATTTGCGTTTTGCTGTTGTAAAATTGAATGCGGCATCTCTCGAGTGAATATTTCGAGTGAATATTTGAATGTTTACCAAATTAAGAATGTATTTTGTCTATGCATCTTAAATTAAACGGTTTACGTCCTGAAGACTACGCCGTCTTTGCATAAGGCTTTGCATGATATCAAGCTACCAGTAAATTAGGATTGCTTATGTTTGTTTTTAAAACTAATTATACTAAAAGCTTTGTTCTAAATTTACACTTTTGGAAAGTTGTTTCACTAATCTGTTTTATGCGTTATGACATCCTACTAATTAAAAACCAACTTTTATAAAATTTGTTTAAAATGGCTGATTTCTCTCCAAACAAACATGGGCGTAGAATGCCTAGAAGGAAAATGGTAGTATGTTATGGGAAATTTATGCATGTTTAAAAAAGATTTACAATTAACAAGCTCATCCAACTATCCATAATGCGATTTCAAATAAAAACGAAACACAATAAGTCGTCAGTTCTTTTTGCGTCAGTTTATGATCTTCAGCAATACTACTATGATTTATAATTCCTTCATAATAATACATAAAAACTGCGCATTACATTTTTGCTTACCTACTTTACACAACTTATTTTACGGCTGAGAAATCTGACGAGTCAGTATCAAATTGTCAAGTGCGCCATTTATGCCACATTTGTTTACCTTTTCAAACCCAGTGGGAGCCAATTAATTGATAATATTTGAGCAGTGGGAGACTCAAACAAACAATCTATGCACAACAGGGAAAAACGCATGGCAGATTAGTTTTTCTCGGGGAATCTGACTGTAAATGAAGTAAAGTAGAATACACGTGCCACTTGAGATAATATTTTGTCCTAAAAACGAGTCTAAAAATGTGTTTCACAGTACTACAAATTGTTCCAGTCAAACACAGAAAATTATAATGCTTTATCCCGCAGAGCACACAGAAAAAACGTAAACTTTCTACCACAATACTAACATGCCAACTTTATTACATAAGTATTCTTCTACATCATATAAAAGAATCTGTTGCGTGCCAGCTTTACACATCCACTGGTGAATTAGTACCAGTATCCCTCTCACCACTTTGTCTGGAGAAAACCTGAAGACGAACTTTGATGAGTCAGCCTCCTTTCACTGCTTCCTGGAAAGGTCCAATTTGTCATAAGTCTGTTATACCATCTTTTTCCTGCTTCGTTGACATCCTTGTTGGAAAAGCAGTATAGATAACTGACAACGATTCCCTGTTTTATAGGAAATGTACAGAGCACTTATAACAAAGACATACTCAACTTATTATGATTCCATCTGTGCCCATTTTCTACCTGAGTGGATCCAAGCAAGCTATTGAACACAGTAAGATAGTCCTGATACTTTTCTCCAATATACAAGCCTGCGAGTAAGTTGTGCACGCCAAGAACAATGAATAGAATAGACGCTGCTTTCACCGTGGTTCTATGAAACAAACAAAAATTGTTGTGCGTTATGGCATTTAGCTTTCACTCCAAAATTTGTAACCGAGACTTACATCAGTTGACAGCTTTCTCCCTGCGAACTTGATCTTTGCACTTTTCGATAGACAATGCGCGCGATGTTAATTAAAAAGCCTAGATTTAGCTGAAAAACGTGACATTTTGTTACGCAACATGTGAATTTGCAAATATATTAAATTTTACTTTACTATCCTACCAGAATTGCAATGAGCATGGGCACAACCAATATATACATTTCGTGTGTGGCGGCATACCCTTTCCAGCACCAATGTTGTTCCTGTCTGACAGCCATAAAGCATATATAGGATATTAGAAGGATAGCAGGAAGGACTGGAACATGAAAAATAATCAATATATATGTCACTTTCACGCATGAAGGTTTGCGTAACAAGTAGTAATCAACTGAAATTGGAAGCTTGACATACACCATCCAATAAAGTAATAAATTCTAAAATGACGTTTCATTGACACACACGTGGGAACCACAGTAACCAAGCTGGTGGTGATGTATAGACCGTGGACAAACATGCAGCCAACAGATGCCACAGTACCGTAGAGATAGGCAATAATTATGCCTTTGCAAATTAGATCCTGCGAAAAAGTGAAATGGTAAGTTTTAATGATTGAAAAATTGATCTGTCCACACAACTTAATATAGGTACACGTTTTATTTAGGCTTTCATTTAGATAATAATCACGTTTTTGCACTTACGTTATCCCGGTAGTTGGTTTCTCGATTAAAAACAAATGCCTCGGTAATAGCCACCAGTAAAATAAACCGTATTAGCAAAGCCACCATCAAATGTGTGTTTATCGTAACACGATTGCATCTTACACTTCTACAAAACCGTATTGGAATAAAATGTTTGCACTTTGTTCGTACAAGATAAGTTAAATTTATTCCATATATTTTTTTTATTGTTTACCTCAACGTGCAAAAGCATATCAATTAGACAAGAAGACAAGCCAGCGAGAAAATAGATCCAATAAAAAGCACATACTGCACCACAGCAACCACCCAGGCTGAACTTTTCTGAATGAATAATAATTCACAAATTTCATGGAGAAAGCATTTTGCATTGATTTATGGTACATATACTTGTGGGAAAGTTATATGTTATGCTAGGTAAGTATGATTATTTACTAGAAGATAAGCTTCAAGGGAATCTGCACACTCGTCGTAGTTCGTACGACCTCCTACAGACCAAGTGCCGTTTTCCAAACAGGTGCGGGAAGCGTTTCCTGTGTATCAATATTTGTAGCGTTATGAGAGCATGAGTATGAGAGCGTTTTTAAAAGTAGATTTTGAAGAAGAAACATCGTCAGAAATCCCGTTTTTTCCAAGAGAAGGAAATATAAAATATTTGCAGCGCAAATAATTAATAGAAGAATTGTTTTCTCTTTGAATTATTTTTATCTGTGTAGGAGTTAAGCAAGTGTAGGCGTAAGATAAACCACTACAAAGTTTTCTACATTTAAAAAATGTGCACGAAATGGTCTCAGCATTAGTTGAAAATTTTCCATGCTATAAAATGTAAACTACTTAGCAGATACTACATCCGATTTTGGTATGAATGTACGATTCAGAATATTTTGAGGTTTTAAGCAGGTTGAAACGTTTCATAGAAAGTATTTATTTCAAAACAGCTTTGGACTAAAAAATGGCTTTAATCTCATAGTCAGATTTACTTTCACTTTTGCAGCCTACAACGTTGCATTTTACATGAGAGCCAGTTTCATGACTTGCAAAGGATTTAGCGGTATGAATATTTTACATAATTTTAGATACGTAGATTTTATAACCTAAAAGACAGTAGAAATTTTCAAACATTTCTTGCTGTTTTTCAATATGTCAGTAGCCTTGCAAATTTAAAATTTCAACCTTTCAGTTCAATATACCCACTAATATAGCATTCAAATAGTAATATGTTTCAACAAAACATACACATTTTCCGGATTCATTGTAATGAGTATTGCCATCGCAATTTCCTTCTTGTCAAACTACATTTCTGGAATTTTAATGCATGCCTGCATATAATGTATTATTATAAGGAGTACTATTCGCATGATAATTTGGACCTTATGCAACTGCCAATTTCCATATCAATTGGCAAAGCATAATTTACTGTGTGGGTGAACATAGCTGGTTTCTTATTATTTACTATATCAGCGTCGTATTGTTTTTCTATGAACACTTAACCCATTTTCTCCCCTTCTTCAGAAAAAACTCAAGTGGAGCAATAATCTTCGTAGAACAAAAGATAAAAGAAATCGGAAAATAGAAGCTGTATAATAAGCATATTTATATTGACCAAAATGTTTTCCTTACCTTCCAAATAAGATGCGTGAGTTCGAAATGCCTGAGAGCAAGAAATTGTTGCCACTGTGCCTGCTTGTGTAGGCGGCCAGCAGTTAAAGTTGTCCCACGTGGCATTACAAAACAATCCTAGCAATATATAGACATAAATGGTGTTTATTTTACTCAAAATATAAATAACGGAAACCGTTCAATTTCTGGGATTCTTTTGCAATATTGCTTAACAAATCTGTTTAGTAAAATTATTCTCAATTTCTGCTAAATATACATTCTGTTTACCTATAGTGTATGTATTTTCTTCTAAAACAAGAATAGGCACGCTTACCTTCAGGTATATTATTAGTGTAGTTAAGCCAAATGTCAAACAAGCACTGAATCCCTATTTGCGATTTCATTCCCGCAAGTTCCCCCTTATGCGACTCACTCAACAAACCTTCTCAACTTTGCCAATCTCCCAAATTGCCCATTACGAAATCATTAAATTTATTGATTTTGTTAATGTTTCAAAAGCTTAACTTAAACAAAATATCAAATATTTTGAAATATCAAATACAAGAATGTATTGACTAAATCCAAACACGAATTTAAAGATATTTTTAACAAAGCATAAATACACGTTAAACGCTTATAAATCAACCTGAATATTAAAGAGCTAACACTTGTGCGATACTTTCTCTTCGACAGCACAATCCAGACTGAAGAAAAACTGCAGACGGTGCTGTGCTTTCACTCAGACAACAAGACATATAATGGGAAAAGCATGGATGAAATGACTGTTTGAAATAAAAGCTTACTTTTAGAATCCTGCTAAGCGTTGCTGCGGATCAAAAGGGGAACTATATTTGTATGAGAGTAGCCACCAACGATCTGCCTTTTTCTGTAATCTGTCTCAGTAGGAATTACATTTTTAGGAAAGATAACATAAAAGTATCAAGGAACACAAAAGAAATTTGCGTGCTTTACTGGCATGTGTCGGTTTCCACGATGAGAGAGACCAGACAAGTTTCTAAGTATTTAGTTCTTTTTTTGGACATTTTGTATCATCACGTTCCACTTGAATTATCAGAAAATATGCCAGGGTATCATATATAAGCTTATATATATAAGTACATCATATATATCTGTCTAGCACTCCGTAAATTACGTGACAATAAATGAAGTTCTCATATGGGTGTACGTTTTACTAGGACCAACCTATATATATTTTTAATGCAATCTTCAAAATTGCTGTGTGCAATATATAGCTTGTAATAGTAAGAAATGTATTTGCAGCAATAAATTAAAATCAAACAAATATTTTGCAAGTTGCTAAATCGACGTAGTCCTGTCCTGAAAAACGGCCTCCTAGTACGTCCTGCTCTTCAGTCTTCGATATACCCAACATTCTACAACTCAACTACTTTAAGAGAATCCATTTCGTAGGGACATTGTTTTCACACAGCCAGCTGAGCTGGCAGGTGAAATAATGTGAAAAGCTGAAACATCATATATCACTTCCTCAAATCACACACAACGATGCAACACAAACGCAGCGTTTCTTCAGCACCGTCAATGTTTGATTTAATCATGAAGAAATGCATGAAAAAAACGGTGTCATGTTCATATAAAAGTAAGTCGTCACTGAACTATGTAAACGTTTGTCTTTAAGTGGTAGCATGTCTAAGGCATTATATTTTTCAACATTCGTTTAGTACTCTTAAAAAACTGTCCATAAAAATAGCACCTGAAAGTTCAAACAAATTTTAGTAACGCAGAAAATACACCAAACCTAAATTTATGTACTACCGTGTTGCCTGTGGTAACATTTTGTTGTTGATCGGGAATCAAATTAGACCAATAAGCATGAGCAAACTGAACAAAACCAATTTTTTAACACGTTAAAAAAAGAAAGTGAGAAGCGTCACGTTGCCAGCCATTTAATACAACCCAACGCAACTAAATATATCTTTTTGCGTTGCAAATAAACAAGCAAAATATTAAAATATTTTAGGCCTTCAAATTCAAAACAACTGCCTGCTATTTCCGCTCATGTACAAAGTGGTAATTTTTACAAAGTACTGCTACCACGTACTAAAAAATGGTTGAGACAATTGTTTATCAATTTTCAGGTAAGTTTCAAAATGTTAGACACTAATTGGCTTTTGTTCCCTTTGTTTTCGTTTGGATTTATATTATCCTGCTTTTATGCAAATGCAACAGAAATATTACTAAGCAAAGAATTGAATCACAAGAAAATGTTCCTTTTTATCGAAAATCTGAACAGTGTACTTGAAACGTTTACATATTCTTTCACTTTCTTACATATACACTTTCTGATAATAGTGAATAATTTGGACTCATAAATTTGCCCATGGTTAGGTATAATCCATTGGTTATCAGAAGCCTATTGCTTCGTCAAATACATTTCAAAAACTCATTCAACAATCTGGGACAAAAAGAGAAATTTCCTAATTTTGTATGGCTTCCCCGACAAGGAAGTTTCTTTCAACAGATATTTAGCAACTTATCCACGATTTGAAGCTGGCCATGCAACTTTCCTATTTCAGATTATATTGGCTATAATCCCAGTACACCAGAGTATATTTGTGGGGACTTTCTAATAGAAAACTACATTTCTTATGTAAAACCCTGGAACAATATAATTTACGTGAACATATTTGTCCCCAAGTCAGTGTACGAAGGAAGAGTAAAACCGGATTATCCTTGGATATGGTTAAACTGCAAACAGGAGCAATGTCGCAACTGCGATCTTCTTTTGCTTTGTTCCGGGGGAAAGAAGATTCGAAGTCCAAACGAAATATTTTTAAGTTTCAATATTTTCTTTGTTCATTGAAAACGTGTAATTTCGGTGTGGTTTTCCATGATCGTAGCAAATAGGTACATAATATTTTAATTTTGACTTATGTACTTTGTACCACTGTGGAATGATGATTGTGAAAACGTGACTTCCGTTTTGGTAAACGTTTCTTTGTTTTTCTTTGTAAGTGGAAACGTTTCATTTCCGGAGCGATTGTGCGTTCTTTGTAAGGAATGGTCAACTTCCAATTTCGAAGCACTTTCTTTGTTATTGAATATTTTTGCACATCCGGTAGAGTTCGAAATTTGCTTGGAAGTCACGGTTTTATAAGTTGCTTGTAATTTCTGTAACATCATCAGTCCTCTTGAGGCATCAGTGATGCCGCATCACACCAAGTACGAGAAAGCTAAAATCTCTGAGGTTGTGCCAAGATAGAGAGAAAGTCGGCCTACGGGCTAGAGGCACTTAGCAAAGCACCCGCTATTTGTCTATTTTTGGGAAAATAATAAAGTTGAAGTTCCTACATTAATTTGGAATCGTTTGGTATTTATTTTCCATCATCTGGAATAGTGCACCCAGCATGCAACTGCATTTGGGGTTCCAGATTTGTCACACATTTAGTGAGTGGTCCTTCGGAAGTCATTTTTTACCATCTTATGTTCCAAGTTTGGGGACATGCGTATTATACACAAATATATGCAAGTGTTATATATATTAACTGACCATATTTTCAAATCATTTTTTTTCTACTGTTTGTATTACATAATTATAACCATTGTGCACGTTTTGTATTGTACTTTCCTTGCTACAATAAAATGAATTGCAGCGATATCTAAAACGTTAAGACGGGACATCATTTCAATTGTCTTGTAAACATTGTTTGAATTTCACAAAAATTGTCAGTAGAGAGTTTTCATTCACTTATAATTTATAATGCTCAATAAATTAATATGAATGACTTTGTCCATCAAAATGTCTATGAAAGATACAGCTAATATGCATTCAATATTTGCGTTTTACTTATCAAATTTGCTTGTAGTCTTGTTGTTTTAGTCTCCATGACAACATTTTGAATGCATAGATTTTCGCTCACTTTCCTGTAAAAGCCAGATTAAAAATTTTACAAGGTCAAATCTTTGTATCCATCTTTCATTTGAATCATTTGACATCCACCTACAGTGCTTAGTTTATACGTTTATATTAAACGATTCACGAATAATAGGTTAAAAGTAAGTTTTAGCAAAATTGCAAAGCGGCGTTATATACAATATATATATTGTATGTACATACTTGTATATACAATGGTACTGCAACCAGTAAAAAAGAAAGTGCATCGAAAATTACAACTCCTTAGTCCCTACCAGATCAGCATGCACTAAAACTTTTTTGTCAGTTGTGATTCAAACTCTGGTACAGTGACACGTTACTTATATGGCGTTGGCTTTCTCAGGAAAAATAACTTTCCGTATTACATTTAGAAGCAATAAAACCTTTACCTGTAAATATTGAGGTTTGCAAAAAAAGCAAACCTAACACCGCCTATTTCTGAAAAATTACATTCTTGGCGTTCATGGAAAATGATGTTGTACAATAAAAGCGTTCCAATACAAATTTTGACTTTTGTAAATAACTCGACTTTCTGGATGAGGCTTTTGCTAAACTACTGTCTTGTATATCACAAACAAGGTTATAAACTAAACCCAAAAATCTTCCTATTACGCAACACGAAACAGTAATTAGTTTACCCAATAGAGAATAGAAGTTCGAGTTACAAATAAGCAAACTTTGCCCTTTGCCATATTAAAAAACGTAATTATGATTAAGTTACAAGAGCACTCGAATTAGGTTTTAATCAAACATTGCAAGCTAGCACTTATGTAACCAGACACAGCATTCATAGAGGCTTGTTTTTATGTATTCTTCTCGGCGTACCAAGAAGAACTCAGATTAACTCAAGAAGTAGATTCTCGTAGAAATAACCTAAAATATCCAGGCAGTGTATTTAGGTATGTACGCAGTAGATGAAAACAAAATTGTGCCTTGGAACGTCTGCGATACTAGTAAAAACTAGTATACACCTTTTTGTATTTGTAAAGTAAAGCAACGCCACTTTTTTCTCATTCTTTCTCTACACCTGGAAGAGAAAGCACAACAGCGTCTCTGTTGTCTGGCGGAACTGCACAAGCTGTTGCTCCACACACTTAACATTATGGAGAATATTTCCCTATCCGTAAATCAGTCATACGGGGAGTTTTTTCATAGTGATTATTTTCGATACAGTACAATTGTGACAGCTTGTTTATTTGTCGTTTACACTACAGTATTTGTTGTGGGTTGCATTGGTAATGTGACCGTGATTTTAGTAATTTCAAAAAATGCTCACATGAAAACTGTACCAAACCTGTTTGTTCTAAACCTGGCCGTAGCGGATTTGTTTGTGGTTGTGTTTTGCATACCTTTCACACTTGTCGCAAATATATACACACGTAAGTTTTAATTATGACATATGACATAGCAGCTCATCAACAGAACAGTAAAATATCTAATTTTTTATTAGCCTGGGTACTTGGCACAGTATTGTGCAAATGTTTACCATACACACAGGGAGTCTCCGTTTTCAGCTCGGTGTATTCTTTTGTTGCGATTTCACTGGACAGGTATATCTTACAAAGTAACGCTAAGATGTGATGTATCTCTCTGGATTTTTAAATGTGAATATTTTGCTAATGTTTTAGATGCCGAGCGTTATATTGTCCTAGTGAGCTACCTCAAGGGTTTTCCAGAGCACAAGCCAAACTAATAATTTGTGTAATCTGGCTTTTTGGTTTAATAATAACGTCCCCGTGGCTCTGGGTATTTTCCATTGAAAATGTTTACGAGTTTGATTTTGTGTATCCTTTCTGCGTAGAGAAATGGCCAACTCCTTTATATGGAAACGTTTACTTTGTTGCTGTACATCTTGTTCTGTGCTTTAGTTTCCCTATAACTGTTGTTGTTGTTGTAAATATTGTATTTTGTTTAAACATTTCAAAATATTGTAAAAATATGCCACCACTTCAGACTAAATGCTATACCGAAGCTACAAAGCATGTGTTTACTACTACATTGGTTTTTGCTTTAAACTGGCTTCCTTTGTACATCCTCGTTACAAAAATTAAACTGTACGGTAGTGAGACTACCTGGGCTAACGGAGAAAGCGAAAACATAAATGTGGAACAATATTTAATTCCAATAGCGCAGTGTTTAGGGGCTTTGAATAGTTGTGTTAATCCACTTGTATACGCGTATTATAATAGCCAATTCAGAGAATGTGTAGCAAACTACGTTAATGAAATTAGGAGTACAATTTCACATATGTTCTCTGTTGCATTAGAGCAATCAAACCAGCAAGCAAGTCATGACTAAATTACATATTTGAAAGTGTTTCTGTGCTTTAAAACTTACTCTTTAAGGTCTAAACTTTTAAAATTTCTTTATGCTGGTTTATTTAGAAATGAAACCAATACAATCATGTTAATTTAATAGAGAAAGTGTTTGTACGGCCAGCTCACAGAAATTGTATTTAATAAAATATTTACAATGTATCTTTATTTTTGTATACTAAAATGTGTGCATTTGAATTTAAATCGCACTGTGTGTTGATAAGGTATTGCAGACCAATGAATTTTATGAAACTTGAGCATGAGTAGCACATATATCACTAAAACTTATTTTCCGTTTTATAATAGTTTTCTGATTAAAATTAAACATAAAGTGCGTATTTTAGTATTACTTGAAATCAGCAATCTCTATATACCCGGTTATCCAACAAATTTACTTAAGTCACATAGAAATCAACTTATACAACAAAGATCGGCCTGAATGTTGCAAGTAAAATTTACCTGTCAACTGCACATTTTGTATATTTTAATATAGTAGTTGTTTCAATAAAACATTTTCAGATCTTATGTTAACCAATACTAATACCGATTTTGCTTCAATTGTACATTGTCGTTGTACACATACCCTAACAATTTACTTTTTCCGGTGTTTGTTGTTGTTGCATTCATCTTACATCATCTCACATACATACATAATATTTCTGCCATACTAAAGCAAAAGTCAAAGAGGAATATTACAACACTATTTCAGGTGAAGAATACTCCAGTACTATAAAATATCTTTAAACTCCTTTTACTATTTAAATCACATAACAGAAACGTCATTATGTAATACTTACTAGACCGAAAATAAACTTACGGTTCTATCTGAGTTGACAACAAAATCTGTCTATAATCAGCAAGCAACTGGTTAAGATTTTAATATATCTAAAAACATTTTGAATGCAAAAGAGTATGTCCCCTTTTACTTCAGAAGATGTCAAAATCTGCATTTTGGATTCAGAAAAGTCATTTTGCTTCTATTTGCTCAATACCACAATAATACAGAAATTGATCACTCACAAACTCAAGTACTAACTCTTTCTAATTTGTATTTTACAGACCAGTGGACTTTTCTTGTATTGTGCATAATTATTAACCATTCTAAGTCTACATTAATGTACACGTTTTCATTCTATCAATATGTTATATAACGGCATTATGAAAATGTTACCAAAATCATAACTCGTAGAGAATCTTCTGCCGACTAAGCCAGTAAAGACCCTCTCAATTCTAACCAATTTTTTTAAAAATTTAAAAGTCATGAAAAAATTAAAAAGAAAACTATGAAGCCAAGATTACAAAAAAGTGAAATTAGAACACTTCTGGTTCTTAATGCTATTTTATCTGTGTGTGTATTTAACCTCCTGCAACCTAACTAAGTCATGTCATGTTTCAATGGTCCAATCGTTATGCAACATCTAGAAATTATGGCTATATCTGCAGAGAACTTTGAAGATTTATACTGACGTTTATTGAGAAAGCGCACCAAGTTTATTGACAGTGTATGGTTTTCATATAATTCCTACATTTACTGACCAGTTTTGACATTTTTGTGTAAACCCATATTTTAATGCTTTGCTTAATCAAAAGTTGTTCGTAGATTTTTTCGTTTCTAAATTCTCTTGCAGGTATTGGCAAAAGAGAAAAGAAAAACCTGTAATTTGGCTAGTCAAATCTACAGTTGCACGAATGCTGTATTCTACAAATCATGTCGTATGTTGCCAATTAATTGAATTCCATTAACTCTATAAAAACTGTACTACTTGTATATTCATATGTTTATACTTTTCATTGGCTTATTATCAAAAATATAAATAGTGTAAACTCTCCAGAGCACAAATAAGTTATAAGCTGTAGGAAAACGTAATAGCACAAAAGAAGCATGAAAAACAGTTACATTTTTTTTGTGTTCAAGGACCTAAAAATGCTTCTTGACAATAGTAATTATTCCCTTCCTTGAAAGTCCTTTTCAATTTGTTGTTAAAAATTAGAAATTGTCGTAGAGGCTATTGTTTCTTGTAATGGATGGAAAAAATTGTGCAATCACTGGAAACATAATTAGTTGGCAGTTTCAAAGCTTATTAATGATTATGAGTTGTAACGCTGGAACTTTTTTGTGCAAGAATAATGTGTCGGTGGTTTTTGTGTGAAACGCATGAATATTGTGTTGGCAAGAAATATTATGTCAGCATAATATAAGTGAAAGCCAAGTACGTTGTATTACGCCACGGTGACGTCAGTAATAAGAACAATGTAGCTTTTTTGCTTTGTGGCAGTTATTTGTTTAATTTTCATCTTCCATTTAGAACTCATACTGCGATGTATATCGCCTATCTATCAAATCATTTATCATGAATTTGCTGAATGGTGGCTCCGGGAATACAAGACAATAGAATATTTTGCATTATTTCAGGATGGAAAAGCTTCATTTGGGATGGCCTCCTGACATTTAGTTTAAACCAGGTGGTGAATCATGCAAAGAATATTGTATTACTATTCTTCGAAATTTTAATTTGCCTTTCCACTATCACATAAAGGTTTCACATTGAGATATTGAACATATGTATTCCCAAGGCACTTGATTAAAACCAAGCAACGCTATTACAAATTTCTGAAGTGTAACTTACCATATCATAAGGTACTTGCTTGGTTTTGTTTCAGATGAAAACCTGAGAACCTGGACACAAAAAAAACCAGTCGGACAAACAGTTTTGAGTTATAACATAAATACCTTTTCCTTGCATAACATAAACATCCATTGTAAACCATTACAAATGCTCGCTGCTAAAGACGATAAATACCTGAAGAAAATAAAACATACATTTAGCCTGGTCTAGAGCCGATTTAGCCTGGTCAAGAGCCGATTTAGCCTGGTCAAGAGCCGATTTAGCCTGGTCTAGAGCCAATTTAGCCTGGTCTAGAGCCAATTTAGCCTGGTCTAGAGCCAATTTAGCCTGGTCTAGAGCCGATTTAGCCTGGTCTAGAGCCGATTTAGCCTGGTCAAGAGCCGATTTAGCCTGGTCTAGAGCCAATTTAGCCTGGTCTAGAGCCAATTTAGCCTGGTCTAGAGCCAATTTAGCCTGGTCTAGAGCCAATTTAGCCTGGTCTAGAGCCGATTTAGCCTCGTCTAGAGTCCATTAGCCTGGTTTAAAAATAAAGTCTACGGACAGACAGACCGACACACGGACACCGACATCTGCAATAGCTCCTCTGCTGAAGCAGCGAGCTAATAAGCAATATGTTTATATAAAATGTTGATATGTGTTTTCTTCAAATTATTTTGAATGTTTTGTAATATTCAAACTCAAGTCACGTCAAATCTGTTACATCGTCCTACCAAACGGCTTATGCATTTCTATCAATAATTCATAAGATACATTGAACACTAATGGTGGATTTTCTAGTCTTAATGGTAAACTTAATGATACAGGCCCCATTTATATTTGCAGTTAGTTTTAGCGACATTTAACTTTGCCAATTTTTTATACCGGACAGTTATCTGATTATTGCGTTTCCTCATTTTGAGCAATTTTACGGAAAAAGAGAGATATTTTACGACAGTATTAACGCGGTCCCAGTCCCAAACTTAATTGCTTAATTTAATAAGATATCAATTCTGCTCCTAAGTTACACTTGATGAGCGTAAAATTAATTGTCTTCAAATTTTTGTTCAATCTATGTAATATTACCTTTTGAGAATACATGTACAGGTAAGCTATAAGGTAAATTACAATAAGAATTATTGTACCTTTAACTAAAAATATTTTTTGGTTTGTAGAGTAACTGGTTTTGTTTATTAGACTTTTCTTTCTATCTGATTTCTACTATTCGTCGCTTTAGTCACTTTAAATTGGACGCTGTGTGAAAATTAAAAAGCAAATCGCATGCAACAACCAGAAGAATATTTTCATAGATACAATGGTAATCAGAATACAAGGAAAAGAACCAACTCTACTGATCCAACATTTATTTTTTTGTAAAGGTATTTCTTAGCTTCCTCTTTTGGTTAATCTATTATACTACCGGTGCGCGATGCTTTATTTATTGTTTTAACACTTAGTATAGCAGAATCTAATTCAGTTGTGAAGAGCAACGTCCAACGTGACCATACTAAACTAACGCGGGCTCACGAACGTGACAGATGCCACAAGAGCATGAAATGTGGTGATTGGTAAAACGGAAATTTGTGTGGGTTAAAATGCATAATATAGTATTTGTGAGTAGTGATGGCAAACGATTAATCGCGATTCCAAAACGATTTCCGATCCGATTTCTGGTAAAATCGTTTAGATAATCGGAAAACCGATTCGATTAGTGCTTAAAACGTTTAGAAATCGGAAAAATCGCGATTTTTACTTCCCTAAGAATTTTCTTGAAATCAATCAGGTTTCCTTAAAATTTACTCAACGTCCTACAAATAGCAACTACAAAAGCTGAGAATTATGAAAATTTGACAACATGAAGCATGTGACTAAATCAATTCGCGTAATTTTCTTTGCAAATAGGTTTCTAGATTCCTATGTAAGCAACTTTAAATGCTGTACTTGCCATAAAATTGCGTTTTCTAGAAATCGCGATTAATCGCGATTTTCGATTCGATTTTTGCATAAAACGTTTCCCATCTCGCACAAATCGTTTGGACAAAAATCGGAATAATCGCGATTAATCACGATTAGTTTCCGATTTTTGCCATCACTATTTGTGAGATTGCACATCCGTATGTTTACTTTGTACTACCGCAGTAAAAACAAGCGGCTATGGAAAAGCGCTCTCAGTGTGTTTCCAGCAATGCAAGAGAAAGTAGTTCCAATCCCGAGAGCCCAGTTTCTACCAATCTGAGAACACTTTCTCCCACTGTAGTTTTATGCTGTGTCTGGTATTTGGCTATCACGGTTTGGCTACGTTGCACTAAGCGCAACTTGCGACCAAACAAAACACGTACTTGCTTTAAAATTATGCATTATAGCGCCTTTTACTTTGTTGAGTGTTACATTTTCCTAAACCAGATTTGAAGTATGTGCACGTAAACACTATTGTGTGAACAAAATAGTACGAACAATCCTAGAACACTAGAAAAACTCTTTTTTCTTTTCCAAAAGTGTTTTGCTTTCTATGAACGACAATTTGAATAACATCTTCCTGACCTACCAACACGGATTTGTTACGCTTCTAAAGCTGAGTTAACTTGTAAAAAAGATTGAAGCACACGTGCAAAAGTATGAATATAAGGCGCTTTCTAAGAAGAATTCTGATTCTACCCTCCGCAAAATTAACCAATATGAATACAAGGCATGCGACGCGACGGTAGGAATTATAGTAACTCGAACTCGAAATAATTGTTTAGCTAATTTATAGATTTTTTTTTGTTGTCTAAAAGTATTTCCTACCTGATTTCTACTGTTTGTTGCTTTTGTTTCTTGCAAATAGAAGGTTGATTGCAAACTATGGAGCAAATAACATGTAAACACTAGAAAAATAATCTCATAGAAGCAATATCAATAACGAAAGAAGGAAACGGAACAAATATAGAGTCAACAATTTTTCACAGGAGTATTCCTCATCTATCTCCTTCTACTTGATCTAAGACATTACTAGTGATTTTTTATTATTTCAGCAAATATTACAGCCGACTCTAATGCAATTGTGATGAACAACGTTAAACGTGATGATACTGAACCAACGCGGATTTAAGAACGTGAGAGACGCCGTAAGTGTATGAAGTGTGGTGGTGATTAAAACGAAACGTTGTGTGGGTAGAAAGGCATAGTACAGCATCTGTGGGGTTCCATATCTGTATGTCTACTGCCATAGTAAAAACAAGCGATCATGGCAAAACGCTCTCAGTTTGTTTCCAGCAGTGCACGAGAAAGGAGTTCTGATCCCGATAACCGAGCATCTACCGATCTGAGAACATTTTCTGCTAGAGTAGATTCATGCTGTGTTGGGTATTTGGTTATCACAGTTTGGTTACGTTGCACTAACAAGTTCAGCATGCGACCAACCTTAATACATATTTATTTTAAAAATACAAATTACAGCGCCATTTATTGTTTTGAGTGTTACATTTTCCTAATTCAGATTATACGTATGTGCACGGAAAGGTTTTTGTGGAAAAAAGTAGAATGGTCAATCTAAAATATAAATGTGTAGGTTTGAATGTAAAAGACTAAGAACGTCTTTTTTCTTTTCCGAAATTGTTTTGCTTTCTATCAACGCCAATCTTGAAATCCTCTTCCATCACTAACAATTTGTTACGCAGTTCTAGAGATGAGTTAGTTTTTAAAAAATACTTAGGCAGACGTTGAATCACTCAAGTTAAAATGAACCACACAATTTTGGAATCACACAGCATACTGATGTCTGCTTCAGCAGGTGGAAATCCAAGTGAAAGTCAAACCTTTTCGTTTTCCAATCAAATGGCAGTAAAATTTGCTAGTGATTTAGTGAGAGTTTTAGTAAGTTATACACTTATATGTGTGATTTTATCCAAACCAAATAATCGTCAATGCCATGGAGTAGTAAATTTATTATTTGCACATTTGGCTCTACTGTGTATTTTCATTATAATAAGTGATTGGTTTAACACCGGCAAAGCAGTTCATCTAATAAACGTCCCGAATAATTTTTGCAGTTTAGTGAGCTTTATAAAAAGTAAGTATCATGAATTCGCGAGCAAATATTTTTTCTTTTCAAGCACAGAAGAAAACATTGATATGTTTTGTTTTATTCTTAAGGTGTGTTCCAGTCAACATTTTTTGTAAATATGCTTGTCATAGTTTACGAGCGACTGCAATATTTTCAAGACGCAAACAGCTCATGTTTACGTAGAGCAGCAAAATTTGTATTGATTATTTGGACAGTGTCAGCCTTGTTTAGTGTTCCAACTGTTTGGATGAAAACTGGGATAGTAAAATCTGTGGCAGATATAAACGAGTATAGCACAAGCAAAGCCAGCAGGTTGGGCAATTGCAAGTCATTGCAATTATTTGGATTGTGGGAAGCCACGGTTAGCTACGAAGTGCTAAAATTTTTGGTGTTTTATGTTGGTATTGGATCGTATATGGTTTATGGTAAGTGTGAGATTAAAGCTAAAAATGATGACAAATAATAAATACAATTACACTTTTTACTTTCACAGCTTCGATCAAAATTCGTTCCAGGGTTCAATATCTAACTTCACACTCAGTAAGATTAATTACCTTTTTTCAAATATGTAATTAAATTTGCAAACTGCTGTATTTTTTCTGTTTGAAAAATTGAAGAGCACTCCACAACAAGGACTAGAACAGAATCTGACCTGCATCCGGTTAATCTACTTTTATCTCTTTTCATTTTGCATGGTTCAATTGCCACTAGGCGTGATTGTGTTTTATAGACGAGTTTTGTTGCTCAGATTTGGTGGAAACCTTCCTATAGTTAAAAACGTCCTGGCAGCACTAGACCTATATTTGTATCCTGTTATAACATTTTACTTGCATATGAGCCCATTGATATCATATTTGTTTGTGGAAGGATTTACACCCACTTGTGCAACGTGTTTTTGCTCACCACGCCAGGAAACTGCTAGCTCTGACGTGACAAGAGATGGAACTAGTAATGCTACATTTGCTATAACATCCTTAGATGATCATAATCCTACTAGATGTAACAGAAATGGTCGTATTTTTGAACTTCAAGCCGCGCCAGAAGAACCAGCATCAAGTTCTAGAGTGCGTTTTACCCAAAGAGTATACACTCGTGAAACAGCAGTGTGAAGTGTAATATGTTTTCTGAAAAATATAAATGCCACGTTTCAATCTAATTGAATTTTTATTTACTTAAACTTACAGGTAAGTTGCATAGGGATAAGCCGGCATAGAGTAGCATTTAGTACAACAAAGTAGGTAACCGAAATAACATGTAACATAATTTTATACGTGTGCGTGTCAAGTTGGTGCTGAAGTCTTTTTTCTATATAAGCAAGCTTTTGTAATAAAGCTGTGCTGTTTTTGCTTTCACTTGATGAAGAAATAGTAACTTAATCCTTGAAAGGTTGGTTCTATGCCGTGTACATAATATATAACTTGAAGAGTCGCGCGAAGCATTTCCAAATATTTGTTATAACCCATTTAAATATATCTAAGAACCGAAACTTTTGCCATAAATTCTTTTAGAAGCATTTTGTCAAAGTTTATATATAAAAATTACTTCAAACAGGTGTGAAACTAAATGCCACCAAACGAATTTATGTAATTAAATCATAAAGAGTAGCTAACAAAATGTCGTAAAAAATTAATATGAAATTCTTTTTCAATTATTATAACTGATGTAGAACGTAGAATTAAAGTAACAAGGGACAAAAATTGTTTTCAGTAAAAGTGAATGATTAAACGCGTACTGTAATCCTACAGACTACAGAGTAATTGAATGCTCACACATTTTATGACAAATATTTTTGCGAACATCTGTAGAATCTAAAAAGTCCAAAATACAGATAAAGGTTTTGTTACAAAATCCAAACAAATATGTGCTAGAACTTAATTTTCTTAATAGGTTTTACTACAATGGCTTGATTCTGTTGCTGAATCAATTTAGTAGAAAAAGCATGAAATGAGGAAACTTTCAACAGGAAGTTGGGAAGCAAGTATAGAATATCTAGTGATGGCAAACGATTAATCGCGATTCCAAAACGATTTCCGATCCGATTTCTGGTAAAATCGTTTAGATAATCGGAAAACCGATTCGATTAGTGCTTAAAACGTTTAGAAATCGGAAAAATCGCGATTTTTACTTCCCTAAGAATTTTCTTGAAATCAATCAGGTTTCCTTAAAATTTACTCAACGTCCTACAAATAGCAACTACAAAAGCTGAGAATTATGAAAATTTGACAACATGAAGCATGTGACTAAATCAATTCGCGTAATTTTCTTTGCAAATAGGTTTCTAGATTCCTATGTAAGCAACTTTAAATGCTGTACTTGCCATAAAATTGCGTTTTCTAGAAATCGCGATTAATCGCGATTTTCGATTCGATTTTTGCATAAAACGTTTCCCATCTCGCACAAATCGTTTGGACAAAAATCGGAATAATCGCGATTAATCACGATTAGTTTCCGATTTTTGCCATCACTAAGAATATCTGCGTGGAGAGAGCAAGTGATGGCGGAAATACAATTGTTCGTACGCCTACATGGTCGTTTTCGCTTTTTCTATACAAAGTTAGTACATTATTCGTGAATAGAAAAAATGGATGTGGTAGGGATAAAAGTTTATGTCATGAGTTTTTGGGAATAACTCAGATGCGATTACAAAACGATTTCCTAGTTGCGTTTTAGTAAAAACGTGTAAATAGTTGCAAAAACCTTTGGTCAATTCAAAATATTCAGGGTTCAATTTTTAAATTAGTTTAAACTGAGTAAAAATACAAAATGAAAATTTCGTAAGGTTCATCTACAAATTTACAAATAGAAATTATCAAAGCAAAAAGTGGTAAAGCAAAATTGACAACAGATCAACAGATAAATCAATTAGTGTAATTTTGCTGTCATCAAATTTGTCATTTTAAAGACATTATTTTCATCTGCGAAAGCATTCCAGTTTGTGATAAAACGTTTACACTAATGTTAGTGTAAATTATGTGTACATAATTATTTGTAATTGAAAAGTTTTTGCTTTTCAATTTTGCTAGTATTAGTTGTTAAATCACAAAACTTACGCAACTAAATACAATAAATGCAATAGTACATTTCCACTGCTACAATTTTAAAGCTTACACAGTTATCCTATATCAAATAATTTGGTTTTTAAACAATAACTTGCACAAAGAATAACTATGCTGTAATAAAAAGTGATACGAAAGCGAGATCGTCTGAATAGGGATAATTTCATCTGATGTAATGCGTATGTGGTACTTATACAGTATAAGCCACCTTGGTTTTCTTTTGAATTAAGATCTGGATTTTTAAGCCCAGCTTTGTTGTATACGAAATAAATCGGAGCTTCTTGTACGTCTGGTACCTTACAATCGCGTTTAGGATGTCTTAATATTTTATTATAATTTGTAAATCTGACGAAAAATCTAGTTTTGTAATACCATTTTTTCTAAGCTCGGTTTATACTCTGTCTTGTTATATTGCAAGCCCTGTCACATTCGTAGAAAAATCTAGCAGTAGTTTAGATGTATTCGTTTTCTTGTCTGCTTTTTGAGCTGTATATGTGTTTTGTTAAAAACAATTATTGAGTGAAGAAACATACCTAAGCCGTTACCTGATATTTATGCCTTAGTTTGAATATATACTGATAGTTTTTATTGTTGGTATAATTTTGTCATTTTAATGTATACGAAATAGAATGTATGCTAAAAAAATAGAAAATGTAAAACATCTTGTGGGCAACTGAGAGCTAAATGGATTTGATGACGTCGTATCTTGTATTACAGTATGAGTAGGAACCTAGCATTATGGATATGTTCAAGTTAAGCTTAAGCTTTAGAGGGCTTAACATAAATTATAAGGCTCGAAAATTGAAAAAGAATATTTGTTGCTATTATTCAGCTTGGTTTTGAATTTCGGTAATCCCTATTGGATCAGAATCTATTTGTTAACCCAATAGTACTTAAAATTCTCATTCCAACTTAGAATGAGATTTGATCAGTTTGTAACAATACATGCTACAGTTACATAACTTATTTCATGTAATCTGCTCTAATTGCGTAGATACTGAATATCTGATTGTGTTAGATCCCGTAGAAAAGTAACAAGACGAATGAATTGTTCTGATTGGCTTATTTGGATGTAATCAGATAGAAAATACAAGCTTTGTGTGCACAAACTAACATCATTTGTGATTCATACTTCAAAAACATGTAGTGTATATGCATAATAACACATAATATGATGCTTTGTTTCCTGTTTGTTGTGCATTTCCACACAAGGGATTCACAAATTAGCGAAAACATCTTTAACATGTGAACAGCACATGGAACATGTCTACGAAATAAGGAAAGGTTTACCGCCAACATTGCTTTCCTTGTGAAAATTTTAAAAATGACAAGCAATCAAAATCAAACATGTAGTCAGTTTATGATAAATTAGTCAAAGAAAATAATCTCGAGTACAAAATTGCTTTCGGCAAATCTTAAGAAATAATTCGTATTGAGTTAATTCAGCTAGCTCATATTTTGGAATTGATTCGTTAGACTGATTAGCTCTTACTTCTGATTTTAGATTTGTCACTTGATTTATTTTGCAAATGTAAATTGAAACAACATCTATTCCTGTCAACCTTAGAAAAAAGGAAAGAAATTACAATTAATCGGCTTCAAAGCAATGTAAAGGTTGTAGCAAGATCTTATGCTATATTTTTAATTTGAAGTCATTATCTAGTAAGTATTATCTACCATTCGATATTAGCCTTTCTTCCGTCTAAACTGCTTGTTAGTCAGCATCCGTTTCATATTGAATTTCCTTTCTTTTCATCTTTTGTTCAACACAAAAAAAGTGTTCTATGATGAAGCCATACTTTGTATTTTGCTTGAATAGGAAAATTGTACTAAATTTAGTATAGAAAACTATACCTGCTATAAAATTTCTTAAACACTTCTTCTCAATTCATTTCTTCAATTTCTTTCACAATTTGCGCTTTTGTGTTTATTGTCTATACCTCAAATTGCTTAAATGTATAGGAGCGTTTGCTACTATTAACGTGGTTGAAGTATACTATGTAATAAAGTAAGCAAAATGAATGTTATGAAATGATTAATTTTAAAGGATTGTTTACATGATTTTCTGAATCTATAACTTTCAACATATTGGTTTCATAACAAGCATGTTGTATATTATTTTCACACAAAACAGCATCACTTCAATATTGGCAGTCTTTTTAAGGTTTATCATCACTGTCAGGATTTTGCCCATCTGCCTAATTATCCTTATCAAATTTATTTTAAATCTTTTGGGCTCATCGAGCCAACAAGTTTGTTAGACTTTTTTCTTCTTTTTTGCTCGTACGAGCTTATTTTTGTGAAGCCGAATGGCTAGATTTTTGGTGTTTTTAACCACACGGCAGTCAAGGACAAGAAATTAGTCTGCCGTGAGGGATTTGCCATAAGAAAAAGTGAAGGAAGATTCCTGGAGCCTACCTCATCACCACTTCATTTACTTATCATTTTTTGGACGAACACGTCCTTTTTTCCTATTGTAAACTGGCTGCAAAGCTAGCACTCTCTCTGAAGCACTCATGGGCTACAGAACTCTGTAAAAATTGCTAAAAAGTTGTATAAAAATTTCTCTATGTGTTTTCGTAAATCTTGACATTTCCTAAGTCCTTCCTGCATTGATTTTACAAAACTGGCAGCATCAAAGGCATTTTTGGTTGAGTAGAAGCAGTGGGAAAAGCGGAGCAAAGCAGAAAAAGAGAGCGTTTTTCATTAAAAGCAGCATAAAAAACTTTGGGATTTTGGGGGAATTTTGTAAGTTTTTTGGGTTTTGGGGGTATCCTGTGATCCGAACATTCTGGAATTTTCTGGGGCTAATTTTGGGGGCCCTACGCAGTCTACAAAGTGTCTAAACCCAACAATCAGCTTTTATTAGTAGACAAACGAAGTTTGAATACTATTCGGATTGCTCACTTGGTCTGTTCCGGGTCCGTCCGCCCGTCCGTCCGCCCGTCCGTCGCCCCTAAAATGCCCCTTAGAATTGGAATTTTTGAATTCTGTTTTTTTCTAAACGGTAGCTCACAACAAGACCTCGCGCCTGGTCCAAAAACATTTTCACAAAAAAACACCAGAGGGCGCTAAAATTTGAAAAAACTCTATAACTCCGTTCCCTTACAACTTTTTTCAATTTTGTTTTCTGGAATAGGTTCCTTAGGTCCTACTGCATCTATTGACACCCCAATTTTTTCCCCAGCGCACGCCCTCTGGCGGCCAAATTAAAAAACGCTATAACTCTGGTTCCTTAAGACTTTTTTGAGTTCTGTTTTTTGGAATGGGTTTTCTAGGCCCTACTGCATCTACTGACACCCCAATTTTTTCCCCAGCGCACGCCCTCTGGCGGCCAAATTAAAAAACGCCATAACTCCAGTCCCTTACAACTTTTTTAAATTTTTTTTTCTGGAATAGGTTCCTTAGGTCTTACTGCATCTATTGACACCCCAAGTTTTTCCCAGCCCACGCCCCCTGGCGGCCAAAACTTTAAAGTCATAATTCGGATCTTTACGACTTTTTTAGTTCTGTTTAAAAAAAATATCTACGTTTGTCTACTCTGTCAACATTTACAAAGGTTTATTCAGCACATTATTTCTTTCTTGCACTTTTGAAAGATTCGTCGAGAATATTTGAAAGTTGAATTGACTAAGCTGGGTGCTCATATTTTCATACATTAACTAGCTAGTGTCAACTACATCTGTGTTCAAGTTTGTGCAAATTTTTACCAAATTGTATTTCGGGTTTACAAATTTCAGCCACGAGAATGGTGCCAATTTCTTCTCAAGACGTTCTCCGTTTTCATACCAATGGGTTATGTGTCATGAAGACATAGATCCAAATTTACCATAAAAAATTTCTGTCCCCACTAAAGTGATTTGTTGTTGGTTCATACAGAAAAACGATGTACTGCATTTCAACAAGTGAAAGAAACGCAACAGATTTTCATAGATGTTGTTTTTGGTGAGTACATTGTGTGGCCTACATTTATCTAGCAGTTGTGCTTAGACTGTTGCATTGAACACAGCAAAAGTGTTGCCAGGAAGATATGCGAGGTTGAAATGCTTTTGCTTTTTGTGCACAATGCTTTTACTTCTCTGCGTACCCAACTTTTTTATCTTCGTTTTTGGATAGAAACCAGGAGAAAACTCAAACGATGTAGAATCGGGATATTTGGCGAGCATTGGCTGTTTTACGGCACGGTGTATTTTATGGAGGACACGGGTGAGTTTGCAGTTTGACTGCAGAAGCAACTAGTTCGTCTACTTTCTCTACTACAGACAAAACAACTTGCATTGTAGCGACATCTAAAGCGGAAAAACGTTAAGATGTGGTTTTGCTCAAACTTACTTGTACATGCTGTATGCGATATGATAAAGAGGTCGCCGCTAAATTTACTTTCTCCCGTAGGTTCAGACAAGTTCTACATACAAGTATGCATGAAATGGGACAGACGCTTGGACGACACTGCAAATCAGAAAATCAAGAAAAATCAATTACACAGATGAACAAAGCATAGATTTTCTAGTAGAAAAAGCAAGCATAACTTTTTATTTTTCCTTGGACATTTCTACGTCTAGATTCTGCTTTCACCCACACACTATAAGACTATGACTGCAAGCAACTAGTGAAAGTTGCTCACTTGTAGCTCCGACTTGGAGCAGCACATATGGAAATTTCCGCGCCACTCAATATTTTAGTAGATATCCTTCAAAATGTTAGCGTTAGAAGAAACGTCGTTTGAACGAAAACAGCAAAGAAAACTCTTACTGTGTATGGGTTTTATGAGACAGGCGTTTGTCTGGTTATTTGAAGTGGTAGCAGTATGCTACAAGGTGCCAAAAGAACCGCGATGCGGTGAAGAAGGGTGGGATTGAGAGAAAAAGCTGCGTGTGAAGAGAATTGCATCATCCTTTTTTGGTTCCTGTTTGTTCCAGAGAAAAGGAAATGGAACGCAGAATAGAGCAGCAGCAGTCAGTTGTCACTTCTGAAGGAACTTTCAGCGGAAAGGAGAGAAGTGGATAAAATTGGGAATAGATCAGTAATTGAGAATAGATCAGTAATTGAGAATAGATCAGTAATTGAGCATAGATCAGTAATTGAGAATAGATCAGTAATTGAGCAGAGATCAGTAATTGAGAATAGATCAGTAATTGAGAATAGATCAGTAATTGAGAATAGATCAGTAATTGAAAATAGATCAGTAATTGAGAATAGATCAGTAATTGAGAATAGATCAGTAATTGAGCATAGATCAGTAATTGAGAATAGATCAGTAATTGAGCATAGATCAGTAATTGAGAATAGATCATTTAATTGAGAGAGATCATTTAATGGAGAGAAATCATTTAATGGAGAGAAATCATTTACTGAGAGAGATAGAGAGAGAGGATTTCCACTTTTTCTTTTAAGTGTTTTCAGTACTTTTGGAACATTTTCAGGAGTTTTGATTGAGTTCATGGTGATTCAAATTGTGAGCATTTTAATTGAGATTTTTGGTAAATAAAGAGAAAGGTTTTTTGTGGAATTCGTGGCTTATTGCTTGTGGTTGTGTACTATTGATTTCCTTCATCTAGCATCAAGGCACGGATAGTTTTAAGAGTAACTAGTCGACGGTTAGTTGGCTAGTTTACGAACATCGTTAGATAACCTAACATTTTCTAACCAGTTGTTAAACTTTCACAATGAAAGTAGTTTCCCAGTGATGTGCATGTTTAAAGAACTGCATAGTTTATGGGATTTGATAGAATTATTGCAACACAATAAGTGCTACAAACATTCGACAGAGTTTACTTTGTTTCTGTGTTTGGCAAATTTCTTAATTCTATTATGCGGGTTTGCGGGAAATGTTCTGGTGATCTACGTGGTAGTGGCGAAACGAAAAACAAAAACGGCGTAAAACTTAATCATACGTAAGTAATTCAAATAAAATTTCTATATTGCTATGTATTAAACTTGAAGCAAACTCGTGTTTCTTATTATTACAGCTTGGGAATTTGGTGAACCAATGTGCAAAATTACAACATACAGCCAGGGCTTCTCCGTGTTTAGCCCAATGTACTCCTTAGTGGCCATATCCTTTAAGCGGAAACCATCTTGAAATAAGAATTTCATATAGTACATCCTAAACTGTCCAACTATTATGTTGTACTTTTTAGCATTCGTGCCATTTATAAATCACTCGGTGTAACTCCCAATATTTCCGCTAGACAGGCTTACAAAATTATTTATGTAATCTGGATACTTGGATTAGTTATAACGCTGACGTGGGCGTTTGTATTCCAAGTTATCTACATGAACCCATATAAAGACGAATATCCTGACCTTAGCCGCCTGTTGGAACAACCTAGTCTTCCGGCTTGTCAAGAAGTGTGGGATACCAAAACCCAAGAGACTTTCTACTTTCTCCTATTTCACGCTTTTACCTGTTTCAGTCTGCCTTTTGGGTTGATGACAGTGTACAATATGGTTATTTGGCGAAGTGTGTTGTGTTCTGGTGCAACATCCCAAACTGGATCAAGTTTCAGTGTCCCCAACTTGAATAGATCAGGTATTCAAGAGACTCAACGATGGAGAAAGTTACGCGTGCTGCTAATGCTTACTGGACTTAACTTTGCCTTTTTCTTCTGTTCGCTGCCACTCTATATATTACAGGACAGAGTGAAACTATTTTACACTGAAGATTACAGAGGAAGTGCATTCAAGCAGTGGCTAGTTTCCGTGTTAGTTCCTGTTGCACAATTGCTGGGCAGTTGCAACAGTTGTATTAATCCTGTTTTGTATGCCCTGCTGAATCAAAAGTTTCGTGAAAGCTTCAAACAAATATTTGTGAGTTGATTTTGCCCGTTTCTAAAATCTCGCACAGTTTCACCAAGAAATCGACACGAGCAAGTTTCATTACCGGTAATTGTTGCAGTTAATGTTTAAGTTTGGTAAAACGTACTATTCCGTTTTTTGAGAAAGTTGTTTAACGTGGAAAATCGTAAAATTCCGTTCCCTTCAGCATAGCGGCATTGTGGGAACACGTATTATTCCGTGTGTTCGAATACAGTTTGAAAATGGTAAAACGTACTTTCCCGCTACCCTAGTTCTTCCCTCAGATTGGTAACACGTAATAATCAGCTGTTTCCTCCCACTACCTGCCCGTGGGAACACGTACTTTTCCGTTTTTGCATTTTCTTCGCAGAAAATATTTTCAAAGCACTGCCAACCTAAAACTTGAGCTCATACTGAATAAAGTTTTTGTGAAATTACTAATTTTCGGATTTTTTTGGAAATGTGCTGGTTCTACCACTGCAAAAGTTTAATCCTGTGAATTATTAAATATTAATAATAATAAAGTTCGTTTTGTTTCTTTCGTTAAAATATATTTGTGGAATTCAGGAACTAAAATCATAATCCGGGCTGCAAGAAAACCTTTTTGGTAAGCTTTTAAATTAGTCTCTCATGTCATGCCGGAATTTGCATTGTAAACAAAACTGATTATGAAAGTGAAGTAATTCGACAATTAGATGAACTTTCAACATATTTTCCTTCAACAAAATCACATTTTGACATTTCAATGGTCGAATTTAGGGATAAGCTTAGACTGTTTGACAAATGTATGCCCAAAGATTTTAAATTACGTAAATTCTTAACAGAAGAAAATTATCCGGCCAAATTCTACATATTGCCAAAAATCCATAAACCTTTTGAAATTTTCCCCAAGGGCAGACCAATTAGTAGTACCTTTCGAAAAACTAACAAATATGTTAGTAGGCTTCTTGATCTTGTCCTAAAACCGTGTTTGATTGATGTAGAAGATTTATTGATAGACACACAACACCTCTTGTTACTTTTAGACAATTTGAAATTGGATCCGAGCAAGAAGTATGTATTAATTACCGTGGATGTAGAGGCGTTGTATCCAAGTTTGAACATTGTTGACTGCAAAAAACATTGCACAGATGCATTTCTCAAAAACCGCAATAGTGTACTAGCATTGAGTAGACAACAGTTCAGAGATCTTATGAGTCTGAGCTTGGATTATAATTATGTCGAGTTCAATAATAACTTATATTATCAACACAGGGGAATAGAGATGGGCAACGCAGCTAGTGTGGCGGTTGCAAATATTACAGTTTTTAAAAAATCAAAGGTTTATTTATTAACCATCCAGAATTAGCATTTAGGAAACGGTTTTTGGATGATATTTTTATGATAGCAGAATATGAGATGATTGGAAATTTAGATGAGTGGTTAAGGGGTATGATGAAACATAGGTACCTAAAATTTACGTATGAATATAGCTTTACTTATATTAACTTTCTTGATGTTACTATTTCTTTAAATGATAAAAATGAAATATGTACAAACATATATTCGAAGCCGATGTCAAAACATCAGTACCTACATGCTAACTCAAACCATCCACATCACCTAAAAAAATCCCTTTTCTATTCTCAGGGTCTAAGGGTTAATAGAATTTGTAGCAAACAGTCTGATAGGTTAACCGCGTTAAATAATTTGTTCGATAAGTTTAAACAAAGAGGCTATAATGTGAAAATGCTACATAAGACTCATGAAAAACTTTTGAGTTTGGACAGAAATGAAGTGCTTTGTCCTAAAGGCCCGCTTTTAGTAAAATATCTGGCGATACATAATCCAGAAATTCTTACAAAATTTAACGTGAGCTTGACTAGTGTCCCAGAACAAAGAGCCAGTGTAGACACGTACGCCATTTTTCCTTTCTATTCCTGTATTAAACATTACAAAGCTGCTGTTGAGGATAGTATTGTCACTCATATCCAACAGCAGATAAATAGGTATGCACCTACATCTTCTCTACACTCAGAACAGATAGAAAAAGCTATTGACTTTGGTAACAATCTCGTAGTTCAAACAGTGTATAGGAAGACGAGCAGCTTGACTGACTTGATAAAATAATGGTCTCGTCAAAGCATTTTACATAACTTTTTTCTTGTAATTATTTTACAAATTTTGACTAAATGTACAATATTATGATTTCTGGTGAGTCTTTCAGCGTGTTATAATATTTTATAGTAATTTTTTGAACACTTTTGTATTGGATAACAGTTAATTGAATGAATTTTTAAACTGTGTAATTTCCAGCCTGATGAAGCGTTGCAATTTCCAAGTAATTTTGATACCCGGGAGAGTTGACGTGCTTTTATTGCGGCATTATTATTATTAAGTGGCAGATCTTCAAGAGAAATTTGATAACTATTTCCCAATCGCTGCATAACTCAGCGGGGTTAGTTAGATGAAAACGTGTAGTGGGAGGATCAGCATGGCAAAGCAGAGGAATGGATTGCCAAAACGGAAACTGAGGTAAAGTCTTAGTCCTTCCAACAACTGCATAATACGTTGACAGAGAAGAAAAATGCTCTGGAGCAATTTTAGTTGCAAACCGTATGTGACTGGAAAAAGGAGCTGGATAAATTGAATTTGAAAGCACAGCTGCTTCTGCAAATTGTGCGGATAGCAGAGTGAGCAATGCGGTGACACAAATGGCAACCAAGTCTAATGTTGGAATCCTTCGGGATATTGGAATCCTTCGGGATATTGAAGTCCCATTGTGGCCAAACTCCATGTGGAGTTTGGCCACAAGAAAGTGATTCGAAGATTCGAATTGAACTATCAATTACCAGGATTGCCAGAGTGCCAGGATTGGATAGACGGAACCAGGAAAAAGTTGAAACACATTTTGGATATTAATGGATTTAAGTCTGCAAACCTGGAACAAGGACAGAATAAGTTGAGAGATGCCCTGGAACTCAAAGAAAAGCTAGGCTGACCAGTGGACCAAAGGGTGCTCAAAAGATTCATGAAGATACTGCGCTGTAAAATGTGGGGGCACTAATTCAGAGGCATGTTTTTAAACATGAAAAGTTTGACAGTCAACTATAGAGCTTGTGGGATTTACTGATTATGTAACATGGGAAAAGCCCCATGATAATAGAAGAAAGTGTAGAAGGAAATGAAAGGGGTGAGCTGAGGTGGGTTACAATTAACCAAAGATTAAATCATAACAACGAAGGCAAGGTTCAGTTGGAACAATGGAAGCAAAAGTTAACTTTTGTTTTGGGACAAACAAAATGGAGGGTTCATTGTTGAGAGTTGAGATTTGAACTGCAACAATATTCTGATTGTCACACAGACCCCGTGCAGATACGGGGGAGAAAATTACGGGGAAGTACTCAAAACTCCCAATACAGAATTGAAAATGAAAAGACTCCCGTCATTTCATTTGGGGGAGGATGAACGAAAACAGCAAAGAAAACTATTACTGTGTATGGGTTTTATGAGACAGGCGTTTGTCTGGTTATTTGAAGTAGTAGCAGTATGCTACAAGGTGCCAAAAGAACCGCGATGCGGTGAAGAAGGGTGGGATTGAGAGAAAAAGCTGCGTGTGAAGAGAATTGCATCATCCTTTTTTGGTTCCTGTTTGTTCCAGAGAAAAGGAAATGGAACGCAGAATAGAGCAGCAGCAGTCAGTTGTCACTTCTGAAGAGACTTTCAGCGGAAAGGAGAGAAGTGGATAAAATTGGGAATAGATCAGCAATTGAGAATAGATCAGTAATTAAGCATAGATCAGTAATTGAGAATAGATCAGTAATTGAGAATAGATCAGTAATTGAGAATAGATCAGTAATTGAGAATAGATCAGTAATTGAGAATAGATCAGTAATTGAGAATAGATCAGTAATTGAGCATAGATCAGTAATTGAGAATAGATCAGTAATTGAGCATAGATCAGTAATTGAGAATAGATCATTTAATTGAGAGAGATCATTTAATTGAGAGAGATCATTTAATTGAGAGAGATCATTTAATGGAGAGAAATCATTTAATGGAGAGAGATCATTTACTGAGAGAGATAGAGAGAGAGGATTTCCACTTTTTCTTTTAAGTGTTTTCAGTACTTTTGGAACATTTTCAGGAGTTTTGATTGAGTTCATGGTGATTCAAATTGTGAGCATTTTAATTGAGATTTTTGGTAAATAAAGAGAAAGGTTTTTTGTGGAATTCGTGGCTTATTGCTTGTGGTTGTGTACTATTGATTTCCTTCATCTAGCATCAAGGCACGGATAGTTTTAAGAGTAACTAGTCGACGGTTAGTTGGCTAGTTTACGAACATCGTTAGATAACCTAACATTTTCTAACCAGTTGTCAAACTTTCACAATGAAAGTAGTTTCCCAGTGATGTGCATGTTTAAAGAACTGCATAGTTTATGGGATTTGATAGAATTATTGCAACACAATAAGTGCTACAAACATTCGACAGAGTTTACTTTGTTTCTGTGTTTGGCAAATTTCTTAATTCTATTATGCGGGTTTGCGGGAAATGTTCTGGTGATCTACGTGGTAGTGGCGAAACGAAAAACAAAAACGGCGTCCAGCATATTTATTTTAAATTTGGCAGTAGCAGATTTGCTGGGTATTTTAGGTTGTATTTCAGTCACATTAGTTAATAACTTAATCATACGTAAGTAATTCAAATAAAATTTCTATATTGCTATGTATTAAACTTGAAGCAAACTCGTGTTTCTTATTATTACAGCTTGGGAATTTGGTGAACCAATGTGCAAAATTACAACATACAGCCAGGGCTTCTCCGTGTTTAGCCCAATGTACTCCTTAGTGGCCATATCCTTTAAGCGGAAACCATCTTGAAATAAGAATTTCATATAGTACATCCTAAACTGTCCAACTATTATGTTGTACTTTTTAGCATTCGTGCCATTTATAAATCACTCGGTGTAACTCCCAATATTTCCGCTAGACAGGCTTACAAAATTATTTATGTAATCTGGATACTTGGATTAGTTATAACGCTGACGTGGGCGTTTGTATTCCAAGTTATCTACATGAACCCATATAAAGACGAATATCCTGACCTTAGCCGCCTGTTGGAACAACCTAGTCTTCCGGTTTGTCAAGAAGTGTGGGATACCAAAACCCAAGAGACTTTCTACTTTCTCCTATTTCACGCTTTTACCTGTTTCAGTCTGCCTTTTGGGTTGATGACAGTGTACAATATGGTTATTTGGCGAAGTGTGTTGTGTTCTGGTGCAACATCCCAAACTGGATCAAGTTTCAGTGTCCCCAACTTGAATAGATCAGGTATTCAAGAGACTCAACGATGGAGAAAGTTACGCGTGCTGCTAATGCTTACTGGACTTAACTTTGCCTTTTTCTTCTGTTCGCTGCCACTCTATATATTACAGGACAGAGTGAAACTATTTTACACTGAAGATTACAGAGGAAGTGCATTCAAGCAGTGGCTAGTTTCCGTGTTAGTTCCTGTTGCACAATTGCTGGGCAGTTGCAACAGTTGTATTAATCCTGTTTTGTATGCCCTGCTGAATCAAAAGTTTCGTGAAAGCTTCAAACAAATATTTGTGAGTTGATTTTGCCCGTTTCTAAAATCTCGCACAGTTTCACCAAGAAATCGACACGAGCAAGTTTCATTACCGGTAATTGTTGCAGTTAATGTTTAAGTTTGGTAAAACGTACTATTCCGTTTTTTGAGAAAGTTGTTTAACGTGGAAAATCGTAAAATTCCGTTCCCTTCAGCATAGCGGCATTGTGGGAACACGTATTATTCCGTGTGTTCGAATACAGTTTGAAAATGGTAAAACGTACTTTCCCGCTACCCTAGTTCTTCCCTCAGATTGGTAACACGTAATAATCAGCTGTTTCCTCCCACTACCTGCCCGTGGGAACACGTACTTTTCCGTTCTTGCATTTTCTTCGCAGAAAATATTTTCAAAGCACTGCCAACCTAAAACTTGAGCTCATACTGAATAAAGTTTTTGTGAAATTACTAATTTTCGGATTTTTTTGGAAATGTGCTGGTTCTACCACTGCAAAAGTTTAATCCTGTGAATTATTAAATATTAATAATAATAAAGTTCGTTTTGTTTCTTTCGTTAAAATATATTTGTGGAATTCAGGAACTAAAATCATAATCCGGGCTGCAAGAAAACCTTTTTGGTAAGCTTTTAAATTAGTCTCTCATGTCAGTTATGTCATAAATCAGACAAGCCTTATGAACTAAATAAGTTGATCATTTCAGTTTACTACGTTGGAATTGATTGTTCAGTTTTAGGTAATTGGTGGTGTCCTGGCTTCAGGATTTAAACAACAACATGGGAAAAAATCTTCCCCGGGGCAACGTCCAAGGAGCAGAATGTCTCAATGGGGATTCCGGAGGGTCGTCATCAGCTAAGCAAGGTAAATTGGATGTTTTTCAATAATTTCACAAGATGTAGCTTTTACACATAACTGAACGGTTGTTCCTGTGATATGTAGGCCTTGCTGTTCAGCAAAAGGAAGTTTTTATGACACCGGAGTCAGAGGATGAGGAAACTGACGAAGAAGATTCGGAGGAATCACCGCTACAGGGCTCTGAAATGCAAAATCCGTCTGAAACACAGAATCCAAGAGTGAAGGTTTCTTTCCAACCTCCATCGGGACTCCGATTACCTTCTTATTCTCCAATGCAGCCACCATCAGAACTCGGATTTCCTCCTTCATCTCCACGGCCGCTTTCATCAGGACTCCGAATTCCTTCCCCTTCCCCAAGGCCACCTCCATCAGGACTCAGATTTTCTTCCCCTTCCCCAAGGCCACCTCCATCAGGACTCAGATTTCCTTCCCCTTCACCAAGGCCACTCACATCAGGACTTCGATTTTCTTCCCCTTCCCCAAGGCCACCTCCATCTGGACTCAGATTTCCTTCCCCTTCTCCAAGGCCATCTCTATCAGGACTCAGATTTCCTTCCACTCCTCCAAGACCGCCTCCATCAGGACTCCGATTCGCTTCTTCCCAAGCAACACCTCATTCATCAGGAATGCTTCCCAGTCTGGCTACCCCTTCACAATCAGCAACTCAAGGGTATCATTCCGTAAAATGGTTTCCCCGCTCAAGGCCACGTTGGATTCCTCCTCCACGCGCTCAACACAAACCCGTTTCAGAACATATGTCTGCAGCCAAAACTGTGCCTCCAAAAACCAGACCAGTATTTCCGCCATTTACAACGCCAAACTCCGCTGCAATGACTCGAGCTGCATTTCAGGTGTCAGAACTTCCCACTGCTGAATCACAGAATCAAAACCCAGTACATGAGACTTCCAGTTGGCACTCATCCTCAGAATCGCTGTCATTGTCACCGGAATCTAGCCAAAGTAGTGAAAATACATCCTGGTCATGGAGCAATGATGACAGCTTTGCTGAGACTAGCCCTCTTGAGTTCATGAGTGAGTTAAGCTTTGTTGACATTCCGACAGGAGAGTACGTAGAATTAAATTGTTTTTTGGAGTTTCTTACGGAAGAAATTTTGGAATTAATTGTCAACGAGAGCAACAAACACTTTAAGGAAGTAACCGGAAGCAAGCCAAATCTAAGTAGACGTGACAAGGATTTTAAAAAACTTTACGGTGGAAGATATTCTTCGAATGGTGGCAACGCGCATATGTATGGGTATTGACCAGAAACCATCGCAAGCAAGCTACTGGTCTAGCAATCCTTTCTACAAGTCAGAGATTGTTCGTAAAATAATGACAAGTGACCGCTACAAGGAAGTAATGCAGTACTTGCATTTCTGCGACAATTCGCAGCAGAGGCCGGGGGACAGGATTCACAAAATTCGGAGAATCTGGGATCTGTTTAATGAAAGGCTTGGTTTTTTCTGCAACCCTGGGAAAAATCTTTGTGTAGACGAGTCATTGGTAGGATTTAAGGGAAATCTTGGATTTAGGCAGTATGTTCCCTCCAAAGCGGCTAAAATTGGAATAAAACTGTTCTGCTTTGGAGATTCAGAAACTGGGTACATTTTGAAAGCTGTGATTTATGAAGGGAAAGGGCACGTGTTTGATTACTCAACCGAAGACTTTGGATTTGGAGGCGCGGTAGCTCTTCACATGGCTGCTCCCTATCTTAATTGGGGTCGCTGCATATTCGCAGATAACTTTTTTGTTAATGCTCAGTTGGCCCAAGAACTTTTAACGGTAAAAACAAATTTATGCGGAACATTACGTAAAAATCTTAAATTCAATCCAAAAATGGATGGCAAAATGAGCAAAGGTACAGCCAAGGTTTATTCGTGCAATGGAGTTCTTGTTGAAAAGTGGAAGGATAAGAAAGAAGTATGCATTATGTCCACCGGTCACCATCACCAAATGGTTTCTGTTAGGACGAAATATGGAACCATTAAACAAAAACCTTTAACAGTATTAGAGTACAACAAACTGTCTAGAGCCATCGACAAGATGGACATGGTCACCAGTACGTATGATATGAACAGAAAATGTTCCAAGTGGTACAAAAAATTATTTTTCAAAATGCTGGATATATGTCTTTATAACGCAAACATAAGGTTTGGTAGAACCCATGGTGTAATCCCCATCTTGGAATTTAAGGAGCGCGTTGTTCTTCAAATTTTAAATAAGTACGGTGAACATGAAGTAAAGCGCGGACGAAGACCTTCAGAAGCAACTCAAAAACGTTTTACCGAGCGCCATTTTATTGATTATATACCATCTACTGAAAAAAAGAAAAAGCCTTCAAGAAGTTGCATAGTTTGTAACAAAAATGGAACACGCCGAGAAACTAGATACATGTGCCTCGACTGCGATGTTCCATTATGTATAGTTCCGTGCTTCAAGTTATACCACAAACGCTAAACTATTTAAAATTGTAAAAATGTATGTTTTAAATTTGTTTGCAATGCGGATTTAATGTAGTTTTTCCAGATTTTATGTTTTTGCACGTTTTACAGAATAAAACCATGTTAATATATTTAAGCACTAAAATAAAGAGTTTTGATAATTTTTTTACTTTTTAAACCATTTGCATAAATATAAATGCATGCATAACAAAAATTACGGAACAAAATGCATGTTAGATACTGGTTTAGCAAAGAGATGCTAATTTTCTTCCTTATTTTCTTCGGTAGAAAATCGAGTACCAAATATTGCGCCAGCGACAAAAACATAAAAAGTTACAACCTGTATAAACGTTTAGTAGATTTCAAGTCCAGACTTCACTTAAATGTATTTGCATCACTGTGTGTGACACAAACACTTAGAGGTTCTATGGAATACTGAACTCGCGTCTAAAGGCATTTAATATTTGTTTTCCCTATGAAGCTTTTTCAACAGACATGTCCAAACAGTCGTAGATGCTTTGTGTTATTGAATGCAAGGAAATTGTGCAATCAACAAGTCTCACTACACACTATACTTTTAATTAATTGACATTTCATTACTTAGTGTAATTTATAACTCAGACTCAGACAGTTGATACTAAAGCAAAAAATGCGTACGACTGTTTGTGAAGCAATCTGTACGGATTGCAATACATTAGTCATAAATACCATTTTAGTTTATAGTTTACCGTACCAAATATATTTGACAAAGTTGCAAAACATGCTCAGTCTCAGTAAAAGTGATGGAAAAAGTTTGACTTTCTTATTTCAAAGCAGGTGGTTTTTAGACTTGGATATTTATTTATGGAACTTGTTTTGATGTGTGCTTTGATATTTTCGAATGAATTTCGTAAGATGTAAAGTATCAAAAATGAGGGGAAAAGTTTAAATTGGCACAAACAAACGTAATCTTTAGTATGAACTATGAACAGCAGACACAATATGTAAAGGGTGATAATACTACATATCTAAGTAACTTTAAATTTTTTTCTGGCAAGCACAATATCCTTGCCTTGTGGGGGTTCACCTGACTGCTCTTGAGATATTATTAGTTTCTTGGGGAAAAGTTATACATACAGTCTGTGTCAATTGATAGGGGCCAAACCGAAAAAGTTGCATAACTTTCTATGAAGTACGAAGTTTGGTCCGGTATTACTACACAGACATCCTGCTACTCTAACAATTATAACCACCAAGTTTCATACAAATTCTGCATTTTTAGGAAAATTAGGAAAAAAATTAAAAAATCTGAAAAAATTTGGTGTCTCAAAACCAAAGGGCCACCATAAGTACTAAACGTAATTGGTGCCGTACATGCTTAGAATCAGTTTTTTGAAAGAGAACTCAGAATTTAAAGGCTGCTACACTAGTTTCTGGTTGTTAAAAGCGGTATGAACAAGTTCAGAAAAAACATATTTTCTTACGTTCAACTTTCGCGCATATTTTGTGAAAAAATAGGTACCAGAAATCCCAAAAACGCATCCAAGGTTCACAAATATGAAGAAAGAAAGAAAGGTTCATAGAAAGTTATGCAATTTTTTCGGTTTGGCCCCTATCAATTGACACAGACTGTATGTAGTTCAGAAACGTGTAAATCAAGTAATCGTTCGTTTGTTTTCAGGTTTGAAATTTGACAAAATCCAGACGTACAGGAGTTTTCAGATATAACACAAAATAGTAGTTCTTTCTTCCAAAATATATTATCGACTACAAACATTTGTCATTTTAAAAGTAAAATGCTGAATAAAATTTTAAAATATTGCTGTTGTTAAATTAAAGCTAGTTCAAAATCTTTTAGAATAAACTATAATATAGAATATTTATAATATGATTATGAATGGTGCCAACCACTTAGATTACTACTAATACTATTACAAAATATCAGCATACATTTATATTAAAATTTTAGACGTAATTTCTTATTATACAACGAAAAATTATACAATAAATTTTGCATAAATCAAAATGGACGAATTCAATACTTTACATTACATTACTCACTTACATAAATTACATCTTCATTACATTAACATTGCTGATAAGCAGCGTGGCGTAATGCAGTCATAACTTATTTAATATTGGCACTTAAATTTGAAGATAGCAAATTATCAGTATTACACTGACTTTCACTTCCTTTGGAACACGCATCAAGGTTATTGCAATTTCCCAAGTATTTAAGCGTAAGAGCATTTGAACTAACAAAACAAAGCCAAAGCCACTTAACTGGTAGAATGTTGGTTTTAATTTGAATTGAGAGTGATGTCAAATCTAGCAGAATTCCATGTAACAAAGTCATTAATGAAAATTAGTCAAGTGGAAAAATGAAGAATTTGAAGTAATACCAATTACTTAGCAGATAAAGGAGACCTCGTTCTTCATTTCAATATAACTCCCATAACAAATTAATGTGGATACTGGGGTTTAACGCTTGAAGGGAATTTCAATCAAAGGAAAGTAAAATGAAAAATTGAAAAAGCGCAGGAATTTACTTGCTTTTTCCAGGCTGACCTTACAAGAGAAAAGTAAAGAATAGCGTTCTAGAATCTAAATACGAATCTGAAAGTGAGTGTTTGCATTGTCATCCAGTTTTATTGGCAACTTGACAATAAGCTTTACTGCACTTTTAAATAAATTGAAACATGGAAAGAACACAAAAATTACAATGATGTAACCCAAATGAGGTTTTTTAATTCTTTGGCATTTTTCCTAGTTCTGCAATCTTCGGTCAGATTCTACATACCCCAGTTAACAATATTTACACTTATTCTGCAAACTACTACACTTTGCAGATATATTCTCAAATTATAGAGTCAAACCACATTATGGCAAACTCCAGAAAAGATTAGTTGTAGTTTTGATATAGCCTAGAACCAGGGGTAGAACTTATTGTTAGATTTTCTACAATTCTGGATTTTTTTATTGTGGTTCTGTTTTAGTGAAATGCATGTAACATTTTCTATGAGTTGTTTTGTTCGACCAAAAAAAAAAATAGAATGTGAACGTTCTTTCCCCTACAACTGGCAGTGTTTTTTAAATTATAAAATTCTCATCATACATACATCATACAATAACCAAATTATAAGAGATACTTTCTGGTGAAAATTCTGTTTTAGCGTAAGCTCGAACTTGTCCAAATAAACAAGCTTTACCTTTTGCTCGAGAAGCTTGGCAATATGTAAAAGCAGTACCTACATAGATACTAAATTTTAGGGTACTAGTCTTCGAGGGTTTATTTTCATAAAAATTGCATTACATACTTATGAAAAGAGTTTTAAGCTAGGAACAAGCTCGACTAGGTAAACGTATCTACTTATTTCTAGAACACAGAACATACGCATTTTGTTAATTATATTATTCCAGCCCTAAACTAGAAAAGCAGCAAGATGTTCTGAATACAAAATGCACTTGTTTTTGCAATGAAGCTGTGATTACCAAACGTATTAGCAAACAATCCAGTACATCACACAACACGTAAGTATAGACAAATCCTAGAGAAAACAAGCCAAAGGCCAATTTACTGTCAAATTTTTTTTTAAACTCAGTGAAACAGGAGCAAATAAAACGAAAAGAAAACGTTGATTTAGCTTCTGTCATTGGTGACATACGGCGTAAGTACATATAGGACCAATTACAGCAGCGAAAGCAACGTTTTTTAAATGTTCCCACCAGGTTTGAATGTCTCGGGTCACTTCAGCAAGGCTGGGAATAGGTTTTCAGCATAATATTGTTTTTAAGTGTGAAACCTCAGAGCATCCGATTACTAGCCGGACAACCATGCATTGAATTTCAAATATTTATTACATGCGCTGGCATCAAATCACAACATTCTTTAAATTCTGGCATAATCTTTTACACAAAAAATACGGTTCACCCCATTTTGCAATGACTTTCACTTTCATTAAAACAACCATGAATGTTACTGCACTTCTCTGTATATTGAAGCTTCTAAACCCTAAATTTGAAAAAAGAATGCAAAGGTTGCTTCACTGGTAGAATGTTGCTTTTACTTTGAGTTCTTGAATACTGAGTGATATAGTACCTAGCTGAATTCCATGTATTATCATCATTTTCTGGAGCCAGTAGGAAAGGAGACGAGTTTTGTCAAGCAGCAACGTCTTAGCAGACAAACACACTGCGGTTTCTTCTCCCGGCTCAATTCACATGACAAATTAACGTGCCGATTCTGAAACTTCACGCTTGGTGGGATTTGCAATCAGAGTAAAGAAAAATGACAACTTACAAAGGCACAAAATTTTGTTGCCTTTTTAGGCCAAATGGGCTAAAAATCATGGCATACATTTACTAATTGGATTGGAAGATTAATCGCATACAGCTTCAGATTTTTCCTACATTTGGTTTCTGGTTACAGCAAATAAATTTTTCTAATTAGTACGTTTACTAACATAATTTCCTAATTGATATATAGTTTACATCTTGCAAATAAAATGCATTTGTCACAATGGCGAAGTAATTTATCGTAAAAACTTGAAACGTTCTACTGTGTATATTATAACGTTGATCAAATGAACTACAAAGAGAGAAACCTAAATTTTCAGTCATTCATGTTTATTCAGTCTTGAATACACTCTAAATGTACACATTCGCACAGAAAATCATTTTCGCATTTTGCTACGTGGGCTTTAAAGTAATACAAACCCTAGAGAAAGTATTTCGTTTATATATTTAGCATCATAGCATTAATACCAGTATTCTTTAAACTTAAAATTTTCAATAATTACGTTACTATGCAATCCGTTATAATCTTCTAATAATTATTTCTTGTAATAATGGTTTTTGTTTTAGGTAAATTGATACTTGTACGCAATATATCAATTTCAAGCTGACAACGTATTATCATAATAGGGGAATGGGCTACATCAAATTTTACGGTTACAAAATAAGCCATGAACACGTTATTATTTTTTCCATGTATTTCTTCATTTAGAAATGACATCACTACAAAAACTTACTGCAATCAAACACATTCCATTTATTAGCTTACATACTCCAGTAACGACTAACGACTTTCGATTTCAGAGGTAATTTTCAGCCTACCTGTTTTATAAGTTTCCACGTTCATTTCAAGTACCTATTACAGCCAGCAGGCTAATATGCTCAGGCACGATCTTTGTGATCTTTGCTATATGAATGCACCAGCACGAAAATCATTTGAAAAGAGAATGTCGTAGTGAATAGGTTTCATTGCCATTTCGTGAGAAAGGATAACTTAAATAAGCTCATATTTGAAGCACTTCAAAGATATTTCATGTGGAAGCATAAATTATAACAAAACAAAAAATACAACAACAACACAATAAACAAAATTTTCACATTTTGTGACTTTTTAAATAAAAGCTTGTAACTTCATTTAGTAACCGCAACCAAACGGGTTTTCATACACTGTTGTAGCTTGTACACGGATTACATGTTCAACTTCAATCCCTTTCCACTTGTTTATGCAAATCATTTTGCTTAAGAGGGAATTTGTTCTAGTGGCCTTTAATGCAATGATCTGATTTATAATACTGCAAAAACACTTCTAAAACAAAAAGTCCCTTACATTTGTCCTTTTGGTCAGCACATGAATTAATCTTGTTTTCAGGCGTTCCAATTTTTTCAAGAAAAAGCTTCAAGGCAAGTGAGCTCCTTGGACTTTTGAAGGATACACTAGTCAAATCAACATGCTTTCTAATATATAACCTTTACAAATATTTTATTACCAGCTTTATTGCAACATTGTACAAGTTCTTACGTAATACTCAGTCTTAATAGCATGCAAAATAATTGATTACAACACACACAATATATAAATACATACGCATATACGCCAACACTTTTACGCACCTATTACAATAACGTTGAGGTGGTAAGTGCTCATCTTTTTGAAATATCAGAAAATTACGCATTTAAGACACCCACGTCGTACCTTAGAATTATAGTACAACGTTGTCTCTTTTATAAGTATACCTTTGATTATACTGTGCTTTTACTTTGGATTTCACTTCTGTCATTAGAGTTTACCTTGTATCCACGAAGACATGATTTATTTCTTGAAGCGCTAGCCTAAGCACGACCTTGAGGATATTTCGTTATATCTTTATGACTTACTCAATTTTTGGTATGTGCTAAGATGGCGTTCCTCTATTAAATTTCTTATGAATCGAATGACGTTTTTCTACCGTAGGTTTATTGGGTTCTGTCTTATTCTCAGCATTTTTGTTACCTAACTAAAATTACACACCACATAAAACAAATCCAGGATAAGTAAGCTTTCCCTTTCCCTGTAACGTCGTGCTTGTGCTTAGATAAAAATCACTTACACATGGGATATACTGCTGCTTCTTGAAAAAGTACTCTACGCTTTCTACTTTTTCTTTGGACCATTTGCTATATCTAGTTTATCATTTTGTGTTTTGCCGTGCTTTCACCCACACAAAATATTAAGAGCAAGCAGTGAAAGTTGCTCAGTCGAAGCTCTGACTTGGAGCTACACACAGAGAGAATCTCTGCGTTGCTTATTTTTTCACTCTAGCAAAATATTTTTAAAGCTTCAAAATGCTGCCGTTCATAGAAGAACCTTCTTTAGATAACCTAACATTTTCTAACCATTCGTTAAACTCTATCAACGAAAGTAGTTTTCCTTTGATATGTACGGTTCAAAAAATTGAAAGTGTTGGTGACTTTATTGAACTGTTTCAGCATAAAGAGTGCTATAGACATACTACTGGGTTTACAATATTTCTGTGTTTGGCGAATTTGATAATTCTGTTGCTGGGATTAATAGGAAATGTACTAGTGATTTATGTGGTTGTAGTTAAACTAAAGACAAAAACGGCGTCCAGCATATTTATTTTAAATTTGGCAGTAGCGGACCTGCTGGTTATTTTGTGTTGTATTCCAGCAACATTAACGGCCAACTTGATTATACGTAAGTAATAGAACATCCACTTTTTCCATTTAGCAATGTGAACCCATTTAAAATATAATAATTTTTTCATTGTTATAGCTTGGGTTTTTGGTGAAACAATTTGTAAGATTACCTCTTACAGCCAGGGCTTTTCAGTGTTTAACTCAGTGTATTCCTTAGTGGCAATATCTTTTGACCGGTAAATTACTTTAAAATCTAAATTTTGTACGGTGAATTCAACCTTATCTACATTTTGTTGTATTCTAACAGGTTTCGTGCCATTCACCAGACACTTGGTGTAACTCCCAATATTTCCGTTAGACAGGCTTACAAAAGTAGTGGTGTGATCTGGATACTTGGTTTATTCATAGCTCTACCGTGGGCGTTTGTATTTAAAGTCGTCTACATGAACCCATACAAATACGAACATTCTGACCTAAGCCAGCTTGACCAACCAAATCTTCCGTTTTGTCAAGAAATATGGAATACCAAAAACCAGGAAACTACTTACTTTTTTCTAATTCACGTTTTTGCCTGCTTCATTTTACCCTTGTGTCTAATAACAGTGTGCAATGTGGTTATGTGGCGTAGTGTGTTGAACTCAGGTGCTACTTTGCAAACAGGATCAAACTCCAGTTTTCCCAACATGAATAGACCAAGTATTCAAGAGACTCAACGCCGGAGAAAGTTACGCGTGCTGAAAATGTTTACTGGACTTACCTTCGCATTTTTCTTATTCTGGCTGCCACTGTACATATTACAAGGCAGAGTGAAACTATTTTACACTGAAGATTACAGAGGAAGTGCATTCGAACAGTGGCTTATGTCTGTGCTAATTCCTGCCGCACAATTGCTGGGCAGCTGTAACAGTTGTATCAATCCTGTATTGTATGCTCTGCTGAACCAAAAGTTTCGTGAAAGCTTCAAACAGATATTTATATGTCGATTTTGCCTGTTTTTAAAATCCCACACAGTTTCACCCAGAAATCAAGATGAGCAAATTTCATTGGCTGTTATAGTTCCTGTTAATGTAGCACAAGGAAATGGACATTAAATAAGGTAAATAAAACAGTAAACATTTTGAAATACTGTATACTATATTTAATTCGAATTCCAGTGCAGAATTGAGTTAGTGCTTGTGTTTTCCTACAATTGCTCTTTCACGGAAAATACGAGATTCACAAAAACGTTGTAATTTGTAAAGAAATCCAAAAAAAATTTAGTCATAAAATGTATTCACATTGCTTTACTTATTGTGAATAGAAACATAATTTCTTAGGAAGCCAGCGTTATTGAAATAACTGTAGGACACGTATGGTTGTCCCTGTCACTGGAAATGAAAATGACAACTCTATAACCTTTTTGATCATAACTTCAATTCATTTTCTGTAAATTTGTTCATTTTATTAATTTATATTTTGAAAATTATCTAAACGCTTAGGTTTTCTGCTAAAAAAATGAAATATGTCTACCTAGTAGCTGGCATATATTACTTCTGTTTTTTAGCGAAAAGATTACTCCATAGTGTATATTATGAGACATGAAATGAAACTAAAACATACTATTTTAATTTCCAGGTTTGACACTTGATACAACAGCCCAGCCTAGGGGGCAGCTTTTTCACACAAACGAAATAGTTTACAGATGTAGTTGTATTAATCCACAAACAGGAATATGATCAATTCCAAGTTATTTGAAATTTTGGTTTGTAATCAAGAATCTCTGTATAATATTGAAATATTATGCATTGGTTTAAAACATAATCATAATCACCTAATCATCAATATGAAAATATATTACGATGCTTTTACAATTTGTAAAATTTTAGTCAAAAAATTCAATAAACGTTTCATAGTACAAATTAATGTTGTTATTTGCCATCCGATTACTAACCTTACATACATGCATTGATTTTCTGATATTAATTATTTGCATGCTCTGGCATCAAGTCCCAATATTCTATAAATTCTGGCTTTCGTTTTTAGATAGCAAATACGTTTCATCGCATTTTGCAATGACCTCCTTTTTTTATTAAAACGACCATGAAAGTCACTGCACAGCCTTAAATTTGACAAAGGATTGCAAGGGCCACTTAACTTGTAGAATGTGAAGTTTAATTTGAATTCAGGGGAATGCCGTACGGCGTACGCAGAAGAATTCCATGTAACGTCGTAATTATAAGAGCCAACTCATCGTGAAACAGAAAGTATCTAAGAGCAATTACTGAGCAGGCACAATGCACTGCGAAATTCTTTCCCTGCAGCTCACCTTACATTGCAAATTAACGTGGATACTTGAACTTAACGCTTGGAGGGATTTGCAATCAGAGTAAAGTAAAAAGGAAACTGACAACTGAACAAGTTTGCATTGGCTTCAAGACTGAATGTGCCTGATATGAAAAGGTATATCATAACTTGGTGAATGTAGATACGGCTATGGAAGCTAGTGGTTGCTAGATAATATACAAAAAAGAAACATTTTCTCTATATGTTCTTGAAAAATTTGAAATATAAGTAAAATATGAAAACAGCTTAGAAGCTTGGCAATTCACTCCAATCCTAGCACGTGCCTAAAATGTGCTTGAATGACCATTGTTCACTTTTATTAACAATGCCACTTAGCTATTCATTTCTTCTAAAGAACTTGTTTGCTTCTTTGAATTACTGCTTGACCGAACTTCAAAATAAACGACTATTTTGTATCATATGAAAACTAACGCTGAATACTCCCACACACATGGTGTTTGATAACTCCTAACTCTCATGTTTTGTTAATACCAATGGTTTTCTTTTTCTTTTACGTGACATTTGTTTGATGACACGTGCATAAAAGCAATTGCACTTTCGAAGGATATCAAGTTTTTTTATTTTTGTATCAAGTTGCCAATTTTCTACTAATGTGTACTACGTCTATATTTTAGTTCAGACTTTACAAAGTTCTCTGTAGAACTGATTCAGTTTATGTATATTTATTTTCAAGGTTGAAAATGTCCGTGACATCAAAAACCTCATCACAATTGACAACTAAACACCACAGAGCCAATTCAAAATAAAAGGTACAACTGTTTTACTTTGTCAACGGTTGTTTGTTGTGCTATGTGATGAAATAAAACGGACTGCATAAAACCCGTCTTATGAACACTTACTTGTCCATTGGGAAAATCCAACAAAACTAGTGTCCGACAGCGCTGAATTCGTTTACAAATCAAAATCCACCTAATAGTTCTAAATGACATATGCATATTCCTAATTGTATTTTTCTGCAAATTTTGACTTAATTTGAAATAAGCATTTAGCCTATGAACTTACAGACAAAAAAGCACAATATACCGTGCATTGATTTCGAAGAGCGAAGTGTTCCCCTTGCCGGTTTGCTGCATCATGAAGTATTAATAATCTTGCGGCTGTCTTTACAAAACCAACAAAAGTTGTGCAAAGTTAGCTTTGAGCCCTTTTTCATAAAATCTGAACTAAGACACATATGATGCGTTGCACACTATAATTTTGTAATAGGTATTTTAATATTTTCTAGAAGCCCATGTAGTAATATCTAATTTAGTTTGCCATTTTGAAGCAACTAATTTTGCCTTTTTTGTAATCTGCACGTATTTGCGACTTCTTTTCTCTGAAAAAAGTATTTTCGTCCTTTGTTGTGGATTTTCAGTTTTGCCAAAAACGTTGGCTGGCTTCATTTCAGGACTGTCCAATTAATTCTTATACTTAAGAATAGGTTTCATAAACGTACAAAAGAAGTATAGAAACATGTATTTGTGATAAGATTAACAGCCGCAATTTTATAGACATTTTATATTGAAATAGGTTGCAAAATGAAGAAAGGTCGTATCGCCATCATTTCTAATTATATCAAACTCTAAACGGATGATCAAACGTTGCTGTTTGAATTGCATTTCATAAAAGCACTCAAAAGATATAGTATAGTAGCTACTCGACTACTATGAACTAATTGACTCGAAAAAAATCTCTTTGTTAAGGGAGAAACAAAATCTTGCTTGACTTCTTTGAAAAATATGCATTCAATATTGTAAGATGTACATGGAATAATAAGTACGTGCCAAAGTTGTTCAGGAGAATACGATAAGAAGTGTTCAGGTAGACGTAGAGTAAGAAACAAATAAGTAGACCCGATTCAAAAATATATATAGATTCATTTGTAATAGTCTTCACGTTTTTATTTCTTAAATTGATAAAAGTATTAGGCATGAATAATTGCGCAAGCGTATGGATTATCTTCTACTACATAGGTGTCGTACAAAACTTGCACACTTCAAATTTGATTACGTTTCCAACTAGGGTTGAACAGGTAACATCAGTTCTCAATTCTATTCTTCCGTTTGCGGGTGGTCCGAGCAATGTTAGAATGAAACAATTATTTTGCCATTACAGCAGATAACATCAATGATGATAGAATATCATGGAGGCAGTACCTACGAGTAATGTACCAAGATTGTACATTCGAAGTGGATGATGAATTTTAAAGTGTGTTTGACATTTTAAGTCAAAATCGACCTCCTTATCAAAAAGCATCAACGTTTATTCAGCCTCCGTAACAATTGTTTGATTCCAGTAACTCCTTTCTCTAGCAAAATTAAGAGTGTAGCAAAAACATTAAAAATGTTAATTTAAGTCTTACTAAGTCATATAATATGATATAACATTTTATATTTAAAATAAAAAAAACCTTCAGTTGAGATTAGCACTTTTGTAGCCATTGTTAAATAACCACATCATAATTGATGCACCTTCACTAATAATTTATACATTGTGTTTACAAACCAGATATGCGTTAGATAAAATGTAAATTCGAATTATTTAGGTGTTCTAAAATGACCGATGTTGCAAAGTTATATAAGCCAACATTGTATCATCAGGTTGAAGCCCCTGCGGTTGGAGGTTTTAAATGAAAAATAAATGTGGCAAACATTTTCAAATTTTCTGAAATCTGTCAATGAATCCAAAATGTTTTAAAATGGTAGCAAGAAAAACATGTTTAAAGGTTTTATTCTGATGATGATGTATTAAGTGATTTACCAAATATTTTTGACCTAATGTAACTAATCTATGTCACTCAGGTGTAAAATACCTTTCGAGGATACTTGCTGACAATAAACCTAATGCATTCTTATTCACCAACTAAATATGCAAGTTGAAATAAGTAGATACCTTAATGGCCATTCGTGTCTGGATCATATGATTTAGTGATTATCCATATGCAAATTACTCAAGCATTTCGTACTGCGGTTGGTTGCTCCACATTAGTTTCAAATTTTGTCAAATCTAAGAAACTCTTTTGTTTCGAGGGCTTTTACATAACCAATTACATTTCTCACCCCCTTTACGAATTTAATAGGTTATCAACGTCACCGCCCTGAAGATTGCACTTATACTTATTAGCTCGCTGCTTTTGCAGATGAGCTATATACCACGTAGTGTATCTATGTGTCTGTGTATGTGGTTTTGTTGAGGACTGCAAAAAAGTGCCGCAAAATGATGGATATTGTGAGGCTTTCAAACGAGGAAATTTTTAACACTATTCTGGAATTAGAGAGGTGAATGGTGTGTGCTACGGAGGATGAAACTTTGAGTCATTCATAAACATTTATTTTAAAAAACTAAATTGCAACTTAATAAAAGGAAAAAGTGATTTTGTCTTTTGAAGTTTTACTTCGATATTCGGATGAATTAATTAAGTGAACATTATAAATGAGGTTTGAGTGCTGTTGTATGCACTGCCAAAGGCAGATGCACGAAGAAATGCAGAAACAAGTATATTTAAAAATAAAATTGACGAATATACTTGTGCAACAAATGCAACACCAAAGAAAACTATTTATTTATATAAGTATATTCTTTTAAAAATTTGAATACAACTGATATTTCTGTTTAGAGTTCATTGTGGATATGAAATTGATATATGTATATGTGCATGATATAAAATATACAAAGACCAAAGTTAAATAGTCAAATACCTTGGTGAAGCCAAATTGTTGAAAACAGTATACAAACTTATCGCATTCTTAGCCACTCTAAAACAGCAATCAATAAAGCAACAAGCAGTAATACTACCCACATTCCCAAAACTCCTACTAACATTCTTGCTTTCATGGGTTTAATTTCATTCCTCCAACTAGCCTTGTTACTACCACCTTTTTGATTTGACCATTCTTTTACATATGCTAAAACATTGGCATGCTCACCTTTACCATTTGTGTAAAGACGCTTGATAGTACGTTCTTGTCCAGCTTGAACTAATTCTTTTTCCCAAGTGAAATAAAACCCACCTTCCTCAAATTGCCATAGCACTCGTTGTATCCTGCTAAACGCATAGAAACGTCTGACTAACCAGCCAGTATTAGTGCCGAAATTTTTAACGCCCTCTTTTCTAATAACCCTCCAGGCTTTTGCAAAATCAAAAACTGTTCCAAACATCTTGACATTCAAATCAGTATCAAGAAATGCAAATCCAAGTGGATGATTTAAAAAAGTAGCTAATTTTAGAATTTCATTAGCGAGTTGAACCATTGTCTTTCCTACCATAGAAACGTGTTTAATGCTTTCACTAAGACGTTTATAGTATTCTGGTAGCTTTATTTTGTTTATGGAGAGTTTAGTGTTGTTGTTTGTTATATTTGGACTTAATATTAATTTTAAAGTTGATATGTACACTCCCTTTAATCCGTTCCCATTTAATGAAAAACTGGTAGACATAGAAATAATGGGTAAGTTTGCTTTTGACAGCTCCTCCAAATTATTTGGCGTAACTGGAACTTGCTCTGATGCAATAAAAGAATATAGCTGGCCATCATAACTATTCGAGATAATTAAGCAGACCAGGCTCCAAAGCAACCAAATTCCGGACATTTGCCAGTTTCCAGCCAAGCGACTAACTTCATTGCTGGACTGCTTGATAACGGAGCTTAAGGCTACAAATGCCCAGTTGATATACTTTTTAAGCAGATTAAGTTTAAAATGCAGGTTTATGGACCTAGTTGTTAGTACATGAAATACAAGAGGCATAGATACCATGCAAGCACAAATGAAAATCCAGACTAAAACCTGAAATGGACGAGTTATTGCGTTGAGATTGCTTTTGAGTGAGTTTGGACTTACTATTATGTATGCAAACTGGTTGAATTTTACACTGGGAACAGGAAAGTCGTACTTTAGCCAGGCACTTCGATCCTGATTAATAACTCGAGCAATATCTAAAGTGAGAGTAGTTCCTTCTAGTAAATCCATATCTTGAATTTTTACCAATTTTGTAAACGAATAGGAAATATTAAGACGTGTCGTAAGCAAGCAAGCAACTTGCTCTTTTAGGTTTACACGCTTCTTGGCATCTTTAGCGCAATAGTCCAAATTTTCACCTTTCGAGGGAATTTTGATGTTTAAACCTAACAGCTTGTTGTAATGGCTTTGCCAAAGATGGTTAATCTCATTGACATTAGCAACAGATAATAGGTCAGCATTAGTGCTCTTCATTAGGCTTAATTTACCGTTAGCTTGTAAGAACATTGGAATACCGGAGTAATTAAATTGTTTCAAGTTGTTCAGCAAAATTGTTTCTATTGCAAAATCGAGAATATTGGAAAAGTAAACCACAAAATTTGGATCAGTTTCACCAAAACGATAGATTTTAGGTGTCACCGATATATTTTGATGAACTTCGTGAAAGTAAACGTGGCAAACACTATATCGTGTTATTTGTGGTGGACTGGTAAGCATAGTGGTGCTGTTTGGTTGGGCTGTATTGATAAGTACACCGTTCTGTAGTACATATGCTGTTTGGGGAAATACAGACTCTAGTGCATTGTAAAATCTAGAGTAGTAGTTGAATTTGTTAAGTCCTAGCTGGGATAAAACACAGTGGTCAAACTGGTTCCAGAAAAGTAAGCAGTTTTTGAAAAGTAGCAAATTTGAATATTTGTGGATATTTCCAAGTGCACAAGGAACTGTGCATAAAAATGCGTTGTAACGTTCCAAGTATACTATGTACACTTGTCCCTAAACCACCATAGCATGGCAGAGAGCGCTTCCACAAAATATTCTTAATCCCAGACCTCAGCTCTAATACACTACCACAGTGAATGCTGAGAACAAAGAAGCATCTAGAACCTTCGGTCAGCGTAACAGTGAGAAACGCACATAGTGTCTCTCCTGCTATACACTCCCGCAGTAACAACATTCTGCTCCATAGTAAAGCTACACTCAACGATCTCATGATCGCATCACCAAGGCAAGGACAAGGACGACGACATGACAGCCAGCCAGTCAGGCAGTAACGCTCAAAGAAGAACCATCTGAGCAGAAGCAGCACAATTATTACTAATTTCTTATTTTGTCAATCTTAAGAGTTAATTGAAGTTAATTATTAAAAGTCAAGATTAAATATTCTTAAAGTATCTCTTATTGTGTTTTAACTTTGCTTAATTGATTACGGAACATTGGTTAGCTAATTCAGTAGATTTAAAGAAGAACCGCACCGAGAGTCAGTGCAGATGAGCATGTGCATTTTACATGTTAGAATAGCTTTACCAGTTGTGTAGGGGTTAGTTAGAAGAATCATTAGGAATTGATTAGTAGTTAGATCTGACAGAAACCTAACACACCGGTGACACGGCAGTTACCCTAACCGTTATATTACAGTTGGCGCCCAACCAACGGAATCTACTGAAAAAAAGTTCCAGATGTTCTCGTAAGTCAAAAAGTACCATCGTTTTCCTGACAGATTTTAATTTTGAAACCTATTTTATTGTGAGTTTTAATATTCAAGTAGCCAAAGTTAATCACTTATGTTAGTGCACTTAGTTAGTATTTAAATTTAAAGTGTTGAAAATTGGGTGTCACCGCACTCAATCCTGTGAAATTTTAAGTTTGAGAGAACAAAAGTGAACAATAAGTGAACATGAGTCGTGAAACTGACCATTGAATTGTGTCAGTTTCCGAGCTACAAAGTTAAGCTGACCATTAAGTTGTGTCAGTTTTGAAAGTCAAAATAGCTGACCATTTAGTTGTGTCAGTTGTGATCAAGTTAAAAAAAAGCCGACCATTTATTTGTGTCAGTTTTGAATCCTTGTGTCAGACATGACCAATGTCAGACCATAATCGTCCACCTGAGACTCAAGGGAGTAACCAGGACAACGAAAGAATCCCACCTCACACAGAAGGAAGATCAGCTCGTGCAACAACTCTAGAACAACGAAGTATTCCGAGACCACCTATCAAGTCAAGAAAAAAGACAAATTCGGTGGAAACAGACAGTGAAGTATTTGAAACAGAACCAAGAGAGCCACCACCTCCCCCACCGTTGCCAACATTTCCAGTACAGATTCCTGTGAAATTGAAGAAAAAGAAAAGGCCCACCACCCAGAAACCCAAGATGTCGGAGAACAACGCATCTTCCTCCAACGCCAACCAAGCGCAAGCTCAAGCATCTGCAGTGCCCACCACAATGCCAACTGAGGTACTACAAGCCTTAACCCCAGAACTACAAGCAGCCCTTTTGACATTTGTTTCGTCTCATGCCGCCCCAGTGGTAAATCCTGTTATCAACATACCTCCTATAAAGGTAAAGCAAGTCAATACCAATTTGCAAATTCCGAAATATCATGAACTAAAGAAGACGGCATCAACATACATAGCCGATTTGGAAGCATATTTCAAAAGTCAGGGCTTGGAAGAAGCTGACTTTATCGAGGCTTTACCGGCAGTTCTCGACGATGAAATCAGGGCATGGTTCAGGCATAAGAAGACATCAAGTTATTCATGGGCAAATTTTAAATCAGACTTCAAAGCAAAATATGATGCAGCAAGCTATCAACAAAGAAGGCAGAAGTTTCTGGTGAAACGGGAGCAACGTGAAGATGAACCTGTAGAAACATTCATATGGGAGATGATGGATCTGGCTCACCAAGTTTTCCCACAAGAAGAAACAAAAGCTTCGGTGGAGAGATGCCGCCAAGCCTTAGTGCCTAGACTAAAGGCCCACCTCGCCGGCTACACTTCATCCACCCCAGAAGAATTGATAGAGCGTTGCACCAACGTCATCGAGGATCTCAAGGCTCTTGACCGCCAAGAAGGACAAAGAAGTAAGCTACCACCAATTCATAAGTATTCAAATGAATTCCGAGGTAGAGGTCGAGGTGCACACTATGCCAGGTTTCAAGGAAGAGGATTCAGAAGACATTTCTACAACAATGGACACAATAGAAATGCAAATGAGGCTCAACCTTCTTTTCAACCACAAAGAAGTGAACACAATGGACAACAACCATCAACCAGTGCCAACGCAAATCGAGGCTACTTCAACAAGCAACAATTTCGCTCGCAGACAAGAGGTTCGTTCAGAGGGAACAACCGAGGTGGTTACAACAACGGACAGCAGCCGAAAGCATCAACCAGCAGCAACCCACATGCAGATAAGCAATGCCATATTTGCAAAGAATGGGGTCACATCTCCAGCCAATGCAAAGTCCAAGCATTCTTCATGGATGAAGGTGACTTGGAAGAAGATCTAGCCATTGTTGAGAAGCCACCAGACAAGACTTTAAACGAAGAAGGGAGCAAGTGAAGAAGGAACCATCATTTGCGTGCCCAACAAAAAGTAAAGTAAAAGAAAATGTTCCTACTATTTCTATATTTTCTGAAGCTTTTTCTATACCTTCTTATATGGATAATGGTTGTGGTAAAAGCGCAATAAGAAAATCTTTAGCTTTAAGACTTGGTAAAACTTTTCAACCTCTAAAAAAGAAAGATACAAAAATGGTTAGCATATGCGGTACCTTTATGTACCCAATAGGGACAGTCAACTTAAATATTCAGATAGGTCATAGAAAACACAATCATGACTTCTTCGTGTTTGAAAAAATGCCTTATCCAGTTTTCATAGGTAGAGATCTATTAGCTAAAGCTGACATTGTATTATATGAACGTGAAGAAACTTTTTGGTATTACAGTGAACCTGATCGTAGGTATTCACTCAAGAATTATAGAGGTACAGGAGGTTTATTTTATTTAGGTCTTACTGACATTAGTACAAACGATGAAGAAGATGAAAGTAGGGTACAACAACTATTGTCTAAATACTCTAAGGTAGCACCGACTGATGGTAGCATTGGTCGCACAAACGTAGTTAAACACAAGATAGAATTAACATCGGACAAGCCGATTAGTTGTAATCCTATATTTTATCCGCCTAAATATTCTAAACAAATAGGTGAACAAATCAATGACTTGTTGAAAAAAGGTCTCATTAGGGAAGTAGGACATTCTAAATATAATGCCAATATTGTACTAGCACCTAAACCAAACGGTAAGGTTAGAATGACAGTAGGATATAAGAAACTTAATGCCATTACAAAAGATAATTTTTATCCCATGCATAAGGGATCATTCATTTTAAAAAGGTTACCATGCGGAGGTTGGTACACTAAGATAGATTGTATTAGTGGATTTTGGCAAGTAGGAATGGATGAAAATAGCATAGAATATACCACGTTTAATTTTGAAGGTAGACATTTTCAATTCTTGGTAATGCCTTTTGGGTTAAAGAACAGCCCAGCGACTTTCGTATCCCTGATGAATGAGGTACTGAAAGGCGTGATTGGTCGTTTTTGTTACGTGTATGTCGATGATATTATTGTATATTCAAAAACAAAAGAAGAACATTTCGCTCACCTCGAAGAAATCTTCAAAAGATTAGAAAAAGCAGGTTTAACAATCAGTAGAGAAAAGAGTCAGTTTTGTATGAGGGAGATATCATTTTTAGGACATATCATAACACAAGACGGCATAAAGATGCAACCTGAAAAAGTATCAGCTATTGTAGATTTACCAGCCCCACTTGACAAGAGTCAGTTACACACGTTCGTAGGAATGTGTGGATGGTATCAAAATTTTATTCCAAATTTTTCAACGATTGCTGAACCTTTGTACAAGATTTTGTCAAAAAGAAGTAATTTTTATTGGAGTGTTAGTCAACAGAAAGCTTTTGAACAGCTTAAGAAAGAATTAGTTAGTGATAGAATCCTAGCTACAATTAATTATGACTTTCCAATTGTAATTAAAACGGATGCAAGTAATTTAGGACTCGGAGCAATTTTAGTGCAGTATGTTGATGGCGAAGAGAAAGTCATCCATTATGCAAGTAAGTTGTTAAATAAGTCTGAAAGATTATTGCATGCCTGTGAAAAAGAGTTATTAGGAATATTATGGGCAGTAGAGAAATTTAAGGAGTATATATTTGGTGAAGACTTCTATATAGTCACAGATAACAAAGCTTTGAAGTATCTCCAGAAATTTAAAGATGAAAATACTAAGTTAGGAAGATGGGCATTACGGTTAGCACCATACGTAGATAAGATTCGACACATCAAAGGTACTGAGAACACGGTGGCGGACGCGCTTTCCCGAAATTCAGTGCCTGAGAAAGAAGGAGAAAAGGATATTCATGAAGATCCAGATGAGATGTTCACTCCAGTGTTTGCAATGGTGGAAGCCAACCCATCCCTAGAAGAAATCAGAATCGAACAACAGAAGGACGATAACATCAAAAAGATCCATGATAAACTCGCTAGTCAGTCGATCGCGACGACTGACAGCGCGTACAAATTGAAGGATGGAGTAGTATTCAAAGTCATCAAGAGATCTCTACAGCCTAGAAGAAGAAGAAAGAAGTCCAAGAAGACGGGAGACAGCAAGGGAGCCGGCAACCCAGATGCTGAGACTCGTCAGGACCAAGATGTCACTGTTAGCACAGAAGCTACGGAAGGTGACAATGAAGATAACTGGAATAATGGTAAAATGTGTATCCTGGAAGTTCCGGTAATACCTAAAACTCTAAAATTAAAAATGCTTAAAATGTTTCATGATAGTCCTGAGGCAGGACATTTTGGTGTAAAAAAGACTAGGCTTAGGATGTCTAGCAGAATGTTTTGGGATAATATGTCTAACGATATAAAAGAATATGTTAAATCTTGTGATGTTTGCCAAAGGGTAAAATATTCGAACCAGAAGCCAGCAGGGTTAATGGGTAATGCAAAGCTAGCTAGCAAGGTATTTGAGAAGATCTACATTGATTTTGTAGGCCCATTTGTTCCCAGCGCTCATGGTAGGAATCAATATTTGTTAGTCATTCAGGATGAATTTAGTAAATGGGTGGAATTGTTCCCCCTTAGGAATGCTACTACGCAGAAAGTAATTTATTGTCTTAAAGAAGTATTTTATAGATTTGGTTTTCCTAAAACTTTGATAAGTGACAATGGTACCCAATTCACTTCAAAGTTATTAAAAGATTTTTGTGTAGAAAGAGGCATAGACCATAGATTTACTAGTCCTTATCATCCTCAACAGAATCAGTCAGAAAGGGTTAATAGAACTCTAATTCCTATGATTTGTGCTTATGTAAACGGTAGACATAATGAATGGGACAAGCATATCCCAGAGTTTGCTTTTGCAATTCGCTCAGCTGTGCATGACGCCACGGGTGTCTCGCCAGCTCAATTAAATCTTGGTAGAGAGTTAATTTTACCTTATGATAGAATTTTTAATGATAATGATGTAAAATATAGCATAGAAGCTTTTAAGAAAATGCAGGAAAAATTGAAACATGTTATGAAATTTGTAAAAGAAAATATGGAGAAAAGTAGAGAGAAAAATAAAGAATATTATGATAAGTCTCACAGAGACGTAGAATTTAAAGTAGGTGAGAAAGTGCTAGTTAGAGCACATGTTTTATCCGATAAAGAAAAAGGGGTAATGAAGAAATTAGCTGCAAAATGGTTAGGACCATTTAAAATTGCCAGACGTGTAAATAGTTGTATATATTTAATTTGTAATGATAGTGGTAAGATTTTAGGTAAGAAACATGTTAATGATATTAAGTTGTATGTAGAAAGAAAGGAAAATATCAGTGTTCAGAATTCTCAACAAATAATTAATACGGTAAATGTTCAGCGTCCAAGACGCTCAGGTAGGACTACCTATATACAAGGAAAGTATAAGGTATAATATGAAAATTTCAATCTTAATTATCTTGTAAACAAATAAACGGAAGACTTTAATTCCTTGATAAGTTAACAATTAAACTATTCTCTATTCGATTAGCGTAGTCTCAATTAGTTGCATTTCGTAAAAGTGTCAAAATTTTGAAATTTTCTAATTAGTGTGCTGTAAGTACTATGCTAGATATGGTCAAAAACTGTTTTATAAATATCTCGTAAACTACGACAACAGGATAGTTAATTCTTTGAACAGTTAATAATATGAATCTCATTTACTTTTTAAACCTAGTTTTGAAATTTGTTATTTCGTAAAACAGTTAAAATTTTAAATTTAGTACATGTGTGTTTTATGTAACCTGGTTTTATAGTAATATGTGTTGTTTGCTTTATAACATTATTTCAGACTGTCAGACGATAACACGTCTGACGTCCAAACCTTTTTGAGTAAGAAAAAACAAGGAGCCTAGAATGGAGTTAAGGATACAAGAGGGATTTCAAACCCCCGGGAGGACTTCAAGAGGTGGAGACTGTAACGTTCCAAGTATACTATGTACACTTGTCCCTAAACCACCATAGCATGGCAGAGAGCGCTTCCACAAAATATTCTTAATCCCAGACCTCAGCTCTAATACACTACCACAGTGAATGCTGAGAACAAAGAAGCATCTAGAACCTTCGGTCAGCGTAACAGTGAGAAACGCACATAGTGTCTCTCCTGCTATACACTCCCGCAGTAACAACATTCTGCTCCATAGTAAAGCTACACTCAACGATCTCATGATCGCATCACCAAGGCAAGGACAAGGACGACGACATGACAGCCAGCCAGTCAGGCAGTAACGCTCAAAGAAGAACCATCTGAGCAGAAGCAGCACAATTATTACTAATTTCTTATTTTGTCAATCTTAAGAGTTAATTGAAGTTAATTATTAAAAGTCAAGATTAAATATTCTTAAAGTATCTCTTATTGTGTTTTAACTTTGCTTAATTGATTACGGAACATTGGTTAGCTAATTCAGTAGATTTAAAGAAGAACCGCACCGAGAGTCAGTGCAGATGAGCATGTGCATTTTACATGTTAGAATAGCTTTACCAGTTGTGTAGGGGTTAGTTAGAAGAATCATTAGGAATTGATTAGTAGTTAGATCTGACAGAAACCTAACACACCGGTGACACGGCAGTTACCCTAACCGTTATATTACAGCGTACGCACACATAATGTACTTGAAATGCATGTCTGTTTTGAAAATTAACACTTAGTTCTGCTAGAAGATATGAGAAACTTGGCCGCACCAGTTCCAGTATGACGCACAACATGCAACTATTATAGAAACAATTGTGGAGTTCATTATACAAATTCATATAATATGATATGTAATTCTGTAATGACTACCGTTTGCGCTTTTATAACAATTTTCAATGCTATTAATTACTATAAATAAAGACACGTGTGTATTACAAAACAGATTGTATAAACCCAATGACAGAAAAAGGTTAACAACACCTAACTGCGTAAATGTAGTAACACTAACTGAATGCAAAAAGAAGATTTATGGCAAAAAATTATCGATTTGTTTGTTTGTTTGCCATACAAGTAGTATTGCATTGCAGATTATTGTTGAAGTGACCAATAAAAGGCATTGCGTGTTGCTACAAAAGCTCTAATATGTTATTGTTTAGGGCAACGTATGCAATTACGACTTAGTCTTTACACAAAGACTGTTACCATATTCTTTTGTGCTACCAACTCCGATTTAATCGCGATAAATGACAAAGTTTTATAATATGAATTAATGATATATTATAAAAATGACGCATAAGAAATGAAATATAGCTAGACCGTACACGTGGGTTCTAAATTCGTTTAGTAAATACAAGGAGTGGCATTAGGCATTTTGTAATTAACTATATTTTTGATACCAGGACAAGTGACACAACTTGATCAATTATATTATCCAAATAACTTGGAAGGGTTGCTTTGTCAAAAATAGCAACACCGTTATACAAGCGCAGTGGACGCTGCGATTTTGCTACTCTTTGCCAAATCCGTCTTTTAAACTTATTTTCCTTGGCTAGCTCGGGCTAATTTGGCTCGACTTCAAGCTAAATTGGGTTGAGTTTCGGCTATATTGGATTGAGTTTCGGCTATATTGGATTGAGTTTCGGCTAAATTGGGTGGAGTTTCGGCTCGAGGCTCGAAGTCCGGCTAAATCCGGTGGAGTTCAGGTTAATTCGACTCCAGTTCCGGCTAAATCGGGTGGGCTAAACCTGCTGGTCAACAGTTTCTTAAGTTGAGATCAGAAAACATTTTCTTAAAACTTGCATTTTTGCTATCCTTTAGATCCACGTTCATATCACCTACGATGAAAACGTCCCCACTTTCGCTGCTAATCTCATTACGAATGAGCAATTCTAGATTTCTACGTGGACACCTTGGGTGTCGATACACAGCAATAAATCGGACTTGATTAATAAGCCCTTTTAGTAGAATGACATGGCAACAACCGTCCTTGTCTGTTTTTACTCGAATATTGGCTGGTTCAGTTGCCCCGTCTAAAGCAAAAAACAAAACTCACTCATTATTTGGACCAGTTCAAAAATAAGGCATCCTAAAACGAGATCATACCTTTGACAAAGAACAGAATCCCTTCCGAGTTTGAAACTTTTTGTACCATGGAGTTAACGCGAAAAGCCAAATAATATCCATCCAAAGTAAACTTATGGGATGAGGCGATACGGGGCTCCACAAAGACTAAGTAATCGTGACATGTGATATTTGGATCAGCTAGAATATCCTGCTAATGGGAAAGAAATCCTTCCACGTTGTGGTAATAGAACGTCAAGTTGCTTGCAGTATCCTCAGCAAAGTTTAGAGAAAATAAACGGGACATTTTTTTAGAACTTTCATTTCTTTGGTCACCTCATCTGAACTATCCGCGATTTTTGGTGGATTAAATTTTCCAACAATATAGAGTCCATGAAATGAAATGTCCATGAAAGTTTTCTCTTGAAATGTTTTGTTGTATACAAACAACAACTTCATCAAGTGATGAGCCCTGGGAGCAATAGTCATTCCATTTGAAGCTTGAAGAGGAATTTGCTTTCTCGTAATGCGCAGTCCATTAAACGTTTTCCTGAGCGTTCTAGACATTCGGTCTACTGGTGTCCACGAAGGAGGAAAATTCATTTTTAGGCATCTTTGGCGATGAAATTCTGTGCTTCGAATACTTTTTCCAATGATTGGATGAGAAAATTCAATCCAGCCTGAAACTGGAGAATTTTTGGTGTCATATTCAATTGCTTTAAGCATTCGTGTTGCCCCATTAAATAGACCGTCCGAAACTTCAATCTTGGTGGTTACAAAATAAAGTGCACCAACTTGTAAGTTGAATGATGCGTTAAGGCCATCAGATTCTTGTCGACTACATAACTCGGCGGCAGCTTCTGCAATACGTTTCTCAGACTCCGTCCCATCACCTGTCAAACAAAACTTGGTTTAAAAAATATTTTTGGCTAGCCAAAATAAAACTTTCATAGCGATAAATTACCGGTAACAATATCAACAGCAAGGCTTATGCACGCTTCCGTTTCTAGAGTTGCATGATATTTAGCATTAAACGTGCCGCATTCCTTGTTCGTCCGAAAGACCCAAATCGCGTCAATCGGAGCTAGTATTTCTCCAGTTTGTCTTGATCGTATCAATCGAGTATCATCAGCATCCATTATCCCCGCTGACATGTTGTTTAGAGCCTTGCAAAACGCATAAGCGTCTCTTTGTCGCATAATTTTGGTTAGTTCAAAATAGCGGAAAAGAGCCCTTAGTGGGTTTCTACCGACCAAGGCACATCGGAGTAACTCTCTTGGGCTTAGTTCAGGACACACAAAAATGCGCTTCATTGCGACAGGTGGAAGCTCTCTGAGATGGCCAAAAACTAAAATCGACTTTCCACCAAAAGGCTTTGAACTGTCAAAAAGCTTCCGCAGTCTTCGGTCAATGTAATACAGTAGTACAGCACCTACCTTAGATTTCGTCAATTATAAAATGTTCTGTCTCTCGGTACCAAACTCGCAAGCAGTTTGCAATGCTTTCTTCCAATGGGGCAAGTTCTCTATTCCGTTGTTATGGTGGAAGCCGGAACACGTTGTGAATAGTCATACCAAATACATGGAATGCTGCTTTTCCAGTTGGTGCACATACCACTACTGGCAGAGCCTCCGGCGACCCTTCTTGTTGACGATTCCTTAACCTCATTACACTTTGTACAACAGCTTTGATGACATGACTTTTCCCCTCTCCTATAAAGGCATCAAATAGATAATTAAAAACCTGACCTGACCTCGTTTTGACATAGTCTTTTGACTATTCAATATTAAAAAATAACCTGCCCCTCCGGATAAGAAAATGTGAAACGGAGTGTCTGTGGTTTTTAACCGATGAACAATCTCCATAACAATTCTTCTTTGCAGCTTATTCAGAGATCGCATTACATCATACGAATTAACTATCTCCAACCGGAGATGGAAAGGCAGATAACTTCAACGACAGTGACGAGTTCGAGAATCGGACATCGTCAGAAATTGCGGCTTTCGGAAAGGAACGGGCGTACTTTGCGGAGTCTGTTTTACATCCTCAGCACGTGCTTTATAATCCACAAATCCGGACTTAACAACGGAAGCAAAGTGGGAAGAACGAGTCCGGCAACAAGCCAAAGTTCAGTATCTTACATGGTATGGTCCACACCTTTGGCAAGTAGCAAAACAAGCAGAAATTAATGGAAGCGGAGAACAGGAAGTCAAAGGATACGTCAAGGAGTAGGTAACTGCGTCACGGTTTCATTAGTCTCCACACTTCCCAAATGTAGCAACGTTAAGACGTCTAAAACTAACTTTTTCTTAACAATGATTTACGTTCTTTATTGATATTGATTGTGATTTGTTCTGCAATAAAGACAAAATGGATTAATTACCAAGATAAATGGATAACCAAGATGTATGTATACTTTTTATTTAAGTGGAGTACCTAAGTTCACATGAATTTATTATGCTATAGGAATATTATCAGTAGTTTGGTTTTTACTTTTTATCATCTTTATAATGGCAATTTAAGAGCAATTTAACTTGGCATAAAACTAAGTACACTTAGATAGATTTAATAGGTACAACTATTTTGCTAACTAAAACCATATGATTTGCAATATCGTATCGGCACAATGACAAGGTTTTTACAGGCTATAGTCGTAAGCATGTTGACAATGTTGACACATAAATTCATCAAAACAAATGAGGTAATTCATAATGCGTGGAAAGGTAGATGGGCTAAAAGGGGACTCAGGGAATAATCATAGAAAATGAGAATGAGGTATTGGAATCTAATCTTTAATACACAGGTAAAGGAGTATCTGTCAGGTAGAGCCATGCATAATATAAACAAAGTGTAAAAGATAGAAAAGGAAAACCATGCGCAAGCGCATACTCACATACTGCTGTATATGATTCACGATGTCTGTCAGTCCGGCAGGTGCTACTAATGTTAAATTGTTGAAAATATTAATAACTAGAAATTTTATTTACCAAATATGTTAACCAGTGTCAATAACCAATTTAAAGCTAATTAACATAAGCATAGCTGAAACAAATATTTAACGGCACCGCTACTACAATATCAACTTAGTTGCTCATTTTCTGCATGTGAAAATCAAATAATATTATGTTTTATATAGGGCTGTATTAAATTTTAATGGAATCATGATTTATTTGTTTCTGTTTTTATGTCTGTTTCATAATAACTTCTGTTTATTCTTTCGTTTTAGCTGCATAAGTTATTAAGTAAAAACAATTCAGGAAAAGATTAACTTTTTGTTTTTTGTAGAAGGAGCTTCGTTTGTAAAACGTAAGCATTGATCATTCAGTTGCTTTGTACTTTAATTTATGTATATTATTATTTGTAAGCCCTTGCTTAATTTTCTTACTAGTTATGTTAAGATAAATAACATTTATTTATAGCCTTGGAAAAGGTACAAGTAATGAGCAGTTAACCTTCATATTTAAGTTTTATTTTAATTCAATCTTTTAGTAGGTAAATACATTGTAAGAATCCTCAGACTCAAAAGGAGTCACTAGCAATTAAAAATAAGAGGATCAGGGCGGTATTTTCTGGACTATCATTGTGAATGAAGCCTGATACCTACTCTTTATTTATAATCTTAAATGCAACTTCAATTTACTTTTTGATTATGTTTCATGTAGCAACTTTTAATTCTGTCTGTGTTTAATAATGCAGGCTTTCAGCATAGCTTTTTATTGTTCATGTAAGAATTTCTTAACATTCAAAGTTATATTTACTAATCTTTTTAATCAATCGAGGTTATCGAGTCAATTAATTAAAATGGCCAGGAAGGCTTTTAGTCTTTGTTCGAAAAACAATCTATTGAGTAACGGAGCAGTATCTGTAAAGAGCTCAAAGGTGGCTTATGAAAGACGAGAGCAGTGAGGCATTAACCAATCTAATAAACATTGGACATGTAGGCCGTTTCATTTGCATTTCATTTTTGTTTATGTGCCTACGTGTCTATACATGAAAGTAGGATGAATTTGACTAACCAATTAGCTTGATTGAAAGGATATGTTGAGAGAAAAGGATGATCCAGGATGACGCTGGGAAGTAACTGTGCAGTTCTCAAATTACGTAATTAACTTGCAATATCAGCCGTGTACCTTAACTTGTCTTGAGGGTACAGATGCGGACTAAAACTTGTGCTAGGTAACATGCGTAGATCTTCATTAGCAACAGCAAGATCAGTCGAAGGAACTGGTCTATAATGAACCACAAGTTGGGCATTGGATTCATTTGATTGCACACGAGTACATTACAACATTTGCGAAAGATCAAAATGAGGATAAAGATAACGCGAACAAGAATGACGAGGTCAACAATTCCTAACGCAAGTAGAAAATATTGAAGAAGGTGTTTATTCTGAACTATAATGGGAACCTCAACAGACGTTTGAGTGACGTCTGGGGTAACGGCGTTAGCGGTGTTAGTTAAAAGTTGAGTCATAGCCATGGCCGTACCAATCTGTACTGATCGCAACGTAGTCTGCCTTCACCAAACATAAAGGACAAGGATGTACAACATAATATTCCAAAACAACATAAGCTAGGCCGAAATCAAAGGATGATATGACAAAATATGATCCAAAATGTTGGTTGGTAAATATGGAATAGTATATTTAGGAATTTCATTTGTAAACCATTTGTCGTCTAGAAGATCGGAAAAATTACGCGCAGTATAGTACACGGGATACTTTAAAGCAGTATCAAAATTGCGTGCACGAATGAAGTTAGCACTGGCATTACGTGTCCAGAGAGCAGGTACGAGGGTTGTTATCGAAGGGGCAGCTGGAGCTGCTGCTAGGCACGGCATTCCCATTAGATGCTGAAAAATGTTGTTAATGAAATAGAGCATAAGCATGAAGCTCTAATGCCCTAATTGCCAATTGAAGAAGAATAATTGTAATGGAGGGAGAGTGTATTGCGGACATTTGATAGTAGTTTGATGTGCATTCATCACGACCACCGAAAACGGATCAAGGTACTTGACATAAGAATCAGCTTCAGTCACTAAATGCGGCTTACAAATGAAATGTGACTCACAAGCTAACTGATGTGCTTTTAGACTACTGCCTGACAAAAAGGATTTAAGACAAATGTTGTTAGAAATAGGTTGAACGTGAGCCCTATCGATTTGACATAATTGGGTAGTGAAGGAGCACAGGGAATGTGGCAAGTCCTTCATAATCACAAAGTGATTTTTGAAATAAATGTACCAATCGTTGTAATCATACGTACATACCTGATTTTCCTTAAGAAAAGGTATGGAGGTCAATTTGACTAATTTATAATCAAGATCGAAAGGCTTGACTGGTATTTGCATTCGAATGAGAATTTTGTTTTGTTTTGGATAGAATGAACAGGAAGTTAACTGGTGAACGACACTTTAATCCCAATCATTTCATCCCAATCATTTCATCCCAATCATTTAATCCCCATCATTTAATCCCCGAATCATTTCATCCCCTAATTAATTCATCCCCGTCACTTAATCCCTAATCATTTAATCCCCAAATCATTTAATCCCCGAATCGTTTAATCCCCAATCATTTCATCCCCAAATGATTTAATCTCCAATCATTTCATCCCCAAATCATTTCATCCCCGAATTCCCCCTGAATTACGAATTCGAATTTCTAAAATCTCTTTTAGGAATCGAACCTAAGTCGAATTTCAAAAATTTCGTTTAGGAATTAAACTCAAGTCGAATATCAGAATTCCTGGTTTACTATGAAACCCAAGTCGAATTTCAAAAATCTGGTTTAGGTATTGAACCCAAGTCGAATTTCAAATATCTGGTGTAGAAATCTAACCTAAGTAGATTTTCAAAATTCCTGGTTTAGAATGAAACCCAAGTCGAATGTCAAAAATCTGGTTTTGGAATCAAACCCAAATACAATTTAAAATATTTCGTTTAGGAATCTAACTCAAGTCAAATTTTTAAAATCTCGTTTCTGAAATAAATTCAAGCCGAATTATAAAAAATCGAAACCCAAGTCGAATCTCAAAATTTCTGTTTTAGAATGAAGCCCAAGTCGAGTTTCAAAAATCTCGTTTAGGAATTAAATCCAAACACCTCGTTTAAAATTCGAACCCAATTTGAAATTCAAAAATCTCGTTTAAGAAACAAGTTCAGGTCGAATTTAAAAAATCCTGTTTCAGAATAAAACTCAAGTTGAATTTTAGAAAATTTTTTCACAACCAAACTACCAAACTCATGTCCAATTGTATGACTGTACATTCTTTGGTAAATTAGTATCTTTGTGAGCTTTTCATTTTCTTCTATTGTTTGTATATCTCCCTGCGTAGAAATCAACGGGGAACAGTCTTGTTGGGGGGCATAAAATGTTTTGGGCATAAAATGATTTGAGTAAGAAATACTTTGGGTATGAAATAATTTGGATATTAAATAATTTGGGTTTAAAAAGATGGGCATGCAAAAATTAGGAAATTAACATATTGGGAAAAATTAATGATTTGCGAAAATTCGTGATTCAGGGATTAAATGATTTGGGGATGAAATGATTTGGGGATTAATTGATTGGAGATTAAATGATTTGGGGATTAAATGATTGGGGATTAAATCATTTGGGGATGAAATGATTGGGGATTAAGTGACGGGGATGAATTTATTAGGGGATTAAATGATTCGGGGATTAAATGATGGGGATTAAATGATTGGGATTAAGTGATTGGGATGAAATGATTGGGATTAACATTCCGGGAATCAAGTTAACTTTAGTGTATACAAGTCACGAATATCAGCAAAAGCCGGGTACCATTTCAAACGTTTCAATTTACTAGCAAAGTCGTAAAGGGAACTACGCAAACTTTTTAAATCTAAGACGTGTGGAAATATGTTCCTATTACATCCATCTACTATGTTTAAAAAGTAGATCATTTCAGACATTCTTGCAAATAAATTACTGACAATTGCCAACTGGGTATGTACACTAAGGAAACCTGAGTAGTAATCTATCATGAGTGAGTTGTATTTAGTCGTGTCATTGTATTCTAATTGATTAAGAGCAGTTTGCAAATTTGTCATAAAAGAAGGAATGTGGTGATTCTGTGCAGTCTCAAATAAAGTCATGTTGGCTTGAACTGCAATCAAATCTGCATGCTCAGTGTCTAACAATGTTTTAGCTTTATTAACCGTATCAGAGATGTCTGTCCCTCCTCGCCCCGTGATCTTGTCGTAGGCCCAGTAGGAAACGGACCCAAGGGCTGTACCAAATAAAATTTCTCCAAACTGGCGTCTTGGACCGTGTCCTTCTCCAAACCGTATGTTATTGGAGTCATGAAACGTAAAACGATTGTCGTTAAAAACTGGAACATTCACTAATTTCAAGGGTGCACCGAAAACTAAATTTTGATAGGTGTCTACGGGAGGAATATTAACGTTGAGCCGAGTCATGATCTTTTCAATCCGTTTATTAACGGTTAAAAAGGTTTGTAAACTGGGAATAATCAATGAACAGTGACCCAAAACGGAATTGGAGCACGTTTTATTAATTTGGGAAATAAACGGCCAATTTTGGAAAGAGGAAAAATTATAACGCATTTCAACAAAGAAGGGCAAAGTAGCATGAAAAATGTTTCAGGAGGATTTGAGGTCGCTACGGATGATTCCTATATTACTTCGAATGGAACTAGTTGAAGGGTCTAAGTGAATGACAGTACTACTTGCACAAATGGGGAATAGTAAATAATAAAACGAAAGAAACCACATCATGACAATGTAATTCCATGTGAACTGCATTCGCTGCATTTTCGTCCAGATAAATTCGTAATCTTTTAAAATGTTCATCTACGTGAGCTAATTATCTCACCACGGCTGGGTCGGTTTGTAGAGCCTTATTGTACTTTAATAAGTCAAGGGGTACAGGTTGGTTCGGATGTCGTAAAGGACGAAGTGGCCTGTTCCATAAATTGTGAAACAAAGTAAAACGGCACAAACGACAGTGACAGTTAGATACACGTGGTCTTAATGCCTGTCTGTCCTTTTGGTAAGAGAGGACGCGTATGAATAATGTTAGACACCTCTAAATGTGTCAAAACTGTTTTAATGAGATATTTGGTTTGTCTCATAACAGGTTCCTATCAACGTAATAATAATTGTCTCCTAATAAGTGAAACTTTATCATGTTCGTCAGAAAAGGTATTTCCTCCACAAGCAAATAAGAGAGTGATAGACTTCTTAAATTCACCGAATGAGTGCCTAAATTTGAGTGGATCGTGTGGAGGAAAATATATACGCCTAAACGGGGATCCTGAATGCGTTTGATTACACTGGCACGGTATATTGGTGTCGTAATAGTCAAGATGATGCCACTGAGAACAAGAACCTGGGTAACTACCACGATAGTACGTTTGTAAATCTTCCTGTGAAATATGTTTAGATTGGCTAGGAAGAACAAGTGATGGAGTATTCATGATATGCTAACTAGCGATGAAAGGCAAAAGATGGAATGAGCAGGGTATAATGCCTGATAATAAAGATATATGAACACATAACACAAAATAGAAAAGTGCAATAATAATATATAAACTCACATTCGGTTTCGGAAAGCAAAGTACCAACCGCTTTAAACCGAGAATCCGGTTTAACTCCGTAAAGAAAGGCCCAAGTAAATTTTCGGCAATCAACAGGAATGAGTAAATCCCACCATTTTAATAAATCCCATCCCAGTGGGAAAAAGGTTTTTCCCGGGAAAAAGTCCAAAATGTCCAAAAGTGCCTTAAATACACTGGTAAATGAGATATTGTACACATTCAATTTGTATCACTTTGCCCCATTTTAAAGGCTTCATTTTGAACGAAAATTAAAGCTAAAGCTTAAATTAAAAGGTATCAGGCAGCTGACTGCAGAAAATCGCCCAACTTGGCATTGTAAACACCAGCATAGTTTTATTCGTAGTGTACTAGAAAATATAATTTGCTCATAATTAAGAGAAGTAAACTCCACCGGCACTAACACCACAATTAGGACATGACAATTTACAATTGGTCATGTTGACAGCATGTCAATGACATGTAAAAAAGATGCATGAAGTCAACCATCTACAAGGATTTAAAACAAAACCGAAGAAGATATCTCGGAATGACTGGGATAGACAGGGACAATAGTGCACGGAGTGGTACAGTGGTAAATTTAACTCCAAGCCTAGTACCAGTCGACCTTTAAATAATGACCAGATTTTGGAAATTGTAACCAATTGTACGGGAATTAGTTAACTGCTTTGAGTTTTTAGATTTTACACGTCAATGTCTCCAGCTACGTTCATTTTCGGCGAGTGTGCCTAGAATTAAGGGCCTTGATTCCATATTCCACTCCAATGAATGTTCTGAATGATAGCATTCGTTAAATGCACTTCTTATCATGTGATAGTCATGCCCATGCCTCGTGTTCAGTACGAGTTTGTTTGAAACTGATTGATTTTTTAGTTAATCTCGCTAATCAAATAACTCCGACTCTGACACAGACTCCTCCGGCAAAAGAACACAGATTTGCCTGGCACTGGCACAGCATTTCCAGGTGTCGACTGATGTTTTGTATGCTAACTAATTTATTATTTTTTTATGCCGTTCTCCTTTATTTCCTTCGCCTTTATTGAGTTAAAAACCGCTAGTGTTTGTTTTGTTAAAATTGAGTTTACTGCTTCTTTAAATAAAACCAGTGTTCTTCTCATTATGTCTCTTTTGGACTTTTGGACACTTGGATAGGGTATTTGGTATTTACCACCAACGTTAAGTGTATAATACCGTATTTAACCGGTAAAAACCGGGAAATGGGAAAAATACTTTATACCACCTTCTAATTCCCGGCAATCAACCATGTTAAGATGTTCACCATTTATGGAATTATGAGAGATGATTGGCAATGAATGGAGAAGCACAGTTAACGGTTATGTGTTGCTATTTCCACTGCTGGCTATTTAATAGAAGTAGTGGTCTTTTATAGATTACAGGCATACACACTCATACACACTAACCTATGCTAAACTACGTAGACTATATCAACGTGCTACAGTTTTAGAGGTGGTTGGAGTGGTTGGCGGTGTGTAGTGGCGGTGGCTCTTGGTGGGGGATGAGGCTGATGATGATGATCACTGGTATAATAAGTCGGCATGGAAACATACTTTACTGGAAGGCAGTTTATTATAAAAAATGGTCAATATATCTCTACTACGTCAGGGATATAAAGTCAGGGACGCCTACAGGTTTCTGTTTGGGTCCTTTGATATTTTCATTGTTTATAAATGAAATTGGTGAGGGGATAGATCTTCCATACATCCTCCTTGCTGATGACATAGTTTTTAATATAGACTTTTTTAACATAATTGATGGCCTACATGACATAACACAATGTTTTATGAAATTGCTTAACTGGTGAAAGGAAAATAAGCTAGTAATTAATTTACAAAAAACTAAAATGCAATATTTTTATTATCTGCATGATGTAAAATCAAAATATTTGCTTGATAAATCTGTAGTTTTGAATGGAAGTGAAGCGGAAGTAGTGAATACTTTTAAGTATTTAGATGTCACCTTGATTCAAATTTGCAATTTGTGAAGCATTTTGATACGGTAAATAATAATGTAAAAGCAGCATTATCAAAACTAAATACCAAACAACTTTTTTAACTCGTAAGTTATTAAAAACGTTGTTATCATGTTTTGCCGATAGCATCTTGGATTATTGTCTTATTGGTTTATTCAGACAGATTTGCAATTACAATCTATACAAGATAAAATTAAAATACTTTTTTTATCTGTTACTATTATCCTAGACTATTTAAATTTTATATATTAGACAAGAAAATGTTTTCCAAATGTAAAACAAGAATTCAGACTAGTGAACTATTGTCCAAGGCAAATGTACTTACAGTTCAGGAGCGGACAACTATTGTTCTTCTCAAGTTTATAGAGAGAAATAGATAGTTTTGACAATTGATTTACCCTAGATCCGGAAAAACCTTATGATAGATTCAAACTCGAGAAGTGCATTTCAGAGAGGTTTAAACAATCGGTGAAATGGTGCTGTCATGTTACTTGGAATAAGTTTGTAAATAAATGTAAACCTAAACCTGAGGACAGCTTCAGTAATTTTCTAGAATGTTGTATTTCAAAATTATTAGAAGAAAGAAAAGTTTAATGTTCTACTTTTATATTCGGTGAACGTGAACCTTTTTTCATAACTTTATGTGCACACGCAAACGGAAACAAGTACCTCTTAACGAAAAAAATAGTATAGGACTTCCTATGTACTTCTTCACTTTTTCTTTCTGATCCAGTATTTCCTGAAAACCCCATTGTTATTTAAATGAGCTTAATTAGATCAAAGGAATATACATAATTGCGACAGTGCTGAGATATGCCGAGGGATCTCTAGAACCGACTGTACTCTAGTAATTTTTACTACGTGTGCGAATAGTCATTTGATTGGCATCTTTGTTTTAGCTTACGTCGTCTTCGTCGTAGTTCTTTTCGTCTCTAGCACACAAAGTTTCCAAATTCCTCCCTGCATCAAATCTCAAAGCTTGGTGCAAGTATGAAACGTTTGTTTAAATTTAGGCTGCTTTTGAAGGTAATTTAACAGCTCTTCTAATTTTGATTCTTCATAACTTTTACATTAAGCACATTTTGTCTTGATTGTTTGTTTGTTTGTTATACACCACCAGCACCCCGTCCTGGGTTATTACGCAATGACAATGCAATGCAATACAGGTATGTAGGTGTTTGAGTTTTGTTGAAAGGAATGTAAAAGCAGATCATATGCATCCTCGCTATCTCTGAGGGTCTCAGGAAGAGGGTAAACGACGTATAATTGTACATTTTTTATGCAGTAATATTTGTCACTGGGATAAACGTTTACATTTGCTTTCACTGCGATTAACAAAGCTTGAATAAAATATACTGTTAAATCTTTATCCATCTTTTTATATAATTTAACAGTTGTTTGTGTGTACGCCACGATGCTTGAGAGTGCACAGGTATGGCCTTCCCCAAATCCCCTGGTGAAGGACCACCTCGAGATGGAGGAATTCCAGAACGCCGCTTGCCTTTTACGCTAACGGAAATTTCCGGATACTATTATGCCAATAAATTGATCCCAAAAATAACTTGTAACTGCAAAATCTTTATTTACCATAAGACCTCAATGTCAAGAGAACTATAATGATAAACTGACCCACAGTTATCGACTATTCCAACTGACTAGCAGTTGTCAACTAATAATCTTACAAAATTTCCCATTTGCTTTAATAGTAGTTTTACACAACGTTTCGAATGCCCACAACTCGAGTATTCGATCTAAAGTACGAATTCATAACAAAGAAACATTTTTGAAGAACAAAGAAAATAAGACCGGTAACAACACTTACTTCCGGTCACGTGCAACAAATATCATAGTTCATGAAACGGAGACAAAGAAAGTACCCAAAAAATCCCATTCCGTCACTCCGCGAGAACAGTTTGTATAAAGGGTATCTTTATTTGTTTCTCAGTATTCATTTTAATGCAACATAAAAAATTGAAGCTGCTACTGACCTCTTACGATTTCAGTGGGATCTATCCGGTTCCCAAATTTTTCTGTTTTTTTTTTTCGTTTCCCTGAAAAAACAAATACATATAAGTAGCACGAAGCGAAAGCAGGCGGAATAAAACTTTGGCTGGACTCCGGAGTGGCCGATGAAGTCGGAGTCCCGGAGTTCCCGTTGAAGTCGGAGTCCCGGAGTCCCCGATGAACTCGGAGTCCCATTTCGAGTCGGAGTCCCGGATTCCCGCCCAAGTTTGGTTGGAATGCCTTTTTGAGGGACAAGAGTGTATATTCTTATGCATATTTTTGCATTAATGAATTTCTGAAGTAATCACCTAACAAAAATGAAAGGCCTTTTTAAGTAGTCCGTTAATTCATACAAAGCTTCATTTTATTAGTTCGTAAATCTTTAATTATTTTCTGAAAATACGATATATACGAAAATAATTTTCGTATATAAGTGACTCACACACGCATAATAATTTTTGTATGCATCAAAAAAGGCTCCAACAAAGTGTGCGTTCTGATACACGATGCATAAACTTCAGTGCCTGGTACCACTCCAATGGGTTATCAATTTCCTTTGTCCAAAGTGTTTTTTCGTGGATATTGTCCACTGTGTCCACTATCCGCTGTCCATCTGTCCACTCCACAGCACTACCCCTAGTACTCAGATTTCCATGTCCAGCATGCTAGTGGACGGAAAAAGTCTATTCTTTTTCTTATACCTTTCTTCATTAAATCCAATAACAAAAACAGTTTCAGTTTTGGCTAACTTTTGCCAAGCCTATAGAAAACCGAAGGGATACATTAACCGAGTTACATTAATGGCAAAGTAAATATATTTATTAACCCTGTCTTTATTTTAATAAAAGCAATTTCCTAATTTGCATATCGCAACGAGCTAGGTGCAATCCTGAGTATATTAAATATTTGGTAAAAATCTTTATGCTGATAGGGCACTCAAATGACCAAGGAACTAATATCGTTTATGTAAAGTCAGTTATTTACAGCCCGAATCAATATACTTATCAAATTCTATTTATCTAATTTTACTATTTTAAAATTACTTATTATGTACCATGATGTAGTTTAAAACTAGACAGATATAAAAACACATGAAAGAAAACGTGATGTGACTGTGTGAAAATTTAATGTGACTCAATTTTGAGGTTGCAAAAACTCGAACACGCTATATAATAAAATCCTGCATGTTATTGCATATACTCAGCTTACACTTTAAAATTTATACAACAGCAAATCAACTGTGTAGTTTTGCACCTGCTCACAAAACATAGTGAAAGTTTCCTTATGAATTGTGTAGAATGGATATGCCACCTGTACATGAAACGAAGTACAGCATCTTGCAAATTTTCTCAGCATCATTCTCCTTGGTACCAGATCACAAATTGCTTGTTTGAAGTTGTCTGAAACATCCACCACATCCCCGACCATTGTTGCTTGATAGTACATCATCATCATAGGAGCAACCATACATGAGATTACCACGACATATCCCAATATTCCAAATTCAGTGAGCAATTTGTTGTATCGCACAGCAAATACAAGCAGTACAACGGCAGTAGCAAGAACGCCAACATGATGAAATGAGACCAGCACAGATTTAAAGAAGGTGTTGATCAGGACATTCAAGTACTGTTGAATTCTGTAAAGATGAATTACTTCGTCGTCGGTCAGTTTGCCAAATCCTTGAGTTAGCACAGTACATCGTTCTCTTCCAGTCACAGTGTATTTGTCTGGAGTGAAGCAAGTGGCACAAATTACAGTGGTCGTGTAGACAAAATTGATCAGCAAAATCATCAATCCAACCATGGTGCCAACATTGTAGGATGTTGAGAAGCAGCTAAGTAGCAATGGAGCAAACCCCAAGTTGATTTGCAAGGGAAGCTCAAGCCATTCTGATATGAGTTGGTTAGTTGGTTCGTATTTGGAGAATAGGGAGACCACAACGACAAATGGCAGAGTAGCGGATACGGTCATGACGAAGTAAGCAAGCAATTGCGCCACGCGGATCAAGCTTTCCTGAGTTTTGGTTAGTTTCAGCTTTTTAGCTTCAATCAGTTCTGTGGTTTAAATGTGAGTTTTAAATCAATTTTTGGAATTATTATGAGTGAACAACTTACTTGTGATGTGTTTGCCGTAGTTGAACATCTCATTAACAAGATATTTGAATACATCCCGCCTTTGCAGAAACACGTGATTGAGAAACGTGGTACACGTGACTAGAGCTATTTCAGCAGCTTCGATCATCAAACTGGCAAATATGACCAGCTTTTCTTCTTGTTCCGCGTTTTCAAGCAACTCCGTTTCCGGAATGTCGTTGGAATGTGTTCTTAGGATTAAATTCTTTAAGTGAATGCCAGCAAAGAAGAACCCTCCGTAAACGATTGCATACCTTTACAAACAATAATGTTAACATATATTGTATGTAAAATTGGAAAATCTAAAAAAGTTGTACATGTTCATTATTTGGTAGGATGAAGCATCAATGAGCTGTTCCTTTTCAGAATCCCAAGAATAATAGCTTCCACCGCCGAGGTTACCCAGTTTAATACGAATTCCAAAGTCTCTATAAAAACCTTTCAGAAACATTATTAGTGCTTAAGCTGAAGCCAAAGAAGGTTGCATCCTACAACAACGAGCTATCCACACTGACCTCACAAACGGCAAGGTTGTCCTAATTCAAATTATAATGAAATTTTTTTCAATTTCAAATTTGGACGTTATCACTTTATATAATTTTTCAGTATCTTTCAGTAAAATTCTTATAGTTGGAAGATTTTCCATTTAAAAAATAATTACTAAACGGTTATGCACCAGTAAATTTATAAGTAGAGCTTTTTAGAAATTAAATCAGATTTCTGAAAAATAATGGAAAAATTATCGCCAGGATCAAATGCATATAAGTATATATAATTGCACTTTCACTTAAGGATACCGACATTAAAGCACATTTATTATACTAAATTAATGATTTGTATCAAACAATAACCCATTTATTGATATGTCCAACTTCTAGTTGATACTCTAATTTCTTTATACAAATTAATTTATCAACCCAATGAATTGCAAATTGATAAAGGATCTTCTAATTGCCCAAACTTTTTATTTTTTATACAAGCAAAAGTTAAAATCATTAATTTAAATTATGGTTAAAACGATTTTTAAGGAAGGCGTATTCCATTATTACGACTAGTCATAAAAGAATCTATGAGTATAATACTCAGAGCATTCTATATAACTGTAATAATTGCTTTTCTACATTACTGCTCTATGAGAATTTTGTATGATAAACTCGATTATGCAATGGTAGGGTAAACTAGTAGTTACTAGCTTGTTGTTTTGGGAGAGAAGTTATTTACTAAGATGCAACGTGTACGGGTGTCTGTACATGTCCCCTTCATTTTATTGACCAGGTTAAGAATCTTAAAACTGGATGGGAAATGACACTGGCACAACTCCTATGTGACTATAACATCTTTTAACGGTTTGCAATATATGTTTACATTATGAGACAGGTGGAATAAAGTTACTGCACACACGTGCTTCAGTAAATACTCCTTGCTGCTTCGTAACACGACAGATCGTGTCTATATTGGAATATGGTTTGCAAAAAACGGTAACATATTATAATCAAAATGCTCCTATGACATACTAGCAACTCTAGTTTCTATATTTCCTTATTGAGGAAATAAATGAATTAAATGAATTTAAAGACTACATCAGTCATTTGTAAAAAACTTGCGAATTTATTCGAAGACTTCTATTTTAATTCTAGTTGGTTAATTAAGCAATGAAGTCTATATACTAGACTGAAAGGTTATTTGATTAAACTGCTTTATGCGCTTGCATGCGGATAGTTAAATAAAAATAAATGAAGTGAAAAACAGAACGATATTTTTAACCTTTTTTATATTTACATTTTTAACATAGTTAAATATTATGCCACTGTAGTGTATAGCTAAAAAAATCTCTGATGGAATAGTTTTTTTCATTCATTCCTTGTTTTCACATTTCAGTTTACTTAGAAATCGTTTGTTTTTGCAGATCATGCTACATACTTTTTACACACCTCACTATTGACTATTGTGTGTAGCTAATTCAGCAAAAACCAGAATTTTTCGGGTACTCAGATGCCATCAAATTCCTATGAAGACTTCCATGGCATTACGTTTGTATAATCTGTCCCCAGAAATTCAGTCCGTTAAATGATCCTCTGGGGTATACTTACATAATAATATTTGACGGTTGGGTGAAATCAAGGCATTGAATCATTTTAGGCACGTGTAGAATTATGCTTTTTGTCATTGTATGAAATTAAATTGTTGCAACAAAATCTGGTGTCGTGTAATAACAAATTTGAAACTGTTTCTGAAAGTCTAGTATAACTTGATAAATTCAATTTAAAAATTCAGGGTCTTCGTCGTGATGAGGTGTATTAGCCGTTCTGCACACTCAAACTGCTGACATGAGTATGATCGACAAAAGAACTTTTATTCGTCGCTTTCTTCAAAAAAAAGTCAACAAGGTTTTTCAACATCTTCAACTAAGATTTTAAATAAGACTACAAAAATACTGGTTTAGTTTACAACTTGAATACAAACAGAATTATATCTTGAGCCCATATTACATCCTAGTTTAATTAGTTCCTAAATATGTATAACATGAATTAATAAATTGTGCTAGGATTAAATAGTTTTCCGAAATAAACTATATACAATTAATTACGACAAAAACAATTATAATAAAACAATCGCAAGTGTTCATGGCGTTTGACCTCAGAGCAATATTGTGTTTTGAACTGTACTATCCAAGATTAAAAACAGTAAAAAATCAGTGTTTGATATGTAGTTATATTACACCACATGAAAACGTCATTTGGATATGCAGTGATTACTCTTGTTGAAATAGTCGGAATGGAACGTTTCACGTTTTGTGTATTTTGGCGATGTGTTGTCGGAGATCTTTGCAATGCACGTAGCATGATGAGCAAAATTGACAGAAGTTGGGTTTTTCTTGAGTATGACTTCGAATGTGATAATACAGATTGCTGATAGTTTGAAATTGTTTTTCGCAGAAAACGCATTTGTAGGGCATCTCTTTAGTATGTGTTTGCATGTGGTTATTCAAATAAGTAAAGGATGCATAATAAGTAAAGCGACAAAAATTGTTTGAATTTTAAAACGTCACACTTATCATTTAAAACAGAAACATGATATATCAATGATGTATTAGACCTAGAGGAATTCCAGAAAAAAATATCTCGGCCACATCCCTTTATTTTTAGCTCGCACGATCATTCGACTTTAGATAGCGCAACCTATCAAATTTCCGGGTACCAAAGTTTTTACACCTAATCGTTAGCCAAACGTTCCACAGAATTTGTATGATTAACTGAATTCACTTGTTATGCTCAGAATTCATTTCTCTACAAAATGTGATAAAAAGTTTACCTCTTCTGCTTCTTAGTAAGTATGGATAACCTCTTGCAAAACTTTAGCTTCAAAAACCGATATGCTAGAAACCCTGGTTATTATTAAGCCACCCATCATCTACAAGAAGGTTTGGTACCCTGTTTATGAAAGCTTAGAAAATGAGCTTTTGTTATTGCTAGGACACATGGAACTGTAGTACATTTACATTAAATAAGAGCAGCAAAAACATTTGGCCACAATGGTGACACCAAAATTTCCTTCGAGACGAGATTCCAGAAAATCTTAAAAAAGTCGGTACGAATGTAATTTTCACACGTTAGTGAAATCAATGGCAAATGATAGCTCGTCTGAGAGCCCATTCCTTAGTGAATATTACTGGAACTATTGCTTTCAAAAAACATGACATTTAATAAGGCAAAATTTTTGTCAGGCGTCATAAAAACAACTTTTATCTACCAGAAATTCATTCTTTTATCCAAAGTCGGAAAAAAATAATATTCATTTATCCCAAGATGATTTTCTGAGTGATGAACAATTATTCCGATTTCTAAAATAATTTCTTAAATTTCCGTCATTCAACGCGAATCAAGCAACCATTCTGCTTACTATTTTACTTAGGCCTTTCTGCATTTCTTCAGACGACTTGTTCCTCTTTTGCATCTAAACTTCCAGATAATTTATAATTCTTATTTACCCGACCTTTTACATAACATATGTCTATAACTTTCCACCAAGTTAACTAATTGGCCTGAGATATTGCGGGAAGAGATATAGGAGGATATAGGGATATGTAAAGCCATTAGAGAGAAAGGTCAAAAGTGCATTAGAATTCTTTTTATTGTACAACCTGTCAGTGCAATACTTTCCTTTTGTACAGTAAAATCAACTACATTACTGTGGCGAATCTATAAGTTACAAGTTACAATAACTTCAAGTGTACAAGTAAAATTTCTTGCGAAATTATGACTATTTTCCATTAAACATTTATTCATTCAGCAGAAAGTTCAATACTCCCACAGTCATTGACAGATCACCTTCTATCCATTATAGTTGCCTTCAGTTGCGCGTCCAACAGATGACCGACCGCAAATTACCTAAATAATATACCAATTGCTTTGAGTGCAGAATGAAAACACTAAGACTACATGCATATCCATAAGAGTATGCTGACTTTTTGGAATAATTATTCATCCCGAAATGAAAATAATACTTTATCCCCGAAAAATCATTTTGGGATAAATGAATATTCTTTTTTTCGGGGTTGGATAAAACAACAAAAACAAGGTTAAAAATGCAGATTTTCTAGGGACGAGAAATTACATGCCATTTAATAGTGTTTGACTAATTGACAGAACGGTAAACATATATTACTAATGAAAATACAATTTACTTTCCGCTGCTTTATAGTGAAAAGCCGTGGTAAATACGGAGATAAAATTGTTGAGATTGTGTAAAAACGTGTGAATATTTACAGCAAATATGTTTGTGTCCATCCAAATAAAAAATCGATAATAAGGAAAGGAGGGCCTTGTGGTAATGAACCAAAATGATAAAAATTGATATTTGGATGCCATGAAGCAACACAAAGGCCAAGCACTTTTTTGCCACAAAACTACAAATTGCTTAAAAAGCCACTAATATGGAGGTTCTTCGAATTGTCAACTGCAATCAATCACTCGTCGTACGCATGTTTTACAATCAATTGTGATGTATTTTCGATTTTGTACAAAGAACACAATTTGTAATATTCGGACAAAATTCTCACTCTTCTTCCTTTAAAATGTTAACACTACAGAATATTGCAGGAGGAACTAAATTTTCATGCTAACATTAATCGCGTAGCTACGATGAGCAACTTTAGGTTGAGACACGAACTAGACTTTGTGGGTTTCAGTTGACTGGATCTGTAGGAATTAACGATTAAGGAGTATTTGGCTTTAAAAACTTATATATATATTATATATTATATGAGAGTATGAGTCAAGCATGAATTCAAACAGTATAATACGGAGAACTAGTTATACATGTATGGTTCTGTTCATTTTCATGATGAGAAGCTCGAAGTGGGCAGGAAATGGAATTTGTGGACATTTCATTATAATTTTTTTCTTTTCTTTCTGAACCTGTGTTTTCGGTGTGCTTTGTTCATGTTCAGAAATTCTCTATGTTTTTGCAAAGATGATCTTTGGTAAAGATCAGTATTGTGAAATTTGTAAGCTAAAACAAAAAATCCATTCAAATGACTAATCGCACACGCAATGAAAATTACACGTATGTTTCCCTCCATGCAAATTTTAACCACACGATGTCGCAAAGTTACAACAAATTTTTAACAAGCACGTAACAAGATGTTTTAACAAATTTGTAACCATTTTGTAACAAGTTGTTGTAACAGATTCATAACAATTTGTTGTAACAGATTCATAACAATTTGTTGTAACAAATTTATATCAACTTGTTGTAAAAAATTGGCCATAGGAATTGGCATTTTTGTACAAAATGGAAACAAAATGGTACTATATTAATTCTAGAACAACTTTTTGAAAAGTCGAATAGCAACCTGTGCACACATCTAGCGTTCAAGTTTAGTTTAATAAAAAAAATTCAAAAAGAGCATTACTTTTAGCCTGTAATGCAATATTGGCAAAACATATGAGGGTAAAATGTGTTACCTGTAAAAGTTTTAAAGATTAAAGGGGCTACTTAAGAACCTTCAAAAACAGCCTTATGTAAAACAAATCCTTTATAATTGCATCCAGCTTCGATTTTTGATGTTAGTCGCAAGTTAGAAAGCTTGTGAGCTAGAGAGGACAAAGAAAAAAGCTCGAGTGGCATTTGTCTAAAATCAGGAGCTTTAACGTGTCAATGTAAGCATCTTTGAAAACTTATTGAATACTTTGTTCTCAACGCATACAAACATTATTCCATACAACTACCATATATAAAAATCTTTTAAATTTTCATTTAATTGTCATTTATCTGATAAATTTTATCATATCTCGCAACGCATGCCAGTGTCTATTTCAATAGAGAAAACCCACGACAGTCCACAAGTTAAATCAAACATGCAAAAACAAACACCAAATAATTTAATTTTGCCCGCTAGTGCGAAAGCGTGTACAAACGTACACAAGCGGAAAATATGGTCCAATAACAACTAATTTATTCAGCATGCTGTCTTTCTGAGTACAAACATTATTTTATTTTATTGGTCCTTAAAAACAAAAACATACAAAATATTTAAGTAGACTTACTTTTTCCGATTGTTTGGCTACACGCGTAAGCCAAAATCCTTTTTAAGTGTAAACGCGAACAGACAAAAACCTTAGCGTTGCATTTATATTATTCAAAAGTAAAATATTACCACTTTGTTTAATAGTTTTCACGCGTTTATAAAATTGTTTTTGTCAATACGCCTGTTTGTCCGAGAGATATGGCTTGATAAGGCACTAAATAGCAAAATATTAAACGAAAGCATGTACACTCTAACGTTCTAAATGATTTATGTTCACTAGGCAATGAGAATAATATAAAACCTGGCAAATCTAAAGCCATTCGTAAAACATAATAGAACTTTATGCTTTCTTTTTAATTGTTTAATATTTTCACTCTTTACCCAAAACACATTTATAATTTGGAAGTCATTCAGTTCAGCTTAAGTGTGGTTGGAAATACTTTTATTTAAATATTTTCACTGGGCTAACTGACGAGTCGTCATTCAAAAGTGCGTCGTTTGCCTAGAAGCACTACCAACTTTACCGTTTTTGAAACATTGTATAATTTTATCGTTTCTGGCGATTCAACCTAAATAGCAAAATGCCAAGTTTAAAACCAGAAGAGCTCACGGATTGTGTACAGCAATTTGAAACTGAAACCATGCCCTCTATCAAAATAACTACTGGTTTTCTGATAAAGTTATACCTAAAAACTATCAAATATTTTCCCGGAATTCCCAAAATTCTAGAAGCAAGCTCATCGCCAAATAAATTTATGGTAGCAAACACCGCCAGCTTTTCATACAAGTACCTAGCTTGCCTTCAATGGATTCATATTGTTGTACACGTACTCCAAGTTCTATTCTACGCAAAAAGTTGGCACAGCGGAGAATTCAGCCCCAGTGGCCACCAAAAGATTATGCTGTGTTATTACTGTCATTCTGTATTTGCTGGAATGATCCTACATCAATTTGTGCGAACCAGGTCAGTTGACTTGGCTTTGTTGATTAACAATGTATATAATGATTCGCAAGTATTGAACGCCCCTGCAGTAAAACTTGCTCTTGCTGCAGCTCAAATTTGCGTCGTGCCCAATATTGTTTCGTATGGCGCTCTAGTTTTGACATCAGAATATGAGCCAATTTCTTCTACTTTAGAAAATTGGAATATTATTTCTGCAAAATACGCCAATTTTGGCCAAATTGGATTTAAATTGTACGAATCTTGGAATTATGGCGTTACCTCGTGTTTTTCCTGGTTTATAATATACGCTGGACTATTCTCGTCCTATTTGGTAATTTACACAAAAACCAAGAAAATACTCCAGTTTGAGCTAAACATTAACAAAACATTAACACCAAAGCAAATTTACGAAAGAAAGCTGGAAAGTTTTGAAAAATATACCAAGTTGCAAGTTATCGCTACCGTGGTTAACAACTGTTTCCAAAATGCCATAGCTTTGCCTTTTAAAGCGCTGTTTATGTTTCTGACAATAATCATAGGTGCAACTGTGCTGCGACCCGAGTTTAGATTGAATGTGTCTGCATATACTTTTGTGGCGGGAGTATATGGATTGCTTGTGCTATATCTGACGCTATTAACTGGCTATTACTTCCCTGGAATCGCGAATCACTTAAGTGCTAGTATTAAAAGTAATTGGCAAGATGGAATGTCAACAATACGGTTTACTAGTAGAGAGCGAAAATATATTAGAGCTGCAGTCAGATCGCAGCAACTAATCAAAATTAGATTCGGAGCGGTTAACTATTACGAACGGGGTACTGCAATGAACTTGGTAGACTTTTTGGTTGACAAAACAGTAGCTGCGCTTCTACTTCAATAAACAATGGTTTTAAGTACTATTGGACTACTATTAGTTTTATTACAAATCAGGTTTTTGCACTATTTTAAGAAGCTTCAAAGAACTCGGCTTGGTAATGTTATTTTTTTAATACCAGTGTGTTGCGTTTGTAATTCGTAACAAACGCATCACTTTTAAGAAGCATTGTTGCATGCAGACGATCCCACATAGTGACGTTAACATTATTAGTGAGATATTTTCTTTTTATGAACATTTTATCAACAAGAAAATATTTTGTGTCAATAATGTTTTGGTGGCTTAGCATTTTTCTTATTCATAATGCATTGCTTCTGCTTTCACATAGATATAAGACGAGCAAAAGCTTTTACAATGAATACAAACACGTCATGCATTGAAAAATCTAAATTTAATTGCATACACTGAGACCATAGCTAAAATGTAAGAATACTACATTATCAGTAATATAATACTTCCGTCAATCACGGTAATATTTAATTAAAATCAAGCACTCAAAAAATAAATGTTGACTAAGGTTAGTAGAGAAAATTCATAAGCATAACATTAGCAATAAAATGATTTTTTTTAAATAGTAAATTGCTTTTGGACCGTGAACTCAAACACTAAAAATGTAATCGTATTATCGATTGATTATTAAACAATTTTTGATTTAAGCTTAAAATAATTTCAAAAGTCAAACTAGATTAAGTAAAAACATTGTTATCAAGGAAAATCCATTGATTTGTTTTTTCAGCATTGTGCATATTTATTTTGGATTTGTTTGTAAATGTTATATTAGAAACAACTCATTATGAGAAGATTTATGATTGTATGATAATTTTATGATTTTAATCATATTTACACACTAATGCAGATTTTAATTGGTTTTGACAGTATAAGGTTTAATGTTAACTACATAAGTTAGTTTTACATCCTTTCAATTTAAATATTACAGGTAATAAATACACAGATAGCATTGTAAAATATAAGCACTCTAAATATAAGAAATGACACTCGCAAAATGATAAAGAAAGTTACACAAAAACACGATGATTTAGAACATGCATGTTTTATGTATATTTTGTGTGCAAAATTTTCGACGGCAAACAATTTTGCATAGGATTACATGGAAAGCAGAAGCAGGCAGGATGCATTTGGCCACCTCAAGCCTAGAGCAAAGACCAGAGGCTCTTTCTGGAGCTTTACTTGGCATCTGAAATCCTTCTCCTTATCGTCTGCATTTGCAAGTTCTAAAACTACAAAAGTCCATGTTTAGTTTTTTATCATTGTCTCCTTTACAATGGGACCTGTCCAATCAGGCTCCCCAATGTACACGTACAATGCGTCAATTAATTCCTTGGTTTCTGTCTATGTTAACGATTGTTTTAACTTTTATGTCTTGCACACATTGTCATTTCCATAAATCATGAATGCTGGTAAAATCACAAGTGAATTTTGTGTAGATATTTTTTATTTGCTAATAAATCCATATTTGAATTGAATCAAATTGGTATTGATATTAGTTGTCGCGAAATTGGCATTTTTTCCTGGTTATCAAGTGGAGGTGTCGCTTTTCTTTCAAAAGCGCAATAGTGGTGTCGCCTTTCGCCCTAGTACTAGCAGCGGCAAGACAGCTTCTGGAATTCTGGAGAAGACATGTGCTCTGCACCTCGAGGCTGGAGAATCCAGCGGCATGCGAAGCACCACCAGCAATATCCCAGAAGAGCTGCCCACAAGACACCACCACTACCACACTACTACTTTACACACTACTTCTCCTTCAGCGCTTGCCAAGTCGAGACAGCAAGCTAAAACTTCTCCAAAAGAACTTGTCCATCCAGAGCACAAGCTTCGACCTTCTCTATAAGACTTGCTCTCTATAAGAGCAAGCGCGAGTTTTTCCTTTGAGCATTTTTTCTGATTAAAAGTTATTTCGGCCTTTGGCCATCAAAATTGTAAAATAATAAATTATTTAAAATAAAGTTGATCTCGTAACTGCTGAAAACTCTGTCTAGCCTTCATCACTGATTTAGTCTTATGAGAAACACTGGTCCTGTGATCCGAACCTTTCTGTGACAAAGTGAGATGAAGCGGGACGTGGGAGCATAACATACGGCACACCCATACTCATCAAAATTATTAACTGTTGAGCGCCAAAAACGCCCCATTTACCGACAATAGTTAATTTATTGGAATTCAACTTTAAACCTGCTTCTTAGAATATATTGCGCAATAAATTTAATTCGATGAAAATAAAATACGATTGGCTGTTTAAAAACACAAATTTTCCACAAAAGTGTTCACTAACCAGTCGGCAGCGCATTTCGTGCACCCCGTGGGACTGGACTTGTTCGCTGGATGGCCTAACAAGCTTCTAAAAATACATGCTTTATTTCAATGTCGTTTCTCATGCAGCTAAGAATTTTTGCTATGTGTAATAATTTCTCATCAAGCTTTCAAAATATTTTACCGAAATTTAGCATCGAATAACAAGCTTCTAAAAACTATAGCTCAGTCTTAATCTTCACCTCTTCTGTTCTTGGGCATTTTTATTATCCGGCACCAACAGCAGTAACACATCCCAATTTGGAGTGATGAAAAAGTCCTCTACAACTCACTAGCTTGTATCGCTTTATGAGTTAATAATCAAATCTTTGGACACTCCAAACGTGTACATCATAATTGTTTTGTTAGATTTACCGAAATTGTATAATTTGAGGATCATAATATGATAAAGACTGCTGCTTGCAAAGACTAGGAATAAATAATAGTGACATAAAATGGATTGCTGACTTCTTAAGAAACCGTGTTCAGTGTACAAAATTTAAAGACCTCCTCTCGACTTTCTTACCACTTAAAAATAGAAAGCCACAGGGCACAAAAATAACGGTTCTACTGTTCGTAATCCTTCTTGACAATGTACTTAATGAATTTAAGTTTAAGCACGGAGGAAAATGCAATATAATGAATGCTTTTGTTGAAGACATGTGTGTTGCCGAATATGTTAAATATGATTTAACCCCAAAAATCAATGAGTACATTAAAGACATCAACAATATTTTGTCAGCTACTAATATGTCACTGTATCCAAAAGAGTAATTTAATATTAATAGATAATTCGAAAGGGAAAATGTATAGTAATATCTCAATCACGGAAAATGGAACTGAGCTTCCTCATATAAACGTTAGTACACTGTTAGGGGTTTTAGTAAATAGCAAGTGTGACTGGAGTGACCATGTTAGCTTCGTGTAAACGCGTGTAAAAACTGTTTTTTCTGAGAAAGCTTGAGTACCTTGGTGTCCCATCAACTAAGACTAAGGTAAAAAATTAGTCATTGTTAAGAAGCAAGCTATTGCAATCATATGTGGCCGAAACATTAGTAAATGTAATTACGTAGAAACCTGGAAGACTTTGGGGATTATTCATCTTGAAGAAAGATGGAAAGATCTACTATTTAGGTTTGGGACAAAAACGCTCAAGAATGAATGGTTCAAGCACTGGTTTGGCCAATATAGAATTGCTCGAAAACCCAATTTCAGTAGTAGGTACAATCGTAATAAATAAGGAAAAATTTAGACTGGCTAAATGTAAATATGAGCGATACCGTAGATCGACTATACCATCCCTGATAAAATTGCTGAGGAGTAACACCACGGGCTTGTTGACACCCTAAAATTTTTTTGCTTGAATTTTCAAAACTTTTATAGTGTTATACTATATACAGTCTGTCCCACAATTTTTCGAACGATGGTCAAAATTGCAATATCTCATGAGTACTAAGACCATTTCGTCTGAAACTTTATGGGGCTAATACTTATTGTGTTTTAACATAATACACACAATTTAGTCCAAATCTGGAAACTCCTTTAAAAATTATGAAAAATTACACAAAGTATTTCAAAAATGACTGTCCCAAAATTATTCGAACGATCAGTTTCATTTGGGGTTGGTGGGTAAATGTTTCAACAAGACCATCACTATATGCACTAAAACAATCAGAAAAGCGATTTCCTACACAAAGGCGCCCAAAGTATTGTGTGTGAGTAAATTTAATTGGTAAAAATGAACAATTTTGTGGTACACGAATATCTCTTTAGCATTAACCCAAGTCAATGAACCAATAATGTTACTAAATCGCAAACGATGACTCAAACCGACCCAATCTTGTTTATTTGCACTATTCTAAGCCTAAATGCTAAAATTCTGACACAATTGGGCTGATTTGATTATTTTCACAGCAACAACATCATTGCTAAGATTATAGTTAATGAGTTGACAGTGGCAATGAAATTTAAACCTTTGCAAAATTTCTGAGGGTTTATGGTAAGATTAAGAAAACTTGGTTAAACTTGGAAAACATTAAGCTACATTGTTGGTTTTTGTATAATTAAGCCCCAATAGCACTAATTTAGCCGAACGCTTTACCACATTTGTAACATGGAGCAGTTGGTTAGCAAAGCTTGGATGATCGGATATTGACCTAACATATTACTTGAATGGTGGGGAAAAATCAAGTGTTTTACGTTTAAGTGTTAGAAAGGTCAGGTGATTGAATTCACTTGAACCTAGTATGCCTATAAAAAAATGCTCTTTTTAACTGGTACCAAATCTCATTTTACACCAAAATGCATGTGTCTGGTCATGTTTCCATTCAAAAAATCAAGTGTCTGGTCATGTTTTCGTTCGAAAATTCATGTGTTTGGTAATGGAGACCAACGCATTTTCAAGTGTTTGTTCATGATGCGTTTGAAGATTCAAGTGTTGGGAAATTATTCTTCAGACGCGATATGTCGTTGTAAGGAGGCTAGGCAACACCATACATTTTCAGTGTTCGAAAACTAAAAATTTGCTAATATCTCTGATTCGAAGAAAAACTGGTCAATGATAATTTTTGGGATACTTAGGTATCGTGGGATCCTTTATTCTGATACAACCTTACATGTAGATTGGTTTTGCATTTTTGCAAAAAATCATTTTTTCAAAATTTTCGGGTGTTTTGCAAAACCTTTCGAACTAAATTTTATGTATTGTTTTGTTTTATGACAGAATTTAACTAATGTCCATCTAAAAAAATGTCTGCTCTATAGAACGCACAAAACCGCTTGTAGAAATATTGGGATTTGCAAAAGTTGTGACGCGAAATGTAAAACGAAGAATTTTTCACAAATTTCACCGACACTTGATGCCGTACAACTTCCCTTTTTATGATCAAATTTCATCAAATGTACACTTATTTAAAAGCTAGATGTTCAATTTATAAGAGTAGTTAGCAACTTGTACAATCCGAGTGGTTTTTATTCAGAAATAGTGAAGAATTCACAAACTTCAGTTGAAAGCAAAAATGGTACTAATGTTAAAGAGCACAAGATAACTTTCTAAAACAACCGAATTTTGAAAGTTCAAGGAACACCTATTTTTGGTATTGCAATTACCTACAATCTGGTACCGCAGCCACGTAATTCAGACTTTCCTGTTACGAAAAAAAATTCCCTACGATTTTTGAAAAACGCAGAATTCAAAAATTTCAAAATATTGTGTTTATGCATTTTGTCGACGTTTCTTGTCACAACCTTCAATATAACTGAGTTTTTATCGTTTTTGGTGAATATAGTTTCAAAAAACGTCATATCTGACTAAATATGGTAACTAAATAGATTTTTATCAGATGATGTATCAGAATAATAAATTGTGGACATTTATATAGTATAACACTATAAAAGTTTTGAAAATTCAAGCAAAAAAATTTTTGGGTGTCAACAAGCCCGTGGTGTTACTCGAGAGAAGAATGCTGAGATATGGGAAAGTAAATGTCTTGTTCTATATGTTAGTTGATGTAAAGTTTTTGTATGTTTGGGTAATTTACACCAACCAGGCCGTCAACAGGCTTTCTCGCTCTTCAATTTGTTGTATTTTTTCTACACAGCGCCCTAACAGGCAGTCTGAATCTCTTCCTTCTTTTTTTATTTGTAATCTCTAATTTTATTTTACTATACCCTGTATCATTTTCAATTTAGTTAACTGTGTGACTAAATTGTGCAAGATTCTGTATTTATTCCGGTTTTCCAATAAATGAATATAATAATGAATATAATAAGTTAACAATGTGTATTTATAGTTAGTCTTAAATAATTTTACTTACAGTTAGTTTATACAAAGGTTTTTTAGCCTTATGTGAACTATACCCGGTAACATTTATAAAGAGACGACTTACCATTTCAATAAAACTCTACAAGAACTCAAACGATTTTCCTGATACTTTGCATATATATTAGGCAACTTATCTCATATACTTGTACAAAGTTTCACATGGCCCAGATTCTGCTTGTCGAAGTTATGAACAATTTACGAAAAACAATAATTATCAGCTGTATCAAAAATAAGGAGACGATTTCTGATTTTCTGATTTTTGTACACACGACATTCAGAATCCACAACAAGAACTGATTTAATTAATAAAAGCAGGTCGCGCAATTACAAATTACAACAGACCTGAAATTATTTCACATGTTATGATTTTTTAGAACTTTTTTTCAAACTTTGTGAATCAGCTTACAAACTTAAAATGTATATAAAATTTTTTATTTATAAGTTCATGACTTTGACTTTTCTAATTCAACTTTGCTTAAATAAGCTTGAATGTATATTTTTAGTATTTTGCTAGTCTGTATTGTGGTGGTAAGTTGAATATGAATATATAATTTTACACAGGAATATTTTAAATTAGTTTTTAAAAGGTTGTATTAGCCTTTGGCTTACAAAAACCCAAGCACAATCAATGGCTACTTAGATAACAAGTTGTTAATCACAAGAGTATATTTACATTATGATTAGACCCAAACAATTATTGTTTATGCAAAATTTAATTAATTCAATACAGCTATATTAATAGATTCTGCATTGCCCAGGCTTTGCATGCAAATTGTAATTTTTATACGTTATCGAGTTAATATAACAAATAGTCTAAATTGTGCTTATAGGTAAAGTCTCACAATGTCAATAAATTTGTGTAAAAGCTACATTAAATCCTGGTGTCAATTTTTAACTCTTTAGCTTTCGTGAGCTGTTTTACTTGCACTTGTATTAAGTCAATACCACTTCTCTTTGTCTTCCGACATTTAAGAGCAGCCCTTGTCAACAAATACTTTATATTAACTCCTAATTTGTGTAGTATCAATTTAATTATTTGTAGTACCCGAACTTCATACAACAAAAATACTAAACTAGAAAGAGCAACGAGACACCCGCTGAAAACAAAAAGCTCTTTCAAACGCCAATCAACTTTAAGCACTTCGACAGTTTTTGCTGACGTTTTGCCCAAATTATTTGCCATCTCTTTAAACCGTTTTGCTATTCCAACCCAGAAATACCGTATCCCATTTTTGTATAATACGTTGTCCAAAACTGTTTTAATTTCAAGTGCTGTTTTACTTTTAGCATATACTCGACTCAGTTCTGCATGGAATCCATAGCGTTTCTTAGCCGTTCTCAAAGAAGCTTGCTTTCCATCACTAGAGTTGAAATTTTGCCGAGAGTCTACATACTTTAAATCCATTTGGCTTGTTTCATACGGATTAGGGATAGACTTGGAGTGAGAATCAACCCATCCGATTTCTTTCCCATCTGGAACATGGACCCAGAGCCGGTCATCGTCAAGACTTAGGTTGAAGCCTTCAGATTGCAATCCAACTTTTGCATAACGTATTACTTCCCTTCGAAATTTCTTTAACTCAATAAGTCCATTCTTCTTTGCTTTTAGCGCTTTCACATCATATTCTCTCATTGAAAATCTGTACCCCTGACTTAGAACCTCGCTTAGAGTTTCCATAATATATGGACTTGGTGGTGCTATCATATTTCCTGTCATAAAGCTACTGTAGGCATTGCAAAGCAAAAAACTTGTTTCCAGAAATAACACACAAATCAAGGATCTTTCAGAGTTCATCCCAGCATTACAGCGTCTCTGCGAATTCTAATGAATATGTATTGCGATACAATATCCGTTAGCCATATTGACCATCCAGTTATTGGTTGCTCTGACAACGATATGCGATATTCGTTAATTTGATCAAGAGATGAGATTATAACCGAACAGTAATTTAGCTCACGACTGCGAACGCTTAGTACAGGTCTGGTGTTATAAAGGTCAAATCCTTCGATTTTCTCTGCTCTTATCATTTTCTCCATTCTATATGCTTCGTAAAGTTTTCGTTTGGTGTCAATTATTATCCAAACCATTAGAATGGCTTCGGTAACAAGATTTTCTTGATATGTTTCAACATTGCTGTTAAGTAAATCCAATGTCGTCTGTAGGCTTGTTGAATATAACTAAAATGCTGCTGAGTGAAAACTGTAGGACGAATCAAGTAACCAATGCAAAATGGGTACCGATTGGAAACTATAGAAAGCGGCGTTGTGCTGCTGAAATCAAAGAAATAGAAAAATGCCAAAATAATAAAGGAAAATATTTTAGAATCCATGATTACTGGATGAATTACTTTGAGAAACGTGTACGCTGAAACACAAGTAAATAAAAGCCAAACCAACGATAAGCAAGTAATACATTTTAATGCTGTCAGTTTAAAAAATTTGTATGCTTGTATTAAATCTGAATATTAGAAACTATTGTCACGCTAGAGCATAAATTTTAATTCGTAATATTACTGACCACAATAAATTATTTAGTAAATTTTTTATTGAAATAAAATGCTTATTGCTTTGGGTACCATAAAGACCACACTGGTCACTACGTTCGCGTGGAGTTTTAATAATTTGCATGTATTAATATGCAGTGGGGGAAGTATTTGAGCTGAAGGCGAAATGTAGAATAAAAAACTATTGGTTTTTATAAATTAAGCGCCCACTTAACATTAACGTAAAATGAGGTCCTTTTGCATTGTATTATATTATCCTTGGAATATACCTTAGCATCACTTGCGTTAAATCGTTTTACGCAACACCTATGTAGAATATACTTTTAAGCTATATTATTATTATTACAAGTAACTATTCTTCCTATTTTCTGGATGTTTGAAAACTATCGTTAACAAAATTCATTGTTTTGCATGTAGACTTTAGTTCAGATATTTGCAAATGGTTTGAACATTGCAGAAATTAACGTTTATGATAATTTACCGATTTTTTGAAAAAAATTTATGAAAAAATTGGATTAATCACCATTAATCATGATTCCGTACCGATATACAACATCCGTATGCAACATACTAGGTAGGGAAAGAACTCTGGCATATGTTGAAAATGGCAACAGGGGTTTTAGGCAAATGTTCGTGGTAGGAAAAAATTAAAATTGTTACCGCCTTTGTTTGGAGTTTTTAAATACGCAAATTTAAACATGTCAATGCATATCTCAAAGTCCAAACTTCCTATTCTTTTACTTCTCTAGGTCTACACAATTTTGTTACACAATCTTTGAAACTCTATTAATTAAATTTATGGAAATCAATTAAAATGTTTCATTTTTAGCTTGGAAACCTGTAAAATAGCGTCTTAGTCACCAGCTGCAAAAATATACGCGTTATAGATAGCTGCAAAGTATGTTTTTGGTTTTAGAAATGTACAAATTTTTTAAAAAAGTTCACCGAAAAGTCGGCACGTACTTTGTGTGTACCCATAAACGTGTAGGCTATATTAAAATAAATTTATTGTTTACAAGTTTGCTCCAATCGATTGCACATTGGAAAGTGTTTAAACCACCAAGCAAGACTTACAATAACCATTTACCAAAACCAGAATGCATAGACAACTTGACGAGCATATGGGAAAAATTTTTTAACACATTACAATGTTTCGTTTGGTACCATTGATTGCTAGTTAGCCATTTCAACTTGCATCATTGATTACATGGGCGAATGATAAAAAAATTTTAATTTACCTATTTATTATATTTAATATATAAGAAAATACCATTTAAATTTGTAATAAAGGAAACAAGTAGAAAAACTACCATAAATGTAACCAAAAATAAAATTCAGAGCAGCCAGTGACAAAAGTGACTATTGTACGATAAATTTTACGCTGTTGTTACATGTATTTTAAACTTAAAAATGCAAAATAACAATTTTGCCAACCACGTACATTTTATTTTGCCATTAAATTGTTGCCTATAACTCTTTTGCCTACCAAGTCGTTCGCCATAATTTTTTTGCCTACTCCCTCGGACATGTAATTTGGCCACTATTCAGAAGCTGAGGATAATACATATCCCTCATTTCTGTTTGGAAAAGAAGCATACACACCAAAATTCTCAAAAGAAAGTATTTATCGTGTTTAAACTCATAGGCTTTCAGGATTAAAATGTAAAACGTTGATCGACGCCGGCTTAGAAAACTAGTAATGGTAAACCATAAAAATGCTCTCTGCTAAAAACGTAAAAATCGAATACATATAGTACAACAACTTAATTTTTAAGAAGAAATGTCTCTATAATAAGTAAAACATATATATAACATCTATATATATGAAAATAATTGACCCCGATTAGACCCCATTTACCCTGGTCTAGAGCCCTAGCCTAAAAATAAAGTGTACGGACAGACGGACACACTGACAAACGGACAACGATATCTTAATAAGCTCTCCTGCAGAAGCAGCGAGCTAATAATGAATACAAGATATGAAATATATGTACTAACAATAAGAAGATATGCTTAGGTAAGAAACAACTTTATTGATATGGGTCTAGATCGATAATCCTTGTATTTTACATTACTTGTCAGGTAAATTGATAAAAGCTGAATACCGAAACATCATTTAAATTTTCAATCAGCAAAGGATATTGCTTTTGTAATCTACAAGGAGGCAAAGTAATAGGTATTTAAATAGGCAAAGAAAAATTATTTGAAAAATCTTTTGCTAGTTAAAAGCCTTGGTCCGGAATAAACGTTTAGTATCTTATTTGGCACTTAGTTTACAAAGTATAAAAAGTTTTTTTTCGTTTTTGGAAGAGTTTCCAATTTGTTTTTGAATCTCCATATTAAGTAAAAATTTCCAAACAAATATTTGAACTAGAAAAATATTGTTGTTGTAATATAGGTATGTAGATATTTAGGTTTAATCCGCGTTCATCAGATTAAGAATCAAAATGATCCTGGAGAAAGCAGTTATTACAACTGTGCTTATTTTGCGCTTGCAAAGCTGGAGCATCGCGTTTACTAACTCAGAAAGTGTAAATATTGTAAACCTGGCTGACCTACTTGAGCCTTATGCTGATTTAAAGTGCTTTGTTACAATCATCAATTTTCAAAGTATTAATTTACACAGCATATCTGGTCCAACCATACTACGGAATCCAGTGAAAAGCACAGCATTCAAAAAATGCCGAAAACGTACAAACTGCAATTCTAAATACGTTAAGTCTTCTAAATACGGCGTGTCAATTAAACACCTTGCTTACACGTTAAATGCCAAACCATGGAATTGCCATCTGGAAGTAATTTTATTCCCTACTAAAAATATGTCTGTGTATAAAAGCATTCCAAAAACATTTAATAGATATGCATACAGGCATAACAGCAACCAACATCACTTTGGTATTTTGCCAAGTGCAATTCCAGTACAGCACATTTATGTAACCGAAACAGAGAACGCAGAAAATGATACCATTTTAGCAGAATGGATTTTAATACCTTACCAAGAAGCAATACATCAAGTGCAACATTATCTACGTGTAGAAAACTACATGGTTGCCACAACAAAACGAATTTCACAATTTTGTACGAAAATCAGCAGCATTCAAGCAATAACATTTTGTACAGATAGGGAAAACTGTTTAATCAGAAATAAGTTAGAACCTCCAAATGAGCTCAGACCGTTTGCTGGAGTGTTCACAGAAAGCCACAACTTGGATGCTAGAACTAAGGACGAGACCTCAGGAGCCCTTATAGGAATTAAAAAATACTTACAAGAATGTGACTTGCATGAAAAGGCATGGAATTTGAAGCTTATGGATCGAGTTGCATATCAAGTAGCCCAAACGTGGAAACTAATTTTTAAAAATTTTACTAGTGTATACCAGACATTAGGAGAAATGCAAAGTTTCTGCAATTTTGGCACAAAACATGTAACTGAATATGGTTTTCACAACGAAATCAACACTTTAATAATGAGATTACATACTATATTTTACAAGCCTTATAATGGATTTCCAATTTGGCTAGAATTCCCACCCCGTCAGTTACGTTTTATAAGTTGTGGTCGACGTGGAGAAAGTCCAATTTCATTTTATAATTTTGTTTACGTGTTTGAATACCCAATATGGATTTGTATTCCGATAGCGTTGATTCTTACTGCTGTAAGCTTAAGTTTGCTAAAACTTGGTAAAACCCACCGGTTTCCGGATAATCTGGTGGAAAACATTTTCCGAGTAAAGAAGATTTTTCTGGAGCAAGGAGATTTGTTTCCTGGTCGGCAAATGAATAGCTATCAATTTCGTCTTAATATTGCACCATTTATGCTAGTTGGCATTGTGATTTGCAACGCGTATAAAAACACAAATGTTTACCGTATGGTTACAAATCGACAGCCAATTCCTTATGATCATTTTCAAGAGTTGGTAAATGATTCTTTCTCCTTTGCTACACAAATAGGTTATGAATATGGTAACTATGATCGATTTGGAAAAGTAGAAGGTCCACATGTTTTAAACATTAAAATAGAAGATACGTATCATACTATTGAATCCATTGTGCATACAAGACTTGAAAGTAAACGTTCGTTTGATTATGTAACAGATAAAAAGCATCAGGAAGAGGATAAACTTTTGAATCTAGTCCACACATCAACATCACTGCTAAGCGAAACAGTAAAACTTTATCTAAATTTGCATGCTATTTTAAAACCATTGTTATATTATTTTCCGATGAACTTATCATACTTGTTAGTAGTTAAAAATAAGAAATGAAGGTTAATGGAAATGATAGGAGGAAGGTTTTTTTATAATAAAAAGGATAGGAAATTATCGGTTTTTTGATTTTTTGAAAAATGCATGAGGATGAACGGGTTCTTTTGGTTGTTGATGATGATGATGATACATAGCATGTGAGTGTATGCAGAGTGCATAATATATGGATGGGTATTGTGTGGTGGTGATGAAAGGGTTGTGATGGTGAGCGTTGCGTAATATTGCGTTATACGTTGCGTAACGTTGTATAAAGTAGCCGAACTTGTAAATATTTGTACATATTATTATGTTAGTTTAATTTTAAGGTAGAATTAAGTCAAATTACCATGTACATTAGCCAATGAAAAAATTCTTGTACATTATCATGTAAATATTTTAGATTTAAGTGTAGGTTAAGTAATATGTTAAGTTGTATAGTAGGTTATGTAGTTTGTTAAGTCGTATATATCATAGGTTAGTTTTATAGGTTAGGTAGTATTTAAGGAAAGGGACTTTCTATTCCCAAGCGACGGACAGGCTGACGATTCCGTCTCAAATTGTAACCTAAAAAACCACAAATTATTATTTGGCATTAGCATACAACTATATACGTAAATGTATAAAAATGCAATACAAAATGCCAAATAATAATTTGTGGTTTTCTGGACTATACGAATGCCTAAACTTCGTGAATTTGAGACTGAACAGTGCGAAACTTGGATCTATTGAAAATTTTAGAGAAACTAACTAGTTCAATTCCAGTTTCGCACTGTTCAGTCTTGTCATTTTCAAAATTGTAGGCATTCGTATAGTCCGATAACGAACTTGACAAGCTTGTCGTGTCAGGCTGCTGCTGTTGTTGCTGTTGATTAAGGCGGTTTACCGCCAGTTGGTCATCCTCTCCAAACTCAATGAAAGTTGAGTCGTTCAGGGGAGGATTTCTGTGTGGAGTTAAAGGTGGTGGCCCCTGTGACACTGACCGTTCGCGTGAGGATCCAGGGGTCACGGTATCCATCCTGCGAGGTGGAATAGGTGGCGCTGGAGTGGCATGGCGCGATGGAGGCGGTGTCGACGGATGTCGAGCCAAGAACTCCTCCATCGTGTAAGTGGGGCAACGGAGGACCCTATCACGTGGTGGGGAACGTGAGACGTCTCTTCTGGGGGCGGAAATAGCCCTTGACCGGTCAGATGGAGGAGGTGGAGCGTGAGTTGGCTGACGAGCAATGTAGCCACGAAGCCACCGGAAGAACCATCTGCTGCCATAGGTCGCCATGATAGTGACCAACAAAACGATCACCACCCACAAGAGTGCACGGGCGGAATTTGACACTTGAGGTGGATCTAAAAGTAATTAAAACATAAAAATTAATTAAATGGTCAATATAACTTTACCTAATTAACTTACCTTTTAGATCCTTGGAACATGGCGGTGGAGTAGTGGTGGTGAACCCGGGAATTCCACACAATGACCAGTGATTAAGGGATTGTAGTGGAACTCCCCTTTCACTGTTTTGTGGCATGCACACGCTATAAGCTGGATAGCTTATATAGAGGCAATTATGCCATGTGCATGACCAACAATCAGTATACGGGAGACACTGCAAAAAACAAACAATTAAAACTAATTAACTTAACTAACTTAACTAATTAACCTAACAAATTAACCTAAAAATAAAATACTTACGTCTTTTACAGCCTGCATGTTGGTGGTGGTGACAGCAAGAGAGAAAAAGACACGTCAGCAGCTGGCCAGTTGTAAACGAAAAGTGTGTGTTTGAGTGTATAGCAAAGATCAAATACATTGAAGGTATAGCAAACTAGCAAACAAGCTTGACTACGCTGTCACACAAACTTTTTAAATGTTACAAATTTGTATTAAATGCAACCCATACACATTTAAGGTTACCCACATGCAATTAAGGTTACTCTTACCCAATTAAGGTAACCCAAGTGCAATTAAGGTTACCCATGCCTAATTAAGGTTACCCATTTGATTTAAGGTTACCAACATGCAATTAAGGTTACTCTTACCCAATTAAGGTTACCCATGCCTAATTAAGGTTACCCATTTGATTTAAGGTAAATTTTACCCAATTAAGGTTACCCTTGTTCATTTAAGGTAACCCAAACGAATTAAAGGTTACCCATGCCTAATTAAGGTTACCCATTAGATTTAAGGTTACCCAAGTGCAATTAAGGGTACCCACACGAATTTAAGGTTACCCAGGCCTAATTAAGGTTACCCTTGTTCATTTAAGGTAACCCAAGCGAATTTAGGGTTACACCTTTGATTTAAGGTTACCCAAGTGCAATTAAGGTTACCCATGCCTAATTAAGGTTACCCATTTGATTTAAGGTTACCAACATGCAATTAAGGTTACTCTTACCCAATTAAGGTTACCCATGCCTAATTAAGGTTACCCATTTGATTTAAGGTTACCAACATGCAATTAAGGTTACTCTTACCCAATTAAGGTTACCCATGCCTAATTAAGGTTACCCATTTGATTTAAGGTAAATTTTACCCAATTAAGGTTACCCTTGTTCATTTAAGGTAACCCAAACGAATTAAAGGTTACCCATGCCTAATTAAGGTTACCCATTAGATTTAAGGTTACCCAAGTGCAATTAAGGGTACCCACACGAATTTAAGGTTACCCAGGCCTAATTAAGGTTACCCTTGTTCATTTAAGGTAACCCAAGCGAATTTAGGGTTACACCTTTGATTTAAGGTTACCCAAGTGCAATTAAGGGTACAACAGTGCATTTAAGGTTACCCTTGTTCATTTAAGGTAACCCAAACGAATTAAAGGCTACCCATGCCTAGTTAAGGTTACCCATTTGATTTAAGGTTACCCAAGTGCAATTAAGGGTACCCACACGAATTTAAGGTTACCCATGCCTAATTAGGGTTACACCTTTGATTTAAGGTTACCCAAGTGCAATTAAGAGTACCCCAGTGCATTTAAGGTTACCCATGCCTAATTAAGGTTACCCATTTGATTTAAGGTACCCAGGCCTAATTAAGGTTACCCAAGTGCAATCAAGGTTACCCACACGAATTTAAGGTTACCCAAGTGCAATTAAGGGTACCCACACGAATTTAAGGTTACCCATTTGATTTAAGGTTACCCAAGTGCAATTAAGGGTACCCACACGAATTTAAGGTTACCCAAGCCTAATTAGGGTTACACCTTTGATTTAAGGTTACCCAAGTGCAATTAAGGGTACAACAGTGCATTTAAGGTTACCCTTGTTCATTTAAGGTTGCCCACACGAATTTAGGGTTACCCCTTTGATTTAAGGTTACCCAAGTGCAATTAAGAGTACCCCAGTGCATTTAAGGCTACCCATGCCTAATTAAGGTTACCCTTGTTCATTTAAGGTAACCCAAGCGAATTTAGGGTTACACCTTTGATTTAAGGTTACCCAAGTGCAATTAAGGGTACCCATTTGATTTAAGGTACCCAGGCCTAATTAAGGTTACCCAAGTGCAATCAAGGTTACCCACACGAATTTAAGGTTACCCAGGCCTAATTAAGGTTACCCTTGTTCATTTAAGGTTACCCAAACGAATTTAGGGTTACACCTTTGATTTAAGGTTACCCAAGTGCAATCAAGGTTACCCACACGAATTTAAGGTTACCCAGGCCTAATTAAGGTTACCCTTGTTCATTTAAGGTTACCCAAACGAATTTAGGGTTACACCTTTGATTTAAGGTTACCCAAGTGCAATTAAGGGTACCCCAGTGCATTTAAGGTTACCCACGTGCAATTAAGGTTACCCAGGCCTAATTAAGGTTACCCTTGTTTATTTGAGGTAACCAATATGCATTTAAGGTTACCTACACACATTTAAGTTAACAAATACGGACTTAAGGGTACCTACATTGCGTTGGGGTTGGTTGCTTGACGCCCCCTGGGGTCATGAATAGTACATGGGTCAATAATAAACCATAAATTTGCATAATCAACACATTTAAGAAAATTTTTAAACCTACGCCTGGACGGATGGTACAGACATGCACTACAAACCAAGTAAAACCAAAATAATGTACAGATCCACGCTTACTGCATCTGCTTCTACCGCACATAGCAACAGGTTGACTTGCTATGTTACTGGCTTTCATTTCATTTCATTCTCGGTACAGACAACACTCTTTTTTTGCTGTCGCTCAAGCTTAATTTCATAAAAATATTATGGAAAACGAAAAACTTTGCCCCGTGTGCTACACGAATATAGAGCTTGAAATGTGGGGATCCTGGAGAAGTAGAGACTGCAGGAGTTCTCCAGGTCAAACTGCGCACGATTTATGTACCATTTGCGCCCAAAAGTATATCAAGAATTACGAGAAATTATCGCATTTGGAGTGCTGTCCCGTTTGCCGAGTAGGCAAATACACTAAAAATGGTAGACGAAATTTTTATTGGATGCATGTTTGTAAAGATAAGAGGAAACGTATTAAAAATGCATCAAAAATCAGTGAAAGTGTACCAACTAAACATGAAAATAATCCAGAAACACCTGTTAAAAGTTACAAGTGCAAGATTTGCTTCTTGGATTTTATTTCTCGGGGAGCACGAGACAGATGCCAAAAAAAGCATATACTTGGCCCAGCAAAGCGTACAAAATGTGGAAAACTTTTACAATCATCATACGACAAGCATTTCTGTAAAAAAATCTACAGATCAAACCCCAAAAAGTGCCAGTTTTGTGACCAGGAATTTTCTACTCTTTCAAACAGGAGTAGGCATGAAAAAAAGTACTGCGGGCTTAAAAATTCTAACATTAAAAGCCCAGAGAAACCCACATTTTTTTACAAGGAACAAATGCCTGTAGAAGAGAAAACAGTTGAAGAAATTGAAATTCAGAATCAAACAGACTCTGAAGAACAACAGGCTATTTTAAATAGTTTACACAATCACAGTACAGAAATAATAATTAATAGAATGTGTGTCTGTGGAAATTGCGAAGCACTACAAAGTTCTCATTGAGAATGGACTATTGTTATGTATATATGTACAGTTTAGTGTAAAATCATTATGATGAGAGAATCAACGTACATACAGAATGGAGATTGATTATCATCTAAAGGATAACCGCCAGTCTAGGTAAAACCACTGCATAATATATTTAATTAATTTTGTGATTCAAATGCAATGCAAGTCAATCATTTTGCAAACAAATTGAGTTTAAAATCAATTTTAAATTTCACTCCTTTCAGGAATAAACGGTCTAGTAGTCATGTCAATATCCCATTAAAGTAGAAGAATAGAGAAGGAAGGAAGACGACACTTCGCCGGCAACAGGATTATAGGCATTTATTGCCATCTATGAAGGAAAGCTCTCTGGTAAGAAACTTCATTTTCATCATTCTTCTTGCTTCTAGGGACTGAGAAAGATATACGTGTTTATTGACCATTCTTGCTGTGTGCATTGTGCATGAAGAAAAAATATTATTTTAAACGCAGCAATGTAAACCGAGTTTCCTAGCTTGCAAGTCAAGCCTTTAGTCTAGTAGTAAAAATGCAATGCTCCATGTTACGCTCAATCATCAATCTCATGTTTTTCTTTTGGGTACTCGCACCTTTTTTGTATTTTTAGCTAGCAGAAAAAAATGCAAGAGAATTACAGAGTTGTAATAAAGCCATACAAACCTGTTGCTTTTAAACATGAGAAAGAAGCACGTATTTTTGTGGTTTACTCTAAATTGTCAGAAAGATTTATCTCTAGCCAGCAGCAACATTTTCAGCTCAAAACACAGCCACTCATATTCTACAAAAAATATATTATTTTGCCTTTCTTGAAAAGTGTAACAAAAGTACAGACAGTATACGTTTTAAGCATCTTAAATAGTCAGTATAATATATTTAGAGTAAAAATGGACAAGCTCAAGTACTTTACTAGTATTTTTACTTACATGAGAATGCCTAGTAGGTAGGTATATAATATTGAGTTTCCCTGTAACGAAATATTTTTGCTGCTAACGTATACGTACGTAAGAAAATGCGTAAATGCCAGCATAGGTTTAGTAAAGGAATGCCTATACAACCTAATCAAGAATGAGCTCTTGTTTAGCATGAATGATACCTTATTTGGTTCTTTTTAGCATTGCTGAATACATGTGTATAAGATGTTAGCTGTACTTTTTAACACAAGCTTAAAATTAAAGTTTTCTTGCTTCGTGCTTGCTGTTTGAGGGTAATTGTATGTAGTTTATGTACCCCTCTGGCCACGCCAGCTCATCACGTACATTCTCACACAATTAGGCAGAAAAACTCGAGGAAACCTTGTTTTGTACGCGTTCAATATTTTTTGAGAATAAATTGTCTGCTTCTCTTTGTACATTAAAACACATTGCCTTCAGCATTTTATCCACTTCACGAAATAATATTTCAGTAAACTCAGAGAAGCAGAACCAAATTCACATTTTTTATGCCTTAAAAATCGACAACTGCGTGATAGCATCATTTCACAGCGCATCGTATTCTATTGACTAACCGCAGATGACAATAATGATTACAACGATGGAATGTGATACAGTTTTAAAATCGAAAACATTTACTGTGGTTTGTGAAATGTTTTATCCATTGTGAACAGAAAATATTATAGTAGGCTAGCATTGATTATTTCTTGAGTTGTGATTAGAATAAAACACAAGCACAGCTCACACTCTTATCAAAATCTACATTATGACAAAATATTATAATGCAAAACGTTAATGCATGAGTGCTTTATACTGCTAAAACGGCAATAGTCTACTAACTATAGAATACAATTTAGTGGTAACTTTTTATTTCAGTTTAGAGTCAAGCAATTTTCTTTCAAACAATGAACACAAATGCGTGCATTCAATACTGCTGTACGGTAATGTAAGCTTATGCTCAACATAATATTTATATTTTAAATTTTAGTTTTGCTGTTGAATGCTGCTGCTGAATCTACGTGATCATTATCCATCCTCGTGCTATCTTGAGGCTGTACAAGAATATACTGGCAATCAGGGATCATAGTACGTGTACAAGTACAGAAAACAGAGGCAGTGATTTGAGGTAAGCTTCAATATCAATTGTGAAAAGGTTATTGACTACAATTTTACAAATAATTGTTATTTTGTTCATTCTTGTGCTTACAGAAAATCTATATTTTTTGTGATTTGGGACAAAAACATTTTTTAAACTGATGATAAGGACGGTATTTTGATGATGGGATTTTCATAATGCTAAATCAAAGGATGGATGAAAACGCTTTAACGCAAGATACCTCATAGCTGTGAAGGTAAGTTTTGCTGCTTTAAACTATTACTGTTACTGTACACTACATAAATACTTTTGTAAGCCACTATATTTACCTGACCTGAAATTGACGTACTGACTGACTGAAACTTTTACTTACAAAAAATACAAATGCTTCACACATACAACACCCAAAACGTGCTCCTTTAAACTTTATAGTAAATGCATGCAATATTATTCATCTCGCATTCATCGCATCAAACTTATTTTTTCATGGAAATTAAGAGTGTTTTATGGATACACCCAATATAATATACTACATAATCATGCATAAACATACTACATCATAGTACATGCTCTTTGTCTGTATAAAAACTAAACTTTAAATTCAAGCTGCTTTAGTATTGTTGATGCTGCTATGAAACTTTTATTACAAATTAATGATGAATGAATTATGGAAATAAATATCCAGAGGCATTGGTCGGTCTAAAAGACCTTACGAGAGAGGGTAACGGGAAACCTCCTCTGGTGCTCTCTCATATAATTTTTAATATATTTAATTAAAAGATTAGCAATATGTAAATTAGAAAAACTTGGAAATAATGTTTAGCTGGTGTTGTTGAAAAGTGCGTGGTACAACGCTACCACACTCTGTCATAATATTGCACACTGTTTTGTGAAATTCGTGCAAAATGTGTACTCTACCATCAAGTGTCTTGTTGTACACGTTAAACAAATCAGTCACACGGCTGATAAGCCGAATATAAAAATCTACCGATTGTTCGGGGCAGTGCCCCTGCTGCTTTAGTGTATGCCATTCGTGCAAAATATTACAATACAGTAATTTGCAACTATACACAAAATCCTTGTCGCTGAACAGGAAGGTGGCATCATTCAGCAAACGTAATGAGATAAACTCTAAAAAGTTGCTGAAACACCAGACGCAAAAATTTGTTTGAGGATACAGCGTATGAGTCAATTTTCGCAAATTTTTCCAGTATTTAATTGGTGACTGGATATTTTTTCCAGACCCGGTACAATCGTCCTCTATGCTCACAGTATTCATAGCACTAGTTGCTTCCTCCATTATGGCTTTGCAACAAATGAGGATATTTTTGCACATACTAGCCATTATCACCCTTCTCTAGCCAGTCCTCTAGGCCAGAAGCCCCAAATGCATTACAGCAATATAGCTCACCACATATAGTATACATGGCTTCATTAAATTTCTTTTCGTCTGGAGTCAGTGTGCCAAAGTAACTTAAAAAGTCCAACGTTTTCTCTGTTGCGTATTTATCAAATTCTTCAAGATGGTTTGGGAATTTTAGGCGAACTTCCCACATGTGCCAAGCTAATACAAGGTCAGCATGAAACGTTTTTACTTTTTTTGCAAATGACGGATTTAAAACGTTTTCATGACTCATCATTTTTGCCAACGTTTTAGCAATAACGTATAAACAGTTTCCGCATTGTGCGTCTGGCAGTGTATAATCAATTGTGTTTAACATATCGCAAATTTGCTTTTCAACATTTTCTGGCAACTCACAGGAGCTTATGTCGTTTGTCTCCTGTGCAACAGCCATTTTTATTATAAATCAAATTCTTCAAGACTCTGGCTATTTATGAAAGCCTAGAAACATGCGGAAATTGATAATTGCGATGCGGTGGCACGCAATTGTGCATTAAATCCTCAACTTCGTAAAAAGCATCCGACCACAAATGTGAGCGCATACCAACGCGTTCATCCAATTTTTCCAGGAAACCCCGGAGTAGCATAAAGAAACGACTTTTAAATAGTTGCAAGTTTTTGGGATACCGATGTGGGTGTCTAATATCCCACCACCGATTCTCAAATAAGTCTGTGGCAAAGTCATAAATGCACGGCTTGAATGCCGGCTTGTAGACATTGTCTTTATTGGACAATGTCTCGACAATTATTATTATAAAATATTTAAAGCAGTACTCACAAAACGGTGAGTCAGTAATTACAACTTCATTAATGTACCGTAAAATTTTTGGCGCTAGCTCATGTTCTTCCACCACTGCTTCCATGACTGCCAAAGCAAGACTCAAGTAAGCTTGCACTGTTTACAATTTACTTGAACGTTTTTTGATGAGCATGCCACCTGGTAGGAGTCTCTCCTCCACAAAAAAAAAATTGTTCACCAATACCATGCATAAACTCATCAACATCTTCTGAGCGTGGTGGCGGGTGAAACATATCTTGGCATAACATTTTGCATGTAGAATTAAACTTTTCTAGACTTTCTGGAAAATCAAAAGCTTCCTTGCATTGTTTCCAGGTTTTTAAAAACTCTCGGTATGTGTTTCTTACCATTTTTATAAAAGCAGTAGTATACACAAAGTCATTGTCATTTATAAATTCTGCCATGTATGTTGCAAAATTAGTAAAACATACTTTGCAATATGGCTCGTGCCTTTTACCAACCACTTGTATAATGTGGTTGAGTACATTATCATCCAACTCTTCAGTGTATGCAGAGACATGCATTCTCCGGAGCATTTTTGTTGTCTCCTCCATCATGCACAATCGCAGAATAACTGTTAATTCACGTTTCAGATCTTACCATAATCTTCATCAGCGTCTCGGGATTCAGAGACGGACGTGTAAGATTTAACTAGAAAATGGATTTGTGCGAAACGTTTTATCTGTACATACACCTGTCACATTTCCGCCATACCTTATCCATTGTACCTTGTAATTTGCTTGCAGCTCTTTTCATTGCGTACGGTACTTTTAAACCGTTTATTTCAAGAATGTAAATTAGCTTCAGGACAATCCAGTCAAGATGGGGCTCGCAGAATTTATCAATGCCTTTGCGGCAATGTAAATATTCTTTCCGCAAGTACTTGTAAAGGTCATGGGTTAGTTCTACAAATCTTAAATCACCCAAAACTGATTTGCATGCAAAATTTAATACAAGGTGCAAATAAAAAATCTTGGCACAGGAGAAACAGTGGTAGGTGCCCCAGACATAGTAAAACTCTAGGGACTTGAACGCTTCGTTGAGGTCATCCATCTGAAACAAAAATAGATTGTGTATTAGTATCACATTTATACTAGTAGTAGGGGCATCTTAAGACGTGAATCCGCACCTTACACTGCATTACTTATTCCCAAATACTCACAAATACTTGTGACACTGTCCTGTTTTTGGGAATGCCTGCATTCTTGAAAGTGCTTTTCCTGATTTAAAAATGAGGAAAATAACTTTTCAATCAAGTCGCTCTGCGTTCGATTTTGAACCAGCTTCCATACTGAATCACAGTGAACAAAAAGGCAATCTATACACACCTGTTTGTGATCGCCGTTACCAAATTGCCGGGGCTTGACCGCAGGCAACTGGCGAGTTTTCGGGTTCTCCGCTTGAAGGGCACTCAACTGCTTTGTAGCCATTGTCACAATGGCTTGGATTAGGTGGGTGCTCCTGCTTTTAATACCAATCCTTGTAGGCTTTGCAACATAAGCTGGATTTTGCGGTGGTTCCTCTTGCACGACAGCAACGTTTTAGTCGTTGAATAAACCTTGCTGCCCTTTCATCGTTTTGTTTCAAGCTTTTTGAAAAGCTTTTGAAAAATGCACCAGGGGAATGACCTTGGATTTTCCAATATACGTATAAAAGTACGAATTCACCACAGCGTTCAGATGAGTCACTTTGGATTTTTTGTACGTTTTCTGACGTTACTGCCCACTTGAAGGGAAGATTATACGATTCAAATCCCAGTGCTAAGCTATCGAAAAATTCAATTTCAATTCCAAAATGTCTTCGAGTGAAGGTCAATAATAGCCAATGTAGACCTTGGCTTTCTCTTGTTCCTGAATTTACAACGACAAAATATGGAAATGTGTCAAATACTATGCTTGAAAGTTCATCTTTGGCTACAACGGCCCAGCATGTGGGCTTGCCCTTGAGCATACAATCCAGCAGTGACTTGATATCCTCTTCGTCCATTTACACAATTTCGACTGAGGCTCCCTCACGGTCCAGGCTTAATATACTTTGATAGATCAGGCAACACACGACGTTAAGGTCAGAGGTTATCGGAGAAGCCCATTTACAATGGAATCTTAAAGTCCCATCATAGTTTTGAGAAAATTGTGTCTTTTTGACATCTGGTAGAATATCAAAAACTAAGACAAATGAGTCGGCCACAAACAACTCTGGTGTTATGCCGTTGTACGAATCACAAGTCTTGAGTGCGTTGAAGTAGGCATGGTGGTACTTGTCTGTAGTTGTGTCAATTTCAAGGGGATTGTATCCCACTGGCCTTCCATCCACTTCAATCCAGCATTTTTCCAAACCGTTTGGTTTAAAGGTTCGATATGATTTATTCGCATCCCCGTAAAGCGATGTGGACAGTACAAACGCAACGTACATTTGGCAGGGTAACTTGCCACTACTAAGGGCTGGCGAGTCTGAAACTTGATTGCCAGATTTTACTGTGTAGGTTACAATGTTCTTGTCAAAGTAGGCAAGCTGTATTGGTATATTTCTCTGGAGCTTGTGTTCGTGAACAGCTTTCACTTGATCAGAAACATCGACACGTTTGACCTGGATGTGACAACTTTCAATTTTAAAGGTGACATTGAACTTTTCGTCGGTTTCAAGAGGTCCATGATCAATAAAAAACTGCTCGGTGGAACGTTTTAAATTGATTTTCAGGCCAGTCTGGGGCAACAGGAACTTGTCAGTTGTGAACAAGCCATGAACCAATTTACCAGTTACGGTAAATGTACGACTATTGTTACCCTGTTTCTTTCTAAATATGTAAGCAACTGATGAAGTGTTCAGTTCTCCACCATCAGTCGTAAACAATTGGCACCTCAGATTAGACTTTTTCTCGTCCTCAGATGACTCCAAGAGATTTGTGAGATAGGCATTATACGGGTAATGATTGGAAAATCTTGTGATTACAGAGTTCCCAATTTCAATTTCCAATTGGGAAAAGAGGGCATGTAAAAAATTGCAAGCTGGGGCACAGTTTGTCGAGTCGATATCCGCCCCCTTCGAGTCCACGAGCTTCCCCGTCACGCTAATCTGAACATCTTCCAAGTCAGTGTAGTATGTACTTGGTAGTATTGAAAACGTTAGCTGGCTTGTAACGTCGAGTGGGAACATGGGATACACCTTTTCATAAAAGTATGCCAAGGTGGAAACGTTTGTAAGTGGAAGGTTGTCATAATTTAATTGTGGAACCACCCCCGGACTGGTTCTCGGGGCGTGGTGAGACGTGAGTGCTCTCTCCATTTTAGCGTCTTCGCCTTATCTGAGTACGACGTCTTCTGCGTCCTCCTCCTACAAGTTTCCTCTTTCGAGTGATTCTCTTTCTTCGTCTCCCGCTTCCTTTTAAGGTTTTTCTAGTGGACGTTCTCTTGGTCACTGCTCTCCTCCTACGACGATACTTTCTGAGAGGCACAAGCCCCGCATCAGCTCCATCACAATTCGCCATTTTGACTAATTTGCAACCTTCTTCACCACATTCCATGCGTTCTACGGCCATCTTTCCTTAAAATGTAAAACTGCAAGGGTTGGTTGTTCAGTATCTGGCAAATAATTAAATCGTTCGTCCAACAATCTAATATTAATGAACGATGTTTCAAATTTGCGAATAGGAAAGTAAATTGGCGTCTTTGGCTCAAACTTTATTTCTTGCGATCCCTCTTGTCGGGAAAATATTTGCAACAGCTGCAACGGCTTCGGTCCAAAAAAGTTCTGCAAACACAGACTGCATTCGACCAACACTTTGGTTGAAATGACGAGTCTCTCGCCTTTGTCGTCTATTAAATAGTTTTTGGCGAGCGGGTCAAACGGATTTAGCACTTTACGCGGAATTGAAACTGTTTGAAATCCGCTGAATGCATGACGGAACGGCAGTCCAAAGTATTTGTTTAAAAATTCCGAAAATTGCAAAAAGATATCATTTGAAAAGGTATTGATTGTCATAGTGGAGTCTTCCTCGTCAATAAACGCTGCAATCCGGTATCCATTATCCAACGCTGTACTTGTAACTGCCAGTGCAATATCGTCTGCTACAGGGTTTGTCATTTGTGGCAACTCACACTTTGTCAAGTTCCATCTGCGTTTCTGCAGATTAAATGTGTGGTCCAGTGGAAGTTGGGCAAATCTTTGCAAATTTGGTGGATTCTCAGACTTGTATTCGCCAACCGAGTAATCTGATCTAGAGAACCCAAAAAGTTTACCGAGTTCACCAAGGTAAAGCCGATAGCCAACCTCTTTTGTATAACTTAGCTGCGTTTCGGTTGGAACACCATCATCCCCATAGTCAATACGAAACACTGCATTCACGTTGAGCTGTTTCAAGTTATTATTTACTCCAGCCACAAATGTGCCAAAGTGATCATACGTTTTGGGAATATTGAGCTCACTCACTACAATCTGGCTTATCCAGACAGTGTTGTGATACTTTTCTGTATCAAAAAATGGTTTTTCTTCCTTTTCTTCGGGTAATGGCTGCTCGTCTGTCTGTGGAACGTATTGATCATGATAGTATAGTTTAAGCAATGACACTTCATATTTGGACAAATCGTGGTTTTTATTAAGCGTGTTGGAAAAGTTGACTGGGGAATTGTTTGGAAATGTGTCCTTCTCTTTATCAGAGTGGACAACTACAACAAAAGACTCGCTAGTCTCCATCTTGGAGTGCCGCTGGTGTCATTTCCGCTTCAACATAGGTTCCCTTGAGCTCATTTCCTTGTAGGTCCTGCACCTTGTACGATACAACTGGGAATAACGTAAAGACGCACTTTACAGCAAATATCTCTGATGTCCAGTGGCTGAAATGTTTTTTGGTAAACAAGATTTTCTTGTCACTCAGGCGAATCAATGAGCCGGCTTTGTAACGAGGCTTTCTTGGCTTGGTTTGTGCAAATTTCGCATACAGGTTCATCAATATCTGGTCATGGTCCTTTTTGCGAATTTTTGCGGGCACAAAATTATGCGAAGAATGACGAGACAGGTTATAATTTTCAATTATTTTCTCGTAAACTTCTATCCAGCTGTTTGTGTTTTTATAATCAAGATATTTGAACAATCGAATTTTAAACGTACGAATGAAACGTTCAATCTGCAACAAAAAAATCAGCCAATTAGAGTGGGTCTTGTATTGGTTTTACCAAATATTGCTTACTTACCGTTTGGGCCTTCAGTTTTCCGTAAGGGGCATAATGCAATATCCCGTGCTTTTTGAAAAGGGCCTGTACTTCCTTGGCCATAAACTCCTTACCAAAATCAGAACCGAATGCCTGAATCTTGCCAAATTTTTCAAATTTCTTAATTAATTGCTCAAGAGCAGGCACAATATGTTTTGCGCTTTTGGTCTTGGTAGCGACTCCCACAGCAAACTTTGTAAATACGCATATACCGACGAGAATGTAAGAGTATCCTCTGTTCTTTGTCTTTTGCCGACTAAAATCCACCAGATCAATCTGGACTGATTCTAGGGGTTGCTTAACAATCACAGGCCTTCGCGGATAATTAGTCCGTGGAGGACGAAACTTTGTAAACGAAGGTAACTTAATCAGTGATTGTTCCAACTTTTTCAAGTCCTTGAGTTTTCTGGCATTGGCAAAAGTATTCAATCCGGCAAATGCCCCCGGTTTAGAAGGGTCCAAGTACGCTTTATGAATGTACTTGTCAACAATTTGCTCACGTTTTGGCATTTTTACGCAACTTTGCCTTTCTAACTTCGGTTTGAACTTTGGCACAAACTAACCCCTTTGGCAATTTCAGGTTTGCCAAAAGTTGAGCAAAATGCGAAAATGAATCAGGGCGGTCTCGCCCGCGCACAGCATACGCCACAAGAGGAAATATGGTTTCTTTGTCTTCAAGTCCCTCAATTGCACTTGTGATTGTTCCAAACTTGTCGTATCTAACTCCTTCCGACTTTAGCAAATCAAGAAGCTTTCTGGTTTTGCTTCTTGTAAGCTTTGGAAGCTCATCAATTTGCTCATCCAGATTTTTTTGTTCAGCAATGTCCATGCATTTGTTGAAGACATCCAGTGGAACGATTTTAAAGAGTTCCATTTTGGCTAAGCTGTATCAAACATGCAAAAGAATATGTCATATATCGCTTTACTAAGAGCGCTAGCAAGCAAGGGTATGAGTAACTTTCCTTTGCTTAATAAAAACTTTCGCAATCGTCGAGATCGTGTAGCTTTTTTTATTAGCAACTTGTCACGTGCAGGCAGCCTATTTTGGTCTTTTCCAAGCAAAAGGCAGGCAATCAATGCTGAAAGCTCGTCCTCAGATGCAGCTTTTATTATTTTTTGAAATTCCTTTGGGCCTGCTTTGACAGCTGCACATACGAAATCAAAGTTTTCAACTATCTTTGAGTGCATTTTTGGCGGGAAGGTACAATGTAATGTTTTCCCAAAAAAAGAGATTTGATCGATATCGAGTCCGATTGTCGTCAAACGCGTGAAGGCATACAAGAAAATGAGCAAACGGATGGACATCTACGGCATGACAATAGGCATTATAAACAAACTTCGTATCCAATGGTTTCATTTGAAATGAAAGCCTTAGAATTGAGCTTGTATCTCTCAGCATTCTTGTAAGTATCATATAGGAAGTTTGCAGGTTTGCCATTCGCATTTTAGGTGTAAATATGGCATGCAAAATTAAAATAAATATCAAATTGTGGTGATGAACCTTTTGTACAAAATAACTTATAATGTCACCGCTATCTTTCATTATGGCCGTTGTTCGATCATCGCATATAACCATAACTAGCTTCTCTGAAGTTAAATGATCTTTGACCTCGCTCAAGTCTGTGGTGAGTATTATGTTCTCGTCTTCCCTTAGTTCATCCAGGAAGCTCTCCTCTTCTTGGTACACCCAAATAACCAAATCTGGGACTTTAGTAAACAATCTGTGTCTGTTGGCCACAATCTTTCTGCATAGGGTAGTTTTGCCGGAAAATGACCCTCCAATTAGCTGCAAACATAGTTAAAGACTTAGTGAAGAGTACGTGCAAATGGGAGTAGGTAGGAAGAGGAGGTGGAGTAGGTTAATGTCAATATTACCTGTATTGAACATGGGCAATTAAGCCTCATGTCGACTGGTGGTCCATACATTTTGATCCAAGCGGAATGGATTCCGTGGCCGATTTCCAGTGACGTCGATAATCGTTATTGGCAAGGGCTTTACGTTTCCTCTTTACAAAATCAACGCGCTCGTTATGCGGTCTGAGCGAGTAATACTCGGAATACACCTCCTTCTCCTCATTTAATACTTGAAGATATGTCTCAAATGTAGAGTCGGCGGCTCCACCTCGTGTCACAGTTGCAAATCCATCCCGACAGCTATCACAAACTTCTGGTCCTTCGGATACGCCATGGCAGACTAGGCAAATGCATCGAATAGCCCAGTTTTTGGATCGGAGCTTAATATATTCCAGTGGAAGTAAATATTCCAGCTTCAGTACACCAATCTTGTACTTGTTTGACTCTGTGTACAAGACGTGGTCACGCGGCAGCGTGGAAAAGTCAAACATGTGTGAAAGGCTACTCAGTTTGGCGATAAAATCTCGATCCCTGTCCTGATATTCACATACAATACTATCAGTTTCCCCACCCGCCACTATCAGACGGGGACCAAAAAACATTTTCAAGTCATAAATATGCTTATAATAAGTCAAAATTGCATTCTGCAGAATGACAAAGGCACACAGCAAATTCCTGTTGTACGTTTGCTTCTTCTTTTTTAAAAAGAACATTGACAAGTTTTCATTTAGTATTAAAACGTCAGAGAAATCACTTCGCGCAGTTAGTTTGAGACAATCATCTTGTTTTGTGCAAAACCGAATCGTCAAGTTTGAGGTACAAGGATAAAATTTTCCATAAGTCATGTTTGATATATTTTTGAATGTCTGACTATCGATTGCCGTTTTTGCGTCTTGCCTCAAGTTTGCATTTCGCACCATAAAATCCTTTAGCCAAGCCTCGTATTTGTATTTAATCAGATAGTTCACACGTTTTATAATTATCCCCATGCTAATATACCACTGCAGCAACTTGTAATGCACCAGCAAATCATCTTGATCATGATGGGTTAATAATACTTGTGTCAATCCTGTCATGGCAGATGCTTCAAACAAATCCTGCTGGAACTCTGCAAGGTCTGACACGTTTATTTTACTTTTGTGTACCAAAAATGGAAAGTCCTTTGAAACTGCCTTGAGGTGGTCTGGGTAAATTGCCGAGACTGAAATAAGGTAGCCATATACTGAATCATCAATGCTCATGATCCAATTTACATCAAAATGTTCGTCTTCCAGCAAAGAGTAATCGCCAGTCGGGAGGTTAGTACACATACTATGGCTAAACATCATTTTCACGTCAGTAAACAGTATTTCAACTCTTTCTTCGTCCTTGACATTAGTAAACCCCAGTCGCTCTGATTTGGCACAAATATACTTTTTGGAGACATGACTTATTGCGCCAATTAATTGCTCGGACACACGTTGCAAAATTTTTGGCGATTTACAGTATTCTATTTCTTTCTTTGAATGATACATGGCACTAGAAAACGCAAGCCCACTAAGGGAAAATTCATGATGACATGAAATACCATACAGTTTCAAACATTTGTAATTAAAACTTTGAACAACTGCATTAATTCCATGCACTCGAAAATGCATGTAGTTTAGAGCGTAATCTTTCATTGAATTGCAGTGCTGTTTGTAGTATGCATGAGCAATGGCGTGCTCGTCAGGAGTCAAGAATCGCCCCAAGTGAAAATCGAAAAACGAGTAATGAGGCGGAAAATCATGTAAAATTTCAATATCGTGATTGTGTGGGAACCAGTATGGCCCATAATTGCCAGGGAATAAACTTTTATAATGTTTAAAATACTTTTCATTTTCGGCCGTGTCAAAGTTTTTAACAAGATCAATTAGAGTATCCGAAAAAAAGTTTTCCAGTGCCACTGAACGAAAAAGCGATGGCACGTGCACGGATAGATAGTCTTGGTTTTTCCTGGGAATTATTATAATTTTTGTATTTAGATGCTCCTTTATCCCCTCCAAAATCAAGTGCAGTGTCGTTCTTTCAACGTTATAAAGAAACACGTAGATGAACTCTTTTGCTCGAATTTTGAGATTACAGTTATTACAAATTGGTGTAATATAGTCGGGAAAATTGGGATCAAAATACTCGGATTTGCTTGGAGGAATATAGTGGCTGTGGTGTAGCCTCGGGGTAACTTCCGACTCACTACCGTCACGAACAAAACGACAACTGCACGACTGACAAAACTGTGCTTTTTTTGCTCGCTCATGATCAGCGGGTGTTGGCTGAAAGGGAACAAACGTGTTTCTCTGCATTGTGAGCAAAATCTCGGCACAACTAATTAATGTCACCAAAAAATTTTCTATTGCAGAACTTCCCAAATGTTCATGAGAAAAATATAACTCTTCACACGGCCCCATCCCAATGATTTTGTAACCAGCAGCAAACACCTTTTGTCCAGTGGATGCATAGGTTGAGGTTAAAACTTCAGCGACTATTTTAAAAGGAGCAGACATTAACCTATAATATTCCGTAAATTTCATGCCATTGGCTTCCGGGAAAATCATTCCATACTTGCATTTGATAAAACAGTTTTCTTCATGGGATGCAATAGAATTTTTTGAAAACATGTTCGAACACCACCGACAAACATGCCTTTTGTAGCGACAAACATTATTAAACACCCTTGAAGGGTCAAGGATAGTACAAAAATGGTAGGCAGTTTTATATTTGTATTTCTCGTTGGGATGCAGTTCCTCCCTGCTAATTAACAAAAGGTCAACATGTCGAGGACAATTCATTTTTGTCAACTCTAGAGGCCAAATTTTGTCGGTCTCTTTGCTGTATGAATAAATATTTATGGAAACATTGTTCCGCCTTTCAAACTCCCTTACTTCATGCATATCAACATGCCCAAAAAACCCGTCCAAATCTAGTAATTTTTCTCTTGTTACCATTTCTAGCACTCCGCGGTACGTATCAGGATTTGTAAGTTTGCGGCGTAGTGATTGCCGTTGTGATTTTGGTAACTGTGAGTATGGAATGTTAGGGTATTTATTTAATCTGAAAGACTCTAGAAATAACTTGCATAATACGGAAAGTAAAAAGCAATTTTCAGATTTTGTTTTTATGCAAATGATGGTCTGTTTTGACTTGATGCTGTGTGGAAGAGGAAGGAAAGAGCCCACGGTAGAAGCCCGTGATGCGGCAAAGTGAATAAAAATCTTTATTACCTTTAACAATGTGTAACCGGATTTTTGGCTCCGGAATAAATTCAGGGTACTGATGACATAATTGACCAAGAATTGTAAATTTTCATGCACAAAATTTATATGAAAAGTGTTTATGAAAGTCGAGTTAAAAAAACGCGACAAGACATTGCCCGTCTTGTTCTCTTTAAGTTTAAGCTGAAAAGTTAATTTAATTTTAATGTTCTGGAAATGTATAATGTAGGCATTACTTAATAAAACAAGATCGTTAAATATAAAATCAATAGCTTGTCCAATTAGATGAAAATCATAATCTACCAAGTCAATAACAAATGTCGATAACGCCCCACCGTGTGCATGGTTTGTTTTTATCAATTTAGTTGTCGGGATAACTGGGTCTCCGCGTCCACGTCCGATGAAATTTGTGTTTGCACAAGAATGAAGATCCAAGTCGAGTACGTAGGAACCACAAGAATTGCAGCAGTGGGATTCCACATGGCGTAAAAGATTATGAACATCGTCGCACTTGTAACGGCATGCATGCACGTTGCAGGCAAACTGAAATGTAATAAAAAAATTAATTAACACAATTTTCAATTACACTATTTCGCATTTTGCATCAAAACATTACCTTTCTAATTTTTCGGCGAGGCATTTTTTGTCCAGGCATGTCCAGGTCCTGCAAAAAGATTACACCATGTTACATTTTATAAACACAATATGAGTAATATCATACACTTAAAAACCTTAAAACGTGCCGGGTCGTAACCACATCAACCAAATCCTGCAAGCCATCATTTTATTCCTATATTTAACGATTTAAACAAAGCAGTCATGGCCATGGATTGCGCCATTGGAGGCATCCCTAAACACAAGGCATAAATTGCATACAAAACTGGAGAATATTTTTTTCAAAAATAATATACAAAAGTTACCCATTTCGCGTGTGTGCGCGTCAAACACAATCACGAGCCGTTGCGCCTCCATAATCCGCCATTTAGCCTCTGTTTTCGCGTCAACCTTAACCTTTACCTTGGGACCTAAATCAAAACCCTCGTCCTCTGCAGACTTGTCTCCCACTTTCTTTTTCCCAGCCCCCTGCATTTCACCATCCACCGACGCCTCGGTTGCCAATTCCTGGCACATTTTGCGAAGGGCCTGTACATTACTCATGGTCATCAGTTTGACAAGTTTTTTGTTATCTGAGTCAGCCAAGCAAAGCCAACCACCATAGCTCTTTACTCTTTCTTGGATACCCCAGAGAACCTTTACAAGCATCGATGCTTCAAACTCATCTGCCTCTTTCAAATTGTGGGTAAACGCCATAACCACACCATCATCTATCTTTGCCACCTCGCACGGCCCTTCACAGGATTTGCAAGGCTCCTTTTTGTCAGGCTCAGCCATAGTTTTTTTGACTCGGCTTCTTTAGAGTTTGGGTTTTCTAAAAATAAAAGGCTTATATTAATATATTATCAGACTGGTAATAATGTTTGCTTTTACCTTTTTTTACTTTTGGATAAATCAATTTTTCTCCTCCCAACTTGACAACGTCACGTTTCCCGTAAAGCCCGTCGCACTTGTGACACAGGTACTGATAGAGGTAGAATGAAACGCTTTTACAAGTGTAGCAAAAGCTGGACTGGCACACAGAACAGGTAGCCAACGTACGATGATCACACGTATCCTCTATAATAAAAAACATGCAGCTTAAAAAATGCGTTGTGCTACTTTTTTATTATTATATTACCTTTCTCTAAAAACGGGTAAAACAGCTCTTCACCCTTCACTTTAACAAAGGAGCAGTATAGATAGAGTGGGTCGCACTCTTTGCAGAGGTAGTAGTAAGTATAAAAACTTACTCTGTAGCAGGTGTAGCAAAACAACTTTGAGCAGCGAGCGCAATCTTCCACCGTCGAGTGAGCACAATTCATACCAAACACTCTGTTATATCAGTAAAAGTATGAAAGAATGACGACACTGTTGCTCCCACAAACGTTTGATGCAGAATTCATGAGATTTCTCCAGCGGTGCAGTTTATAGAGATTTTGAAAATGTGCAACGGACAAAATTTTGTGCATTTTTTAAATCTACACAACAACAAAGTACAATGATCGCAAAAAAGCCGCCTTTGCAAGATATTGTATATGAGTTTTATTTTATCATCATCATCATCATCATATCAAAATGTTATTTGTGCTGCATAATACTTTTTTGCGCCCCTACCACAGCTTGGTAGGGACGCTTCATGGAATAATTACATTTATTTGCCTTAATTCTAAATTTCTCCATGGTCTCCTTATTGCATCTGGTGGTGGAGGAAACTGCAATTGCATTGGTCTTCTCATCCTATACATACATCGTTCTATAAAGCTGACTAACCTCATTATAATATAAAGAAGGACAAATAGCCCCAACATCCCCAACAAAAATTGCCAATCCCGACTCGTTTTAAGCACTAATCGGAGCCAGAAAATGTGAAAATGTATCGTCTTTTTCAAAAGGGGTACGTTTTAAATTTACTCTTGTTTCGTTAGCAATCCCTAATGGGTTAAGGGACCTTAAAATTGATGAAAAGTACTGTTTGTAAATCTCTTTTTCATGCTCGGGAGGAATCTCAACAGGCAACCCTATCCCGTCAAAGTCATAACACTTTTGAATCCCAGTATTCTGATATATACCATCACCCACGTGCCCACAAAATTCATTTCTGTGTGTCTTTATGTCAAAAATGAAAAGTTTGGTTGGTACTAGATTTTCATAACGATGGCTTACTATAGGCCACAGGGATGGCGTTTTAAACACAGTGTTATCACTTAACCCTATATATTTTGACGCTAAAACCTTTGTTCTGAAACTATTTCTAAAAATTGAAAGTATGGTTTTATCCACTAGTTTCCGCTGAATTAAGCAAATTGCTGTCCATGCTCCAAGGGCACGATTCCCACATTTTTCCCTGTCTGAGTGGTCACATGGAGTTGATTTTGGCACGTTCAGCTGCTCATCCCAGGCGATGCTAGGGTCGTCCTCCAGTACTGCTTGTGTAAAATTGGGGATGTGGAATCCACTATTGAAAAAAAGCAATATATTAGATCTCTATGAAAAAAATCACTAATATTATTGTGGCTTACCAACAACCGGGGAGAAAGTTGTTCCCGTATTTCGGGCTCACACTTTTTGTTTCACTTGTTCGTTCAAAGGGTGCAATTGGTCTCGCATTATTCAAGTCCTCCCGGGATAAACTTCCTATTAGAACACGTTTTTGAAGAGCAAAGTCGAGTTCGGTGTTTTCCGTTGAACTGCACCACACGTGGTCACAAGGGACCACGTACAGGTCCCCATTGATATTATAATCAATTTCTGGAATTGGCCAAAGTTGTGAATATTCAGTAGGGTCCTTGGCTTTTCTGCGACAGACTTTGAAATATGAGCATGATGGCTTACGATAAGCTTTCAAGTTTTCAAAAAAACTTACAACTTTTTGCGGTGTTGCAGGTTTATGCTCTGCAATAACACTCATCAAAAGAAAATAAACTAGCTCTTTCATCATGGATTTTATGTGCAGTTGGTAGGCACGCTATTTTATAGGTGGGAAAACAGCCCTTAAATTTTTGCATACCAGCATTAGTTGTGAAAGTGTGTTGACTCTTGTCATGCCTGAATAGCTTAGGTTTGAATAGTTTGTTACCCCGTCCAAGTGCAGTGTTAGTGCCTTTAGAGTAGATCCTTGTAATTTAAAATAAGAAACTGCGTAGGCAAGTCTAATTGGGAAAAATGATACTTTAAGGTATTGTTTTAAGTGTATACAAAAAGTCTTTTCAGTCATCAACGGCAATGGCAAAATATTTTTTGTATTTTCTAGGCCTACGCCCCGCCAGCCTTCAACTTTAATGAATATGATTGATGGCATGCTATTATTTTTTTCCCATACCGCACCAAGGATCTCGCACTCCGTACCATTAGCCAGACCAAGGGCATAATTTAAGTTTCTTGTTACTCGAGCTTTAAGTACGTGACCGCCACCGGGTACGTAAAAAGATCGATAAGAAAGTGCACACTTTTTGCAATACGGATGGATTTGAGCATGCACTTTTTTTACTGGTTTTTCAAGTCTAATGATTTGCCGCTGGTTAAAAGCTTCGATATCATCATTGCTCATAAAAACATGCAATGATTCTCCTTCAAAATATTTCCTTTCACTCTCACTCACGTTTTCATATAATCGAGTTTGTAGGACAGAAATATCATTTTCTGTTATTACACGGTTCCTTACTCTCATTAACAACTCATAAAAATCTTTGTCAGCAGCTTGACGTATTGGTTCACTTAATGTAAGATTGCATGTTGCATTATTGAAAAGTAGTATGCCTTGTCTTGCATAGTTACAACTCACAGTGTTTGGATCACGATATAATGGAGTATCGCCAAAGCAATTTATCTGTCTTCTATCTCCGCTCAGAACAAGAGAAATATTACCAAATGGCTTACTAGATTTTTTTATTCGTTTGAGACGCTCTGAAAACACGTAGAATAAAACTGCTCCTATCTGGAAAACTTCATCTACAAAAATGTATTTACAGTTTTGTAAATCTCTAAATACACGTTTCGCTATTGGCATGTCAATAAGTTGCTGCGGGGAACGTGCACAATCATAAATCCCAAGCAGATAAAAAATTGTTGTGCATCTCAACTCATTCGCTAGAAAACCAGAAAATGTACAAACTCTGTAATCAATGTTCTGCTTCACCAACTCCATTGCAAACAACGACAACAGGAACGTCTTGCCTGCAAAACCACAAATCAACCAATTATCGTGTGCATTGATCAATAATTATGGATAATTTTTTAAATTATCACCTGTGCCAGCAAAACTTTCGAGTAGAATAAGGCGTTGTTCAGTCTTGGATTGCTCAATTTCTTTTTTAAAAGAATCTAGGCATTTTTTTTGCATGCGCGTAATCAAGAGCATATTAGATCTTTTGTGCAATGTATTTTTTGTTTTTACGTGCTGTTTTTGTAATGACAAAAAATTCTCATAGTATTTTAGTGGCAACTTTAGCTTGCCAATTTCATCTCGCCAAAAATATCGTGCGGATACTGCCATCCTTTCTTCTTTATGTCAAGGATAGTACTAGGGTGTGCGATGGATTAGTACTAAGTATAAAAGCACAGACAAACTTTTGGGTAGTTGCCCCCAAACTTACTCCTATACACTCCGATCTCACTACTGATCTCAAAGGACGATACTGATTATGGTAAGAAAATTTATCCTCAGAAACTTACTAAAACGTACTAAAAACGTGTTTTTCTTTTTCAGCCTAGCAAAGATGATGTTCGTAACGCGTCTCATGCGTCTCAGCGCATGGAATACCACGATTGTGGTTATTCCCACTCTGGCAGACCATCAGCCACCAGACCATCCCAGGCTCGCCGAGGGTACTGCAGCCTCTCGGAAACCTCCGACTCTGACCCTGAAGTCAATTACTCAGCTCCCCCTTCATCCCCTCTGACCGGTGTAAACAAGAATGACAGGCATCAACACCAAAGCCTTTTGGAGAAGATCAAAAACATGCCCGTCTCCTCGTTCGAGGTAAATGATTCATTATTGTTTTAATTAATAAATCTTTAAAGAGTTTAAAATGATTTTTAATAAAGCTTGTTTTTATTTTTAGGTCCCGGACCCTTCGAAAGATGGGTTCTGGGAGGATTCCCTGTCCATGCCCCCATTTCAGGGGAAGATCGTCGAGGATGCATCCAAACCACCAGCGTTGCACGTAAGAAAAGAAATTAGGAACATCCCAAAGTCCGCGGAACGACGATCACATTCCCGTTTTGGGGCTTCCCTGGACGAGTGGCAGTCTCTCAGGGACGGGATTCTCCTCCCCATAGCTGTTTCCATCGAGCAAAACGACAACTTGGATGTCTTCACCCACAACACCATCCACGATTACACGGATCCAGATTTCTGGACGAGGGACAAAAGCTTAGTGCTGAGCACGGAAAACTTTGATGTAAGTGTCTTATTATTTCTTATTATATTCTTAAACACTTTCTTATTATATTCTTATGTGCCATGACTTGTAATGAACGTCTTTTTTTCTTCCCACCAGGTCCGGACATTTGTGCCGAAAAGAAAAGCAGGACAAAGGACCCCGGACGTCCAAGTAAGAATTCGCCAGAAAAATCACAGCGGACCCAGGACAGTCAGGACATATAACAATCAGGAGGTCATGTGGGACGGGCCGTCATGTACGCTTACGCTGAATGAGGTGATGTTGTTGGTCAAACTTCTCAGCATTTTCTTGGATGTTTAGTGGGGAGATGTAGGTTTGTATAGTGTGTATAGTTTGGGGGCGCTCCCCCGAAAAATGTAAAAAAAAATACCAAAATCCCGGGCAAAAATCCAAAAAAAAATGTGTCGATGGGTGTTTGTGCACCCACCAAAATTCGCGTAAAGCGTCATGGGCCCAAACCCTACCCGGCGAATGCCCGCGTAATTAGATTGGTTGGTGGCGCTTGGGGGTTTTCAACTGACCAAAATTTTTTCTTGTAATAATATTATTGGCCAGGGCACTTTGCCCGTCAGGTTCCCTCCAAGGTGGTGGGGTTGTACGCTTAAGCAAAAAAAAGATGGCACATTAAATAAAACTGATAAAACAGCAATTTGTTATGCACATATTTTTCTTCTTAAAACGCGCATCATAACATTTGCAGCATAAAGCATGAAGATTGACGGAGAAATTGTAAAATGCATACTACTGCGTATAAAAAACCATCTTTGCATATAACAGTCTTGTGTTTTAGACTACTAGTTTGGAGACAATATCTTGCGCGCATCATAATATGCATCATAAGAAAAAAGTCCTGTTATAACCATATATACAAATATAAAGAAACAAATATAATGCACATCCGCATATCAGCATAATCGACTGTCCACTCTTCTCAAATCTTATCATTATCCACCCACTCTTTTGTTTGTCACTCTTCCTTCGCCATTTTATCCAAAGTAATTTTCCCTTGTTCCATCATAAACGTGCAAAAAAATGAAGTTATTAATTTCTGTCGTTTGTGTGTTAGTTTCTGCAGCTAATTGCTGTAATCGTTACGATCTGTGCTCTGATTGCACAGAAAAAAGATGCGTTTTTGTTCTGAGTGCAAATGGCACAACATTTTGCACTAATAAAATAAAACCCCATCAGTATACACATGTGCACGCCGTCGCAAAACTCCCAACACACTGCATGTCCATCCAAGAAATGACAGGTAGTTAATTAAAAACCTGAAAGTGTATATTATACTCATAAAATATATTTTTTAGCAGAGTCCACGGCCGTTACTACTCCAAAACCAACATTACCCCAGGAAAAACCCTTTAAAACATTATGGGGTACTTATTTTCCCGTTCCCATAACAACGACCGCGCCAGTTGTCAGTCCACCCACATCAACAACTCCCAAAATGTATAATCCCCCCGAAACAACCGCCACTCCAACAACCAAAAAACCAATTTTTGTAAGTAATCCACCCATTCCAACCACTCTCTCAACTACAACCACACTAACACCCGTTTTTGTAACTAATAAACCCATCCCATCCACTCTCCCTACTACAACCCAAAAAACCAACCCCCCCGACACCACTACCCCAACTACAATGATTGAAGGAGCATCAACTTTAGCATATCAGACAAATGACAAGACAATTTTGGACAAAACAGTGCTTGACAAAAGCATTTTCTTGCACCCTTCATCTCTGTTTGGACAAACTGAAATGTTTACCAAAATATCAGCATCATCTACCTGCGAAAATATGGTAGAAAAACTTTTTCATTTTGAAAAAGAGCATCGGAAAAAGAATCACAGCTTTTTAAATAAACTTTTTTTCTAAAGATTGCAGGTTGTCGGTACCTCCGTACATTATGCACTCTTGAAAAGTCGAGTGCAATGTACGCAACAAACATAAAGGAAGACGTTACCAACTACTTGCTGCTGAATCCGGCAAAGAGACACCAAGATACATGCAGGAAACTCGAGAGTCTACGTCATTGCAACACAACAAGAGCAAAAAACACCAAACACGAGTACGTACTACCTAAAATTGAGTACACAATGTTCGAGGAAGCAAAAATCCCATTCAACTGCACAGAAAACGTACAATAATATGATTTTTAATATGTTAATGCTAATAATTTTTTATGAATGATTAATAATATTATGATGCTTTTTTTACAGCCAGCAGAACTTATTGTGCGTCTCCTGTGTCGTTTAGAACACACGGCCAAAGAAATCAACTGGTTCCAGTATTCATTATCAGATTTTGGGTACTTTGCAATAAACCCGGCAAAGCATTACCCACAACTATGTAAAATGTTACTAGAAACGCGCCGAAAATGCCGCATTTATCACTAAAATCATTTTTGTTAATTCCAGTATATTATGATACATGATACCAAGTACATATTATGCAGCCATAATATACTTTAGTATGTATACTCACTTTTTGCAAATTTGCATACTATTTTTATATACAATATCTATTAAGCATAATAATATATTATTGTATAATAATCAGGGGTAATATAATGAGACTATTAAACCCGAAAACCAAAAAAAAGTAGCATTTCTCCCTATACTCTCCATGTATTTTTATCCATTCTGCAATTTTTTATAGAAAATCATCATTTCCTATTCACTCCCGTCAAAAAAAACCTTCCTCCTATCATTTCCATTAACCTTCATTTCTTATTTTTAACTACTCTTGTTGCATTTAGTACAAATAACTCAAAAAGAATTTGTTAGAAGAGAACGTAAAATGCTGTTTGATTGGTTACGGATATGCAATAAACGTGCCTTGGTGTTGCAACAAGATTTGGCTATTGAATTTCAGGCTAAACTGAAACATTCTGGTATGAGGGATGTATATGTAGGTAAAGAATTTTACACAAAGGCTTTTGTGGGATTTGAAATTAAAGGTCTAGTTTCCAAACATGTAGTTGATAGCATTAAGTATGTTGCCGAGTCAGGACTTTATAATAGAATTTTTGATGAACTGAACCAAACACAAGTATTATCAAGCTATTCAAATGAACCTCCTGAAAAGCCAAACATGAGTGGAAACATTTTAACAGTTTTTCTTGTACTTAGCATTGGACTTGGAATTGGAATATTTTTTCTGCTTGGTGAATTAACAAGCATGCAAATTTGCCAGATTAAAAGTTTAGGCAAAGTACTTATAAATAACTTGCTTTGCACTGGTAGGCTAATTCTCAATTCGGCATCAAGTGCTTTGAAATGGGCTGGAAGTATTTGTGATAGCCTGAAAAAAAACCTGTTTGGAGACACGTAAAAGGAATGAAGTGTAATTGCTCTTGTGTATTATGTTTGTAAATGAATATATTAAAATTTAGTATGTAAAACGCAAAACGGAATACACAAATTCGTGCAAAAAAAACTTATGGTGATTAGCGACGATTCATTTTTGAGCATCTTGCCTAAACCTAAATGTTGCGGTAGTCATAAGCATACAGTATGCGAGTTGTTGACAGTTCAATACAAGCGTAACCATATCACGCACAAAATCTTTCAAATTGGATCTCACATTCCGTGTTAGGTTTAGCTCCAAATTTTACATTCCTTCATACATCTCAGTTTGTATTTTGAACAAAAAGCGTCATACACCACTATGTGGTCATAATATGTTTTTGAAGACGGAAATAGGAGTGGTTGAGAACAGGAAATTTGACACGAGCCATTGTAAACTGTTTTTTGCTTTAGCGTCTAATTAGTATATTTTTCCAATCCTTATTTTGAAGCTTGAATTAATAAAACAGCTTGTGGAAAACAAAAGCAGGATATTAATAACTCTACTCCCATCTCAAGATTGGCGATTGGACCTTCTCGTAAACATTAAGTTAAGCATACAGAGTTGGACAAAGGATGCTAAATATGAGTGTTAGAAATTGGAACTTTTGTGTCACGGTGCTTAGACAGTGTTTGGTAAGTTCACTCAGTGTAATCATATTTGATAATGTCTTTTGCTACAATTTTACTGACAAATTTTTTTCTGCGAAAAACACTATAACCCTTGTCCTAGCAAGAACAACGAATAAACCTGATTTAGTTGTTTTTACAAATACACTTACTAGCTCGCTGCGTCTGCGAAAGAGTTATTTGAGATGTCGTGTCCGTGTGTCCACTTTATTTTCCATAGACCAGGGTAAATGGGCTTTACACCAAGCTAAATTGGGCCTATACCAGGGTAACTCGGCTCTAAATCAGGCTAAATTGGCTCTAATCCAGGCCAAATGGGGTCTAAACCTGGCTAAATGGGGTATAATCCAGGCTAAATGGGGTCTAAACCAGGCTAAATGGGGTCTAAACCAGGCTAAATGGGGTCTAAACCAGGCTAAATGGGGTCTAAACAAGGCTAAATCATGGCTGCTCTCCTTTGTGTAAATAGGATTTTATGCATGAGATTTTGGTAGGCGGCGGCGTGCTCTCAGCCGAAATGTTTATAGCCCCAGGCCCTTTAGCCCCCTGCCCTTAGCTCAGCCTCTAGTCGCAGTATTCATAGCTCCCGAGCTTGGGGATGGGGGCTAGGGGCAGGGGGCAATGAATAGGTCGGCTAGGGGACGCAGCCCCCTACCAAAATCCCATGTATAAAATTGCATTTAGCCACAAAGGAGAGCAGCCCTGGGCTAAATTGGGCCTAAACCAAGGTAAATGGGGCCTAACCAGCAATTCATGCAGAAAATAATAATTTATTATTATTAATTCCAGATACTTGCAAAATCTCTTTGTCTCAACATAACAAATGCTGTCATGATATGCTTTTTTATTTGGTACCTGAGGATTCCCATGAGAGAATGTTGGAATGGTACGAAGCTGTTTGGACTACGCTGGCAATTTGAATGCAGGCGTATTTATATCCACCGCAAGAATATTCTATCCGATATGATAAAAATTAGGCGTGAGGGCGAGTAAACTGTTGTCACATTTTATATTCGTACAGAAACCTAACTTTATTTGGTTCCAGAGCGTCCACTATCATAATATTTCAATAGTTTGGAATAATTTTACTTTAAACTTTCTTTTTCTCAACGCTACCTGTTAAAGATTGTACACAGTATTTAAATTATTTTTGCATAAACCATACATAACAGTATCAATTTATTGTCCATTTAGTTCAGTCATTATGAAATATTAAATGTTATATAGTCATATATTTTATTTATTAAACTTTATATTAACTAAACAAATTGATGTGTACAACTGATTTTATACACAATCCGTTGTGTTACAGTGCTTTGATCCATTTATCTTATTATGCTATTATAATAAAGCATATTATTATTTTTACCAAACACACACAGCGCACAAGCCCATTATAAATAATTTACTTTTAATTATTTTTAATAACATACGGACGCAACGATAAGACACTATTGGAAGTATAACAAGCCAAAGAGTATATATAGTCCGTACGTGTTGCTTTCGAAATATTCCCTAACGAGCTATAGGTAAACATTATATATCTCATGCTCCGAACAGACCGGCGTAGCCATTTTCTGTCCCTATAACTACAATTAGTTAAAGCTGCACAACGTTTCAACCACTTTGCTTTTAGTCTAATACTTTCTTCGCTTGTTTTAACAACAAGGTAAAACAGTAGGAATACAATCATTGTTTTTAACACGACAAATAACGGAAAAACTATATAAATATGCCAAGGAATTCTCCCAGGTAGCACAATAGACACGGTGCAGCATGCAATTATTAGATAAAACAGCACCCCCATGCAACTCGTTATTAATGGCGATGTAAAATCATCTATAACAACAAAAATTAGTTGCAATTGATTCCAGTAAATCAAACTTTCATGTGAAGGAACTAACTGTTCAAAGTCTTGAACGCAATTGCTAATTGACTTTAGAACTGCTAGTCCGTATAAAGAAAACGTGCGAAATTGAGTACAACCTTCGACAATGCATAAAGAAGCTATGACCACACGAAATAAAATCACACCTATTTTGAAAAGCGGGCTTGTTGCTCTTAAATTCGCAACTCTGTTGAATAGTATTGATATAGCGTCAAGTCCAAGATATATAGCAGGTATTTGAAGAAAAGTAGGTATAACGCTAAAGCAAATGACAAGAGTAAAAGCAGCCACACCCATCCAGTCAGGTTTGCCATTATCCATCAGAAAATTGAGTATCGATGTGTGTGATATTTTGCCATAATGGTGCCATTTTAAATTTCGCTGAACCATGGTCTCAAACCTAAACAGTTTGTTGTACCATGGAACCACAGACTTATGTTTTAGGCACTGGTTATAAAAGATTGTTAGAATGAGAAGACCATAGGAAAACTCAAGGCATGTACATAAAACTGGAAACACTTGGTAATATACTGGATGATAAAGTGCATCCAGCAAGACGTAAATGCAAGCAGGTGTTAATATTCCCCCAACTACGACAAGGTTTACCAAATATGTTGTGAAAATGTGCGACCAAAAGCTAGTTTCGATTTCAAATTGCTTAGAAAAGTGATTCCAATATATGAAGGACCGATAACGGTAAACCTTATCGGTTACCTTTTGGTTTAGTTCTAAGCAAAGATACATTAGATTGGAGGGCATTTTGTCGCCTCGGCTTTTCTACGATTTTCGTATTAGGTTTCAAAGTCTTTTGAAAATTTGCAGAAATCTAGTTTCCGAATGATTATACCTCTTACAAATAAGAGAAAGCTTAAGCTCTTTAACGCACTTTTTTGCAAAGTATTTGGGAATACTATTATTGGTGTTTATAAAGAATACGTTTAGCTGTAGAATTTCTAGTTCAGTTAACTGATTTATTTATCAAGAAAAAATTTACACATTCCATCACAAGAGACGGTAAAATTTGAGTTTGAAGCCTTTTGAGCACTGCTCACATACTGACGTCAACTCATATCCTATTCAATAATAGGAAAAACTATTCCTGCTCTGGTGCTATCAAATTTGGCATCATTGAATAAACAATTTAAAATACTAAAAATGAAATTATTTTTTGAATAATTTTATCTAAGCTTCAAGAGGCAATTGATTTTTTACACAATAACATGAGTTGGTTTAAAAACAAAAATGGAATAGAAGTGGATCCAAGTATAATGGCAATTTCTTTTCAATATCCTATTTACGTGTTTGTGATTGAGCTATTGAGCAATGTTTTAATACATTAGGAATCACATTAAGATTTTGTGGATAAAGCAAAATCAAAACATCTATTTAAACATACAGGATAATACGTGCTAGCTATTGCTATAATGAGAGACCCAATCAAAGTGTTTGCTGCTGAAGACGGTAATATGGATATACCATTAACTTGTTTTTATAAAAAACAATCTTTACTTTAAGCCCAAAAAAGATTGCCATAAAAATAGTTTTAACTTGTTTACCATTATTTGGTAGCTATACAGCCACACGCCACAGGACAGGAATACTTTTTTCACTTTGGAATAAGATATGAGCTGCCGTCCATACGCGAGCAAACAGTGCTCAAAGTTCTTCAAAACATATCTCTTGCCGTGTGGACTGTTTTAGTTTTTTCTAATTAAATCAAAGAACCGCTGAACTAGATATTCCACTGTAAATATAATCCTTTTAAAAATCACTGTAAGTATTTTCAGATACTTTGCAAAAATTAAACAAATTAAAGAGAGTTTATGAACTTAACCTTTTTTTAATTTCTGAGAGTAAAAAAATCGGAAACTAGATTTCTACGAGTTCTTAAAAGACGGAGGAAACAAAAATCTTAGGAAGGCTTAGGCCCAGTGGTTATATTTATATTTTCTGAGGGTGATTGTCCCAAGTTTGATTTTCGCTATTGGCAAATAATAAACAAGTAATTCTTTTGAATAGAAGTTCAACCCAGCCAGCTGCTAGTAAATAGCAAACAAAAAAGCACTTCGTAAAAAATCATTCACGCAAGGCATAATTGCCGGGAAGTCAGTATTAGGGTTTTGACTTCAGTTTAAACTTAATTGAAAATGCCTTCCTGTGTATCGAAGTTTATAACTTTATCAAAAAGTAACTGACAAAGTGTACCGTTATCGGTCTTTCATAATCTGGAATCCTGTTTCTAAACATTTTGAAATCAAAACAAGATTTTGTCCACACATTTTAATGACGTATATTGTTAACCTTGTCGTAGTTGCAGGAATATTTGTACTAGTCTGCATTTACGTTTTACTGGACGCTCTTTATCATTCAGTTTTTAACCAAGTTTTTCCAATTTTGTGTACATAAATATATTCAACTTTCTTATGGTATTCTCATTCCAAATATATTTTATAACGACTGGTTAAAACACAAGTCTGTGGTGCTATGGCTAAACAAACTCTTAGAATTTGAGATCAGGGTTCTCTGCAATTTAAGGTGCCGTAAGTAAAGGAAACCATCAAACACGTCAGCATTAAATTTTATAATGGAAAATGATAAACTTGATTGGGTGGGGGTGGCTGTATTTACAATTGTGATTTCATTTACTGTTATTCCTGGTTTTCATCCAATATCTTCAATATATCTTGGAATTGACGCTACATCATTAATGTTCAACAGAGTGGTAACCCTTGAACCGGAAAGCATCATTCTGAAAGTGTGTGATTGTAATTCGTATGGTTGCAATAACATTGTGCATTGTTAAAGGTTGTGCTCAATTTCGATCGTATTCTATATACGCACTAGCATTTTATAGGTCAACCAGTTGATGGCAAGCCATTCAAAATGCTCGCTGCGAAAGAAGATAAGTTTTCGGAATACAAGCTTAAAATCATTACAAGTAATAATTAGTGGCCTTTTGGCCTGGTTTAAAGCCCATTTACCCTGGTTTTGGCCCCATTTAGCCTGGTTTAAAGCCAATTTACCCTGGTTTTGGCCCCATTTAGCCTGGTTTAAAGCCCATTTACCCTGGTTTAGAGCCCATTTACCCTAGTTTAGAGCCCATTTACCCTGGTTTAGAGCCCATTTACCCTGGTTTAGAGCCCATTTACCCTGGTTTAGAGCCCGCTTACCCTGGTTTAGAGCCCATTTACCCTGGTTTAGAGCCCGCTTACCCTGGTTTAGAGCCCATTTACCCCGGTTTAGAGCCCGATTACCCTGGTTTAGAGCCAATTTACCCTGGTTTGGAGTCTATTTGGTTGGGCTAAAGCTGATGGCATCGTCCCCAATTTTTCGACTGCGGACGACAAACTTCAACTTTTTTCAACTCAATCCTCGTCCGCAAATTCGCAATGCGGACGAACAAATCGAGATTTCAACTCAACAGCATTTTCTCAATGCACAAGTATATTATGAGTAACGTGTCATGTTTACGGACCCCTAAGCATAAAGGCATTCGTCCGCAAAATTTTTTTGATAATGAACAAATACATGTCACCTTGTTAATAGCAAACTTACTTCACCTGATAATGCTGCAATATACGTCACCTTATTATAGTCAGGTTAGGTTGGTTCTTAGGTTAGGTTGAAACCTTTAAATACACGTCACGTCACTTTTTACTGTAACCTAACCTAAAAACCAACCTAACCTGAATATAATAAACATAATGCGGACGAATGATATTCTACAAGTTCACTTGAAATTGGGGAGCATACATAGTAGTCAGCAGTTGATTCTGTCAAAAATCTTGTCAAAGAAATGTTGAATTTGTTCGTCCGCATCATTGATTTGCGGACGAGGATTGAGTTGAAAAACGTGAATTTTGTCGTCCGCAGTTGAAAAATGCGGACGATGCCATCAGCTTTAGCCTAACCATATCGGATGAGTTTTTATCGCCAATACTAATTACGTGCATGGGTTTAATGTTTTACTTAATAATATTGTGCTGTACCGTGTCCATTGTATTACCTGATATAATTCCGTGGCATATTTATATAGTTTTTCCAATTTGTGCTTTATTGAAATCAACAGTTGTTTTTTTTGTTTATTTACCTTGTTGTTAAAACCAGTGAAGAAAATATTCGACTAGAGCAAGCTGGATGGTAAGTTGTCGATCAATATGTTATTTTAGTTATAGGGAAAGAAAATTGTTACGGAAGTATGTTCAGAGCATTAAACACATGATGTTTACTTATAGCTTTATGGGAACCATTACGAAAGCAACGCGAATGGACTGTATTTATTTTTTAGCTTGTTATACTGCTGATATTGTTTTATCCTTGCGTCCATCCATATTATAGGAAAAATAATTAATAAGCTGTAAGCTGTAAGAAGAATAGTTGAATAAGCAATTTACAAACAAACTGACTTGTGCCAAAACGATATATTGCCAAATAAGATCTTACGTCAGTAAATGGACTCCTAAACCCAGGAGTGTTTAGACGCTCTAAATAACGGCAGTCAAAGTCAGTCAAGCCCAGGGATGCAAAATCTTCCGGGACCTTAGAATTTCCCGGCATCCGAAGGCAAAGGACTATGCAACCTAAGGGCAAAAATTTTGACCTCCCAGTTTATTGCCGATTCTGATAGAGCTTTTAAAGCTCTACAATTTTGCAATTTGAAGTATGTCATTATTTCTTAACGTTGTCGAGATATGAACGAGTTTGTAATTTTAGCTCCCATAAGGCTCCATAGTAAACATCCTTTTTTCAAAGTCGTGGCTACCCATCGCGCCCACCTTTGATTTTTTATGTTGATAGCAGTTTAAAAAGAGCGTTAAATGAGGATGTTTTTTAGAAGTTACTGGAGTGGTCTTCTTGCAAACGTCGAAGTGGTGGTAGGACAAACATGGAGGTGTTTTTTCGGAACAACTTTCTTCTAAATCGTTGTAGCTTCCACTACACACCTTCAATTTTCAAAGTTAATAGCAAATTTAAAAGAGTAATTTTTAATGATTCTATCGTAGAAAAAATCAGGACAAAATGTTTTTATTTACAAAAGTTATAAAGCTCTAACTTTGGAGGGGCTGTTCGAGAACCCTCAAAAACAGCCCTATTTCAAGCCTTCATTTGACCCCCGGGCCCACCTTTGATTTTCGATGTTAATAGCAATTCTGAAAGCGCTTGACTAGGAGATAAAACGGAGAAAAAACTGGAGTGGTATCTTTCCAAAATTACACACCTGGTCGTGTCAATATTAAAATACCTATAATTATAGCCGATGTGTGATACTTTAGCACATTATGTCTAATAATTCATAATTTTGGAAAGATACCGCTCCAGTTTTTTCTCCGTTTTATCTCCTAGTCAAGCGCTTTCAGAATTGCTATTAACATCGAAAATCAAAGGTGGGCCCGGGGGTCAAATGAAGGCTTGAAATAGGGCTGTTTTTGAGGGTTCTCGAACAGCCCCTCCAAAGTTAGAGCTTTATAACTTTTGTAAATAAAAACATTTTGTCCTGATTTTTTCTACGATAGAATCATTAAAAATTACTCTTTTAAATTTGCTATTAACTTTGAAAATTGAAGGTGTGTAGTGGAAGCTACAACGATTTAGAAGAAAGTTGTTCCGAAAAAAACACCTCCATGTTTGTCCTACCACCACTTCGACGTTTGCAAAAAGACCACTCCAGTAACTTCTAAAAAACATCCTCATTTAACGCTCTTTCTAAACTGCTATCAACATAAAAAATCAAAGGTGGGCGCGATGGGTAGCCACGACTTTGAAAAAAGGATGTTTACTATGGAGCCTTATGGGAGCTAAAATTACAAACTCGTTCATATCTCGACAACGTTAAGAAATAATGACATACTTCAAATTGCAAAATTGTAGAGCTTTAAAAGCTCTATCAGAATCGGCAATAAACTGGGAGGTCAAAATTTTTGCCCTTAGGTTGCATAGTCCTTTCCCTTAAATTTTACCACTACTACTACTACTTCTAGTACTAGTTTCTGAAATTTTCCCCAATTTTGGTATGTTTTTCAAAATTTCCCGGCAGGCAGGATGCCAGGATGCCCAGATTTTGCATCCCTGGTCAAGCCAGAGCTGGATCTTTAGATCAATAGCCTCCTCATGTTTAAAAATTTTAGTTTCAAGCCAGTTCAAGAGACTATAAAAATGGTGAACTTTATCTCCTTGCTTAATACTTTAGAACTACATTTACATTTTAGTAAACAAATTGATTATGACCTCTAAACCGCAGCGTGAAATATATATGCGAGTTAAATATTTAACAGCATTGTAAATTTCTGAACTCAAGCCAGTAAGAATCTTGTGAAGGACACATACAACTTTTCCAACATTAGCGTGTGCTCACACAAAATGAATACTAGCTCACCATTCGTAATAAAATGCAATTTTCTTATGTTAGAAAACTGTCTGCTATAGTTCATAATTCACTGAAGAAATAATTACACCAACACTCAGTTTCTGGTGAATAACCTCACAATTCCGTTATTTTCATTTCAGGTACGGGTTAACAAGTCGGCCATTTTTCAGGTCTTGCATGGGCGTAAAATTGACCAAATTTTCGAAAATCAGCTTAAAAAAGCCATTAATTCTATAAAATTTTATTGAGTTGTCAGTACCTAACTGACATAGCTAACTAAAAATACTTACATTAAATGTGAGCTTTTTAAATAGAATACAAACGAAAACAACTAATTTTGGAACTGTAGAAAAATCCACTTACGTTCAAACAATACAAGCAACTAATGCCACGACGCAAAACACACGACAAGTTTTGGAACGCTAAAAAGAGCCCATGCTGATATTGAAGAAAAACAACTATTTGTAGAAACAAAACTACAATTAGCATTTCAAACCGCAAACATGCTATTACTCATGTCATGTAAGCAAGTAATTATGGAACACTTACAAAGCAGAAGAGTAGACAAGCAACTAAAGTTCAAACATGTGCATGCAAACTAAGTTTGGAATTTAAGCAAACCAGTTATTTTGAATATTGGAAAAACAGGTTATTTCAGAATTTTGAACGTAAGCAATAATTATTTCTACAAAACTACAATAAAGTCCAGATAACTAGAAACGAAAACAAGTATCCAAGCTACAATTATCTACTTAGCCATTTAGTGTAAAAGCTACCCAAATGACAGCATACGCTACACATACTACTTAAGTTATTAAGTTTCCTACATTTCTTGATTAGAATTACTTGCCAAAACTAAAAAGTAACACGGCGAAAGAACACGTGCATTTGTAAGCCAACCGCTGATTATATGTGATTCTTGTTTTGATCCACCAACCAACCCTACATTATAAAATGGCACCTTTCAGTTTTCAAAACTTTAGCTCTGTTTGTATTGTTTTAGCGTTATTCAGAATTCATTATCAATGTCACAAATGTACTGCACTTGTTGCCCTGCCTATTTCTACCAGTGGTCCGTGTCTAGTAAACGTTGTTTCTTCTACTCTCACAATTCCTCAAAATCTCGTGAATATACAACCCTCAACTGAATTTCGCTACAGTTTCATAAACACTTATACAATCCACAAAGAAAAGCAACTAGCACTTTCAATTCCTAACGAATATGAACAAGGAAGTCTACTAAAGAAAGGCTTTCTCCGTTTTTCTAGCAAAACCTTGGGTGGATTTTGCATTGCGTTTGTGCTATTCACAGAAACATTTGCCAGCACAGTCAACGCCATACACAACTCTGGTTACGCAACTTCAATATCCGTTCCGTTTTTCATATTTCTAGCAAAAGACTCACCGCTACCTGTATATTTTGCAAACATGTTAAATCTACCACACATAAATCCATTCAATGCAAACCTTGTGTTTTTTGATAGTCAAATGCAGCGTTTAGCTCTTTTTTGTTACTTTTGTCCCGATACTCACTTTCATTTATATAGTGTACATAATCACACATTAGCAGATTTAATGCACCATTTAAACCACCAACTAAACAGCCAAGGCTACGGCAAAAAGATTGTGTATGATTCATTCCTACCTTTAGTTCCAATGCCCGATCCTGCATTTCTGTTTGCCGATTGGGCCAACGAATTTCGGAAAGAGAAAAATCTAACAAGATTTCTTTCTCTTTTGAAATTGTGTCCGATTGGAGAATGGTTTAGATTTTCAAATATACTAGTGGAAACCAACACCTCATTAGCACTACGTCAAAACGAACTTTCAGGGCATAAGCAACAACAACTTAGATGGTTTACGAAAGTCATAGCTTTAGAGAGTTTTATAACGGGCTTTTCGGAAACTCAGTTGCAGTATCGAAGCTTTAATCACATGGGTAGGTACCGAAAAGCTTTCAAGTTCCACTATTGCGTTCCAGAAAACGTAGCAATACGGGTTGAGTATACGTTTTTAACTGTGTTTAAGCTGTCAGCAGTTTTGTTAATTTTTGTAGTTTTTCTAGCATTTGGCAAAATCGAAGGCCTGTCAAAATCAGCAGATTTATTATGGCACATTGTAAGTGTCTCGTTTTCTAAGAAGCATATGCGAGTAGTTACATTTTCGGTTGCTATTCCATTTTTGATCGTGTCGTATACCTACCAAAGTTACATTTCTTCAGAAGCTTTGGTTTTTTCGTCAATGCCTCCATTACAAAGTTTGATTAAGCAACATTACACAATAGGAGTTTCACCAAGGTTTAGGCCTATTTTTGACTTGGCCTCGTTATTAGCTCCGTCATCAGCGAGCAACAACGGTATCTTTGGAAACAAGAAATTGTCAAAAATTTTCACTGACGTGCCCGAAATGGACCCTCTGCTCAACTTCACTCTTACAAAACTCTGGGCTGTGAGTAAAAAGCGCAACGTTATATTTTCTGTAGGAGAGATGCCCACATTTGGGTTTGAACTTGCGGCGGCAATGAAAAACTTAATTTGGATGACAGACAATAACCTTTACTGCAAGGTTGTGGATATTTACGATTATATGAATATTACTACTGCAGTGTCTGTTAGAATTTCGGGCTACCTAAAGGACAGAATAGAGGAAATAGTTCAATTGGTACAACAAACCGGTTCTTTACAAAAGTTTGATGGTCTCAGAGGATCACCAAAGGCTTTGCACATGTCTGAATTTGCAAGAATGACTCCGATTAGTGGATTTATGCCGCCTGTTCCACTTGGAATTTGGAGTTCACTTGGAATCACGTTTCTGGGTTATATGAGCTTTCATTTGTTTTTAATTCTGTCGATTAATTTGTCCTTATTACTGCTTTATATGAAAGAGGCATTGAGACGTGTAGGAGGGTGCTTAGTAATACCTAAACACTGTGCAATCCAAATTCATGCTGGTCTTGTTAACTGGCTAATAGAGTCACTTTTGCAGAGATTCAAAATGTTTAAAAGTTGCAATTAAATTCGCACTGACGTAAAGTTGATAGGTTATCAATAACATAAAGTATAAGATAAGTATGGAGTCTAAATAAAATTTGCTTAGCTTTTTGAGAAGTTTAGTAAGTTGCCAATTTGTTAATAATTCGGTACGTAATATATTTGACTTGATGAGTATGCACAATGCAAAGGTATATAAGGAATTGAAATAAAAGAGAAATTTATACAGCTTGTTTTATTCTACCACAAAATTTAAGATTATTCAGGAGACGTGTTATTGAGTCCACTAAATTAAAATTACAGTAAAAATTAAGTAATACAAATTATAGAAAACAATATTTAATTGGAGTTATTGTATTTATTTTACTGCATTTAATACGGCTTAATAGTAATGTATTTATTACCCTGTTTTGGAATTTAAATTTTTCAGATCGGAGTTAGCTAAGTAAAGCAATAAACTAGTTTTAGCACGCTATAATCTCTTCAATTGTCTGTATAATAAGCATAAAAATTGAATAAATAATATCGGTTTACATATATGTAAATAGCAGTACCAACCTAGGCTCTTCCGCAGAAGTAGAGAGGAACACTAAACACTCAAACCTTGGTTTTAGAACGTCCAGTTGATAACACTAACTTTAGTTTGCATTCAACAAACTAACAAACAAAAAGTATAGTGCAATCAAAACGTACGCAACCACCGGCACCAGAAAATCAAAGCGTATCAAATCTATGTATCGTTTCAAGTTTACCCACCTGAAAAATGTAATCACGCAACTGTGACACAACAGGAAATGCTTGCACGTTGCCAGATAATTGTCTACAAGTGTTTTGAGCATCTTTGAGTTCAGGATTTAAGATCTTTGCAAGGTGAAAGTTTAGGTTTAACAGCAATGTAAATTTGTGAACTCAAGCCACTAAACATCTTGTCAAGAACACATTCAACTCCTCCAACATTAGCATGTGTTCACACGCAATGAATACTAGATCACCATCTCTATTTACATGCAATTTTCTTATGTTACAAAACTGCCTGCTAGCGTCCATATAGCACTGAAGAAAGTAGGCCGACACTCAGGTTCTTGTGAATAACCTCACAATTGCGTTATTTCCATTTCAGGTGAAGTTAAGAAGTCGGAAATTTTTCAGGTCTTGCATGCGCGAAAAAATAACCGAATATTCAAACATCAGCTTGAAAAACCATTAGTTTTATACAAACTTTAAAATGCTATTGATTTGCCAGTACCTAATTGACATAGCTAACTAAAAATACTTATATTAAACGTGAGCTTTTTAAATAGAATACAAACGCAAACAACTAATTTTGGAACTGTAGATCCACTTACGTTCAAACAATACAAGCAACTAATGCCACGACGCCAAACACACGACTAGTTTTGGAACGCTAAAAACAGCTCATGCTGATATTGAAAAAACAACTATTTGTAGAGACAAAACTACAATTAACATTTCAAACCGCAAACATGCTATTACTCATCCTGTCATGTAAGCAAGTAAATATGGAACACTCATGAAGCAGAAGAGTAGACAAGCAACTAAAGTTAAAACATGTGCATGTGATGTGGCTAACTCCGAAGGAACACTTTAATTTAGGATGTTAGGTGGAGCATAAATTGGTGAGGGAGCCGGGCTTTTAGTTCAGCATGGAGAGATGAGAAGATGACGACGGTGCAAGGCGCAGGGTTTTTAGATAGATAACTAAATGATGATTAAGAACTATGTGTTGCTAACTGAGATGCTCTTGGTGCGTAAAGACGGTTATGACTACTCAAAACTTAGGTTACCTATGAGAAATGCTGCCACCGGAGGTGGTGAGTAAAAACAGACAAAGAAACAAAAGGAGCTACTTGGTCAATAAAAAGGTACTAGTTTATTCTGGCTGCAGAGCTTCTTGCGTGCCGCAACAGTCAGTCTCAGAGAGTAGTGAATGTAAAAATGAACAGTTCAAACCAAGAAAGCTTCACAAGTTCAGTGCATTGTGCATTGACGTCAAGAAAATCTTTACACTTTTCAAGTATGTAGGACAACTCATTAGCATAAAACATCGAGAAAAGGAATGACCAAAATCATAAGTCACGTAGGCCTTTTTAAGGTTAAAACAGTTTACAACAAAGGAATTGTTAGGTAGCATAGATTTTAGGTACATCAAGTTAAAAAATACAACATGGAATATTACAGTAAAAACTCAGCTTTGAGCTACGCTCAAACATTCTCCCCGGCCGTTGCTGGATAAGCAAGATAAAACAATAGGAAACACGCGTCCAATATACAAAAATAGAACAAAAATGTTAAATGTCAAAATGAATAAAAATACAACGGTAAAGGTACTTAAAACAGCAATAAGACATGTCTTTGTAAAAAGTGAATGGTTAGGCGATCCCTATTTGTAGAAGTCAACCAGAACGGTACCATCAGTATCGTACCATAGCTGCTTCCCTTCACTTTGCACACGCTAAAATAGACTGCTGCGACCTTTCTAGGGCCACCTCAGCCTACTCCGGGTGCGTGAAGGGGCAGCTATCTCTAGAAGACAACCACCAGGGACATACCTTGACCAAAGAAAAGAAAACGATTGACAACATGACAAGATACAGAAAATGAATCAATGAGTTAAAAGACGCTAAAGGTAACTTTACGATGCGACGCGATGACGATGAGCGATCATCTCTGGGGTGAGTTGTGACAGGTAGATGTCTGTAAGCTGCTATGCATCTGATGAGCAATATGACGAAAACAAGTAACGACCACGTTACGGTGGGAGCAGGGTTTGTACGTTGGGGTGGTAGATCACCCAAAACCGATGGCGTTTGTGGGAGACAATGATAAGCGCATGTTACGCGTTTGCTGACGCCAAGGATATCCTGGAAATCCTGCGTCCAATGGGCCAGAATTTCTGGGGTTGACAAGTGATGGTTGAGATGGTACTGGTCCGAAGCTATTGCATTGGTGATGTGATGTCGTGGAAGCTGGCGCTGAGTCGATAACAGTTCTAAGAATTGAGAGTTGGCTGGACCGTGGGTTGTGAGTGCTCGTTCCCAAGCAAAGCATGGCTTCGACTGGGGCAGACTAAGAAGAGTTTTATTAGCATTGATAAGGTTGTTTATTATTATCGAACCTAATTTGAGATCCATGGGATGAAATCGGTTGTGCTGATTCTGGAACAGTACGATGGTTGCTTCATGAAGCATGAGTAAAGATTCGGGAGCAGGAATTTGGGCTGAGTGATGGTTTGCAGCTGTCTGTGTCTGGCTGATGACACAAGTGGCAGCTCTGCTGGAGTCCGAAGTGGCATCTTTCAACGGCAGCCTTAGGTTGAATTTGCCTGGGCAGGCAATCGAGATGTGTGAGGTGGCAGTTGTCGCCACTGTTGATTGATTGGGTCCTGCCACTGACCATCCAAAGTGGGATTTGATGGCAAGTGGTTGTCCGGAAAAGCCGCAACTCCGCTTACTTCCTAGTAGATTCCAAGCGATGTCGGTTCCAAGGAGTATTTCCACCTCGTCAGGCTGGTCATACTCGGTATCGGCAAGCTCAAGTCCAGCAAGGTGGGGCCAATCTTCCTTCTGTAGATACTGGGAAGGGATGTAACCACTTATCTTGTCCACGACAAGTGCGGTGGCAGTAAAGGTACAAGATGAATCAAACCAGGGAGAAAATGAAAATGTCGTGACATACCGAGCGTTTCCACATGAAACTTAACCTGGACCAGTCATGGCGATGGTTACTGGATGTAGCTGGAGTTGTAGTTTCCTGGCGGTCTTCTCTATGATTTGGGTGTTGGTTGACCCTGGGTCCACGAGAGAGCGTCGTAGCTCAAGAGCAATTGGTGAGTGAAGGTTCATTCTTGCAGTGGCTAGAATTCCAGTGGGAACTGGAGTTGTGTAGGGGTGGTGACTCTGTACCTGGCCCTGTGTTGAGGTTGATGATTCAGGAGCAGGGTTTTCCGAGCTATGTTGGCTGAAGTTGTTGTTGCTGTTGTGTAGCATCGTGCGATGCCTATGGTTGCAAACTTTGCAAGTATGCAAACTTCTGCAGGTGCTGGAGTGATGGCCTTCGATCTGGCAGTTGTAGCAGAGCTGATGGTTCCTCACAACGGTCTGGCGTTGTTCAGAATCTTGTTGTTGTAATGTAGGGCACTTGAAGAGAGGATGAGGCTGGTAACACCCTAACTTACAGGTACCGGAAGGTGATTAGAGATGAATCCTAGCAGGCTGTTGCTGCTGAGGCTTCTGTGGTTGTCGAGGTGGAGCTGGTCCACTGCTTGCTGCGAGAGCGCGGGCGCGCTGTTCAATGAAGTCGTACATCTTGGCTAAGCTGGGAATGCTGGAGTCGGGAAACACACGTGGAGACTGCTCCCACAGTTCCCTGGATGCTGGATCCAACTTGGAGAAGAGAAGGTAGAGAAGCATTGCATCCCAGTGTTGAGTTGGCAATGCAAGGACCTCCAAGGACCTGATGCATTCTTTGGTGGTGTCGAGTAGTGAGCGTAGTCCGATGGTCGAGCTGGCGGTCATAGCGGGTTGAGTGATGAGGCGTTGAAGGATGGAGAACAACAACTCCCTGTTGTTCTCATAGCGATCTTTGAAAGATGTCCAGGCGATGTCGTAGTTTGCCTCGCTGAGCACTAGTGAGCGAACTTGACGAGTAGCTTCCCAAGTCAGGAGGGACTTAAGCTGTGTAAGCTTCTCCACTTTTGTCAGGGACGACTTATCGATGACGGTGAGAAAAAGGTCACGAAAGCTGACCCATTCCTGGAGGTTTCCAGAGAATTTGGGTAGTTCCAGCGGTGGGAGCTTGATACTCCGCTGCTGCACTTAATTGGCTGCTGTTGATGCTGCTGCTATGGTTTCAGGTAGGAAGGTCATCTTGATGCCGTAAAGTCCACTGTAGACTCGACTAGCCATCTGCGACAGTCTCCTGAAGTCCTGCTGTTATGGGTTGAAGTCCTCGCTGGCAGGCAGCGCTAGCCTAATATGAGTGTGATTAGGTAGGAGGAATTTTCTGGTTTCGTCTAACTCCATGAGGTACATGGTAACGTCATGGGAGTTAAGAGCTTGTGTTGCATGGCGTACGAGTTCCAACTCGAGGAACTCCAAGTGGTCAGATAGTGCTGACCTGTCTGCTTTGGCCTTGTCCAACGATGACGGTGGTGCCATGATGGCTCACTGCTCCAGAGAATTAACGTGGTTAATTAATTTAAAGTGTAAAATTCCTTACTAGTTTGGAGTCCTGGACGGTTCTATGGCGGCTGGACCAAAAAACTGCACTCGCTGGAATCCGGTTGTCGAATGGACCAAAAAATGATGTGGCTAACGCCGAAGGAACACTTTAAATTTAGGATGTTAGGTGGAGCATAAAATGGTGAGGGAGCCGGGCTTTCAGATCAGCATGGAGAGATGAGATGATGAAGACGATGCAAGGCGCAGGGTTTTCAAAGAGATGATTAGTGAGCAATATGTTGCTAGCTGAGATGCACTTGGTGCGTAAAAGACAGTTATGACTACTCAAAACTTAGAGAAATGCTGCCACCGGAGGTGGTGAGTGAAAACAGACAAAAAAACAAAAGGAGCTACTTGGTCAATAAAAAGGTACTAGTTTATTCTGGCTGCAGAGCTTCTTGCGTGCCGCAACAGTCAGTCTCAGAGAGTAGTGAATGTAAAAATGAACAGTTCAAACCAAGAAAGCTTCACAAGTTCAGTGCATTGTGCATTGACGTCAAGAAAATCTTTACACTTTTCAAGTATGTAGGACAACTCATTAGCATAAAACATCGAGAAAAGGAATGACCAAAATCATAAGTCGCGTAGCCCTTTTTAAGGTTAAAACAGTTTACAACAAAAGAATAGGTAGGTACATTTTAGGTACATCAACATAAAAAATACAACATGGAATATTACAGTAAAAACTCAGCTTTGAGCTACGCTCAAACAGCATGCAAACTAAGTTTGGAATTTAAGCAAACTAGTTATTTTAAATATCGGAAAAACAAGTTATTTCGGAATTTTGAACATAAGCAATAATTATTTATACAACACTATCATAAAATGCAGACAGCTAGAAACAAAAACAAGTGTCCAGGCTACAATAATCTACTTGGCCATTAGTATAAAAGCTACCCAAATGACAGCATACGGTACACACTACTTAAGTTAATAAGTTTTCAATATTTCCTGATTAAAATTGTTTGCCTACAGCCATAAAAGTAGCACGTCGAAAGCAAACGCGCAATTGTAAGCTAACCGCTGATTATTTGTGATTCTTGTTTTGATTCAACAACCAACCCTACATTATAAAATGGCACCTTTCAATTTTCAAAACTTTTCCTTCGTTTGTATTGTTCTAGCATTTTTTAGAATTCATTATCAATGTCATAAATGTACTGCTCTTGTTGCCCCACCTATTTCAACCAGTGGCCCGTGTCAAATAAACGTTGTTTCTTCTACTATTACAATTCCTCAAAATCTCGTGAATATACAAACCTCAACTGAATTTCTTTACAATTTTGTAAACACTTACACCGTCCACACGGATAAGCAACTTGCCCTTTCTATTCCAAACAAATATGAGCAAGGAAGTCTACTAAGACAAGGCTTTCTCCGTTTTACCAGCAAAACTCTGGGCGGATTTTGCATTGTGTTTGTGCTATTCACAGAAACATTTGTCAGCACAGTCAACGCCATACACAACTCTGGTTACGCAAGTTCAACATCAGTGCCGTTCTTCATATTTCTAGCAAAAGACTCACCACTACCTGTATATTTTGCAAACATTTTAAATCTACCACACATAAATCCATTTAATGCAAACCTTGTTTTTTTTTATAGTCAAATGCAGCGTTTAGCTCTTTTTTGTTACTTTTGTCCTGATACTCACTTCCATCTATATAGTGTAAATAACCACACATTAGCAGATTTATTGCACCATTTAAACCACCGACTAAACAGCCAAGGCTACGGCAATAAGATTGTGTATGATTCATTCTTACCCTTAGTTTCAATGCCCGAGCCTGCATTATTGTTTGCCCAATTAGCCAACGAATTTCGTCCAAAGCTAAATCTAACATGGTTTGTTCAACTTGTAAAATGGTGTCCTATTGGAGAATGGTTTGCATTTTCCAATATGCTGGTAGAAGCTAACATCTCATTAGCCTTACATAAACACGAACTTTCACTGCAGAATCAACAACAACTTAAATGGTTTACGAAAGTCGTAATTTTAGAGAACTTTATTACGGGCTTTTCGGAAACTCAATTAGTTTATCGAAGTTTTAATCACATGGGTAGGTTTCGAAAAGCTTTCAAGTTCCACTATTGCGTTCCAGAAAATGTAGCAGTACGGGTTGAGTATACGTTTGTAACTGTATTCAACTGGACAACTGCGTTGTGCATTTTTGTAGTTTTTCTAGCATATTGCAAGATCGAAGGCCTGTCAAAATCAGCAGATTTATTATGGCACATTGTAAGTGTCTCGTTTTCTAAGAAGCATATGCGAGTAGTTACATTGTCAGTTGCTATTCCATTTTTGATCGTGTCATATACCTATCAAAGTTACATTTCCTCAGAAGCTTTGGTTTTTTCGTCAATGCCTCCATTACAAAGCTTGATTGAGCAAGAGTACACGATAGGAATTTCGCCAATGTTTAAGCCCATGTTTGACTTGGTGTCGTTAATAGCTCCACCAGACCAGCAGACTAGCCGTATCTTTGGAACCAAAGGGTGGTCAGAAATTTTCACTGCTGTGCCCGAGATGGACCCTCTGCTCAACTTTACCCTTACAAAACTCTGGGCTGTGAGTAAAAAGCGCAACGTTATATTTTCTGTAGGAGAGATGCCCACATTTGGGTTTGAACTTGCTGCGGCAATGAAAAACTTAATTTGGGTAACGGAAAATAACCTTTACTGCAAAGTTGTGGATGTTTATGATGACATGAATGTTACCACTGCAGTTTCTATTAGATTTTCGGGCTACCTAAAGGACAGAATTGAAGAATTAGTTCAATTGGAGCAACAAACCGGTTCTGTACAAAAGTTTGACGGCCTAAGAGGCTCACCGAAGGCGGTGCACATGTCGGATTTTTCAAGAATGACTCCGATTAGTGGATTTATGCCGCCTGTTCCACTTGGAATTTGGAGTTCACTGGGAATCTCCTTTCTGATTTATATGAGCTTTCTTGTGTTTTTAATACTGTCGATTAATTTGTACTTATTACTGCTTTATATGAGACAAGCAGGGAGACGTGCGGTTTGGCGCCTAATAGAACTTAAACAAGGTGCAAACCAAATTTGTGCTGGCATTGCTAACTGGCTAATAGAGACACTTTTGTAGAGGTAAGATATGTTTAAAATCGCAATTAAATTGGCACGGATGTAAAAATGTTATATTATCAATAATATAGAGTTTAAGATAAGTATTAAGTTTAAATAAATTTTTGACAAGTAGGCTAATTTGTCCATTTTTAACAATTAATTAAAAAATATATACCACACTTTAATTGATGAGTAAGCACAATGTACACAGTATGTAAGAAATAGAAATATAGCAGAGCTTGTTTTATCTACCCAAAAAATTGAGAAATATTCCCAAGACATTTTATTTAGTAAAAATTAAGTTAAACAAGTTAAAGGAAACTTTAAATAATTGGGTACATATATTTTACTGGATTTTCTACAGCACAATAATATATAATGTATCACGCTATTGTCTCCTCACCTATCTGTGTAATAAAGCTAAATAAATAAATAATAAGCACCTCGCAAATAAACTCAATTTATTAAATTGATTTGAGTCAAAATCATTTAAGTATATTGGTAAATAAGATTATACGTTTATGGTTAAATTCCGCAACTCAAGACACTTAGTTGTTCCCTTTTAACCTTAAACACACCATAATTGCAGACAAAGTCAGTCAAACCAAAGCTGAACCTTTGAACCACGAGCTTTTTAAAGTCTCGTATTTTTAAGAAAATAAATTAATCAGGTTGCTATAAAAAGCTTTGTAATACAATTGTCTTATACATTAAAACTACAATTACTTTTCAACAAGCAAATTGGTGGCAAAATCCGGTACGCCGCTAAGATATCTTGCTCACTCCGAGGCAGCGTGTTGTCGGAAATGCATTTTATATTCGCTTGCTTCTGATCCTTTCATGTATGGACAGAGCAGGTGCAGCTTATGCATAAACTCTACTAGAGTTACTCTAGTGTGAACGTCGCCACTGCTCATTTTTACTCTTTGACAATGAAATGTTAGGGGATCTAATCTAGCCAACTCTACTCGGATGGTCCCTGAACCTTTTGAAAAAATGATCCGGACGGACAAAGCTGTCTAGATAGTTTGGGCAAACTGATTCCAACCGAAGAACTCCAACATTTTTAGTTCAGGAAATGTATATGCAACTAAAGTAATACCCAAGCTTATGTTGCCACTCGCCACAAATTTCTTTTAGTGGCTTCCCATCAAAACTTAAATCAAACACTTGCGTCTCCAAATAGTCCCTCTCCGACTCCAGAAAAGTGTTTACTTCCGTCATTGTGAATTTGCAGTTCGCAGAAAGAATTGTGGTACTGTAGGAAAAATATTTTAATTTAAGTTCCAAATTGCTTAGCCTCAGTAAATCAGGGAACATCCAATCAGGAACGCATTGATCAAGCATCATTTTGGTGGCAATAGGAGCGATTGCGTGAAGTAATCTGAGATTTGTTGGCTTATTTTTATCGGATCGATAAATGTGAATTTTGTAAATGGAAATCCATCCCTATTTAATATTAGATATATCGATATATGTCATCGTACATTACATTCTTTGTCCTGGAAACAAATACGAGCAACAAATATGTCAACACGCAATTTCTTTGGAATAACCCTCACACTTGTACTTGCTTTATTCCAGGTGCGATTAACAAGTCCACAAATTTTTTAGGTCTTTTAGGGGCAGAAAATTTACCAAAGGTTCCACAATTTGATAAAAAACCATAAACTTTATTAACACTTTAAAATGGTATTGAGTTTTTAGTAGCAAACTTGCTTCAAATTGTTCAAATATGTCAGAAGGTGTATAAGTGCTTGATTGTGTACCGCCTAACTACAGTTGGTGTTTCTAGCCTCCTCTTCAATCCCGTTTGATTCCATTTTTTCTCAAGAAAAATTTTCACTACATGCCAGATTCCCAATCCGTGAAATAATGACTTCAGATGGGTGGTTGGAATTACTCAGTTGAGCAATAATTCAGAAATTACAGTATGGTTTTTATATTTGATTACGTGGCCGTAAGCTTGGAATGTATAGCGTGAGCATAAGGCATTAAAAAGCTTATCAGAAATGAATACTGATATTGGCTTGGTATTCATCTGGCACAGTATGAAATGAAGAAATCAGTACCTACTTAAAAAAACAGTAACCGGCTTTATGGCAAATTAGCGTGGCAATTTTGTTGGTAATGGAAACGGATCATTGCACTGCAACACTAAAACCTTGGGTTTAGAACGTCCAGTTGATAACACTAACTTTAGTTTGCTCTCAACAATCAAAAAGTATAGCGTAATAACAGCGTACGAAACCAGAGGCACCAGAAAAATCAAAAACAAATGATCTTTATCTGGCGTAGTTGTTTCCGTTTTACTTAAGTAGAAGGCTGCTCTTTATGCAACTGTTACAAAATACTTGTTCCACCAATCTATTATTCCGGTTTGAGGCAAAACTTGTGTTCTTAATAAATGTAAAGGATGTATGAATGTATTGAAGCGCCATCCCAATTTGTGCCCAACAACCGCATTGGCGTAATAAGCCGATTTTTTAGCATTTAGAAGTTTTGGGTAGACAAATTGACCAATGTTGTGTGGCAAGAATACTGCAGACTTTTTACAGGTTTCCAGATGAGGAAAAACTAAGTTTGACAATAATTGTTCCGTGTTGTTTGTATCCTGTGAGTAATATGGCCAATTTGGAAATAACTTTGAATTTAAATTTGTAAATAAGATGGAGCAATCAGTTTATCAAATCTATATATCTTTTCAAGTTTACCCACCTAAACGCACGCACGCATCAAATGTAATCACGCAACTGTGACACAACAGGAAATGCTTCGTGGCCAGTTAATTGTCTATAGGCATGCATGGAGTTTCAAGCATCTTCAGGATCAAGATCTAGGAGTACCAAAATCGAGTAGTTACTACATTTCCATTGACTGCTTTTGCAAATGTGTCTACTGGAATCAGAGGTGGAGGTTTGGTAATTCTAACTATATTTTCCCCTTTGTACGCAATGCTAAAAACCAACAGAGAAACAGGAACCCAATACGAAACTACGCCAGTGTATAATGGGTGCCTTAAATACGTTTTATGAAACATGCTTCCACTTTGTTAAAAAAATGCTGCAAAAACTTGAAGTAATGCCTCGTGTAGTTTAGGGCACCTATATACCGTAATTGTTTGAATTGGATTGCACGTTTGCAAAAAATTTACAAAAGTTGAGGCTTTTGCTATCCATACAGAAACCACAATAAAATAAAAGCCACGAAAAAGCCAAATTATTGGTTGAAATTCACCAAACAGTTCAAGTATTGGGGTGAGGTAAGGACTCTATGCGCATACAATCAAGCGCAATTCTTTATCTTGCAACTTTAAAGCCGGATGCTGAAATCTCTGTATAATCGACTCCTTGACTGAACCCATGTAATCATTTAGACTCGTCTGCTTTTTCTAAGATAAAGGGTAAAGTTTCCGAGTATTGTATGTACTATGTATGAGTCAAGAATTTTTCCAAATGATTCAAGTTGGCCTAAAGGTATGGACACTGTTTGAGGAAGAATTTCTTTTCTGTTCCGTAAGACATGATTGTGATAGAATAGTTCACTTGCTTCCACAGGGTTACCATTCAAATTCACGCTACCTGCCTTGTAGAATGAACTTAACACATCGTTTTGATTTACTCCTTTATATTCGCACGGCGTAGGACATACATCAGTTGTTCTGCAGATTCTAAATCCACATAAACCTACTACTTCGCAAGCATTAAACTGTAGGAATATTCTGTTCATGGATGCTTGACCTGTACTCCAAATTGCGACCGTCCAATTGCAACTCGAGTGGCCAAAAGGACTACCTCTAAACATATCAAAATTTACCACAGAAATAACATAATCGTGGCATTGCATCTATTAGGTCTGTCATTCGTTTTAACTTCGTATGCATATTGTAAAGATTAAATGGAATATGCAATTGAAAAGAGAACTCAGGATTTACCGTTGCTCGAAGTTCATGATACGGATTCTTTTGTGTTTGTCCGCACTGCAAGGAAACCCCTAAAAGTAGGTATACCTGGACTTCACAGCGGATACCAAAATTCGATATCCATTTTTCCAATGGGTATATATACTTCATGAACGTAAGGAAGTTATGGACGTTTTAAGTTAAAATGGGTTTGAACATTTAGTGCTGTAAAAATGCAATTACGAAAAATTAAAAAATTTGGATATTTTGGAATAACCATATGCGTCTAAAGGAACAATTTGTGACTGTAAAAACATCAAAAAGTTAATTATTTTTTTAATTGCCCTGTTAACTTTAACTGCGATTATTAACATTCCGCCACCAGTGCCGAGCTAAATAAAAACGTCATTAGAATTGGTGGTGTCCAAAGTACCAAAAACCGTAAAAACATGGCTCGGCACTGGTGGCGGAATGTTAATAATCGCAGTTAAAGTTAAATGGACAATTAAGAAAATAATTAACTTTTTGAAGTTTTTAATGTTACATATTGTTCCTCTACTCGTATATGTTCATTCCAAAATAGCCAAATTTCTTAATTCATCGTTATTTCATTTTAGCGCCTATAAATATAGAGACAAGTTCATGAAATACGAATCTGATGACTTTGTTTTTTGTCGGGAGTTGGCATAGCCTCCACCTGTATAGTTTTTTTGTGGGCTACTTGCTTGTGTTCGCCACTAGACTTCAACTATGCTTTTATGACAAACTGTTTGAATACCTAATCAATTTTAAGTTGTTTTTCTCTTTCAGGTGTTGGGCATTAATGTAATTGAACATGAGGTACGGGAATTCCAAGAATATCAGATATTTATAGGTACAATTTATATAAGCAGCAGCGTGGACAGTTAGGCAAACTTACAAGCATTATTTGGCATATTTCTAGCATACATAATATGTTCACAATAAGACGCGTGCCAAAGAAACTAGCAGCCTGGCACTTGCAGAAAAACGTCTCAGACGTTACGTCTGGATAAAAAATATATCGCTGCTTAACTACGATGAATAATAACTAGCACAATTAAAACCAAAATGCAGGTATTTAAAATATGAAATTGAATAATTTGCAGTTTCGAAGAAGCAGTTAAAGAATTAAAACTGATGTATTCAAATCTAAATTTCCGAAGAAACTACTATGTGATAATTTCTTTGAAAATGTCGAATGCTACAGGCCCGTATTATTATCGAGTGTAACATGTACGAAAAGAGGACTGGCTGGAAAAAGTCAGTACTCTGTTTTAAATTTCTAATTCTTGTACTGGTCTGTGCATTACACCAAAACATATAGTTGTAACTTAAAACTGCACTGTGATTCGCTTGAGGAGTTTTAAAACTTTTCAATCCAATATACATTTCTTGAGTTTTTAAGTTTATTGTGAATACGCTTTTTAAGTTGAAATGTAGCTGTAGTATTGGCTCTTGCCCAGTCGACCAGTTTTCCCCAACTGGAAAATAAAATGCTTACCACTTATTTGAACAGGAGGTTTTACACTTGCGCATACATGTTTGCACGTGTCTGCTTAGATTGGCAAACATTTTTGGTAGGCTCCAAATAGGTATTAATAAATTAAGTTAATTATAATACTCTTATGTGTTAAAACAACAACCTTAAAAGTATAGGCATTAAAATAAATTACTTTAATACACATAAATACGATTCTTCGTCAACTGGAATAATCACCACTTCTTAGTACTATTCTAACAAGATGACGAATTGTTAAACGAAGTGAAATTGGAAATTTTTAAATTATACCATCAGCATATTCACGGTTTGGCTTATACAAAAATCTCTTCTTCAATCAAAAACTCCCATTTCATTAGTAGACCTTACAGCAACTTTTATATTTCCCTATTACAAACATTTATCCGTACGACTGTAGTTCTCTGTACTGCACTAATCAAGCTCAGTTTGTTACGAAGTATCCTTATATACCTATTACAATTTGAAACCAAGTGTCCACCTAATGCTACAAATACTGGTTTCAAAGTATCAAAAACTTCTACAATAAATGTCATCGATGCCAAAACACATCCAACGCCTAGCACAAGAAATATAACGACAACATTTCCTTTCATTGATGCAGGCTCAACCTTTTTAGAAACGTCAAAATCTATCCAAAAATTACGACTAGATTTCACAAATTTTATCCACCAATCAATTATACCAGTTTCTTGGATTAATTTGATCCTACGAATAATAAACGGAGTTGTCATGCCGCGAATCAGAAACACAAAATGTTTCTGAAAATAAGTTTCCCTACCAAGATGAAAATTAGAGGCAACCTTGTTGATTATTTTTGATGCCAGAATTGCATTAAATATACCTCTGATATGTTTATACGGTAGAAATAAACCTACTTTGTTGCATTTATATAGTTCATCAAAGAGTACTCTGTGTTCCGCCATACCAAGGGTTTCACGAATGTTAGTTTTTAACAACGTTGCTTGCCAGAAACGCAAATTCTTATCTTGGCTTGTAGGCTGGTAATTAGCAACTGATGTTTTTACAATTGGTTCAGTTAAATGTTTCATTTTTGGATCAAGCTTTACCGTCTTTGCAATAAGTTTTTCAAGAGGTGTGCGATAAATCTCCGTTGTATGAGAGTGCCCATGAATTAATCCGTGAATCTTTGATGCGTTTCTATAAATGGTGAATGAATTATTATACCAGCCCAAACTAATCTGAGAAAGGTTTACATTTGTAAGTGCAGCAAATGTAATTGTTTTTGTATTTGTATACATTTCAAACCCGTTTTCAAGAAGTTCACGGAATGTGGCAAAGGGCAGCACGCCTCTTGAAGTAATTATATTGTACACATTGTTATTCTTATAACCGTTGGTTATAATCAATGCTGCTAAAAGTAAACCTGCTAAGGTTAACCTGTATTGAAGATGGTTCAAATGCTTATTACTGTATGAGCCTCCTTGCTCAAAGAAAATTTTTAAGTAGGCAAGACTATAGCTAAAATTCCCATTTTGTACTTTACCAAACTTGGACGGAATTAAAACACTTGCTAGGAAGCAAATGCTTATACCTAACCACACAAAAGGCTTGTATACACTTACTAGTTCCATGAAAGCTAACCCTTCATACCTTTGAGACCCACATCCAAGAAATAGCAAAGAGTGGTAAGGATCTTCTGAATAAAGTGCAAAGGAGAATGGATTGGGGACCACATAAGACATTCGAATTATTCTGGCAAAACTATGTGACCTTACTGAGTCTTTAAACGCCTTTTGCTTTCCGTTTTCGCATACTTTTAACCCTAATGTCAAAAATGTAAAATTTCGTAACACGGCCGATGTCCAAACATGAACCTGAGAGTAAACTATTTTTTCTTCTGGAAATCTTGTTGCTGACATTAACTGCCAAATACTCTGATAGTTGCAAGTACTCATAATTTTGTCGAAAAAGTATTGCGCTTCATTCATGTCACCCGTGTCTGGAAAATATTCTGTCATTTCATGTTCCAATGGAAAGGCTCCTTGCTTTGCTAGTTGAACAAGTGATGATAGAGCAGATGCTTTGATTTCGGTTTGTAGAATTGGTCCAGGTTTAAAGTTTACTCGTCTAAAGGGGAATTGAAAATAAAATAAATTTTATTCATAATGAATTCTATTTATTTGTATAATCAAGCACGTAATTGATAATTAGCTTATTGACTTACTTGGTAACGCATGTTAGACAATAGACACTGCACGTATTAATGTTTCCCATGTTTCCTGTTAAACGTATTAGCTGAAAAATTTGTACCGTTAGTTTTATATAAATTGGCTTAATTGCCGTGTAAGGACAATCATATAAACTGAGACATGCTCTTTGATATTCATTTTTAAGAAAAATGTCAAAAACTTCAGCCTCATTCTGTTTATGTTCTTTACTTTGATTTAAATCTTCCCAGAAGAGAAAGCCCAACAAACTTGGAATTGCATTAGGCAGCGTCCATTGCACTGGTTCCATAAGTCTCAAACTATATTGAAAGAAGGGAGGATTTTGCATAATGTTTCTATCCCGTACTATGTATTTCATAGACTGGATAAGAATAATTTGTGCATGACACTTCCAAGGCTTGGAATTGAACGAAAACAAATAAAAGTCGAGGAGCAAGCAGATGTACCACGTGTAGGTTCGAAATTTTGAGGCAGGACAAAGTGATTTGTTTGTACTATTCAAATTTCGAAATAGTTCGAAGGTTGGAACGGGATTGCGGAGAACAATAGGATAATTTTGGGGAGAAAGATCTAGGCCCCGATAGTTATCAAGTATCAAAAAACAGCCCTGTGCACCAATGGGATCAATATAAGCGTTCAAATTATTAATATAAGTCAGTGATGAATGCATCGTGAATATGTTGGTAGCGTAAGTGTTTCTAGCAAGATACAGCTTTTATAACAACTGCACGTAAGAACAGCAGAAGCAATATTAAAGAGCAGGGGCATATATTTAAATATTTAATGAGATTCCAAGAGTTATGCCCAAATCAATAAATCGAATGAAAAATTAGGAATAGTGAATTGGCTTACTCTCAGAGAATATATATTTTTTGTTCACTTTCGATAGTGGTCTCATCATGCAAAGCTGTGAAATACCAGTGCTGAGCTTGAATTTCATAAGACAAAGTAAATGTAATTCTGAAGGTAGGCTGGCTAAGCTTCATAGGGAATAATACATATTTTATTACACACTTAGAACTTCAGGTACCAAATCCTTCCAGGCACCGGACAGTGTGCATAATTTTATATTATTCTCAAACACGAAATAGTATACTAAAATTGATACTTAAGCAATTTTTTCAATGACCATACCAGAATCAATATAAGTTGTTATAATAAATCACGTATATAATACGGCTTGCTATGACATATGCTCTGAAGTGTGTGATAAAGTCAAATGCAATTTAAAGATATATAAATTCTTTTTGAATGAATTTGTCCTCGGAATAGAACAACGTTGCTTGTAGTATTTTATAATTTACAGTAGATTTGGTTTCAAGTATTCAAATACAATTTTTATTATCATTGTATCAACTTTTTCTATATTTTTAAACATTTATTGATGGCTATTACATTATAATGTAACTCTATTAAATTTCATATTGTATTAAAATAACAAAATTGCATCAAACACACGATTTGCTAGATTTTTGCTAAAGTCTCTAAAAAACGTACAAGCGAGTTTAAACTCTCGTAGAAGAGTAATGAATACTTCACGTGCATAGTTTTTAGTGAATTCATTACCTAAAATTTAGTTTGCATGAATTTTTTTTTGTAAACTGGTTTAAAGTTCCCTATTTGGGTTTGTAATATGATTTGTAGTTTACAAATTATGTTTTCGGTAATAGTTAATTTAAATTTATTTACAGACAATGTATAGTATCTACAATTTGTTTTTAAATATTTTAACAAGCAATTAAATTGTTGTTTGATTTAATGTGATATGTACTATGAAGCCAAAAAAAGTCATTAGCTGAGCAAATAATTACAAGCTAGCTAGACTAAATTACTTTTAGTTGGTTTTTTGGAAGCACAAACTTTTCAAATGTGCGCAAGACAATCATAAAAATAATCGTTTGGTTGCAACTAAGATCTGCTTTAAATTTAAAACTTAATACGTGTGCATTTTATTGAAATAGCCTCAATGGAGATTCACTTTGCATTAACGTCCACGCGCTTTGTGTTCCTAATAGCTAGTAGGTTTCTTTACCTACTACTTCTTTTATTAAGCCTATGTCGGTGACAATTCAAACGCCATAGTATTAACGCTATCCTTACTCGGCAAAATATGTTACAAGTTGCCGCAAAATCAGGTGGAGATTATCTGGTGAGAAACAAAACGACGTCCTAATCCCACTTGATTACATAATTACATAATTGCAACCGTTGATTACATAATTTTTTTCAATATTGAGTATTCTAATAGTTTTCCAGTTTTGGTCTTGTCATACATAAATAAAGAGAGACAAGCCTTTAAAACTATTTCAACAGTCAATATAAGCAACACGTGCAGCTTCCGTTGTATTCAGCTGATCTAAATTATTAGTAGCTTGCATAATCAGATTGGTCGTTACTGAACGTTTTTAAAGTGCATTTGGAACAAGGTGCTAAATTACAATTTGTCAAACTTAAAACTTCTTTCGATACTATGTTTGCAGTTTATACCCGCATGACTACCAGTAACGCTTACAAAGGCAGCAACATACGAAAAATGACAGAATTAATCATCTTTCGTCTCAAAGAAAGTTTCTACCACACACAGTTAGAAAGGTTTTTAGTTGCAATAACAGCATTTAGCACACCTCTGCTTGTCATCTTCAGAAAACTTAGAACACTGACAGGTCTCACTTTGAAAAAGTCGCCATGACATACAAATATGGGTTTACACGAAATTCTAAACTCTTGAAAATGACGCAGTTTCCACTTCAATTTACCACTATGTCGATGTTTATATAAATGAGGCTCAAACGTTAACCATGATACCCTGGTTTTATGATTCCATACTGAAACGCACCCAAATAGTTTTAACGTCAAACTCCAAATTAGCAAAGTTGCAAACAGTACCAACAAAATGGCTGCCTTTGGCACCAACTGTAAATCAGAACCAGTATGGTACAAAAAAGTTAAAGTACAAGTTAAAACACAAAATATACATGTAAACCACGCACATGTTTGCCAAGGCATCAGAGCTATGGATACCACTTGATTTTGAATGCGTACTATTATTTCCATTGAACGATACATAACAGTAAAATTAATTGGATTAAGTAAATTTTTTCTAACGCACTTATACTCTTGGATCCTTCTTGAATGAAATTCGTTTGCAAATATGGGAACAAGCATATAATAGTATAACAGTAATCCCGTTCCAAACAAGGCAACCGTTACAACGTTTAATACCAACCAGCAGTACACCAGTCCAAACAAAACCAGTATCCACAAATTCATAAAAGTTGGATTTATTTCCGTTGTCAAATAAAATTTGCTTTCCGGATACAGAAAGAAATGGCATGCAAAAGTGACAGTAATTACAAAACCACAGAAAATTAAACCGCCAAACATTCGTAGTAAACGAGTATTTCCAGAATTACTTTCAGAATCAAATGTTGAAGGCATATAATTGGTTTGAAAGTTTTTAGAAAAGTGTAGCAAGTTGTTCCCCAAATATACGAACTCATTCGCGTTTAGTCCGAAAACTGTCAACAAGATTATTCCAAACGTAGAGCAGCATGCAAAAGCAACTAGGTAAAGAAATTGTTCGTAATTTCCAGCATGGTGCATTTTGTAAATTTGATGTGGCACAAACAAAGTCACATATAGAGTAACTGTTAACCATGTTAAATAGGTTTTAAAGTATCCAAAATTTGTAACAAACATAAAGGAGAATATTTTATTAACAAGAACTGGTACAGTACCAAAGAAATGGCTAACGCGGCAGAATCTGGCCAAAAATAAATAAACAGAAAAAATCACCAGTTTTACCGTGAACCTACACAAAAGTAATCAGTATCTAACTTAATGCAGGTTCAAACGCATAATTATTTCACGTGTACAAAATTCAAGCATTTCTCGTATTATGGTTTGCAAACCTAAAAATATCTACTCGTTTCTGCATAATAAACTAAATACTACCAAGCAAGAGAGGTTACAACAAGCCAAGCAAGAAACTGGAAATAGTCTTTTAAAACATTATTTCGACGCAAGAACTCTAATTTCATGATAATTTGATTATGACTTAATCAAGCATTTTTCTGGCCATATGTTTGGATTTTTTTCGAGAAGCCGAGCAAGAAAATGAAAATAGCTTTAAGAATATGCCTTATGAATTTGGCACAGCAATCCAGATTATCGGGAGTAATTAAAAATTAAGCTGTATATTCAGTTGGTAAAGTAACGGTTTGCGTCATAGTTTAACTGTCTGCTTGCTAAATCTCGGGTTGGATAGATGATTAAAACAAATTAATATTTACCTAGCTTTATTACGGGATCGTTTATGTGATGAATTAAAAACAAGTAAGTTGACGTCAAAGCGGGCGCAATAATTACAATTACCTATATAAAGCAGGCTCGGTTTTATCTTAGGAGAAATCACATTTATGACGACATTTCTGTGTTTTAACGCTCAAGTATTTTTTCTGACCTTTCGGATTAGATGGGCTCCAAATCACAATCATTGAATTAAAAATTTAGAGGACCCAATCCGTGTCCTAACGTATGATAAATGAACAAGCTAGATAACTGGTTTTCCAGAAACATGGCACGAAAGATATAAACATCTATACCAACCAGTATAAATCAGAATTCCTAATCATTTCACGATTATAACTCTCAAGCATTTCTCGTTATATGGTACGTAAAGCCGCAAGCCACTTATGTTATATAAAAAAATTACGGTACATACTCGTTGTTCTTCTGCATGATAAATTACCAGGCAAGATAGTTGACCACAATTCGAGCACGAAACTGAAAATAATTAAAAAAGAAAAAGCATTAGCTCAGCACTTAAATACCAGTTTCACGATAGTTAGAGAATTATAGCGATTAAATATTCTTCTGGCCATATATCTGAATTTTATGCGCTCAATAACCAGAAAAACAAATTAAAAATGCCAAAACGTATTCTTTATTCCACTTTGTAATGATTTAACAAGCAGTATCGTTTACGACAAGCTGAGCAAAGAAATGAAAATAGCTCTAAGAATATGGCTTGTGTGTTTGGCACAGGATTCCACATTCTTGTGGTATATTAAAAATTTAAACATACAATCAGTGTATATAGGCATTTCAGGCAGGTAGATAGATAGCGTGCATAAACGTACGTTTAAGTAAGTACAACTACCAACCCAAGTACTAAGCAGTTGCCGTTTGCCTTTAAAGCAGCTCGTTAGCCTAAAACCATATTTCTTTTAGAAAGCAAAACGTTCCCCAAAAAATCTAATAAACTTTGGAAACTTACCTGGTGTCTCGGGAAGGTTTATATTTTATTGTAGTACCGATTTTTATTTTGTCCTGGAGTGACACTAACTTTCAAAACAGTAAAAACGTAAAAGAAATGGTTCATTATAGGAGCAAGTAGTGCTTCAGAAAAAAAACAATCAAGTATTTTTCTCACGACATACAACGTCGAGTAATCTTGAATTTAATCACAAAAATTCCCTAACCTTCAATTTTGACAGACAGCATTCTAATCAAATAGACACTTATATTTTGTCTATCTAACTATCTATCTAAGTCAAAAATATTTTGAAGAGTGGAATTTCTCGGGCCATGTGAATATCAATCTGGAACGTCTAATCAATTACTAAAATTTAATCGCAGGTCTGAATACCCTTTCAACAGCGGCAACCTGACAGCCTTTTCAATTTAGTAGTTTATTCTACGTTTGTCAGCTCTCGCATTATCAACAAACTAAACCAAAATGCTGTCTCCTCGAGCTACTAGATATTTAATCCAGCTTTGGAAAATTTCCTATTCTACAGGATGTGCCCCCTACAAAGTAGTCGCTCCCTCCAAAAAAGGCGATCAAATTACAATAGTTCTAACCAAAAACCCTTGGCGTATATGCATTGCTAAACTAAGTACGTACATCTATTTTACGTACCCTCTTTTTTGCTGTTTCAATTATATCACCGGTACGAAAAAATTCCCGATGCTTTCAAAGTAAAATTTATAGTAAGAATGCTATATCTCACAGTTTCCTACGGTATCGTTCTGTTTTTCCAACTGAATACACTGTTAAAGTGGGAAGAAATTCCAGCATTTTTGGCAAACGTTTTGAAGTTTTTTGAAATCGGCAAAGCAAGAACAAGTCAGACAAATCAATACAAGCCTCTAAAAGTTAACAAATACTTTATCGTACCGTACACAACCTGGTTCTTGGTTACACTTCTGAATATTTTAGTTTATCTGAAGAACCCTACATCAATTCAATCCTTTTTAAGTTTGTTGGATCCAGGAATTACAGCACACTGGTACGTTCGATTTGTGTATCTTCCCTTTCAAATGTGGATATGCTTTTACAGTTGGGTAAGTTTCTACTTATATTTTGTTGAGATATTCAGTAAGTTACCTAATTTCATTTTTTTTGAATAGTTTCCATCATTTATCTTCATTATTCCGGCCAGCTTCATCTACACAAATTGCAGTGTAGAGTACGTATCCCGCGAGATATCAAGCTTGAGGACGGATTACCAAAACCCACACTATCAAACCCGGATTGCAGCAAAAGTGCTCAAACTTCGTGCATTTCAAATTCTCCATAAATTGTGGCATTTTAATTACCAGTATATAGTTTATACTTGCATTAGGTTTGCTTGTATATTGAATTTAGTTTTGGCAACATTTGGCATGATAAAGTTTGGCGACATGACTGCTATTCGCATGGGCGTTGTAAGTATTGAGTTTTGGTTGATTTTGTATGCAGACTTGAATCCTGCTGAGAAACTGTTTGAGCAATCTAGAGAGCTTTTGGAACGTTGGCAGTCCATTGGTCGTCAAGTGCAGGTTAGTAGATTGCTATCAAAAGCGGAAAAGGTTGTTTTGATGCAACTAAAGAGTATAATTCCATTCCGGGTGTACATTGGTGGATTCATGTATATACAGCAGGGCACTTTGTTGGCATCTTTTGACATTGTTATAAATAACACGGTTACTCTGCTCTTTTTGTAAGGAAGTGCTAAAATGGCAGTTATAAAGAAAGTATTTTAAATGCTTGACATCTTGGATTACTTGTTAAGTCGTATTTGATGGTTAAAAGATTAGAGTACGTAAACTTCTTACGAATTAATTTCTTGAAACTTTTTAAACGTAACTTAGTTACCCAAAGCACCGTACATGCAAAGCATGCAGTCTCAATTTTAAGTAATCGTATACGTAGGAATTCTGTGTGAAATTTACATATAGTTAAAAAGATTCTGACAAGTTTAGGTCTTTTGAAAACGGTTGGCTAAGTAAATTTAAAGGTTTTTAAAAAAGCATAAGGCCATTTATTGTCGGCTATCAGGTTAAGATATATACTTAATTTCTGTGGACACCTTTATTAGTAACATTATCAATACAATATTTAAAGGTCTTAAACGGAACATTCTGGCGTATTTTGATTTTGATGTAAAATGATTTTGGGGTTTTCAGCGAGTGGTAAGGAAAGTAATATTTATTCCAACGCTTCGACCTTTATAGCACAACAGGTCTTCTTCAGGGAAAAAACGAACAAAAGAACAATGTAAAATGGCGTATGTAAAATTATTTATAAGTGCATTGTAAACAGCTTGCTAAATACACGGATAAAACAAAAATTTTGCTTGTTATACGTCATTGGACTTTCTTATGTTAACTTGCTATGTTGTCGCAAATATTATTTCAAAGTCGTAATTGGGTTAATCATATCCATCAAAGTTTAATTTTGTAATGGCTTGCGTCATAGCTCAATTGTTTCTATGCTAAAATATTGGATTGGATGAATGATTATGTAATTATTTAAACGATGTAAAAATGACTCGTAAGCCTTTCAACGTGTTTGCGTATATGATGAATTAATAAACAGTAAATTGACGTCAAACTGGACACAAAATTGATACATACCTGTATAAAACAGGCTTGTTTTTGTCTAAGGAATCACATTTAGCATGACATTTCTTATTATTAACGTTCAAGTATTTTTGATGACATAGTTGTGGATTAGATGTGCTCCATCACATTATCATGGACTTAATAATTTACAAAACCTACAGTGCCTTTTAAAAGGGAAGGATATTTTTTCATTTTCCTATAATTTTTCTATGAGACATCCAATTCGTGTGGTTAATATGTGCGTATGTAGAGTAGTTAATAGCTGTTATACGTGCCAACTTTCGTGACATTCTGTTGAGTAACGTGGCAGCTAGGAAAAATTAACCAAAAGTTGCCATTTCGAAGTGTTCAAAAACCTAAGGATATGTAATTTTCTATCACCGACATTTGCTTTTATTGATCATATACCTTGCCAAACAATCTTGAAATGATCATAACTGGATACGTTAAGCATGATTAATACCGAAAATGCTAACTTTGTAGAATTTTTATCCGCTAGCACATTTATTTCCTTGTTAGTGCTAATGTCAATAAACTTGGATACCAATGTTTCCGTACCACATGCTTGTGTTTCTTTAAAATTGCCAAATTTTGAATGGAAAGTAATTACATTGGCCGGAAATAAGATTTCAGTAAACATTTGTTAGCAATCGAAGCTCAATTTTAAAATTAATACATTATCATTAATAATGAAGCCGTCATTTTTAGAATTTATTTCACTGATTTTGTTTAAAATGTGGACACAACGTTGTGTAAATATCCTAAAACTTATCAAATTAGAAGGAAAGATGACGCCGCACCTACTAGGCGTGTTGGTTATGCTCCTCAGTACATATACGCTTCAGAATACGCTTACTAGATTCAAACTCAGTTGCTGAGTGCATGCCAATATTTACGAACATCAATGGTTTGCATGCACTGATTCTGAAATTATGGTTGATGAGTTTAAAACAAACAATCATGCTGCCAAATTGTGGTTTATTATCATTTGAAGCCAACCCATGCCTATAAGCGCCCTATAGGTTCAATCACAGTAAGAGAAAGAAACTATCATGTGCGACGAAAAGTCAATACCATACACAAATGGGGTACAAGTCCTTGCTGATTGCATTATTCGGTAATAATGTGAACCTGTAATTTGTACTAGACAATAATTAACAAAAAATATCAAAATGGATACAGGTTATTGAAAAATGTTGAAGTTTTTCCCTTGACAGTCAATTCAACGGTACATATCCACAACGGTACTTTAGAGAATAAGGACTACAACTAGCTCAATGATTAAAATTGAGCTTCGATTGCTATCGAATGTTTAGTGAAATCTCATTTCCGGCCAATCTAATTACTTTTCATTCAAAATTTGACAATTTTAAAGAAGCACAAGCATGTGGAACGGAAACATTGGTAACCAAGTTTATTGACATTAGTACAAACAAGGCAATAATTGTGCTAGCGGATAAAAATTCTACAAAGTTAGCATTTTCGGTATCAATCATGCTTAGTGCATCAAATTATGATCATTTCAAGATTGTTTGGCAAGGTATATGATCAATAAAAGCAAATGTCGGTGCTAGAAAATTACATATCCTTAGGTTTTTGAACACTTCGAAATGGCAACTTTTGGTTAATTTTTCCTAGCTGCCACGTTACTCAACAGAATGTCACGAAAGTTGGCAAGTATAACAGCTATTAACTACTCTACATACGCACATATTAATCACACGAATTGGAAGTCTCATAGAAAAATTATAGGAAAATGAAAAAATATCCTTGCCTTTTAAAAGGCACTGTATTCCGTATTCAACTGCATGATAAATTAATAAAAAAGGTAACCAGTAACAGTCCAAAGTCATAATTAATTCACGATTACAACGCTCAAGTATTCTTTGTATTGGAAAGCACACAAGCCAACCGAAACAATTAAAAATATCTACTCGTTCTTCTGTATGATGAATTACTGAGCAAGAATACTATGACAAGCCAAGCAAGAAACTTAATTTAATAAGCGTTTTCACGACTCAAAAATTCCAGTTGCATGATAATTTGATAATGACTTATTCAAGTATTGTTCTGGCCATACCGTATGGCCCATACGTTTGGATTTTATGGGCTTTACAAGCTGGTAAACAAATCAAAAATGCCAAACTTTATTCTTTCTTCCACTACTATGAATTAACAAACGGGACTTTCTTACGCGAAGCCAAACTAAAAAAATGAAAATAGCCCTAAGAATATGGCTTTTTGTATTTGGCACAGAAATCTACATTATCCGGAGTAGTTAAAAAATATTCTTTATAATCAGTTGATATAATACTGGTTTGCGTGCTCAATCTCGGCTTGGATAGATAATTGAAGCAAGTTATAATTTACCAAGCTTTAATACGGGTTCACTTATGTGATGGATTAAAAAATAGTTAGTGCACGTCAAACGGTGCGCAATAATTACAATCCGGGCCTTCTTATCGTAGGAATCTCATTTCTCATTTATCATACCATTTCTGGTTTTAACGTTCAGGTATTTTTCCGGGCATATGTTTGGATTAGATAGACTCAATGCACAATTATCTAATTAAAAGTTTACTGGACCCATTCCGTGTCCTAATGATAAACGAAAAAATCTTACTGGTTTTCCATAGATTTGGCACAAAAGATATAAACATCCATACTCATATAAATCAGAATTCCTGATCATTTCACGACATCACGACCATAACGCCGAAGCATTTCTAGTTGTATGCCACGTAAGGCCACTTATGAGGAAGAAAAAATTTACAGCACATACTCGTTGTTCTTTACACAAAATTACCAGGTGTCCGTCTACTTTATTTTTGAGGTCTATACCAGGCTTTTTGGTTCAAAATCAGGCTTTTCGGGGTCAAAATCAGGCTTTTTGGGGTCAAAATCAGGCTATTTGGGGTCAAAGTCAGGCTACTTGGGGACAAAATCAGGCTATCCGGGGTCAAAATCAGTTAATTAGGGTCTAAATTAGTTAATTAGGATCAAAATCAGTTAATTGGGGGAAAATCAGTATATTGGGGTCAAATTTAGGCTACTTGTTGGCTTTAAACCAGATTAAATGGGGTCTAAACCAGGTTTTTTGCAGCGAGCATTTTTAATGGTTTACCATTGACTGGTTATATTTATAAAACTCAATATAAAAGTGAATATTGTTGTTAGTAGAATTCATTTTGGCTATAGAGGTTGACATTAATTTATTACTCGAGCTTTCGTATACAAGCCGTATACTTTTTCAAGATCAAAACAAGAATAACAATAATTGGAGAAAAGAATGTAGGAAACACTGATTTTTTGCATATAATTTTTTGAAACTTTCATAATGGGTCATAACAAGTCTGTAGCTAATGGTATCCATGAGCCTATTTCCAGACCAGTGTTGCGGTTGATATTGTTGGGGTGTGTTTGGATAAAGATTGCTTCTTTGAACATTCTTTGAAACCACCGACTTTTAATGAATATTGTTGTTTATGTTCGTATAAAAACGATAGGAGGCTATAAACCGAGGGGGCCAAAATTTCAAATTTCTCCTCTCAAAGGAGGGTATTATTCGAGGGGGGTTATAAATCGAGCCAGGGGTATAAATCGAATATATACGGTACTTGTTCCTTATTCCACTGCATACTAAATTACCCACAAGAATGACGACAAGTCGAGCAAAGAGAATGTGGAAAGCACTAGGAGTGTGGCACATGAATCTTAATGTTACTATCCAACTAAAAATTAGGCTGTGTCATCAGTGTACAGTGGCCGTTTTTAACAAGCAAGAACGTTGCGTGCATGAACATGCGTTTAGGTAAACCCAATATAAACAATTCAGTTTTAATTGTTCAAAGGATTGTTTTGGAAAGGTCTGGTTGAAGTAAATATTAAAACAGATGAATTGTAAGTAGTGAGCTAGATACACGATACAAAAAACTGTGGCTTGTTATAAATTATTAGAACATTTTAGTAAGGACGTACACACATTCTTAGCTAGCTTGTCTTGCTACAAACTTTCCCAGCGTCTTGGTATCACGTTATCTTCTAACACAGCTAAATTTACTCGTTTTGTGCGAACCTCTTCAAAAATTGTCATTTTCGAGCATCACTTTAAACACTGGACAATAAGTTGTAAGATAGTCAGTGTGAACATTACACTCTTTACCGTTTTCTACCGCGATCACTGCATCCGTCAATATTCTTTCCTGTATTTCTTTTTTCTTTAATTTGACCATCTTGATTTGATAAGGATTTAACCCATTTGCTTTTGGCCTCGTAGCAAATATGCAACAGCTCTTCCACGGAGTCACGTTTTATTAATTATTAATTAATTATTTTATTATTGTGACTTAACAGGTGAAATTGTTTTTGTATAAAATGTTAACTAATTTCGAAAATGTTGTGAAATTTTAGTATGTATACAACTATTTTTACAAAATAAAATCTGTTTGTTATGTACAGAGCACTTCATTCCAACAAAATACTACAGTTTACATACCCAAGTACTAAGCAAATGTGTAATATTAAACAGGTAAACCGACAGCTGTCATTTTAAGTAAAATGTATAATTGTAGAACATGCGTAAATTTTACTAAAAATCACGTAACCATTTATATTTGTCATTTTTAAAACACTAGAACCTGAAGATGAATTAAATTTTATCGAAACGCGTCGTTCTGTTTCGGGTTCAAACCATCTAAGAAACGTTGAGTCTCCTTTTTACTCATCAATTATTAGCCAACTAACCTGAAGTTTGAATTTTTACCAAACAGAGTCACGACTACTGCAAACTATTTGCAGCTCAAACACATGCTTGTAATATTCGTACTTATTGGCATTCTGTGGATATTTGCTGCAGTTTTGCTCTAAGCTGAAATATTGTACAAAAATCGTGATAACTCGGTAACTGAGGTGCCGGAAGGGGCTGACCACTATTCCAAAGCCTCCAAGCTGACAATCCAAAACAGAGGGAACCTCATAAATTTGTCGTGCTTCAAGAGCAACATGCAGTAAACCAAATGCAAAACCCATAAACGTGTACATGTGCAATCAAAATGCATAAGCATATTTAGTATATTAAATTTTGACTTATTTGCGGTCAAGCATTGTGAGTACTGTAGAATTATTGTTTATATTTGGAATGTTTTTCTCAAAAAACTATCGTTACTAAGGCCCTAATTTTATAAATTCCAGTGCTTGTAAACCTGTCTGATAAGTTTGCAAATCATGTTGTTTAATTGGATGTGTGTGTTTGTAGAAAATGTAAGATTTAAGTGATTTTAAATGATTTTTTTATGCGATAAGGTTGTCTTAAAAACCGGTCAATGTATGTACTTGGGTTATGTCAACACTTCTTAAAATGTGGTAAAACGTTGAAAACAATCGCTCTCTTTTCATGATGTAGTTTCTGACAATTCACTATGTAAAATATTTAAGAAAAAAATAATTACAATTCCAGGAAAAGTTTTGTGAAAACATGTATTGATTTTAATTTTAAGCGAATGTGTTTTACTTTCCATCTACATTTACGAATTTTTTTGAAGCTGTAAAACATATCTGAATAAATTTTAACAGCATTATAATCTACTATGCCATAATAAAACTAAGTGTTCACAACTTTTTTGAACATATCATAATAGGTGATAGGCCATTAACTTGATGTGTTGTTATTAATGGAATCCACTAGTTTCAAAGCCCAAGGCTGGATTTTGGATATTCTCCAGTTTTACTGTCTAAATTCAATTGGGGTCCAACTACTGGAGATTTTTAAGCTGTAAACTCATATTTTGACAGTCACATTTTTCATATGGAATGGTTTCAGGTGTGACATCAATGTACTTACGTCTCATTTATTACGCTTTATAGTTATAAATCAGCCGGTATTAAATAATTGGGATAGCTATGTGCTTTCATTACATTTGCCCTTCACTAAAAAACCCCATTGACTTAATGAATCACATTTTTTGTTAATTTGAAAATTACATTCATTTTTATTATAAAACATGCAAATTTTGATACTAAAAGTAACGGTATCTTAATTACCTTATACCTTTAAAGCTACCCAACTACAAACAAAGCTGTGGTACATAATTTGTCTTTGTCAGATGCTTGTGTTCTTCTACAAAATGTTCTACTTTTTATTCATCTTGTTGAAAGTAAGTTTTCAAGCGATTTCTTAAACGTACTTCCATTGGCACAGTATAAGAAAAAGTTCACAGCAAAACTGGTGTTGAACAGCATACTAGCCCAAACGTGCAATGCGTCCAGATACTCATTACTTCCGTCGTAAGTGTTGACCCAAGAATTCTATAATAGATAAAATTGTTTTAATTTATAGAAAAATTAAGATGTAATATTAAATATAAATATATTTAATTTTGTTACTTACGTAAATAAAACTCGCAAAACGAATCAAGTGAATAGGTGCGTTTAGAAATATGAATGCAGTGGTTACAAGCAAAAGAATTCTGCTAGCCTGGAACTCATTGCGTCCTAAAGTGTCTCCAACATGTCTTCTCATTTTTCCTTCGACTTGCATTTTAACAGTTGTTGAACTGGACACATTTGCTTTATTGCCAAATTTTACAGTAGCATTTCTCAGATTTATAATTTCGCAGCGTGGTGCACATGACGCTGAAGCAACCACCAAGATTTCTGCCACCGGAAATTCAGCGCTTTTGCGTCTTTGTTGTAAAAACTTGGCTAATTTCCGGTTGGTAAAGCAAATTATAAAAAATAGAAACCACCAGCGTTAACGCCGTGTCCAGATAAGTAATATATTCAGAAATTTGATAATACTTTGTAGGTACTGAACAAAAACAGAAAACTGTGGAATTTTCACTCTCATCGTTTTCAGAACTGTTGCCATGAAACAATTCAATTTCTACAACGCTAACCAACTCAAACACGTACACGTGCAGCAAACAAGATGTAATGCAAATTGCAGCAACTATTTTTCTCGCTCGGAATGAAGCACAATGTATTCTAGGGAAATTGTTGAAAACTGACATGTATCTTTCCAATGAAAATGCTAATATTAGGTAAACACTAATAAAACGAGTCACTTGTCCAAAATATTTAACAATTGGGCAAAATATATTAGATATAAGGATTTCAGGATAAATTTCCTCCAACCAGATAGTAAATAGAGCAATGAGGTACATGGAGTCGGTAGCAGCTAAAGCAAAAAGGTACCAAGCCGCTGAAAGTTTCCGATATTGTTCATCTTTCCAAAATACTAAAAGAGAAAGCGAGTTGCCTATTGCCCCAAGAAAGCAAATTAGCGGTGTGTAAAATATATATATGAGAACTGTTGTTTGATACATTTTTAAACGACTGGAAAGCTGATCAGTGTATGAAACCACGTCTTTACTTCAGGAGTGCTTGAAAACGACTAACGTTTTTGTAAGCGTAAAGAAACGGTTAAATACTCTATTCCATCAAGCTTTTAAATTTGCTGGGAGCATTTTCCAGAAATAGTTTTAACAAAAACGTTGGGTAAAGAATCAAAACAGTAGGAGAAATCTTTGTGCATCACTTTCATTCATAGATATCACGTAGCAAATGTTTCCGTGTAATTGGATAAAACATGGTACACTTGTAACGTAAAAGTAGTCCAAAGGAAAGTTGACGTGTACAACCGTTGACTGAGTGAGATTGTTTGTGTGATTTTATATGGTATAGTAAAGTGGTATTTATATGTAGTTTGTAGTATACGTGTAGAATTAATAACTCGTGTTGTAGCTTGTACATTTTTGTAAATGTAAAAAACGGCTGTGACAAGAAATACTTAACAGTTGACAGTGAAGCCTATGAAAGTTATAACAACACCACATACCTGCTAAACACGTGACAAGTTAAATTTAGGAAGATTTCACGTTTAAACACACGCCAAAATACTCGTGGTCTCTTGACCTTTTTAAACTGGTCATGATCATTACAATGTTTTGTTATTTTTCGGCTCCAGTCTTTGTCGGAGTTTTGTATGGTAAATAACCTGAGGCATCTGAAGAACAGGTACATACAAATTTATTTGGCGCATTACTTTGTGTTCTATCTTTTATCAATTTTTGGAAAGAACGTAAAATGTGACGGATTTATTAAGTGTTTTCTGTATATGCAAAACATAATAAGTTGAATTTCTTAATTAATGCTAAATTGGCAATACTGATTAGTCGTCTGAATATAAACTACATTTGTCATCATAAAAAATGCAAACTTCTTGCAAACTCATATGATTATTATACAACGAAAAACCACACGGCATGCCAAATGGTAAACATGATGTCAGCATTGTAAAATCAAGTGAAGGGCAAGATTTGAAACTTAAAAGCGTCTCGACTATATAAGGTTCATATGCTCAGAATATGTAAGCCCTGATTTTCTCCTCACATTTTGGATTATGTTGCTGAACTACCCCGAGTTATGAAACAGCTTGTTTTCCTTTGAGTATAACATGCTTAACTCAAACAAAACTGTATTCCTTTAAATGAAATTTGCTATTAACACATTACATTTATGCGACATAGCATGCATAGGTACCAAAACATTGCAACTTTGTATAGTCATATGTACAAGCATATTAACAAAAATAACAAAAATATTAGCATTTGTGTAAGAGAAGCTTTTAAAATTTGAGTAGTTTTTTAATTTTTTAAAGAATTTTAATTTTTCCATAGAATTTTAGATACAAATTATATACATATATGTAGTTAAAAATAAACATATTTGGAGATAATTTATTAAAATACGAGTACTGCGGATTTAAGCAGTTAAAATGAAAGTGAACCCGTTTTATTTTCCATCTCCTCTTTCATTTGGTTAAAAAAGAATAAAAGGTTGGGTTAAAATTTATTAACATGTCGTTACGTTTTAGCACAATCTAAAAATCATTTTCTTACTAAACTGCAAAAATAAATAGTACCAGTCACTGTGTTCTAGCCGTCGAAGTCAGTTTGAAAAGATTGAGTGTGCATACACAAAATCGAATGTAAATCAAATTACAAATGTATTCGTTATATAGATATTAACAACACAGCATTAGTAATGTTATCGTTCAATATACCCATATAGTTTAGAGTTGCATCATGACTAAATGCAAATGTACCGCCACAATAAACTGGAAGCAATGGCTGAGCCAACCATTCCTTACAACTGATTTTGTGCAATCTACTCATTCCCTTTTTTGTCACTTGTAGACCAACTCTAGTAACGTCGCCACTTAATATCCTAGCCTTGGCGCTAAGATCAAGTAGCACAAAAGTAATTCCCAACCCACCAAGAAATCCCGCACCAAATGTAGCAGTTAAAAAAACTGGTAACTCTTTTGCACAGTTAAACGCAATCCAGAAGAACGATGTAAGTAGAATTTGACTAAACGTAACTAAAGTAATTGCAATAACACTGAGACAGTCCTTGCAAATGCCGTAAAGAATGCGGAGTTTTACAAAATTTCTTAGAGCATTATCACTATTGAATACAGACTTTGCTGTTTGTAGAATCCAGATTAGCTTGTTGAATCTAGCTTGAATACTGAAGTATATGCTGGTTATTAAAAATATCAAAACGGACAAGTCGTGTATAGCAAGCCACATAACAAGAGAGGATATTGTAATTGTTATTAATTTTGTAGCAAGCTTATAAATTTGTCCGCTTAAAATGTTTAAAACTAGACCATCAAAAGTCACGGTGATAGGATCTAATTTTAAGAAGCAGAGCACAATTGGCAACGGAATACCAAAAGCAACTATGCCCTTCATGTAATATATCATTAGCATTCCAGCAGCGTCTTTGTAAAATTTGACAGGTTTCAAAGCTTGAGAACATTTGTGACTATCTGTTAAAAGAATCTGGTTTATTGCTTGGGCAAACATGCTGCCATCTTGTGCAGTTTCGTGCCTAATTACACAATGTAAAACTTTATAAGCTGCAAAAACTATTATCATTTCGGTTTGAATTATATCAGATGTGGCAAATACAGGTTGAAATATTAACTTCGATGTGAGTTTAGTAAATATTAATAAGAGCCATATAATTAACAATTTTGGAATTAAGGTTGGCCTGGGCTCTTTCATGTACGGGAACTTTAAAGAGTGGGAAATTTGTCTGAGTTTGATTTCAAAAGAAAAATCTGGATAACGACCCTAAGTAAATTGGTACAATTGAAAGGCTTTCAACAATAATCTGCTTAACCAAAGATCCTGAACCATGGATTGTCCGTTAGCAGCTCGACGTAGCTCGTTGAAATAGGGTGTTTCCATAGCACAATCTATTGATAGTAGCAATAGTATTCTAAGTGTATTCAGTGTATTGCTACGTACGGTTCTGTTTTTATTTATTGCGACTTACTCTGAACAAAATGAAATAGTGCTAAGACAGCGTTTGCAAATTGTGAGCTTCTCTGTTTTATCCACTTTTGCACACTTTTTGGTTTCTATTTAATGGGGTTTCTTACGCTAACTTACGCTATTCTTGTGTACAAAGACCTTTATTCGTTAAAAAACTATATTTCTGGGGCTGTTTGGTGGTATATGTAGCACAATACTAGTTAAAATAAAACTTCGTAAAAGGGTCATGGTCTATACCAAAATAGGTATGTGTTTGAGCGTAAAGCACAAAGCGGTTTTTTATTGTAAAATTCCATGATGTATTTTAAGCCAATGTATCTAAAATGTATGCTACCAAAGTATCATTGTTGTAAGTTTTTTAACCTAGAAGTGTCTATGTGACTTATGATTTGTTCACTTCGTTTTTTGTACACTTTATGCTAATGAACTGTTCCACTTACTTAAAAAGTGTAAAAAGATTAACGTCAATGCACAATGCTTTGAACCTTTGTAAGTTTTCTTTCGTCTGAACTATTCCTTTTTACCACACTGCTCTCTTAGACTTTGAGACTGACTGTTGTAGCAAGCAAGACGCTCAGCAGCCAGAATAAAGATATACCTTTTTGACCAAGTAGCTCTTTGTTTCTTTGTCTCGTTTTTACCCACCACCTTGGGTGGCAAATTCTCATCGTTTGAGTAGTCACTGTCCTTTTTTACGCACCAAGTGCATTCATGCTAGCAAGCATTGTTTTTAATTAGTCATTTAATCGTTAACTAAACTCTCTGTTTTACGCCACTGTTCATCATCATCAATTCACCAAGCGATTCCTGAAAGCCCTGCGCCCATTTTATGCTCACACCTAACATCCTAAATTGAAGTGTACCTTCGGAGATTAACTCCATCAGCTCGTGTAGGGATACAAACAAGCTGACATTTTTAGATAATGCTAAGCATTGTTCTAGTAAACAGATTAATTGGATGAGATACTTTATTATAGAACAATGCTTTAAACGTGCACTCTATTAAAATATTTTCATTTCTCCTTAAAAATCTCATTAGACTAATAAACATTTAAAAATAATCAAGGTAAATTACCAATTTAAAGTCATACAATATATATACGTTCATACACAATATTTTAAGTTTGTTAAGAACGGATGGAAGGTTATACCTTTACATTAGCTTTAACATAATAAAAGTACTATCATGTGCACAAGAAGATTCTAAAACGTTCTAGTAATTTGCTTTCGGTGAGTAGTTGACCTCAGCCCCACCTCAGCATTAGTAAATAGCAAAAGATACTTATTAATTTGGCGCAAGCTGTCTGTCTGTGTGTTCCTGCGTTGTCCCTATAACGTTTTAACCGACTTCAACAAAATTTGGCACAGACATGTATCACGTTAATACGCAGCGGTGAACAAAGTTTCCGGTCAGAAGGTCAAAGGTGTCAAGCGTTATGAGGTCATGAGTTACAACAGCTATCTTACTACTACAGTAAAGGCAGGATACTACTACATTTTACGGTTTAAATACAAGACTAGCAAACAATATTTGCTTTGACTTTTTTGAAATTACCGTCTCTAGTTGATCAAAAGGAATACTACATTTTAGATATTAAATATAAGGCTATCTTAATTAGATTAACTTTTTTTAAATTACCGACGTATTCAGTTGGCCAGTTGGATACTGCGTTTTAGGTTTTAATTAAATTGCTGGCACCAAACCATTGCTTTAACTTTCGCTACTTTGCTACATGTTGGCATCAGTGTATTAATGGACAGATATGTGAAAAGTGGATAATGGACATTGTCCACTTTGTCCATCCACTAACATGCTGGACAAGCAAAGTTGGATACTAAGGGTAGTGCTGGCCGTTGGACAGGTGGACAAATTCAGTAATGCCCACGTAGTCTGAGTTAAAGTAGATGCCAGTTACTCATTATACAAATATATAATTACTTCAAATATAACATGTGACTTTTGTGAATTGCAATGGAATACTGTAAGCTGAAATGAAGGAATGAGTATAAAATATAATTGGCAGGAAATAGCAACAAGGTAATAAAATATTAAATTATTATTGCTTTAAGTGTGGTCTTAGAATACCGTTTTAGGCATTATAACTAGTAAGTATGACTTCCCATTTTCTGGCATTCTATATGTGAACATTTGATTATATCACATGGTACGTTATTTTGTTGCTTACATGGCATTTTGACGTATTATGATATAACTTGTGATTAAATTATCAGAGCCATGTTTAATAAAGATAGGCGCTATTGTTTTTCGTCACAGTTGCTATATCGAACACAAAACTTGCTTACGTAAACCGTGATATTTGCAAACACGATAAATATTAGATTATATAAACGATCAATGGGAAAGACGATCGATTATGTTGTCGTCAGACTGTAGTCCGTATGTATGTGTCATAAACAGTTGACTCAAGACTGTGGTTCCCGCAAGTTATCAAATATTGTGCTATAAGACCCAAACTTTGTTGGTTTAGTGTTAAAATCATACATTTTCAACACATTGGAACATATCTTAAACATTTCGATTTTGTTGTTGTTTAAAACCAACAATTTGAATGGTTATTACTGGACATAAACAGTCTTTAAATTAATCTGTGTATATTATCAGAGGTGTGTAGCTCAGTACAAAAACTGTTGGCTTGCCGCTGGACGGTAGACATAGATATCTGAAAGGTAAGCAAAGACCTAACAATTTTAAAGCTGGGTAATATTTTTCGCAGTTTTTTACAATTTTTCAGAAGACGTACGTAGGAGTTTTTATTTGGAGTAGTTTAGTTTTAAAGGAGTTGCGGTACTACTGCTGGATTGCAAACTGTTGGCTAATAGTTTGTATTGATGCAATTACTAATACAATTATATCCTACTTTATTTAATTCCAAACTTTACTTGCTTCTTAGATAATAATGTCCGAACAGAGATCAACAAATGAGTTGGGACACCAACTTATTTTATGGCTTTACACAAAGGCAATGAACATAACGCAAACCACGGCAGGAAATAAAACTCTCGATTTGGCAACACAAGTGTTTTTTGAAATAATGAACAATCAGACGTTAACAGCAATAGCAGAAGCGGACACATGTTCTTGTCCTGGTGAAAAATCTGCCACTAGCCTTGATACTGGGCTCGAGTATTGCGGATGGTGGACTTGTAATATGACTTATATAACAATTGTCTTGATGTTGCTATTAGCTTGGCCCTACTTGCTTTTCAAAAATCGCACACATTGTATTTCAAATTTCTCAAGTGTACTTAAGGCTACAATTATTTACTACATGATTGCACTTACTCTCACGATTTTTATATATATTATCGTTTCCTTTGGAAAACTTCAGTTTCATCTTTGGACAGGTTGAGTTAACAAGGCATTTCAAATGCTTAAGCCTGAATAGTGCATTGTAAAATCAAAACGAGCACTTTTGTTGAACAATATCTCTTGCATTCTTTTCTAAAATTTTAAGTGCTTTACCTCTTATTTACTTTTTATCGTTTATTGCATAAGGAAACAGGTTATGCTAATTGTAAATATGCTCAAGTTGCTGATATGTAAAATTTGAGTTTTTATATTACAAAATATGCAAATCTTTCAACCTGTGAATGTTTATAGCCTGTTCTGAATTTGTTTCATGCATCGTTTATTTTACAATTTTACGGTTGATCACTAATGGCGTTATAAAAATTTACGAGCTTAATTAAGTCTAACAAAAACTTTTACTTTTTGTCGGGTTTTATATCATTAGCATTTAGTTTAACGAGTATTAATACTGTAATTAAATATACTGCAGTGCTATAACGTATACAGGAATGTATGCGATATACAACTGCTTCATTAGTTCACTGTGTGTAAAGTATATTGTATGTAAATTAATTGAAATATAAGAACATAATCAAAGCAATAATAAACTTAATAGACAAAATTGAACGGTTTTGTTCTACGGTCGTCCTACTACATGTTGAGTTATTTTCACATAGAGAGTGACATAGACATACACATGCATATTCCCATATACCAAATTTTTTATACCATATACCATATGCATATAGCTTGGGTTCTTATAAATAAATCAACCTCTTTAACCATTAAAAATGAACAATTCTACCATATTTTTTGTGAATTGTCTAACTTTATAATCATGCTATGTGGACTTACTGGAAATGCGCTAAGTTATTTAGGTGTGTGCTTTCAAGCTAAAACAGAAATAAGCTGCTTCAGATGTATTTACTCTCAACTTGGCTATTGCAAGCTTCCAGAATCGTTGACGTAGTCTGGATACTTGAACTGATAACAATGCTACTATGGGCAGTTGTCGTTTAAGTTGTAAACGTTATCCCGTACAAGAAAAACTTGAGCTTCCGTTTTGTCAAAAAGTTTGGAATACTAAAATTCACTAAACTGTCTACTTTCTCTGGAGTCAGGTGTTTGTCTGCTTTATTTAGCCATTTGTTCTGACCACAGTTTGCAATGTGTTATATGGTTTGCTGTATTAAATTCTGGTGCATTACATCTTTAACTGTTTTAGCGACGGAGAAAGTTGCGCGTATTGCAAATGTTCCCCGGACTGACATTTGCTTGTTTGTTCTGTTGGCCACCACTTTATTTAATAATGAGCAAAGTAAAATTTTATTAGACAGAAGGTTTTCGCGGAAGTGAATTCGAGCAGTGCATAATTCATGTTTTATTACCAGCCGCGGAATTACTGGCTAGCGGTAACAGTTGTATCAATTTCATATTGTATGCTCTACTGAACCAAAAGTTACAAAAGAGCTTTAAACAAATATTTGTATGTTCTTGGTGCACTTTTTAACATCACGCTCGGTTTTGTTTGCACTGCAAACTTTGCAGCGCTTTATAATCCATACATACCAGGGACAGAAGTAGTGTTGCTAAACCTCAAACTGTAAATACGATAACCAGACCAACGCGGTAAGTCCAAAAAATTGTGAAGTAACAGAATAGATTTACTATTTGCGTCTGTAGTTTCATACGCGTTTCAGTATTTGCTTAAGTCTTGTATGTTATAGTAACAACCGCATTCCTCCTGAATTTACAGAAGCGTGAATTCTGAAAAACATACTTGACTACAGATTCTTATGTTTTATTACTATATGGCAATATAATACACACATTTGCAGCATAATATCCGAAGAAACCGTTTCCTTGTCTAAATCGATAAATTTTTTGGCTTACGATACCGGCGTCAGAGATGCATATACTGATATTTCATTTCTAGTATTACAAAATTTAGTAGGCATCTAACTGGCTAGTGATTTATGATTCTTACGAAAAATGTAAATAGTTGTGCCACTTGTTGTTATTCTAATGAACCGAGTACGCAACTTACGTAACGCAATCATATAGCAATTAAAGTAAATGAATAAATGGCCACTAAAGTTTACATTAACCGCTTTTATTTTATGACCGAATCAAGCCTTTTTTGGAATTTGTCGGAAGGTCTTGACCGTGCCAAGAAGCCATCAAATTATTTATTTCGTTATAATTTCAAAAAGTAGTATATAGAATATTGTACATTCTTTTCATTCTTTTCAACTTTCGCTACCCTGATGAGGACTTGTGTAAAACGAGCCGTAACGTCGGATTGCTAAATAAAAAGTTTCAATATAATTACACTCGTAGTACCCTACAATCATTATCTCAAAAATTATACCATGCCCGAGTGTCCAAGTCCGTTTCCAAACTTAAACAAATCAAATTGAGGAGTTTCTGCGTGGTACGTTTTTGATATGCAAACAGGAGTAAAACAAATGTGTTGGATAAAGTACTTGTTCCCTCAGCGGAGACACCTTTGCACAAAACTGTAACGCACAACATCCACAGACATTAATCTGGATGTAAATTGTTGATCTAGATATTTCTGCGCGCATCAAGCCTTGTTTAGGGTGAAACAAGTTTTTTCACAATAAATATGCACCTTTGAAGCAAAACAGCAGCTACAGATAAATTCATGCTCAACTGATACAACATAAATCTACTTTCAAAGCTTGCGTTTATTTGCTATTAGTAATATTCCGGCTTTTGATTCAAGAAGGGCTAAATCTGCTTTCACATTTCGTACACGACAATGTTTTTGGGTCAGTAAGTCTCCTGGACTATTTTCTTTGAACCAACTTTTCATAAAATATGCTTCCATGAACATTCAGCCAATTCAGCAAACTGTCCACTAAATAAATATTTTATTACCGGGAAATATACGGAAGCTTGTAACATTCTGAATCTGCTTATTAGCACCACTATGCAATTGCAGTAGTGCGGTTGAGATCTTGATCGTTTACTTTAAACCCCAAGAAAATACATTCCAGAAAAGTAGGAGCTTTTTTAAATTAAATTATTTATATTTAGAGTATATATAATTGGAAATGTGGGAATAATTTTTGAGAAAAAGCATGAGAAGCTAAGTTTCAAAGTATTGCAACCACGATAAGTTTTTGGTTGCACAATGAAAAACGGCACTGACGCTGTAGGGTCGCGCTCACATTATGCTGTTGCTTTTTGGGAATTGAGCTAAATTCAGGATGGATTTATACGACACAACAATATAACGAAATATTTTGACACAAATAGTGCTGGGTAAGATTTACGTTTTAAATGTCACTTGTGTCTATTTGAATTCAGTGCTGCTCCACATAAGCATTTCAATTACTAATGTAGCTTTGGATGGTAGAATTAGAACAAACAGAGCACTTACGTGTCGTAAGAAAGCGTTAGATTCATAAATTAATAAGTATTCGAGGTACCAATCAAGTTGATAGATTTAGTTGGTAGCCGAGATGTTCCGCGTGCTTAACATTTAAGGTGCGCTATTTTCAGTCTAGTACCAGGGGGGGAAATTTCACCCCCCTTACCTAATTAATTTTTTTTTCCAAAAATTAACACAGGAGTGATTTTTTTAATTAATTGACCAAAAAATATGCAAAAATACTTATTCGATGCAGAAAAAAATTGCAAATTTTTCAGTCACAACTGCAAAAAAGTAGCATGTGTTATTACATAGATATGCAAAATTTAATGTTGAAATTTTGGAAATTCGATAACTCAAAAATCTCGCGTTGGAATTTTTTGCAAATTGGCCAGAAAATAGCACATTTTTTGTAGATTCAGATGGTGTGAATGACATGTCTGGCGTTTTAGAAACGCAAACAAGAAAAAATAAAAACCACAAATTTTACCTGATTTTTGCATTTTTTTGATATTTTGAAGTACTGAAATTAAAACGCCAGACATGTTATTCACACCATCTGAATCTACAAAAAATGTGCTATTTTCTGGCCAATTTGCAAAAAATTCCAACACGAGATTTTTGAGTTATCGAATTTCCAAAATTTCAACATTAAATTTTGCATAGCTATGTAATAACACGAGCTACGTTTTTGCAATTGTGACTGAAAAATTTGCAATTTTTTTCTGCATCGAATAAGTATTTTTGCATATTTTTTGGTCAATTAATTAAAAAAATCACTCCTGTGTTAATTTTCGGAAAAAAATTAATTAGGTAAGGGGGGTAAATTTCACCCCCTCTGTGTATTTTGGGGAATGAAATTTCACCCCCATCTAGGGGGGTGAAATTTCACCCCCTCTAGGGGTAAAAATTCACCCCCTGGTACTAGACTGATTTTGCATCGTACTAAAACGCTAGTTTTTGTAATTATTATTCTGAAATTTTCACACTAACATCTAACACAAAAATCACACCAGCTTCAATGTAGACTCATGATAAGGGCTCGTAGGACTCCATGAATGGTATACTTCCCGAATGCTGATCGCGTATCACAAATACCAGTTCTTGAGAAAATGTCGATATTTATAAGCCGCCCTCAATGTGTTTGGAAATCACATTAACACATGCAGTAAGTAAAACGTTATAGTCGGCTACGCGGAGTATGGACTGCAACCAACTTTATTAACGCACATATTGGGTATTTAGATTGTAGTATTGGATGCACGAAAGGAATGAGTTAGTGTGACGTTTGGGAGCGGAAACGTAATTTGAAAATAAAACTGGAACGGTTTATAGCAGAGTTCTACATTAGAGACAATATCACTTTGAATTGAAAGCCACCAAAATCGTAGGTAAAATGTCAGTTTCAAGTTTCCGACAATAAAACTGTCTTTGAAACTTAGCGTCATTATTGTCAGTTTTCTACGGCAAGTTACAGAATGCTTAATTCAAAGTTGTGTTTACTACTACGACAATAAACGAAGCATGACTCTGTCAAACAAGAATTAATTTATTAACAGTGTAATAATGTTTAGATTTTTAAGGAGAGACGGTACATTATTTAAATTAGTTTATTAGTTTATGGAGATTACAATTTTATTTTAAAGCGTGAAGCAAACTAAACCAATTAACAAACTAACATATTCTTAGGACCTTAAAAAAATCAAATAAAAATTCTCTTTGGGAATACGGTTAGTACGGCAAAGACTTATAACCAGCTTTTGTTGAATATGAACATATGAAAGTTTACGTCATCAGTTTTTGCTGTTAGCAAAATTAGCAATATATTTGATGGAAATATGTTTGCCCACTCAACTGTTTATCATTTTAAATGAATAACAAACCTTATTTGCATGGCATTACTTGAATTTGGTTAACACTAATTTGCGTATTTGAAGCTTTTGTTTAATATGGTTTGATTGAATTTCTTTTAAATGCTGCATAGCTCGGCGTATTCTAAACGATAAAACCTTCTGAAATTTACAAAGCTGCCTATAAATACAATTTGCAGCTTCAATTAGGAAAAGGCAAACCGCCACCATCAAACCAATACCCAAAACCAAAAATATAACCACGACATTTCCTTTCATATTTGCTGCTTCTACCGACACTTGCATTGTTACTAATTTTCCTGATTCCAACATTGTTTTCCAAAATTTAAAAATGCCTGATTGTTTTATTCCTTTTATGCGTCGTAGTATATATGGGGGCACAATGCCAACTGGGTCTATCCTCAAGCTGACATTTGTATACACCTCTGAACTCATATCAGCCGGAATACCGCTACGTTGCAGGTCTTTTGCCATTTTTGTACTTTGGTATGCCGGTAAAAAACGGCAGTATTATTGCAGTTTTTCAGTTCCTGTTTTAATACTGCCAGTTCATTATCTCTGAAACATTTGTAGTTATAACGTTTACCACGATATTTACATTTGACCAATGGTGTAAAGTTTTCTAAAGACTCAATGTCCAATTCACATTTAGTAAATATATCCATTGCGCTTTTATGTAGGGAACTTGCATGCTCAATTTGCCTTAGTTTTTCCTGAAACCTATTTTCCTGTTCGTTTTTGGGTAGGTCCATTTGAAAATAAAACAAAGGTGACGATATATCATACTGTTTTCGTTGATAGCTTGTTGATTTAGAAAATGTTGAATCAAATGTGTAATTGCGTTCTGAGTTGGACTCATAAATCCCACCACTTTTTGTAAGAATTTTGAATTTATTATCTAACAATTGCTGCAAAGTGTTGTAGGGGAACCTGAACCTAGGTAAGATCAAGTTGTACACGTTCACGTTTCTGTATGCATTACTTATAACCACTCCCATTAGTAGAAACGTTGCAGCTAATATGCGAAATTTAAAAGATTGGCTTAGGCGGGTAGGAAACGGGTTATCTTGCTCCAATAAAACTTTGTAAATTGATTCAAAGTTTGCAAGTATTGCACTGTGTAAGCGCAAGGTATTTGGTTTGTTTATCACTCTGAAACAAATGCAAAGCACAAGCACACAAACCCCAATGCAGAGCCAAACGTTGTCTTTGTATGTGGCTATTAGCTCCTTAAACGGAAACTTGGATATTTTGGGTTTTCCACAACTCACAAACTCGAGGTTTGCTGTCGGAACGTGCATGACGATTGAGTACTCGTAATGCTCTTTGTGATTTAAAAATTGCACTGTAGGCTTCCACCTTGCAATAGAAATCCAATTTTTTGGTTTCTCTTTGGGTTGGTTTGCTTTACATACTGTATTTTCTTTGTAATTTAAGAAGTAACTGTAATTAGCCATTATGTCTTTTAGGATGTATGTGTAAAGTTGCAGTACTTTGTCTTCCTGGTTGTAATTACTTCCATGAAAAACGTTTAGGACTAAATTACTTGTGTCACATTTTTCCATGAAATCTGGAAATCTATTTCCAAACAGTTTTTCTGAGGAAAAGCTCCAGCTGGTTTGCTCACTTTTACTAGGAAGCGCAACGTCTGTAATAGCTTTGATGGAGAAAGTATCTGTCCAAGTGCTAATATCGTAGGTACGATTTCTTATATGCTTGTGGAAACTGATTTCCGGTAACAACACGGACACCCGTTTTATTATTCCTGATATTTTGTATAAACCCATCTGTCCCAAGTGTAGGTACGCAATGCAGTACAGATCCTGTACTACTTTCCAACTCCAAGTAATTTCGTGTATACGTTTATTAAGCCTTTTGCTGTCTTTGTGCATAACCGTATCTGTGGTATACAAGAAAATGTGAAAAACTTGTGATTTTTTAAGGAAATCAAAATCCTTTGCTATTTTGCTAAACAGCCGGGAACGTGGAACTGATCCGGAATCATAGTCTGGCCGAAACAACTCAATTTGTGCGGCACACTTCCACGGCTTTGTGGCAGCTGAAAATTGGGCAATGCGTATATCAACACATAAACTTGTTGGCACGTACCATAACTCATTTAGATAGACCGAAAATTGACAGGGATATTTCCACAATATTCCTGATAAGCTGTCGTTTAAGCTAGGCATTCCTTTCGGAATCATCACAATTTTCGTTTGTGGTTTTCGTGTTCCTTCTAACACAGCGGGTACCATATTTCGTATCATTATCGGAAATACAGCTGGTAATTCTATGTTTATCTCTTGGTAATTGTTTAAAACAACTAGGCATTCTGAATCAAAGAATGGCTGTAGCAGTAGTTGTAGGTTTTTTATCACTGGATACTTGTTCCGTGTGTTTTTCATATTTGTATAAACCTTCTGTGTGTGTTCTATCTTAGATTTTATCTGCCATATATCGTCGAAAACATATTCAAAACTCTTAGCTGTTTTATTTTTAAATAGCAGGTTTGTTATTGAGAATCTGTGAGTTTTGTACGTATGAGAAAGCGCCATTTCACTAAGAAGGATAGATACAGCAAAATACATACTGTTCAACATTTTTAAAATCTGTCTGTTGGTTTGTATGTTGTTGTTGTTTGTTTGTAATGTAAGTTTGTCACAAAACATATCCGAAGTTTAAGAAGTTTTAAAACATTCTTAGATTTTGCATGGGATTTTAAAATTAGCACAGCTGTTTTGTATAAAATATAGTATAAAAATTGGACTAATTGAATCTAAAAACTTTGATGGTAGTTAAAAGCAATAAACAAATGCTCGCAGTACAGTAAAACCTCTATTAACATTAAACTAACAATAGTAGGTATGTGTATGAAAATGAAGGGAGAACGGGGTTTGAAAGTAGAATGTTAGGTTGGCCTTTTTAATATATTAGAAATTATGCCAATGCAAATAAGTACACAAAGTATCGTAAAATACGCATATAAGTATAGAACCTGTTTCCAATTGTATTGCTGGAAATTACAGTACAGAAACCAATGGCGTAAGAAATAATTACGCACAAGTAAAACACCAAGGCCTGTAAGTCTCGGTGTGTTAGCGTATAGACTTGGACTGAAGCGCAGAGGATAAATTTGGGTTATAAATATTTTCAACTACGTCAGCACACGAGGCAGAAAAACAAAATGTAATTACACATATTGAAATAGAATTTTTAATGACACACGAGCCAAGCCATATCTCAAAGTAGTTTTTGTTTTTAAAAACATGATTCTTCTTCTTAGTACCTGGAGAATAATAATATTTTAGGAAATATTCATTCCTTAGAAAAACATATCATACATACACTAATTGATTGTTTTAATCACACAAACATAAAATTATTTGAGGTAGTGAGGCAAACCGTTTTTGTAGTTTGATCCGTAAGACGTAAGATTACTTTTTGCACAATAAACATGCCCTTGCTTAGATAAGTGGCCGCTTCAGATAATGGCTTGCGTTCTTTCTCCCTACCAGCAGTATCTTTCTGGCTTTCGATGGGAAAAGAGATTAAGAGCTACATCTGTTGCTATACTTAGTGAATGGCAGGGTTTTTCTTATTTGGTGCCAAGGGTCAAGTTCTGGAGTATTTTTCTTGATCCAATTTTTCATAGACTATGACTGTCGGTCCGCCAAATCAAGATCGTCATTTTTCGAAATAACCGGAAACAAAAAAATGCATGCGTAATTTGACAGCTAGTGTCAAGCTAATACTAGCGCAAAAAAATCCGTTAAGCAAAGCAAACGTTACGAAGTTATAAGCGTTGTAAAGAACCTTATTCAAGTTCTCACTAGCCTGGGACCCAACAACTAATCTTAATTTCGGAACTACACGTCGGATGGTTACGTTTAATAGCTCATTCGAGAGAGCAACCCAAGTACTAATAAACGACAATCCGTTTTTGCCCAGATTTGTGTGCGCATGATCCGATTTTTGCAAAAACATTTTGCATAAATCCACCTGTTGCCCAAAACCCAGATTTTTGTCAAATGTTTTTCTAAAAATCGTATCATGTGAACTTGAATCTGGACAAAAGCGGAATGTCATTTAATAGCACTTGAATTGTTCTCTCGAATTAAACTTAACCATCCGACGTGTAATTGGGAAATTAGGATAGGGTCCTAGGCTAGTGAGAAGCTGGATATGGCCCTTTCCCTGCTTTTTGAACAATTAATGCTATAAATCTGCAATAAAAGCGAATTGAAAATTTCGGCTACCTATAAATGACAAAATACAAGCAGGGGAACAGTTTCTGACAAAACTTGTTTGAAAAAGTTAATTATAATTTTAATTGCCCTCTTAACATTAATTGCAATTGTGTTCCTTTCGCCTCCAATACCAGACCAAATAGGGACGTCATTAGATTAGAATCAGCGCCTTCTAAAGTACGCAATGCAGTTGTAACCAAATTTGGTATTGGAGGAAAAAAATATCTATCTATGAGCGGTGTGGTAAGAGCTTCGTTTACAAATACAGGCTTGGAACACAGAAAAATTCATACTGATGAGAAACCTTCTCAATGTCCGCTTTGCCCAAAAAAGTTCTCATTAAAAGGAAACATGCATGAACATTTAGGGTCTCATTTGCTTGCATATATTGGGAAAAGGAGTTTAGGGTTTCCACAAACCTAAAGCATTATATCCCTTCACACATTATTGAGAAATATCAATTTGACAAAAATGCAACGCTGGATTTGATTAAAACTCGGATTTAAAGCAGCACAACATCAATGTACATTCCAATGAGCAAGTTTTCTTATGCGAACCTGCACAAAAGCGTTTAAAATCTGGTGACATGTGAACACATCCTAAGACGCACTTAGGAGAAAAATATTTCCAGTGTTTGCAGTAAACAATTCATCACCCAGTGGCAACTGGATTTACATTCATTACCTTCTTACGTAGGACCAGTGCAGCAAGTCATACCGCTTCTACAAAAACCCTCAAACAAATATTGAAACTTGGATTTATTCCTGGCGTTGGTTTTTCAGCTTGCGTTATTCCAGCATTTGCAATTTTTACAAATATTGACATTTTTTACTATGGACTGCAACAAATTCTAAAATCTCAAAGTGCAACAGTAACTTACGCATCTATTGCTTTTCGTTTTCTAACACTTTTTTATATTGTGCTGGAATTAGCACGAAGCTACGTATTTGTTGTTATGGGGGAATGGTGCAAGCCCTGATCCTAAGACCTGTCCCCCTCAGACCAGTGCCCAACGGATAAGCCATCCGTAATGCCTATGCCAATGGATGCGGAATGAGTAGACGAAACCTTCCGTAGTTCATGGTGGTTGCAGCCAGACTGAAGTGTACTGGCGTGGTCTTTATTGATATTGTACACTAGTCAATATATATTCTGTGTTAAAGCTTATAGCGAAGAGTGTACATGGCAATCCCATGCATAAACATGTACTTAACAGTATAATATACTATTATATTTCCCATTATAACTCAATATATAGTGCGTAGTTCACCAAAGCAGCTAACATTTTTGTTGTATTATACGGGCGATTTCCTCTTCTGTGTTGTGGCCGCGTTTGGATTTTGGATGATTTTTTACATTTGCAACATGCTTGATGAGTGGAAATATGCTGTGAAAAGGAGACGGTTAGAGACCAAGATCTTTTATGCTGAATGGGAGACGCAGAAGCACCATATACTATATCTGGAAACAAGAGCGCTGAAACCTGTTCTTTTATACTTTTATCGTTTGTGTGGCAGGTGGGTTTGAAAGCATTTGATGCCATTTTGCTTTTGATGGATCTTAGACAGCTTACACTTGAATGCCTATGCACACAATTTAGTTCTTTTGGGTGTGTATGTGCCTGCATGGGTTTGAAGATAAAAGCAAGTTAATATAATATGATACAAAATTCATGTGTACCTTATACACGGTTTCAAAAACATAGAACTAGTATGCCAATACCGTTTCCTATAATGAAAGATAGTGATGAAGAACGAGCTATAAAGGACAGAAAAACGTCAGGTTTATGTGTTGCTAGGAGTTACACAATACCTGACAAGATTGTGTCCGGCCGTCCGACACTTGCTCCGTGCATTAGGGTCTTGTCAAATGTCTACGATACTTGTTTCAGCTGCTTGCAACTTTGAGAAGCACATAAAACTGAAGTTTTTCTGTCGTTTATAGCTCGTCCTTCATCACTACCTCTCATTATTGGAAACTGTACCATAAGATTTTTTTCGCATCTCTTTTTACCAAAAACTTCTTTTAAAATGCTGTTTGGTGTTACAAAAAGTATCCTCTTCAAGCGTGCTGGAATAGTTTTAACTAAAAAGGCAAGTTGGAATTGTAACTCATTTCCTATAGAAACGCTAGGAAAGCCAAGATACTGCTGCACACAGGGGCAATGATGATTACATTTAAAATATTAAAGGCAGAGCAATATCATGAGACAGGTCACATTTGATAGATGACAATGTGGGCTTTCTGATGCAAAAAACCGCATGTCGTGGCGCAGCCTTGTTCCCAAGATATCCGAGGTCAAAGTTGGGATTTTTACATTGTGGGTATAGCACGTTGCGGCTCAATGGTTCCAAACCGCACCTGCATAAATGCACCACTGTGCGCAAACGTGCCATACTCACAATGTTAAAATCCCAACTTTGACCTCGGATATCTTGGGAACAAGGCTGCGCCACGACATGCGGTTTGTTGCATCAGAAAGCCCACATCGTCATCTATCAAATGTGACCTGTCTCATGATATTGCTCTGCCTTTAATATTTTAAATGTAGACAAACGACAATGCTCTGAGCCCTGTGTGTGCTGGTTGTTGTAAACAAGTAAGTCTTAGAGAATGAAGATGCGTTATATGCTTTTAAAACAATGTGTGCTTATGGTTACAACGTATTTGCTGCTCAAATCGGTCCCTTCAAAAAAATATTTTTTAACCAAGTAAATTTACTTCTAACTAACTAACTAGCTCCTAACTATTTACGCAAATAGGCCTAAACCCAAAAACACTGTATATGCTTTCTATTATTTTTGTTCAAACATCGTTTTTACTGGCAGTAGTTTTAATTGTTTCCCATGAATGATTAAAAGAGATACATGTTTGAACTAATATCACAATGAAAAAATAATTGCTTTTGTTTTATTTGTTTTGCAACTAATGCCCACTTAGAATACCTAATAGGCTCTAACCTTGTTGGTACCGGTTAGAACCCACTGGAGTTGTGTAAAATGTAACAAACACGTTTGTTTTCGCCAAACATCGGTTTGTTGAAATACTGAAACCAAAAATATTATACCACATTCTTGTAGTGTGCTTTATTGTAGGATGGAGTTGCAACCGGCTGCTACTGGTTGAAGCCAGACCGCATTTTATTTTCCTAAAATGTTTATAGAAACGCTTGCGTCATAACGACAATTAATATATGTTCTTAATTTTGGTATATGTTGCCGTCAAACACCCGTTCACAATTTGTATGTGCTGCGCTGATCGACTACAAATGACAGTTAGATTACTGACATTTGATTGATTTAAAACCGGTTTTTGCCAGTCTGTGAAAAGCATGGCAAATATGAACTGTGTGTATCCCGTATAGAAAATGTACACTTCTTTCGAGACGTGTTCGCCGTCAACACGTATATTGCTAAACTCAATCCAAATTTTGTTGAAAAGATGATTTTGACTAACAATCACATTACAAAACTAATCCGCATTCATCTAAAATCCCTTCAATGGTTTGGCTCGTATCCATACTACCTAGAAGATTATACCAACTATCTTGTCTATATCAGGAAAAACTACCAGCGTGAAAGAATCAGAAACTATTTTCTGCTTATTTTGCTATCCCTAACATGGGCTCAACTAATTTACGGTAGGCAACAATTTTCCACAGCAGTAATTCTTGAGAACATGGTGTACGCTGGTGCCGAAGTGGCATTTTTTGTTACAAACTCTATATATTTTAAACGACATACAGCAATCTGTGAACTTTTTAACATTTTACTAAAAATGGAAGAAACTAATCCTAATAGTAACACAGGTTTAAAAGATAAAATATTGTTCCAAATTATAAAACTGGTGCAGTTATGTGCAATAGTATCAGGACCACTTAGTGTTACCTCAGTTTGCTTACGTTTGTGGTTTCAGCCCTGCAGTCCAATTCTTCCTGGCTATTTCCTTCTTAGTGAATGCAAACAGCAGTCATTTATCAATCAGCTAGTTACTTTAGATTCCAGATTTTCTATAGTTTACCGAACCTTGACATGCCTAATTATGTTTACAGTTCTCCTAAATACTGCGAGCGCATACTGTTTTGCAAATGTACAACTTATTTATATTCAAGTTTGTTGTTTGAGGGAAAATCTTAAGCAGTTTAAACACATGATTAGAACTTTGGTTGCGGTACAAAAGGTTAAATTGGCTGTTGGTGCTATGATAAGGGTGAATATCTTTCAAGTTTACAGGGCAATTCAACTTTCGGTAACGTTTTTTAACAATGTACAACAGGATGTTAGCATCTTCGTCCTTTTAAACTTTACAATGTATGCGCTGACAATTAGTTTGTACGCTTTGATTGAGAGAGGCACGGGCTTAAGTATTTTACAAGTTATTATTTTAAACTGCGTCTGCCTCAATGGGTTGGTAGTAATTTGTTTGTGTTTTGGAAATATGGGACAAGTAAACCGAGAAGCCTTAGAGGTTTTGAGAATGATAAAATCCAAATTTATAACAGCTAAACGGACCAAATTTAACAGGAACTATTGCAAGAAATGTTTTAGATCTCTGGCACCAGTGTCAATTAAGGTAGGTTCAGTGTGTCTGATTGGCCGGTTATTCACACTTGGCGTTCTTGACTTTTGTGTTAATGCGTTGGTGAACTTGCTGCTTATGAATTAAAGAGTAGCATGCAATTTGTTAAGGATATCGTAAATATTTAAATAAATATGTAAAGATGAAGATAAAATTAAAACTGAAAAGATTTTCAAACCTTAAAGTGACATAAATTTTAGGAATCATTTCCAAGCAAAATACAATTTGATAGGAAAGTAACTACGAAAGTTAGTAGTGTAAAATTGAAAATATTTTTATATATTTATTTTCATTAATATAATATAGTACATTTTGTTAAATAGCGACAAAGATTTTAGATATTCTAGATAGAATTGACATTAGTGACTGTATGTGCTGTTTATAAATATCTTATATATATAGTATGATAAAAGCCGCGATATGTTCTGGAGTTGACAACGTATGACATCCAAACATCTGTTTCCAATATTCAAGAATGCCTGCATTCTTAATACCTTGAAAACGACGTAACACGTAACGAGGTACAAAATCGTATAGTTCAACTTGAACACTAAAATTTGTGTATGTTTCAGAACTAACATCTACCGGAATATTGTCACGTTGTAAGTTCTTTAAAAGTTTTATGCTTAGTTTGGAAGGTAGAAATACTGCAACGTTTTGGCACTTCCTCAGCTCTTGCTCCAAAACCCACAATTCGTTAGATTTATGGCACATGTACTAGGACCTCTATCTTTACAATTAACAAGCGGGAAACCATTTGCTTCCGATGTCAGGTTAAGTTCGGTTTGCAGAAATATACTGCGTGTGCAATGATCAGCGAAATTGCATTAAAAATTCTAGCAACCTGGCTTTGAAACTTTTTTCCCAGGTCAAGTCTTAATTTATAGATATTTTCAATTAATTCATTAAAAACTAATATCTCCGACGGTGTAACAAACCGTCAAGTTTGATTTTTTAGTGATACATTAATATATTTATAATGATTTTCGGAAATCATTGGTTGCTCATCTTCGTTTTCAATGATGTTTGCTGTTCGCCGGTAGATAGTGAATTTACTATCCAATAATTGATCCAGTGTATCAAATACAATTCTATAACGAGGCAATATCAAATTGTACACGTTAACGTTTTTGTAGGCATTGCTTAGAATCACACCCATTAGAAGAAACACTCCAGTTATAATACGAAATTTATCAGCCTTTACAAATCGACCAAAGAACGGGTCCCCTTGTTCAACCAAGCATTTGTAAATTGAGATAAGAGTTTCATTCTGCGAGCAAACTGTTTTGGCCCCATTAAGCACAATAAAGCTTACAACAAGCACTAGCATACTATTGAGAATCCAAAGCCAAACATAATTTTGGTAAGCAGCGCTCAACTCCCTAAATTGAAATTGACTATTATGTGGTTTTCCACAACTAACAAAGCGAAGATTTTCCATTGGTGTGTGCATTGTAAAACTAAAATGCCGGAATGATTTTAGACTAACAAAATTTAATGTAAAAAACCACATCAACACAGGAGTTGAAATTCCCTTGTCGGATACTTTAAACAGATTACCCATTTTACAAACTTGTTTTTTATACTTAAGGAGGTTATAGTCGGAGTAAGTAAAATTGTTCATAATATTTTGTATAATATTTGCATATAAACGAAATATTTTGTTTTTGCTGTATTTAAAACTCTTTTCTTGGTAAAATTCTGAGACTGGGTTTCCCAAGTTAAATTTTCTAATCTCCACTACAAGTGAATTTTTTACTGCTGAACTGGACATGTATTGTAGGTCCAAACTACTTTGCTTGTGTCTTGGTTGTGCATGATCCGCAATATCATCAATTGAAAAACCATTCAACCAAGTGTTTAATGAAATTACGTGGCCTTGAGAACTAACTTCCGATGATAAAACATACACATGGGTCATTCGTACCCTAGAATTATCAAGACTTTTTTAAGAAGCTGCAGATGAGCTATGCAAAAAATATCCTTCCGAATACGCAATACATTTCGCAAACTCTATATGTATTCTTGAAAGCGACTTTCTATTCTTCTGTTCATTTCTAATACGTTCGGGTTCGGAAATACATTTATAATGAACGCAGCGTTTGCTAAGCACATTTCTTTCTATCATTTTCTGGATAAAAAGGGAAACTTTACGACTTATTATTGATTTTCAATTTCCAGAAGACATAAATATTTTTATTAGGGTAAAAACGTTTTTGGGATTTGAAAAACAAAAACAAGTTAGACAAAAATAATGGGAAAAGGGATTGTAGGTCAAGTTGACTCCAAGAAAAGCAAATAAATAGATTCTACAAAAAACGTTACGCTGGCAGTATTACAAAAACAACAGTGTTGCAGAAAAATGAGCTGCCAAAAAAATGAAGAACTATATAATATCAACATGTCAAAAGAATATGATTCATCATTACTAGCTTTCACGTCAACGAGAAAAGTGTCAAAGACAAAATCAATCATAAGTAAATAAATAGGTACACCATGGGAAAACACCGATAAAACTTATTATTGGCAGAATAGGGGAGGGTACTACGGGAGAAACAGTTATAACGACGTTAGTGTGCACAGAGCTATGGCTTGAAACGGGGATCAAGGGCTGCCAAGGGAAGGAAGAGAGGCATCGTCATCGTCATCATATTCAGATGAACGGAGCATTGACGGGGGTTACGTTCGAGAACGGATAATTATCAATTTGATGAGTATTCGCGGTTCTGTGAAAGTAGCGGTACTCGGGGAACAAATGGAACACCTCCAAATCTCCCAAATTCTTTGCCACAAAAAGAGAAATCTGTTCGAAAGAAAGAAAGAAACCACTCATAAGACATTCCTACATCCAACTCCCCCAACAAACAAAACTACAAAGCTAACTACTACAAAAACTACAAAAGAAATCAACAACAAAGATTCCTCCGAAATCAATTTGGATGAAGCTAATATCATAACATCGTCTATTACCATAACCATCGTACCCATATTGAGATGGGTTCCGTCTGAGCAGCCGTCAGAGTAACATCTCTTCTGCTAAGCGCTCTTAAGAGAAATCTCTGCTGTTATAAGCTTGCATAAATTGCAATGGCAAAGTTAGTTAAAGACATGGCTATGCTATGCCCATCGTTATTATCAGAATTTTTGTCTTGCGTTAAAAATTCTTGTGACACAATTTCTGTGGATCAAGTGGAAATTTTGTCGTTATTTAAGACAAACATACTTGCGATCAAATCGGAAGTTGACACGTGTCTAAACAAGCTAATTGGCCGGGAATTAAAACTGAAATTTCTCAAAAACGGCCAAAAAGTTGAAAAACATGTGCAAAAAGAAAATCATTCAAGCTGCCTTGAGCAGCCTCCTTATAAAAACAGAATTGTTATTCATGGCTTAAGTAGCCTAAAAATGCAAGAAAAGATGAAGCAGTTAAAATTGTGAACACGTCTTTTAGTAGCACACTGAAAGTTAGTGTAAATGTAGAAAATGTTGACGTTTTGAAGCCAAAACACCAACACCACACAGTTGCAATAATTTCTCTCTCATCAATCGATGATAGACGGAAAATTTTTGGAAATTGTCATCGTTTAAAATATTTTCATGAACGTGTGTCTGTTACTGATAACGTGCCACCAAAAAGTCGAAATAACAGAAAACATTTACTTAAAACCGTTATTGTTGGCACCGATGTTAAATATGACTCTGAACCTGACCTATTATTATTATTAACCATATTGATCAAAACATGGAACTGCAGATCCAAAATAAGTTAGAAAACGAGTGGGAGGAATGATAAACAAGAGGAAAGTGTTAGAGCAACTTAATAAAATGAGAAGTGAAATAGTTGACGACTTCAATAACACGATTGAAACTATCAGGGAGGAGCTTACAAAGGAAATCATGATTGCGAAAAGCGAAGCGTCATTTGTCATTTGCCAGCGGTCTACTCCTTCAGGGAAAGTCAGAAAAAAAGGCAGAGCTAAAGCCCGAGAAAATATAAATAGACGGAGGCAAGAAAACGGCGTCAGGGAAATCACCATTAAAACATTTTAGGACAAAAATAGAAAACAAGAGACCTGGGGAACAAGCCAGGATTACTAAACAAAGGAGGGTTAGCAAGGGGGAAACGAAAGCCAACCCAGCATTGAAAAATCACGGCATCAACAGCCAAAACTGCAGAAAAAGCGAAAGTTCATCTCGACAAACAAAAAGAAGTGGGCTAAATAAAACATCATCGAAGATACAAAAGAAAAATGAAGCGCCTTTGAAAATTAACAACACCACAGTTGCTCCAATTGAGCCACCAGTGTTAGATCTTTCCGACGAGACAAATAAAAATACCCTCAGATTAACCCCTCAGATTAACCTCTCAGATTAACCACCAACCAGAAGCCGGCAGGCACGTGTGATTCAGGCGATGCTAAAGGAACCAATAGAGCGACTACTAAAAAGGGAACATGTCCCAAAATACTTGAGGAGGAAGACAAGGACGACAATGAGGATTAGCGTGGGAGTTAAAGAGCGATTAGGAAAGTGTGGTAACATTTGAATATGATGACAGTTTTTTGATTTAGTTTGAGGATTTTCAACGATAGGTAAAATGCTTAGATAAAACATTATTACTACAGTTAAGCATGCGAAAATAAAAACCACAAAAAATTATGAAAATTAGCATGTATGTAATTATAGAACAAGTTTTCTAGACTAATTAATAGGATGAAATTATAAAAAAGACTCTGAAGTATAAAAATGCTATGTTTAGAAGAGGAACTTTAAAATATAATATAATAGGTATTGGGTACCAGGTACAATAGGTATAATAGGTATGCACGTAAATTGAAGAATAATGCATTGTGCACAGAATATCTATAAGAAAAGTAGCAATATTAGAAAAGAAATGCAAGATGTAAAGAAATACCACATATTATGTAAGTTTTCTTCTTGGGATCAGTAGCTAAGGTAGCTGTAGCCCGGCCCGCGTGATAAATTTGAACAGATTTTTGTTCAAATCTTCATAGATTCCATTGTTACTTGTATCAACTTCGATAATAAGCTGGTGTATCGTACTGTATAATCGTGCTCAAGTTATAGGAGCATATTTGTTCTTTCTTACAAATTGTAGTTTCGAATCGATGAATCGATTTTATTTATCGATGAAAAATTTCCTCGCGAAAAGGGAAGCTTCAAATCATTTCTAAAATATCTTGAAACATAATTTTCAGATGCCATCGTAAACGTAGATTTTAGCCGTGAGTTAAAAAATAGTGGTTTGTACTAAATCAAATGTATAGAATTATATGTTTTATGACAACGTCGGTTATTTCTTAGAATGTATTCGTACACAAGAATTGTTCCAAGATTATTACTTTACTGATAACACTGCATTGGGGAATAAATTTGAATAAAACTCTTTGGATTATAATAAGCCATTATCAAAATGTTCTGAAACTTGTTATTATCAATATGTTATTATAAACTAGTTCTCACAGAATATTTTATTAGAAATCACTTTGCTGGATAAGGATAATTGCAAAAATGAGTTTACACCCAGAGCTGTTACTGTATGCATCTGAGATTCTGCCAATGTAAAACAGTGGAGCTCTTTGGTTCAGAAAGAAACAGTTTGCGATTTGCGACTTTTCTAAATCTGAATGCTTCTTTAGCCTTCTCCATTTTATTACTAATTAGTGCTGGTTTGGATTTCCAACTATATATCTCATCTGTAAAGGGCCATATTCCCTACCTTATGGAGGCTGGGCCCACGATGCTCCGTGTATACACATATACCATTCGACAGCTCTTGATGAGCTTATCAAAAGTGTTGCTGGGCACAACTCCGAAAAACGTGATCCATTGGCCCTTTTGGCTAAGTGAAGTTCTGAGATTTACATACAAATCCTATGGTACAATTTTTGAGCGAAAATAGAAGACTCAGAATACAGATAGAAATGCCTATAAATCGATAGATTATGGCTTTCTGAACAATGTTTACACAGGCACTTCAAAGTTACAGCATTATAGGAGAACTACCGACAAGTTGATGTTAACCGTTCAAACACCTGTGTATTCATGCATTTTACTTGCTTACGAACTGCATGTAAAACTCCAGTAAAGAAATCAAGTGTCTGTGTAAACATTGTTCAGAAAGCCATAATCTATCGATTTATAGGCATTTCCATCTGTATTCTGAGTTTTTTATTTTCGCTCAAAAATTGTACCATAGGATTTGTATGTAAAACTCCGAACTTCATTTAGCCAAAAGTGCCAATGGATCACGTTTTTCAGAGTTGTGCCCAGCAACACTTTTGATAAGCTCATCAAGAGCTGTCGAATGGTATGTGTGTATACACGGAGCATCGTGGGCCCAGTCTCCATAAGGTAGGGAATATGGCCCTTTGCAATTCTCGTTTTGTGAGTTTTGCTACAGCATTTAATATATTCTCCGTCTTAAAATAGTATTTAGAGATCTTCAACGATTACTTCAAATTTTGTGCAACTCCTGATGTTGCTTTTATTCACACTTGTTTGGACACTTGTTTCCAGATGTACGTCACAAAATAACGAGCTTATATTTAAAAATCGCTGCTTAAAGACACCAAACCTATCAAGTCCATTAGAGCAGTTATTAGCTATGCACTGTGTTCTTTGGTTACTTTCATTTTTTATGTACGTTTTTGCCATAGCTTGTGATCAACTTTGTTAAATGATAATGGATGTAAAGATTATGGACAATTTACATCTTTGAACAATTTACGTCTCACTTGACGTGTTTCTCGCCAAATTGTTTTATTTTATTTTTCTCTTAGCCCGGCCCCGTATCCATAAGTACCTGACCCAGCCCGCGTGAAAACGACGCGGGAATCAGTTTTGTATTTTGAAGCCACATATGAATTATAACATCAAATATTCAAAAAAAAATATGTACGGCCTAGCACAAACTAATGTTTTAAACAAACAACCGATTTCAATTTCGGAATCTACGCCTAAAAATCTATTAGAAGTTAGTTTGAAGTAGGAAGGTTCAAGGTAATCAACATTCCAAAACATGTCGTAGACTACAATCAGATTTTAGCAATTGGGTTACGCCCAAAAACCTGTAATAGGTGTGTTTGAAAATCAGCCATACTCTAAGACTTTTTCAACTTTTCTTCAAAACTGACAATCCAGAAACTCAAAAAGGTAAATGTAGTCGTTACTAACACTCCAGAATACATTGCTGCATTTATTTCCAGATTACTTCATTGAAGTTCCTGTATGGCAGTGGCAATAACAACTGGATATATGCAGCTTGACAGGTAAAATCTGAGATGGCCAATAGCGACGAGACATTCTGTTTTGGAAATGTGGGATGAGAGGAGACAATCCTTGAACAGTAGCAAAAATGCAGCTTAAACGCATGTACAATTTGTGCTCAATTCTTCCAGATAATGGTTTATTCCATGATCCAAAGTGATCAAAATATAAAATGTTTAAGTTACATAACATGTTTTAAAGTATAAAATTGGTTGCTACTGTTTCACCTGCCCAGGATCTTCTGGCTTAAAGCAAAATGTTAAAAAGTAAAATCGTTTCACTAACATTTACACCCATAGCAAGGCAAAGTGAATTTGCAATAATTCTGGTGGTGATGTGCACACAAATGTTCATAAACTCTTGAACATTTGCCATTTTTTGAAATACGTAGGGTGTTTGTGACACCAAATAGACGTTATCTAATGCAAATAGACAGTATGCGAAAGAACCAAATACATAGTACAACTCGATATGGGGTGCGTTGAAACATGCGTGTGGTTTTGTTAAAACTTATTGGAAGAACTAACAGAAAGTGTCCGATGAGGACTAACTGAATAGTTCACTTTTCCAAGATAGCGCTGCTGGTTTCAATATTCATTTTGCTTAGCAATCAAATTCTTGCGTTGGTAAGTGCGATTGATGGAATGACTTTATGGCAATTATAGCGTGTACAAATATTAACCAAATTTATTTATCTGTTTGGTGACCTGCAAAAATTCGAAACGTTTTGGATTTTTAGGACATTTTGCTCACTTATTGCACGATATTATTATAAATGGTATTCGGTTTCATCCTAAATAGAATTCAGTATGGTTATAAAACCTATTTTGGATTGATTTAATTTGATTTTGACAAATTCCGATACAGACACTTTTAAAAATTCTTGTATTGGTTAAACGAGATACTGTGGACGACAAGCATTCTAGTGATGTAATGGAAAATAATGCAGAAGTAGATACCGTGTTATAGGCAATGGTAAATTATAATATGTAAAACTATGTTTTGTATAAATTATTAGACGATTAAGAATAGTTTGTATCCTAATATTACCTTATCAATATTCAAAAATAAAGACGAAGTGAGCAACACTTTTAAAAAAACACTTTTTGTATTTGAAAATTTTAAATAAATACATGTACATTACCACAAAGCTGAATTGAGGTAAGTCATTTATTTCGTGATAAAAGAATTAAGTCTACTGCCCGATCAAAAATATTTTCGTAATAGTTTGCCGTGCTATCATCATCAAATTTGCGCTGTTCCATAGTACGCCGTAACTGGCCGTTGTGCCTTTATCGTTTTACTCCATATTCTCAAACTGATACACGATCGTCTTGCAGCTGCCATCAGTTTCCAATATTTAATTGTTTTACCAGGCCACACATGCAAAAGTAACTTTCTGCTGTAAATGTAGCACTTGCATATTCGTGTTAGCGTAGCTATGCCTACATATATCACAAAGGTAACCAGAGAAAATACACAGTACAAAGGAATAGGTATCATTCTCCAGCCCATAACCAGTATCCAAGTACCCATTACTGCAAGCACAAATCCAAGCACCATCAATAAACCTGCAACTTGTCGAGCACCATTCACTCCAAACTGATTTACGCATTGTAGTTGGGTATACATTCTAATGCCAGATAGATTTGGAGGCTTATTGGAGATAATTTTAAGACAACTTATTACAACGTTAAAAACAGATACTGCAGGTAGTAGTGTCAATAGTAAGGATCTTACTCCTTCAAAAACAACCCATTGGAAAAACAGTAGACGAACTATAATGCTTAATGGATAAAATGGCTGATTTTTCGTATAAAAAATTTCTTCAAACAAATAAAATGTTGGATCAACATTGGCAAGAACACTTATTGGAGCTAAACTAATTGCAAAAATGAAGTCCATTGTAACCAAGCCATTCATCATAATTCCTAGTACATCTGCATGTTGGTGTCGATTAAGTATTTTCCTTATTTCTACAAGAAAATATTTTTCTTGGAAATTATAAGATAAACGTACAAATCAAAATTTTATCAAAAGTTACCTGTGCACAGTAAAGTGTATGTAGAGATGGAGGTTGAGCTAACATTTTGCGTGTCATTTCTTAGAAAACGATCAAATGCCCATAATCGTGTTACATGGTTCCCAAACAAATCTCTTCCTTGCGTTTTTGCAACAAAATTTAGGCTTATACATAGAACGACATTTAGAAACAATTGAACATAAAGATAGATCAAGTAGCCTGGTATTGTTTTAGTTTGAAGCAGAGAGTTTTTCACTAATATATATGCAAGTAGACAACCAAACACTGTCAGTATCAAGTTGGACAGGTAACACATAATAAGCTTTTGCGGGCGTTGCTCAACTTTATACTTTTCTGTATGGATATCTAAGTTTATTACGTGACTATAAAGAAATTTTGTGAACAGAGTTTCCTGTAACTCAAACGCTTTCCACATTAGTGGGGTTACCATTTTAAAAGCTTTAAGTAAAAAATGAGAAGATGTAAAAATGAATACTAAGTTATTGTGAATTGTTTTGTTTTAGGAATTGGTTTAGCCTCTCGCCAAATTTTGCGAAAGACCCAGAATCATAAAAAACAGCACTCAAACGTTGAATACTCTAAACACTTGCTGCAATTGGAAGAGTCAATATAACTCAAAATACTAACTGAAAGAACTTTTTGTAACTTGTAGTATTTTCTTAGTTCAGTCAGTGTTGATCGTAGCTCTCACCACATACACTCCAAAAATAATGTTAGATTTGTCATGGGAATCAATGCTCAAAGACAATGTGGTACTGTAGAACACAGTTTTGTTACTATTTTGAAATGACATAGACTTGCATTATATATGGGGCAGAAATTTTATTGTAAAATTTCTGTGAACAATAAAAAGTCTGCTATCGTGCAAACGTAAAAGAATTCTGCATTGTGGTTTAATTGCTTGATGACGACTCTGTGATTTTCTGCTTCAGTTAGCATAATTTAAGAAGAAACTGTATTAACTTGGTTGCCTAATGTTTGGGACTGGAAACCAATTGCCTTGAGAAACTCATTTTTGTAAGTAATACAATCAATATTAGTCAAACAATCTGTCATATAATCGCGCATATTCTATGTATAAAAAATTCTCAACCTTTTCCATGTTTTTTGAAAAGTTTACAGGTAGTTTTGCAATCCAGTTTTCTAGCTTTGGAGCAAGAAGCCACTTTCTTCATATTACAATACATGCTTTTGCTTATACACACTTTATTACGGCTTTGCATTTATATAGCAATACTTCATTAGTTTTACAAGATATTATCTCTAAAAGTAGTTACAGATATCCATTTCATGGTTAGATAATATTCCACTTTTATTATTTGTAACAACTGCTTCAATTTTTCGGTATCGGCCAAGATACTTGATAAGATTGTACTCCCGCCGTCCGGCTTTACGCCTGTATGCAATTTACTCAACAATAACTGCACCGATTACAACCAAACTTGGTATACAGGTACTATAGCACATCGGGCACAACCCTATGTATTTCCGGTCAATAGGTGAACTCTACGTTAGAGGTCACAGCGATGTTACAACCTTTTCTAATAGCATCTATAGCATGCGACACATGATATTAGGTCAGTCTTTCACAACCATAACAGATTAGCAATCAGTTTGTTAAAATCAGAGATGGCTCGCGGGTTAAAATCGAGGCCGGGTAACCAGTTTTTGCCAGGGTTTTAACGCCCCCACCCGGCACCTGGCTGGACTGGGTTTTTGGGCAATATTAAAGCCCCATGTTAGATTTAAACCCATAAATGGCGCCGTTTTCTATAGCCCCATATACATGCATGTATATAATAAATATAAACCCGGTAATGCACATTATAGCCCGTTAAAACCCAAAAACCCGTTATTACCCGTTTAAACCCAACCCGGCGGATATAGTGGAAACCCGCGGGTTTAGCCATCCCCGGTTAAAATTCGTGCTCTAAGGACCTGATTCAGGACCTTAACTGCCAGATACAGCAGTTTTACAGCGTACATGCTGTGCGACACGTAATTTTACAGCCAAACTTGGTGTACAGTCACAAGAACACCTCAGGAACAACCCTATTGAACTTCAGGTCAATAGGCCAACTCTAGGTCAGAGGCCACAGCGATGTAACAACTTTTTATAATAGAACCTATAGCATGCGACGCATGATTTTAAGTCAGTTTTTGACAAGCATAACAGATTAACAACCAATTTGTAACAATTCGTGTTTAAGGCCCTGATTCAGGACCTTAGTTGCCAGACACAGCCGTTTTACAGCGTACATGCTGTGCGATACGTAATTTTACAGCCAAACTTGGTATACAGACACAAAAGCACTTCAGCCACAACTCTATTGAAATTCAGGTCAATAGGTCAACTCTAGGTCAAAGGTCACAGCGATGTCGCAACTTTTTATAATAGAACCTATAGCATGGGACACATAGTTTTAGGCCAGTTTTTGACCAGCATTAAACCAGATTGTTAAAATTCGGATTTTACGACCAGGACGATACTTAACTATTTTTTCTTAGAGCTTTATTTGCTTTTAAAATTATTACACAAAGGTATACACAAATTGAATTTTTGATTAGTCACAAGTTCATGCACGTGGAGTAAATAATTTTATTATACATTGGTTCTATACACTTATACGCTTTACTTTAAAAAATTATCTGTTCCAAACTTCCAAACTACATTTAAATATGAACTTAAACAGTTAATTTTTATAAAGTCTAATCATCTAATTTAAAATTTCGTATCTCTAATACCAAAGCTTTTCAAAATATATTTTAGTATAATACCAAGAATTGGTAATGCCATATAAACCGGTAAATATTAGCTAAATTGTTTTTGATGTATTTTGTGAAATAAAATATTTGCTTGTTGTTAGCACCAATAACTACGGCAAGATTGACCCTTCCGTTTTACTGAAATAAAATGAAATAAGAAAAATCCGCAAACTCAAGGTTGAGCATTGTTGCCAGATCCGTGTAATGTTTTCTCTTTCAAACGTCATCATTACTATGTGTGGCTGCCTTTATTTCAACGTTTTAATCAACAAATTTGTGTATAAAAAAGAAAATATACCAAACTTTTTTTTACCAAATATACCAAACTTCATACCGATGCACACAGGGCTCAGAGCATTGTCGTTTGTCTACACCTAAAATATGAAAGGCATAGCAATATCATGAGACAGGTCACATTTGATAGAAGACGATGTGGGCTTTCTGAAGCAAAAAACCGCATGTCGTGGCGCAGCCTTGTTCCCGAGATATCCGAGGTCAAAGTTGAGATTTTTACATTGTGGGTATGGCACGTTTGCGCACAGTGGTGCATTTATGCAGGTGCGCTTTGGAACCATTGAGCCGCAAAGTGCTATACCCACAATGTAAAAATCCCAACTTTGACCTCGGATATCTCGGGAACAAGGCTGCGCCACGACATGCGGTTTTTTGCATCAGAAAGCCCACATCGTCTTCTATCAAATGTGACCTGTCTCATAATATTGCTATGCCTTTCATATTTTAGGTGTCATCATCATTGCCCCTGTGTGCGATGCATTTAATAAACTTGTGAAAACTTATGAAAAGCTGATAGGATGGAGATTTAAAATTGTACATAATTACTTAAAACAAATTAAATAATTTATTTTTTATATGGCTCTAAGTTGGAGCCTCCAACACACATTCCAGACTGTTTGTAATATCAAGCAATAGAAACTGGTTGTGAAGGTTGGTAATAAGTAATCGGTGTTTTCACCTAACCCGATTACGAAAATTTCAGATTATTTTAGTTAATCACTTTATCTCCGTTTGCATTATTCACGGATACCTATCTCAAGAAAACATGTCGTAGTATTTTACATTCTCAATATTAACAAAACTGTTGGTTGTTTTTATAATTTGCGTCCAATTAAAATGAGTCATAGCTAATTTGTTATTCAAATTGATGCTCAATCATATTTTAATTTAATCATAACTGTGCTGCAATAGCTACAATGCATACTTATTACAGAGATAAGCGGCAACGAATATCCAATTATTAGCTCGCTGCTTCAGCAGAGGAGCTAATTAAGATGTAGTGTGTCCGTCTGTCTGTGTGTCCGTCCCCTTTATTTTTCTAAAATAGGGCTATAAACCAGGAAAACGGAAAAGGCTTCTTAAAAACCTCTCCTGCAGAAGCAGCGACCTAATAAGCAGCCTAAATTTTATTCACTACTTGACATTTTGGAAAAAAAATTTATTCAAGTTGTAAGGCAAAACCAAAATCGTCCATACGTAGCAATTCGACTCTTGATAGTGACCTTCAACTATGCCGAGATTTTGAGAAGGAATTTTGCTTTTTGTAGAAAGTATAAGCCCCCTCCAAATTTTATGTTAGAATGCACATGCGCAAGGACTTATCGTTTAGGTGCTTACCAGTTTAGAGATGTGTGGTACTCAGCAAACTTACACAGTTAAAACTATTTTGAAAATAGAAAAAGCAAATTAATTTGGAGATTTGTGCCAGTATCGGAATCAAAAGAAATATATGTGGAACACTTGAAACTTAAAGTACCACAGGACGTATTTCTATCAACGAGGAGACACAGCAAACACCATAATAAATCCATCTATACTAGTTTTTAGCCTCCTTTTCCAAACAGCACAATATTGATGAACGAAACTTAAATCGTCAGTAAGAACTACAATACTGTACCAGACAGTACAATCTTTTGTTTTGTTTCCCCATCTTCACACGGTGTACAAAAATGGTTGGCATTTTATCATTTGTTCAATAATTACTGAAATTGACTCGTTTTCACTGTTTGGTTTTACCTCTGCGTTTGACTGTTATAGTTGGGCCACATTAATTGCTATGGGTTGACTGTCTGGTTATGTAGCACAGTATTTTTTGATGAAACGTTCCGCCATATCAAGAATTTCTGCATACTTTTTTTCGTTTAAAATATTGCTTGAATTGGACTGCAGTTTTTTTTTGCAAAATGCAAGAATTTTTACTTCTGTTTGAATACTGATGGGAGTAGTTCTTTCAAATGCTTACAAAGGAGATAGTATTACAAAACTGAGCATGTATTAGAATCCTTTGAGCAGCTTTTTAAGAAAGGTTTCATTTTCTTTTCGCAGTTTGATTCTAGGGAAGACAATACCCCTTTCGTTGGAAGATCTAACGGCTTGTATTTCATTCATGGTTAAAACCAAACTATTGTAAAAAAAGACCTCCAACTATTTCAAAGTATGATACAAATATTAAGAGGTTTTATATATTTGGCAACAAAACTAGATTACAATTAGTAGATGCAATTGGATTAAGTTTAAACCTGTCCAAAGTAGACCAGGTAAAGAGAACTAAATTATTTTATTTTGAAAATCTAATAGGAACCTGTAAACATAACCAATATGCTTTTATAGACGAATGGAATATAATTTATAAACTTTATGTTAACCTAAAACAAGCATACCAGGGAAGATACAAATATGGTAGAATTAGTAAAAGTAAACAACTCTTGCCGCCGTTACAGGCTCGTTAGATTGTTGCAAGATCTCCAGGTAGTATGGATACTTTCACATTAGGTATACGTGCTTTAGAGGGAGCAGGTTTATTTGATATTTGGTCGAAATGGGCAGACCGACTTCAAACTTGGAATGATACACTAGCAATGCCAAGAGTAGAATCATCTGTAAAATCTCCTACAACCCGTCACAACATTATTGTAGTGTTCTTTCTGTACTTGTGCATGATACTCATTCCACTTTCCGTATTTGTTATTGAGTTTTCGTAAGACGCTACAGGTTTATTACGAGTAACAATTTGTGTTGGTTGACACCCAAAATTTTTTTTCTTCTGATTTCAATTGTTTGGCTATTATTAAGTAGTACTAGGCCTACTAAAGTGGCTAAATGAGTTTTGGACTCCAAAGCCTCTCTACTTAGAAATGGCGGCCTGTTGCATATTGAAACACAGGGTTCAAGAACTTCATTTTTCTTTCAACCCGGATCAGTTCTGGAGCCAAAATGTTTTACACTAGTTGGAAAAAGCAGTACCTAGATGGACATCACACTGACAACTCTGTAAACTATTACTGTGATTTTATTTAACAAAATCCAAAAATTGCAAAATTTTGACGGAATAAAAAATTTATCAATTTTTGCAATTTAAAATAAAATAATATTCTAATCGCTCAAAATTGTTGCAATTTACATACGGCTTACAATAACTTACGGCTGCTACCAGTAATTGCTGCATAGTTTGCTCTTGTGTTGGTGATGTTTAAAAGACTATTATGGTCTGATTTGGTCATGCAATGTTTGCTGGACTACTAAAGAAAAAACATAAAATTCAAATAAGAATAATATATGGAAATATAAAACAAACACACACATACCCATAAAGCTATACAAACTTTTACCCCAAATAGGTGTCTCCTGTAGAACTTCAAAATATTACCTACCCGTACTCCTTCTCCTAACCGCGCACCTTCTAACATCCTGGATATGTATAATTCACATTTCGGGAAGAGGAAGCACTGCGAAGGTACAAAATGTAAAATTAAGTGTATGTTGAAGACATGATAGTGACCTTGAAAACATAAAAATAAATAGAAATATGATGATGGTATATGACTTCAAGCTTTAAAGATGAGAACATGGATGATGATGATGATGCAGAGGTATCCACATCATCCTTCTTCACGAAATGAAACCTGGCTTTCATTCAGGTGTAAAATTTGTAAGAGTAGCATTCTCTTGCTACACATACACGGTAAAAACATTCGGTAAGCGCATAATGATGACACATGTACCATAGGTTGAACGACACATCTACTAATGTAATGCACACCACTAAAATATTATGAAACGGTTTTTTGTTTAGTGACCAACATCTATCATTATGCTTGTCACTAATCACATGCTTCAAACGCATAGCATATCATAAAACAATATCACCGTTAGAATATACAGAATATTACAAAATGGAATTTTTACATAAGGACAATGAAAAATTCCATGGTCTCAATATATAAATCCGATGACATCGTACTAGGTGGACTCGTAGTTACTGGATTAGTATTCTCGTCAAAGAAGAACACTTTTTATTTGTATTTTTTGTATTTTTCTTTTTTTATTTCTCTCTTTCATCTATACTCCAACCATGCCATTGTGTTGAATCATATTTTTAGGTAATATTATTCGGCGGGTCTTCTGAGAGCGATTTATTTCTCTAGTCAGAGTCTAGTGTATGCTTTGCTGGTATGCAAAGCATGCTGTTTGTAGAACAGAGAAATCAAGCCAGCCCAAGTTGTAATCTACTGCCAAATTTTCCATGTACTTTTTGAAACCAAAAGTAAAAATTCTTCTTGCTCTTCTCACCAGTCTCTCCTGGCTACCAGCACGTCTTTGCATTTGGTTGAGTAAACTGACAAGAGTGAAAGTTGTGCTAAGATTGGGTTTCCCATGTAGCAAAAAAATAGTAATAGAATAACAATATTTTTTAAGACATGCCTATCTGAGCAACACAACTCGCGATGGTAATATTAAATATACTTGAGAAGTCCAGAAGGCAATGCACGAAGCTGTCGTAAAACATGTCGTGAAGGTAGACGAGTTTGCGGAGATTAAAAATGCATTCCAACTGCAATCTCTACTGTGTATTTTCATTGAACACTGTTCAGTTCAGTTAAATGCATGATTGTTGAACACAATAAAAATGCTAACCTTTAAATTTGTGAAAGCTTACGTAAATCAATATTTATTTTTTACCTCATAGTTCTCTTCATAGTTAATTTCAGGTTTCTAGTAAACATACATATGCATTTGGTTGCTTCCAGAATACTTTGAAACAAAAAACATCCTGTAGCACCAAAAGAGACCACTTTCTAGTACTTGTTATATGTACAGGTAACTTTTAACTACAAACTGTAGCTTCAAGGGAATGAGCAAAATTTCTAAAGCTGCCATTATCAATAATATTAAATCACAAAACAAACGTGTTTAAGTTAGCTTTCTTAACGGTAGCACATCATCTGCCAAAACAATCGTCTTCGGAGTTTTATTGCGTATCGGCATCATGACGTATTTGTATATGATGAGAACTTAGCATTAAGTGTTTACGGTTACGTTATGTTAAACTCTGACAATGATAGTTGCATAGCTCCTTTACATACATATGAATGCATAAATATTTATGAGGAGTGAAAATGATACTAGAACGAATGATTTTGTTAGCTTGCAGTGTCAAATATAAATGCATTGTAGGATATATACATATGCTATTAATGGATGTTGCCAATTCGGTGTGTACGTACATCTGCGACTTTTTTTCTGCCGCGTAAGTGCAAAACAATAGCATAAAAGTGCATTAATTCAGGAATTGACGCCTCTTCCTTTGGTAAATGGAAAAGCAATGAAGAAGAATTAGAAAATATATTATACTTGGTAAATACAGCAATAAATATCATGGTGACAACGATGCATGTCCCACTGTACCGCAAATTGCTTGCAAGAGTATATTCTTCTTAAGGGCGTATGTGCTTTAATCCCTTATTTGTTATTAAAATATATCAGAAACGATATCACAAAACAAATATTTTGAGCTTGTAAAACTGTAAAAAATCCTGCTGTTTTCAGAGGTTTTACATCACACATATCTAACATACACACTAGTTTGTATGTGAGGCCCGCAGTGGGTGGACTCGAAAGCAGCCAGTTTATTTCGCACGTGAAGGCGAACCAGTATTACCACACAGTATCCATTATAGTAGTTGATACTTAACAAATACTATTTGTAAAACATAATGTTTCTGTGACTTGCTTTAAATTTTGAAATAAATAATTGCTAATTCAAATTGTATATCTAGGAATACACTGAAGCCGTTTCAGTGAAACGTAATATATACTGTCGCATAACAGATACGTGAAGCAAGCCAAAACTCTGAAGGCAAATTGATAACGATGTACTTTGCAAAATTATTGAACTAGTACGCAACTTACCGTAGTTACTTGCGTATGTTGATAAAGGAGATAATAATTGTACGGTATGTGTTTCTACAAGACACAAAACGCAAAAAAGTGTGTCTTAGAATTCTTACTTCCACATAATTGCAATACCAGCCATGTTGCTCTATGGAGTCTGCTACTAAACAACAATACATCATTGCTCATATTGAACAGTGGCTTCCAGAAATAAACCATGTCGTCTATCGCGTGTATACACTTGTGAAATTTTACAGTTAGAGTTAGAGTACAGTTGGAGGTAAATGTTTTCAGGAGTAATTTTGTCAGTACTTTTAATTCGCTGCAGAAGATTCTATTCCACAAAATATCTATGTGCTTGAAACATTGATATTGTCATTGTCATTCGCCCCCACCGCTAGGCTCTTACAAGAGTCATCAAAATTAACTATGATTTTTGCCTTTGCTTTAAAGTAATTCGAATGGATTTAAAAAAGTGGAATCTCAAAGTTTTGTATTTAGTGACATAACATGCTTGGCTTCCATAAAACTGGTAATTTTTTGCGTATTTGAATTTCAGTAAACGATGCATCGCCAAAAACTTGCCAACGTATTTCATGGGAGCCACCTTGTGTAATTTGAGTGCGTCGTCATTGTGCAACCAGACAGGATTGAGATTCAAGCTTATTACCAGATTTAACAGGTGAACGCTTATACAAAATAGCTATTTGATGGAGGATTTAAGAGTATTGAAGTATTTTGAAGTATTTGAAGTATTTATTTATTCATGCTCTTCCAAGCCATTTGGCCTATAGAGCAGCAATCATAAAAACTTTTACAGGGTTTACAAGTATAGATATAAATGAAAATTCCATACATTACATCTCTTCACAATATTCGACAAAGTCATGAGTTCCGTCTTTGTGACCTCTTATGTATGACTCATTACATATCAACTCTTGTACAAAATTCCATTCCAATTCCATTCCGATTCCATTACAATTTTCATAACAAACCTCTTATATAAAACTGGATACATATAACAAGATTTTCTTTCTCGTCATTTGCATAAAACAAAGATACCTAGTAATTTATATAGCTCTACAATAGAATCAAACATAAAATCATATTTATTGTGTCAGATATGGTCATCATGGTAATGGTGCTTGGTCATCCACAGTTTAATCTCAGGTTAGTCATCAGCAGTTGAACCTCAGCTTAGTCATCAATTTTATCGCACATAAAACGTCGAATGTGCTGGCAGTAGCAGTTTCCCTCTGTGCGCTGTCCTACATTCCATGCTCTCACAATTTGGGTGGTGATGGCTTTTATCTTTTTTATGAACTTATTTGGCAGGTTTCTTCCAAATGTTTCTGCAATTGATTTCCAGTCAACTAACATATAGTTGTCACAAACACATGTGGAATTCAGAAGCCGCTTTTGGTTTTCATTTCCAATCAGATCTGAAATTAGTTGTATGTCTTCTGTTCCAAATCCATATGATTTCCCAATGTTGTATATCTGCGCAATTTTGGATTCCATATTAGTACGCCAGGAGTCATTACTGGTTTCCATTTCCAATGTCATGTCATGCTGTAACTCACTGGTTTCTTTATGCATTTCCAATGCCATGTCATCCTGTAAGTCACTGGTTTCTGTATTCTCGCCATTTTCAAGTTCTGCTGTCGGACATTTCACGTTCTGTTGTAAACTGCATTTGGTATTTTCAGTACAATAAACTTTTTCACGAACATGTTTTCTTTTTTGTCGAGTTTTTGGCGGTAGATCATCGGTCACTGATATTCTTTCCTGATAAAATTTTAATTTATGACAGTTTCCAAAAATCTTTCGTCTATCATCCAAGGATGAGAGAGTAACTGTTGCAACTGAATGCGTGTTCTGGTTCAAAATGTTAACATTTTCCACATTGACACGCACGTTAAGTACATCACAGAAAAACGACTTCACAATCTCAGTCGATTCCTTTCGATTTGTTTTCTTAAGAGACGACAAACCATGAATAACAATGTTATTTTTTCTTTGAAAGTTATCAACACGACCTTCGTAATTTTCAAAATTCGTGTTCCTGGGTAACGATTTCAATTCATTACTGTTCTGAGAATGAATAATTTCCAGTTCCCGTCCAATTAACATGTTAAGACATGTATCTACTTCCGATTTAATCGCAAGTATATTTGTTTTCAATAACTTCAAAATTTCCATTTGATTGTTGGAAATTGTGTCACAGGACTTTTTTACACCAGATAAAAATTCCACTAAAGGCGATGGGTATAGCAAAGCCATGGTGCTATTTTGCCGACGTGACAAATTCTTTCTCGCTACTTGACCAAACTTTTTAATAACAGCAGAGATTACTCTCAGGAGCTCTTTACAACTAGATGTTGCTCTGATGACAGCTCAGACGGAACTAGGATTTAAGAGTATGCAGGGTTACCAAAGGTAATCCTACACATTTTCTCAATACTCAAAGGGTTCTTATAAATTGTGGTCATAGATAATGCTTAAATAGCTTCAACACGCTGTTTGCATCTGTTTTGTTCATTTTTTGCTAAGAACGAAAAAGGCAGTTTTCTGAGAAGCATTCTACAAAATATTTTACCCTTCATATTAAAATTGATAAGTCTGTAAACTATTTGAAAGCACCGTTTAAAAATTACAATTCAACTTATACTAACCACGCTGGTTTGTAGGCGTCAAACCATTTTGAAGTGTTTTGTACAAATTGAATGATATAATACAGTTTAAAAAGTTAAAGCATGGAAGCTACACCGAGGCATATGCAAATTGTAATATTTCTCGAACGTTTTCTGAAATTGCTTAAGTTTAGTCAGTGGTTTTTAAGTTGCAATACTTTAACTGAAAGAACTGAAAATGAATTTTATTGAAATTCATAATTCGCCAATTTATTCACTTAAAAGGATCTATAGTTCCAACAAAATTGCAGCTTTGGAACACTACTTTACCTTTGAGTTTTGGAACACATATATTTATCATAGGTAAGTTTGTAAACTGGACACTGTAAGTGTAATTAAGAACAAAATACGCGGAAGGTAATTTCTAAAATTATTTCCATAAAAGCTACATTTTTTAAAAGAAGTTTTTCATTTGTTATGCCCGGAGGGCAATGAATGCCATCAAGTACTTGAGGAAGTAGGCACTCGATAAGAGAGGCGGAGTAAGATGAGAGCGAACGTAAATATAAAGAAAAGTAAAGCTCTACTCAAAATAGGGGACAGAGAAAAATCATTTGACCAAAAACTAGACGGTCGGTGATTTTCTAAAGGACTGGTCTGCTGGATAACTGGATACGACTTGGACTAGTCTGTACTGGACGGAAGCTGGAATTAGGACAGGAATCCAATCTCGGCAGAGTGAAAGTGGTTTAGTTTACTATAAACTTTAGGAAACTTTAGTTTACTGAAATAATACTGTGATATTTAATGTGATAATTTTTAACGATCTGTGAATTCCAAATACGTTTTATGATAATTTATAATATTATCAATATCTTTGCTGGTACCAGGTCACAAAACACGTCATTTTCAAAACGTCATAACTTTTGAAATATTGATCAGATCTACGTAAAACTTTGACTGGAATGAATCTTTTTGCTTATTTTATGATTCTATAGCAAAAACTCGATTTTAATTTTGGGGGCCAAAAATGGCCAGTTATGCATATCGTCCTTTACCATTCTTGAGTACAAATAGGATTTCGTCATAATAAATACTTTTTGAGACTTCCTTTTTCAGTGTTGGATTCCCGAAGTCGACAAATATTACACAAATCCTTTAAGGGGAAAATAGTAAAATTTAGTCAACGTACTATCTAATTGTAAGTAAGTGGTGTCAATAATTATCTACTCGGGAACGTGCTAATCAAAATTCAATTAAAAATTTACAAATCTGTCTCCCATGCTTCATATTTATTTAATATTTTATGGGTTGTTTTGAAAGTAACACTGTCAATTTTCTACTGTCTATCTATCTATAAAATCAGTCGGATTTTTATTTGAAACTAAAACATAATATGTTTTTTACCATTGTAGAACTCCAGTAAAAGTGTGTAGCTGTCACTACGGTTTACTACGTAACCTTAAAGTTTAATAAGAAATTTTAAACTTTGATAATTATATCTTACAGTTTTCCATCCCAAAATACCAAATAGCTTTTAGACGTTTAACGTAACGTTTGAAAGGTTAATAGGTAAAACTTGTATATAATTTGGAAGGGTGTTCACCTGTTAGAATACAACACGAAGAAGGTGTACCACGGTTAGTCAGCAACCGCCGAAACATTCCGCTTATGTAACTATGTGGCTTGCGCGAACCATTCAATTAGAATTTTCTAAGCTTCTGCTTCAGCTCTTAGAAAACCGTTTAGTCCACAAAACGACGAAATTTGCAAACAACACTTGCGTATTATCACATTTTCCAAATATTACTTTGCAGTGTTGTTTCCTTTCCAAAACTTCCAAACTTACTCGAGTTTTTGGCGTTACCGGAAACTATGTCGGTTTCAAAAGATTTTCTGCCGATTCTGATCAAAGCAAATACAATCTTTCCAAAAATTAATGGAAACGTTCTGTGGCACGACGTAGAACAAAACGTTGTAAAAACAGAGCAAAATACTGCCTACAGAAAAGGATTAAAAGCAAGAGCAGGTTTATTCTGTTGTATTGGAATAGCTATGATCAGTCGTATACTGTTAACTAAAGTTAATACAAAAGAAAATATGGATAGTGGTATTAACGTTGAGCAAATATTATGCGTGATGACGTTTGCTATATGTTCTGTAGTTGCAGAAAGATATAGGGTTCGTGGCCGATATCCCGAGGAGTTTGTAGCATTTCTGAATGCAGTTGTTTGCATGGAAAAATACAAAGATGTTAATGGTAAGTATTTTACTTCAAAACGTTGCTTCTAACGTACTCAAGTAAAATTTAAAAAATCGTTGACATTTGCACAGATACCCAACCCAAAGCATCCGTGAAAATAAAAATTGTCAAACTGATGTGTCACTTAAGCCTTGTAATATTACTTTGGGTTTTTCCATGGATAATGACTCTAGCATCCACATTATATCCAAGCGTGCCATTTAATACGGTTTGGATTATTGACCACAGTTTCAAAACTTGGAACCAAAATCCGGATAGCTTGGATATTTTCAGAGCCTTTGTTACGTATGTGCTAAACTACATTAATTGGACAATGTTGTGCGCACAAGGATACTGCCTTATAACAGATGTTTTGGTCGGAACGCTTTCTCTATCAATATGTCAAGATATTGCTCAAAAGTAATTTATTTTAACAAAATATACCAATTCATAATTTACAGACCTGCAAAATATAAAATTATTTATATTTTATTTCAGGAGAATTTCCAAGCTGCAAAATTCTCATAGCGTATTTTCAAATGCACAGCATTTCATAAGTTCCGCAAAAGTGGAGGCAACAATTTATCGGGCGTTTCAAATAACCGTCGAACTTTTCAATCAATGCATGAAAACACTTGTCTTCTTGTTTCTAGTCGCTGCCGGGGTATGCCATGTTTCAGCTGCAGTTGCTTTGATTGCGCAATTACACTCAAACTCAAATTTGATTCCAGTGCCTCTGAGAGTATTCTTTGCTTTGGAAAATTTTGAAACACTTCTTGTATTTATAGTTGTCTATGGATTTGCAGGAGACTTTTATCGGGATTCAAAACTATCGCTAGAAAAAATGAGACGCGGGGTAAGAGACGGAAAAGGGAGAAAATGTCATTTGGATTATCTACAAAAGTTTTTTGCGTCATGTCCTGTAACAAGAATAAGATTGGGAATGTCCAACTTTATAGAGAAAAGTACACCGTTAATGTTTGAAATGTTTTGTGTTAACAGAATTATCGACTATTTATTGGTTCTAAAATAATTTTTACCGAATTGATTGAAGATGTTTGAGTTTTTGTGCCAAATGCTGTTACTGAAGGCTCTCTATGACAAATATTAGATAGCTTCACAGCAAAGAAATTAATGCGAAAGTCTGCATGAGTGTGAATTTTTATTCTAGATAGCTTAGAATTATGCGCTTTGCATCTGCTTGAAGTAGCAATAATTTATGTTTTATTTTACCGTAACTTATTTACCTACTTACATTGGTTTTGAAATAGAACAAAATAGTAAAAGTAACGTAGCAGGAATGTAACGCAATAGCACACGCAAAGCGTATGAGCAGCTTGTGTAAATTAATTTAATTTAGCCGTAGTCTAAAACATGACTTTGTAGGACATTTGTGTCAAGACTGTAATAACAAGGCAACCTTTATCATGTCTATGTTATTCAACAAGATTGAAATCTTTTAGATATAAATAAAAAATTTCAAGCTGGTGACATTTAAGTTTCCCACGCAAGTTGTTTAGTAAACCGAATCAGAATAAGGTTTAACTTATATTGAAATCGATACTCCTCCTATGATACTCTTATTACTATTGCGAAAAAAATCTCGAACAAATAAGCATTAGTTAACCTACCTCATTGTTAATTGTTTTGATGTACGTTGACACAAAACAGATGCGATGTACTTTTTTCAATTAGCAAATATTAGATCTAAAAAGTATATATTGTTCTGTAAGAAACGTATTCGTTGATCTGTTTCATTTTGCGCTCACTATTTCACGAAAAGTAGTTCCGACAGCTCCATTTCTCCTTACAATAGCTTTCATCAAAATGATGTAGTTCTACTGCTTTCTCCATTACAAGTTGAATATAATTCATTGTGGCAACATCTTAAGTAATAAAACTCCTGGATCAAGATAAAATTTGTTTCCACACATTTCGTAGCTGTGTATAGCTTTCTCCAATAAAGCTAAGCTAAACTCCAAGGTCCATGGGAAGGTGTGATTATAAATCAAGACGGCGTTTACAGCCAGGCGGATTTCTAAGGTTGATAAAGGGTCCAAAGGGTGCTTGTCATTTAAAACTAAATAAATGGATTTAATCACAAACTGACAAATAAATAGTCAATTTATTAGAAAATGTTCCACTTTTAAAATATAACATGTTTGCTTACCTAATTTCACGCCATCCTCTTTTTTGTCGGGATCAGGGGAATTTGAACCATATGAAAAGTTAAAGGTCAGAATTGTCATGAAAGTCAAGCCTGGAAGCTTTAAGTGTCCACTGGCTAATGTTATCATTGTGACAGTTGAATTGAGTAAGAAACCAACTGCCAAAATGTAGGTAAACATGTTTTGAAAATATTTTCTAATCAAGCTGCTTACTACTCAGGAGCTAAAAGACAACTGAGAACAATTTTACAACGCCGACTAGATAAGTGAATGCTTACGTTACAACAAATTATGACAATTCAGATAATTGACTCTGAATACGAAATTTTGTTCACTTATATTCTTGTGCTGTACCTATCTAGCTTACTCAAAAAGTTTCAACGGTTAGGATATTATAATGAGTTAACAACACATACCTATTGCTTGCAACCAGGGTTCTATTACAAGTACAAATGCAATATCAAAAATTTGCATTGCAATTCTACTTCCGCGTTTATAGTTTTCAGTTTGCATTACGTTCCAATTCATATTGTATTTTTGTGATAGCATTCCAATTCGTACTGTGGCAATACATTTTGCCAAATGTAAAATTCCAATTGCATTCATATTCCACTATTTTACTATCATGTGATGTTTTGACTACAATGCAATGCATGGATGTTGGTAGCAAAATGCGAAGTACAATGCCAAAATCAAAAGCTGACTTCATTTCAACTCTCAAGAGTAGGACAGTTGGAAAACACAAATGCAAAGTCAAAACTATCAACATTTAGAATGCAATTTCAAATTTGAATTGGAGTACAAATTCAACTTATTTTACGTTTAAAGTTTTCCCATTTTTTACGATTGAATTCAATAAAATGCAAAAATGAAAATTTCAGCTTCCGGCTATTAGCAACATGCGTATTCAGACGTTAATATACGTAAAGTATTTTTAAATAAATGACCTTATCAAGTTAATGCACGTATGCTTTATGTGATATAACGATGATTACATTGCTGAGTATAAAAAGTAAATATAATGTATATGCAATGTATATAGAAAATGCAAAGCGAGCACATACAAAAATTGGCATAATTTAGAATATGCTTTATTTGCTTTTCCAGCATGCCACTGACACCCTCACAGAATAAACAAATAGCGAGGAACATCCGTCGAATGGAAAATGTACTTTTTAATGACAATTTTGTGAACCACAACTGGCAGATTCCATTCTACAGTAAATTTAATCGTGTTTGCTATTTTGTAAAAACCTGGAATACCTTTACGTGCGCATCTAAAACCCTGTAATTGAAAAAAGGATTGAAGGAATGAGCCAAAAAATCAGTTTTTTACTTAAAAAAAGGTTTTTTGTTCAATTCAAATCAAATACAAATCTCCTCTTTGTCAGCTTAGTGCATGCAAAAAACCAGCTTGTGTAAAAACAGCAGAAACAGCAAACGAAAAACATTTTGGGTAGCACCATCTAAACATTGTCGAGTAAATTTGTTTCTATTCCAGATTTAGTACAAGACACGAGGTTTATATGACCCGTACAAAAGCTCTGATACTTTGACAACTCTTGTCTATTTTTAATAACTAGTAGGTTTTGGTATGAAACGGATATACAGTGAAAAATTATTTCTTTCATTTTGGAAGTAATTTTGTGAGACTTTTTGAACATTAATATGTAAAACAATTACTGCATATATTTTTTTTGAAACTGAAAATTCTTGTGCACCCATTCCAATTTTCCAAACCTTATTGCGTGCTTCTTTTTTTGGTGAACACTATCTGGTTCAGAAGCCAAGACCAAGTATTCATTTCTAAACAAATTTTTCATTGATAAACTTACTTGAACTTGAAAACGTTACAAGATGCTTAATATTAGAAAAGGTTGTGCTCAAAGTGGAACCAAATTATAAGCATGTATTCTCTGAAAACAGCCAAAAAGATACACATAGTTGCTTACATACATACAACAGATGTCCACTTCTGTTTTAGATTCATCCAAACCAGACAGATAAAATAAACAAACAAACCATAACTCAAACACGTCTCACGGCATCCAAATAAGTTGTGGAGTTTAAGAGTAGCATATAGTGATGTAAAAATACAATACTATAATATTATTAGCTTGCTGCTTCGGCAGGAGAGCTATCTAAAATATCGTGTCCGTGTGTTTGTCCATCTGTCTGTTTACTAATTTTCTAAACTAGAAAAATTGGGTTCATGGATTTTAAGCCAAGTTTGATTGGCTCTACACCAGAAAAAATGGGTTTCTGTGTTGTAAATTGGTTGTGTCTTAGGCACGTTTACATTCATATCAGTTTTATCAGCGAGCATGTTTCAATGGCTTATAATGGATGTTACTAAATATACTATACTATACTATACAATACTACATATTATGTACCATATTTACATATAAAACTTTTTGTTCATTTCTCGCTAGTCTTTCAACTTGTTAACAAATACTTTTTAAAATGGCAAACATTGCAAAATCTGAACTTGTTCCCAAAACCAAAGAACCACTTCCAAAACTGCGCAATAATATTTCGGAATTGGAACCTTTAAGAAATTTAGACACTCTAGCAATTCAACAGGACCGGGGCTGTTTTAAATGTCTGTTCAACCACAAATACTTTGTGCGGGATATTTTGGGAAACAACTTGTTTTTCGCCCAGGAGGATACCAATTGTTTCTTTAGAAACTGCTGGGGTTTACCTCGTCTCTTCAAAATAAACATTAGGAATGGTGAGAATTGCACAGTGATTCGCATTACTAGGCATTTTGCGTGTGGTTTTTGGTGTTTTAACTGGAGTTTGCACAAGGTAACGGTAGAAAGTCCACCGGGGATAGTGATAGGCACTGTGGAGCAGCTTGGAGGGGACTGTGGTTGCGCCCCAAACTTTGCAGTGAGGAATCCGCAAGGAGATCTGGTACTAATTGTGGAGGGAGAGACTTGTTCCTACTGTTTGCGTGGTTGCTGCACTGCTAAATTTAGTGTGTTGAGTGCAGATACGGGTGAAAAGGTGGGGGACATGAGAAAGGAGTTTAGAGATTTTTCTGGGGATGAAAAAAACAACTTTGGAATTGATTTTACAGCTAATGTGGATGCGGGAATGAAGGCTATGATGTAGGCAACAGTGTTTTTAATTAATTTTATGCTTTTTAAGCATGTAAATGAACAGGAGATGGCAGGTTAATATTGAAGTTTATCAGTAAGGTTGTTTTATTACGAAACGTTTTTTTTTGTAATAGGGATTTCAGAACCATGTTGAATTTTGAAATCCTGTTTTCACAAAAAATTTTCTGCTGATTTGAATCTGTGACGTGAACTTCTCATCTACTATATATATACCTAGCATATATTACATGAAATTCAGAAAATGAAAAAAATATAAGCATAATCTTGTAAAGGCCATAAATAACAAAGAATAAATTAAATTAAAACAAATATTTTGTTAAAATAAAAATACACAATTGACTTGTACGTCCGGTTTTGTTACTTTTTATTTATTAAATATTGGCATCCCATGATTTCCTGATATGTATTGACGCTCGACTCTGTCTGCTGGCGCTCACGTGTCAGTAAATAGTTATCAGTACCACACACAGAATTGTCAAATTCTTTAGAATCATTATTATGCATAAAAACCAAACTTGGAAGTATTCTAAATTTTTGTCCCCTAAGGTAGTTAAATAGTCTGCTTGACGAGTTAGCGGACAACAGAACTCCCCTATGTTTTTTATTTCAGTTGCTGGTTTTGCTATGCTGCCAGTCTTTGTAAATCCCAGCCTTTAATAGTAAACCTGAACGGAGTTTATAAAATTAATATTTGATATTAGACATCTGCAAGTGTAGAATGAAATTTTGAATTAGCAAAAACAATGGATTAGAGGAAAATAAAATATTTTCGGATGATGTTGGGTACATACCAGCGTCAGCATGGTTTGACACATTTGGTATATTTGTGGCCCCTAATGACGAAGCCATGGCTGCACCTGTAAAAACGACGGTAAATATAAAACACTTCATTTTGGATTCAAGATGGGCCAAAATTAAGGTTCCTATGGATGTCTGGTATACATGCAATGCGAGACTCAAGCTTTTATACTGTGCTTTTGCACAGTATTTTGCATCATAGCTTATCAATTCCAATATCTGATATCAATAATGACTTGAAACTTGTGTAGCCTAAGCACTGTTACATAAAAACTTGATCTAATTTTTATCTCTGTGTGCAAATAGTTGATCCCTTAATCCTTATCGTGTAACCAAATGCAGGAATGTCATTTTATTTTCGAACACTTTGACACTATGAAATAGGTAACCAACTAAAAAATAATGATGCACTGTATTGCATTTCGCAACAAATGTCAGTAAATGACAATTTAAAGCTTATGCAACTAATGTCAGTCGTTTTGCACGTCACTTAAAAAATGAAAAGTTAAGTTCTTACGTGAGGGCTTCGTGAGCCTTGTATGATATGAAACAAAATTTACGCAGTTTTTAAGCCAGATATACATGAAAAAGTTTATGCAATTATCCGATATTAACTGTCATACATGACAGGTCTAAAAATATCAACCAGATGCACAATATGGTTAGCAAAAATGCTGATATCGTTTTCATAGTTGCTATCGGTGGTACTTCTACCACGTACAAGTGCATAATCCTAATGAACTGAAACTAAAAATGCTTATTCAAGGAACTTTTAACCAGTCTGTGGCAAACAATTAGAAATGCTCGATGCTTAAGAATTGTAAAACTTTTTGAATATATAGCAAACAAACTCGCTCGGAAATAAAAATCTTTAAGTATCTAATACTTACAAGAGTTCATTTTTTAAAGATTCCAAATTTAAGGCCCGTTTAGACTGGTTTAGATCTTATTTTGCCTTTTTTATAGTCAATTTAGCCTGGTCTGGGCCATTTGGCCTGGTTTAAAAATAAAGTATACGAACAATCGCACACACGGACAGACGGACACATGGACACGCGGACACCGATATCTTAATAAGCTCTCCTGCAGAAGCAGCGAGCTAATAATGAAGCATTGCTTATGTTAAATTTGTTTCGCGTAATTTACATAATTTCTAATAATAAATATGTAATTTGCAATTTTTTAACTCAATGAATCTGCAAAAACGATTTATTAATAATACATATATTTATAAAGAAATTCAGCCGTTCTTCCATTCCAAAAACTCTTACAAGTTTTAATATAATTCCTGAAATGATGGAAACCCTCTTGGTTTTCTGTAATAACGTGCACAAAATTTTATTTTGGATACATTAATCATTGGCAATGCCATAAAATTATTAATTTAACAATCAGGCTGATTATTGGCATTGGCATAGTTTCCCCTTGTGGTGAAAAATTCTTATAGTGCGCTTAGCAGAGTCCGTATTTTAAACTGTAAACTGACCTTCAGATAATACTTTAATGACTAGCTTACGATGACGTATTTTGGCTAATTTTTTAAATGAAATAATATAAGCATAAAAACTAAAACGTTTATATTGATTTGCTGTGATACGCTATCATATGCAGGGTTTATCTTATCATTTTATCTTGCTGACACATTCTAGGGTTAATATATTAGTAAAGAAAAAGTGTGCCGAATGATGAATGAGAATTGTTTGTACGCGTGCAGAATACTGCACGCTACGGTGCATGGTTACTACCTAAAGGGAAAAGAAGAGTTCCCAGAGGAAATTTGAATTTTGGCGTCACGGGTCTGCGCTTTAACCTTATTTAGTATTAAGGTAATTACATTTTTTAGACTGCAAGAATTGTTGGATCAGATTACCATGTAATCTAAAGAGCAAACATTTGTGCTTTTACTACGTTTTAAGAAAGTCTGATATTATATAGTTATTATATTAAAAAGTTTACAGTACCATAATTTCAGGTACGTTTTCCAATAACGCCATAAATATAATTTAGAAATATAGCTCACTTACTTAAAACGACATAAGCAAGTTCCCTGTCATGTTTATAATATTATCTAATATAACCAACAACATCACTTTGTTAAACGAAAAAATGGAACCTGATTTACAAATAAGTCGATGTAGGTTGTGTTTCATTTTTTGTGCTAGTTTTACATTTCTAGTTCCACTTACTCGTGCCAAACCATTCTGCCAGCATTTAATCAAATTTTCACTGCTTGTGCTCATTGTGCCACTCATTGAAATTGGAGGCAAAGGTTCAAAGCAACATCGAGCCGCACAAATTGGGTACATCATTATTGCTTCAGGTCCAAAAGTCCACATACGCACTGTGGCGTAAAATAGCAGAGAAACCACAGCGGTGCCAGCCAACGGAAAGACCATCAAGTAGTGATGAAAGATATTGTTTATGGTCTTCATAATTTGTCTGCATTGGTTTACTCTTTGATAGCTTGCTTTAAATAAACTGAGAGCCCTCCAGCGCGAAACATTTCCAAGTCTGGTAAGTAATTTAATTATTAAAACATGATTGGTAGCTAATATTACGTCCACGGATAAATGGCAATATTACTTACGTTACTTGGGTTGCTTTCACAAGCTCAGTTTCAACCAGCACAATTGAGATAAATATAAAACTCCACATTAGTGACACAATGTACTGCCACTTTGCGGTTGTGTAACACTCCAAAATCAAAAATGGCAGTTTTTCAATAAATGTCGCAGTGTCCTGTAGACTTGAGTTACAGTTGAAAAACAATGAGCTAATAAAGTTGGGCGCACAGGGACTTTGATATACCAAGTAAATATGCATTAAAGGATTTGTATACAAAAGAAACATATTGACAGCCATGTGCAAATTTAAATAGTTTTGACTACGGCTGCAAATTTGTTTAGCTTCGTTGCCACAGTTTTCTGAAAATATATACAAGAAACTATAACTTATTGTGCCAACTATATATATATTGTGAAAATGTCCTAAACTTGCTTACCTGTTGGATTCCGGAGAAATAAATTTTGACGTAGCAAACAATTCACAAACTGTCGAATTTCTTCTTGATGCAATGTAAGACTGAGATAACAAGCACTAGCGGATAAATTTGCAAGACCCCATAAAGCTGCAAGAAGTGAAAATTCTCCCCGGATATAAACTTGAAGTAGTCTAGCCCACATAAAAATGGTGTAGCTAATGGTTATGTTTCTTTGTAGCTTGTACAAGAATATGGATTTGCAAGGGACATGATCTATTCCTTTGTATTTTGCATTCCAAATAAACGGGATGAAACTGTATTTACAGCCTATTTTGACAAGTTTAACAAAACTTGTAAGGGAATTGTTTGCGACCGCAGTAGACATGTTAACTACTGCGACTATGTAAGGCTTCAAATCAAACTGAAAGAGAGCTAAGAGTGGAGTGAGAATATTCTTGGTGCAAGGTTAACAACATTTGACAAATTTGATTCTACAAAATCTATGCTTGGTTGATGCTAGTTTATACCAGATGAGAATAACTGCTTGTAACTGAATCAGGCTTAACGTGTTTGATATTTGTTCAGGTTGAATGTCAGGCATAAAACTATGAAGCAAATTGTTTTTCATTTGTATGTATTGTCCTAACATAACCATTCACGTCAATAGATAAATTATTAAAGGTTTTTGGCTGCCATATTTGATCAAGAAATGGAAAGCAATTAGTGTCACTAACTAGCAAAACTGATTTCGTCTGATATTTAGAGGAACGAAAACAAAATTGAGTAACTATTATAGCTCAATACTAATTGTACTACTAATTTTTAGGCAGCAGAAATGTGTTGCCGAACAGTGAAAACACCGGCTGCATGTTTTGCGCTCATAAACAAAATCTTACTTAGTATTAGTTTCATTCAGAACAAACTGGTTTATTGACGTAAGACGTATACAAAAACAACTTTATAATTTACAAAGGGTATAACGGACACTTACGTTTTTTATTGAGCGTCGTGGAAACATTTGTGCGTGGAATTTTAACAAAGTTACACAAACGTTTTCACCGTTGGAATGCATCAAAATTAAAAACCAGGTTTTCAGAATACTTATTTTCATTCAGTGCATTTATTCTGATTAAAATTTTAAATCGCTGTGAAAAATATTTTACTAAATGATTTATGAATAAGCTAGGATTTCCATCCTGTCGTTCTTTCCTAATCGTGATAACGTTTTTAATAAAGTATTTCAGTTCAATTTAATTTTTATATTATGAACACATTAGACTGCCACAAAACTGAAAGCACGCTCAAGTAGGTATATTCCCAATGACGTGCACATTAAAACTGCCCAGAAAACAATTATCACAGTCACTTTTTGCCAGTTTATGTAGTCTGGGTTAGCTGACACAAACTTGCTACGGCTCTTTCGAAGCACACTAGTTTCAGTTTTTTTGTTACCATACCTCATGGTCATCCAATCCTTCCATTTATCCCATTGATAAAATAATCCGGCATTTACCATCCGTTGAATGGTTATCATTAGCCATAACCTATTTGCAGTATTGATTTTCCACTGAAGATATCTCGGAAAAATTTTCTGGTTAACATTTTTGCATTCAAACTGGGCTTTGTAGGTTTTATCAAAAATCTGTTGAAAAACTGTAGGTCTGGCTGCTGAGGAATCTGCAACAAGTCTAGCATAATTTATCCCTTGATCTAAACTTGTGTACATTCTATTTTGTGCTTGGGAAGAAGTTTCGTTTTCCCTTACTTGAAAAAACGCTTTACGTAAATATTTTTCCAACTTTAAAATCTGAAATTCCTTTTTAAGTCAAATCTCAGGCTTCTGGTTTTGTATTGAGGGTGCCCATACTGTGTAGTTAGCTTGCAGAAGTTCCATTAGTGTTTGAAACACAGGTAAGCTTGTTTGCACTGTTACCATACTTAACAAATCGTTTTCGTAAAACCAGCAAAGAAATAACATGTTAAACAGAAAAATCCATTGAACAATTTTTTCTATAACAAATTTATATTCAAATTTAAGTTTCGCTAAGACAAAAGAACCAACTATCCTTAATAAAATAAATATAAACACAACTATCCACACAAAAATGTCAAATGGAAGAAACCATCCATGTAATTCGGACAACAGATCCCTTACTGGTTTGGATTTTCTGCAGTATATGATTCTATACCAGTCCATTTTATATAATTTATACTGACTCTGCACAAAGGGCAATGCGTCCTGAGACAAAGTTGAACTAGAAATGCCAGCAATAATATGAGGAACCAAACCTCCATGTGGTTCTAAATACCCAAACTTTGCACGATTTTTAAAATAGTCTAGGTTGTAGCGACCGAAAGTAAAGTTGTGGAATTGAGCAAGGCTTATTGATGACATGATAAAGGAATTGCAAAACCGGGAGAAAATTCTGTACTGAGAGCAGAGAGTAATCACCTTGTTTAGAGAAATTTTTGATTTTGGGTGCGGATTTTGAATAAGGAGAGGATACTTGAAACCGCCGGAGTTCCGAAAATGTATGTAATGAAATATTTTGAAATTTGAAAACAAAAAATTCGTCTCCTCTTCAGACAAATGCTGCAGTTTACTCTCCTGTAGCAAAATAGCTCTAAACGGTTTTCCAGAATCACCTGGTAAGATTAGTGTTGTTGAAGAATATGTGAAACGGTTAAGACATATGTCTTCTATGAAAAACGGCATACTGAAACTTACATAAACAAAAACTGTAAAGTGCGCTGGTAAAAAAGCCAGAAATTCATGTTGAGTTTTGATTAGTCTCAACCCTGGACTTGACTCGTTAGAAAGATACTGGTCTAACACAATTGAAATTACTTTACTGTAGCGACAAAAAAGCGTTCCTTTTTTAAAACTCACTTTTTTCATCACAACTCGAGGTGATAGATTTATCGATAATGATGTTAGAACATTTATCAAGCTGCAATTGTTACTGTGCTGATAATTTAGCTTAAAATAAAAAGTAACTTTTTGAATGCTTGCTTCAAGTTTTTGAAATATTTCAGGTATGCAAGCATGATACGTCGTTAAACACGTAAGCAACTGCACGAGCTGCATCATCCGTCTGGTGTTCATTTGGTTGGCAACCTAATGAAGTGTTCACTTCATTAGTTTTTTTACAAGACTAAAATTTGTGCTCGGTGGTCTTGTTGAACTTTCGAAGAATGTATGTATTAAAGATACCCAACTTTATGCGTTCCTAGGTTGATTTGTTTGAACTTGAACCGAAAACTTTTTAAATATAGGTTATTAAAGTGTTTTTGACTCATATGATAATAGCCAATGTGTTCATGAAGATATAATAGCACACGTTAAAAACGAAATAGCGTTTTGTTTGCTTTTTCAATTATTTTCTGTTTCTTTTAAACTCTTTCATTACAAAAATTTCAGTGCCATCTTATTCAATAAAATTAGCTTGCTGCCAGCAATTATTCCATTTTGATAGTTTAAAGTTCTAAAAACACTGTTATCTGCTTGCAAGATCCTGCTTAATTCAGACAAAAACTAGAAAATAAGTTGTAGTTAGTACAAAGCTCAATACGGGCTTTTGTTGCTTTAGAGCAAAGATTATTGTTGAGCTTGAACACGTGGATTACAATGACATAAGCCGTAATTATAAAGAATAAAGCATGTTGACGTGTAACGAATAGTAATTAAACAAAATTGATGACTGCACAGTTCAATGCTGAATTAAGAAAGCAACATACTATGCAGTGAGCTATAACGGTGTTAAATTATTTGCAAAGAGTTACGTAAACTGTTGAACTGAAGACAAAATTGGTACCAGTGGAAAGTGGTAGCGTACAAAATTTTATATTAAACGTTGTTGAGTAATGTTTCTAGATGACTGATCTAAGATAACTGCTTGTGTACAGAACAATATATGAACCAACTTTGACCTTCAACCAGGTTCTGCAGTGCGCCTTATACATGCATAAATTATATTTTGGCAACCTTGGAATTCGTAACAGTTAACGAACAAACAATCTGTTACGCTAACGGCTTACCGCGGTTTGGGAACGGACAAAATATGCCCTTGGTTTGAAGGTTTGAAGGAAGAATGTTTAAAACTCTGTAAAGTAGTTAAGATTCGTTTGTAATTTAGTTTGATAAACTGATAAAGCCATTTAAGAAATAATCCTTGCAGGAAGCCTAAACAGTTTGCACATGTACCATCGGCGTTGCAAACTTGTATTAAAGTTCAAGAGATACAACCATTTTGTCGTTGGTTATATGAGATTATCCTTTAAATACAAAGGTAAGTTATTATCACAAACTACGTATATCACAGCATAATTGGCAAGTATTTCCATTCCACTTGGATGACGCAGTCTGGCTTATCGTTGACAACGCAAACAAGATTTGTTATCAGTCCGGGTTTGTTGCATACCATTCATTCCGTTTTGCATTCTAAATGGTTTTGTGAGAAATTAAATGAGATTGAGTGCATAACTATATTTGTCGTGCCAAGCCAAACCGAGCGTGATGATGAAATTCTCACCCATTCTTACTTCAGTTGCAATCACATAGTCACTTTAAACCTCAAAACACTCAGTGCTTATATATTATTGCATCAAGCTGGTTTGTGCCAGTGAATTTCAATTTTCAACACAGTTTGGAACATATTTATGGATTAGACGTGCTAAAACGTGCATGAATCAGCAATAAGCTTCTTTGGCAACGATGGATCCAGTGAATCCCTTGGACCTACTGACACGCGATGCAAGTTATTTGGTTTTGAAAATTTACTGTACCATTCTTACATCTCTATGCAGAAATATTTTTAATTTGATAAATTACTACTTTATCTTTACAGGGTTGGCATCACGTCATTTTACGTCTCAAAGAACCTAAAGAAATCTTAACAATTGCAAATACTAATTTTTTGTTCCGTTCTATTTTACAAAATGACCGAAAAGAAGTTTGGATGTCCACACTATTTTATTTGGCCTTTCCGTACTTCTCTGACTGTTTGAAAAAACAGGAAGTACTGAACTTGCGATTAGTGAAGTGGATCAAGCCCATTATTGATAATTATTTGCAACAACAGAAGATACTTGCATTTAATAACTTCCCTTTGGAGTTGAAGCTTGACATGTATCTCGATTTGAAAAGGCAAAACCGTAATGACTTTTGCACGCTGCTTGAAGAAATGCGAACACTGCCTATAGCAAAACTTCTAAACTACGCTGTTAGTTATTGTTCCTTTCAGGAAAATTATTTAGACTGTTTGACATTTTTTGAAGAGTTTGGATCTCAGGTTACACATTTGGAAATTGAGTTCAGTTATGAAAGCAAACTGAACATACAACCAACAGAAGCTTTAAAATTTCTCAAAAATATCCTTGACTGCGTTCCCAATGTTACCGAGTTGAATTTATTCTTTGATTGCATCAGACTAGGCTCAGGATTACCTTATGAGCTCTGGGTTCAAGATGTAAAGCAACTGTGGAACCACTGTCCTCTTCCAGATTTGCCAAAACTTAATAGTTTTTCAACTTGTGTGTCACTTTGTGAACATGACCATGTTGACCCATGCTACGCCACTCCAGTTATTCGCTCGGTTTTAAAAGCATATGCAGAACAGATCACTTATCTTGATATGTATGAAACCCCAAAACCAATGGACATGATACCTGCAATGCCAGCGTTGAAAACTTTACATGTGGAACTACAAACTGTTAAAGATGTGGCCAGTCTACTAAATTTACAAGCACCACTTGCAGAAATTAATATTAGACTTTGGAATGTCTTGCAACCCATTCAATCAAAACAGATATTTTGTGCTCTTGAACATTTCAAAGACACACTGTTGGCCGTACATATATCAACGGATGATTGGAAACTTGCAAGAATTCGCAAATTACCTCTAAAAGTAAATCTGCCTATTCTTAAACATCTAAAACTAACAGGCTATTTTAATGGATCCACAGGACCAAATTTTCCTTTTCTTGAAAACTTTCCAAAGCTGCAGACTTTTGACTTGGAATTGGTAAAGCTAAACTTGTGGGACAATGAGTCATCAGATGATGAATTATCAAGTTTACAGGAGACGTCTCTATTGTCTGATGCAATGATGCCGGATGAAAATTACTTTTACAATTCAACCATATGGACAATATTGCCGGATCTTAAGTCTGTAAATGTACGTATTAGGCCAAGTGAAACACTTTACTTATTTCCATCTTTTACCAAGAAAGCTTACGACAATTACAAAAAGGTATCCTAATATAAAACAAATGTAATGTTTAGCATAGAATGTAAAATCTATTTTGCAAATATACTACTGTAGAACATTATTGTAATATTTATTTTAAAATGCTGCATACATTCTTACAAGAAATCCAAATCTTAAATAATATTCTGTGTTGATCAGCAATATTTGTAAGTCCATATTATCCGTTAAATTACATATTATGTAGAGCTGTGAAGTGCTATATTATATAATTTTGTTTTTGAATGTATTCTTTTAGCATAATTATCTTTCATTTTCTTAAAGCCAGAACAAATGTTTGACTGTGAATACAAGTGTATAAAATTGAATTAAATTTTAAAAGTTTACGAACTCAGCATTTTGTCAAGTAATTCATATTCTATCAAGTAACAAGGTCTTATGATTGATTGTCTATAATGCTGCTAGAATTTATTTGCAAAATTATCTCCCTAAACTTAATTTTAGTCGGTATTTAACCCTAGATTACACAGTACGGGATTATCCACTTAGCAATATCAAATCGATAGCCACTCCAAAAGAGAAATCCAGCAACACCAGAGACGTCGTCCTATCAAAGAAATTCCTCCCTAGAAAATTTACCTTTAAAACCTGAACAGTTTTCCAGTATTTCTGACTCAACTTCATTTTACCAAAATAAGTTAAAAGTTTAATCATGCTTCCCTCACAATACGAATTTTTAATTGATTCGCTAGCCGTGTACACTTTACTTGCATAACGAAAATTTAACAAGATAACGCTGATCATTGTAACAACAAAGTTGAAAAATACTAAAAATGCAGGTGCATCCAGATATTGCCATCGAGAAATAAGCAGAAAAAGTGATATGGACAGTGTTGCTGGTCCCATTAGAACATAGCCAAGAAATATGCTTTGCTTGTGCAACTCATTAAATATAATGCACAATATTTGAATTTGACGATATATTAAATGCACATTGTAGTAGTCCTTTGATCTGCTGTTGAAAGCCACTCTGTTAAATAAAAATAAATCGCACGAATAAAAATTGTAAATCAATGTAAATCGGTTTATGAATTTTCTACCTTTTACATATTTTCAATGTAGCGTGTTGACAAAACGAACCAATCATCATGCTCACCACCACTGCTAAAATTCCGTAGTTGCAAATTATACGGCAGATTATGTAGTTAGCTACAAAGCTAAATGCCCGTTGAATTCCATCGATTAGCCAAGGCTCTAGAATTCCGTGTAAATTGCTGCCAATTTGCTGAAATATTGTTTTAGGTAACATGCTCCAGGACGTAATCGGAAAGATAGCCGTTCCCAACGAAAATATAATGCCGTTTGCGTGAATGCTGAACAAGACGTTTTTTGTCAGAAAAATCATAAACTTAGAGCTGACCTCTGCACTAGTGCATTGATAACGTTTTTCGAAGGAGAGAACATTGTTAAAATAGCCTGCTACTGACGCTGAGTTTTTACCAAAGTGAATTGCAAATGTAATATGAAGTAAGGCAAATGAGGCTTTCCACACATTTAGAACTTTTTGTTCTAACCTTGGACTTTCCATGAAATACTTGTAGATGCTTAATGCAAAAACTAGCCCCAAAATAATTACATGGCTTTTCCATTTCAGCTTGAGTGAGGGTATGAAAACCACCTGCTTTTTGCGAGTCTCACATTTAATCGGGGAGCTGAATGGAAATATATTTAGCTGTTCTACTAAATCAAACGATTTTTGAACAAATGGCAACAATCCTGAACTTATCAACATGTTTTAATTGCAGACGTGCTAAAGGAGTGACCTCCAGAATTGATCTGGCATTTGTTCAAAACAAGTAACAAATCTTGAGGTAACGAGTTGTTAGCGAGCGAGGAGAAAAACAATTCGTAACACAAAAATTTTTGATTCATATGTTTTGTAATTTGATTTCTTGTAACACTCCTCTTAGGCCTCCTTCTATATGTATGAATCAATTAGCTTGTTTTGTAGTCAACATGTAATTAGTATGGTTCACAGGTCCATAAAAACATTATTAATTCTTCAAAGCAGAAAATGTAGCCAATAACAACGAAATTATTTGCGTAACAGCATGATAGTCTTGTCAGCACGCATAGAAAAATCGTTTTCTGTTTTCAAATGTCTAACCTCTATCTGGGATTTACAGACAGCAAAACATACAAAATATTTAATAAGACCTAAACCTCATGTGGTATATTAGTCGCACGCGTAGGCCAAAGTCCTTTTTAGTGTAAAAGCAAACAAACAGAAATATTATGTTCCCAGCTTATTGTTAGTTGTCTGCATATATAAGTGCTGTGTTACTACATAATAACGGCCATTCACTATCAGTTTCTGTTGTTGTTTGGAAACAAAATTAATTCTTAGCGTTTTCCTAAATTGAAACTCATAGTACGTCAAACATAACAAACAATTTGGCTTGTCTGATAAATCATAAAGTTTGTTATTTGTTTTTATGTAAAATCAATTACACAATGTTTTTCGTTTATATTACGCATCTCTGGTTTATAATATATTATTACCAAGTGGTGCACTATCATCAAAGTCATTTTTTACTTGCTATTTAAAAACAATATAGTAATAGAAGGTTAATCTTATCTCTTGCAAAAAGTTATTTGCTGGAACTGATGCAGTGCATGTACATAAATCCTTGATGTATTATCAAATCGATTTCTCTGAAAAATACTACTGATAACCCATTTTGAAACGTGCATTGTGCAAAGCGTGCATTACCAATTTGGTAACACCAAATTATCTTAGACATTTTTCTGGTTGTGACAACTTTAAAGTTAGGCATGTTGTGCTACGACCATTCCAAAATATTTTTTCATTCCAAGCGGTGAGTTGCCCGGACAAAAATTTTAATACTTCTATTCAAACTAATTACACTCTTCAGACTAGAGCCATGTCCAAATTCGTCCCACTTTTTTTCTAAAGGCTTGTGCCACTTCACAGAAAGTTGATCCTGATTTACTCAAAAAGCTTTCTTCACAACCAACCGCCAATATTGTAATCAACTTTGTCGGTGGTACAACCAAAGCTCTTAAAGAAATCCAAAATCAGTCTTTTCAAAATCGAACACACAAAATTAACTCGAGGGTCCGATCTTTGCAATCGTTGCCCAGAATTCTCAACATAATGTTGTAACCTATTTGAATTCCCAATCAGTTAAATACATAAGTTTCTGGATTTCCAATGCAGATATTTATAACCGAAGCCAGCAAGATGCTTTCATGGTCTATTGCAGAGTTTCCGGATGTTGAAAGGGTAGAGGAAGCTCCAGTTGCTAAAATTGAAGTCTCAATGGGAAATGTAAGTTCTAATGAAAAACGAGAACCAGTTCCTTTTTCACAATGGAATATAGATATAATCCAAGCCGAGGATGCTTGGTCGGTTTCAGATGGCCAAGTTGTTGTTGGTAAGTTAATGATTCATAGGAAGTCAAATATAGTAAAATCTATTAACATATATGTTTATAATGTTAGGAACAATTGACAGCGGTGTAAGATACACACACCAAGCACTTATAAACAATTTTCGATCATACTATGGCTGGTTTGACGCATATGCTGGGTAAGTCAATAACAAATGTAGTGCGTATTAATGCAGATTTTATATGGTTTTTGATAAACTTGAAATTATTTGATAACAGATCGACTGAACCGTATGACGATAACGGGCATGGAACTCACACAATGAGAACTTTGGCTGGGTTTTATGGCATAGGTGTTGCACCAGGTATAAAACCCCTAACAAAATATACTCAATTTCTGCAAAACGTAATAAAGCGGGCTGAAACTTTCAGGTGCTAGATGGATTACATGCAAAGGGTGTGATTCTGAACTACACCGCACATGCAAAGCCTTAGCAGCTTGTGGTCAATGGATGCTCTGTCCCACACTGCCAGATGGTTCTGAGCCACTTTGCATTGCAGCAGAGTAAAATTAATCACTTTGTGTACGTTAATATACTGAATCAGTATTACTGATACAATAATCTTAGAAATTGTTTTGCACAAATAGTAAAGGCACCTTGACTCGGTAGCAACAGCTGGTTTAACTCCCAGTCCGATAATTCGTTTTACAAACCAATAACTGATGCCTGGATAGCGGCGGGAATAATACCCATATTTATTATGGGTAACGAAGGTAAATGGATTGGTTATTTCATTGAACTCCACAACATAGAGGTATCTTATTCGAACATTGCGTGCAAACAGGGCCCGATTGCGTAATTATAAGAAGTCCTGGAGACATGAAAAGAGTGATTAGATTTGGTGGTACAAATTTTGATGATCAAATTGGCGGTTTTTCTAGAGCTGGTCCAACAGTTGATGCACGAGTGAAACTGGTTAAACATGTATTTAAACGAGATTTATTTCAATTTAAATGTTACAAGTACGGAGTTTTACAGCTTGAGAAATTCTAGAGCTCCATCATACAGGAGCGGAGAACACGGACTGGACAGGAAGAATGGGTGCACTTTCATTTTATAATATTTTTCTTGGCATCAGAGGCCCAAATCTACACATCATTGCCACGTAGGTAAAACCATGCTTTACTCTCAATAGACGCGCCTACGGAGATCTAACTCATATCTCACAATATATCAACATACTAGACATACTAGATTGGCTTACAGATTTTAAATTTGTTACAATGCGTAATATTGGCTTAAAAATTATACATCTATTCATAATTCATACAATATTCTTGACAGGTAGGTACACACATTTCTCATAAAAACAAGGATCACACGCATAAAAATACATCACACAATTTATGAATACACATTCTAGGTATTTTAGGTCAAATACAATTTTAAAGATTACAAACAAATAGCTAAGGTTGCCGCATAAGTCACATTCTTCATAACTGAACAAAGTCAAAACAAAATAAGAAAGAACATGAAAAAGGTTCTTTACACACAAGTTACAAGATATTTTCTTTGAATTGGAAACAACAACACTTTACAAACTTTTTAAATTTTTCTACAACATACAGTGCAAACAGCTCTAAGCAATTAATACAACTCTCTATAATTTTAAATAGCGTTGCCCGTATTTCATAAAAGAATATGATTATTGCTACCAAAGAACCTACAACTAGTAAAAAGAAAATAACCAGAATGTTCCCCGACATTTTAGGTTTTTCAAGGGGCGCATTTAAAATTGGCAACCTGTAGTTGTCCAGATATTTTTCCCACCGTTCTGTAATTCCAGACTTCTTAAAGGTCCCAAGACGCTTTAGCAATGGCAGTGGGACAATACCAATTAGTGAAATTCGAATGGTTGTTTGGGTAAACTTTTCTGTGCTTACATCAACAATCGAGTTTTGATTTGTTTCTCTTGTCACATGTTCTGACCACTGGTTGCATAAATATGCTGGTAGCGCAAATGCTATATTTTTACATTTTTTCAAAGCATCAATGATTACGGTCATGTCGCTTAGGAACCACTTTAAACTATATGAATCCGCTAAACCTGAAAATTTTGATGTTACAAATACGTTGCGAGCTCTAATTGTTTCTGGATAAATGGAGCTATGATTAATTAGAGCTTCAAATCCTGATTTCAATCCAACCGTTTTGTTTCCCATAAGTGGTATATTTGGGTTTAATACTTTAATCCATTTTAGTTCTGATATCCAACGTCCACTAACATGTGAATCGTTTTTTGCAAACATAACCCTATGGTATGCAAAGTTCCACATGGTCATAGGAAATGACCCAATTCGAGCGTATATCTTAAAATTATTATCTAAAACTTGTTGCAGTGTTTGAAAAGGAATGCGTATTCTATTGGTTATTAAATTATACACATTTTCGTTTTTGTAGGCATTGCTTAAAACAATTCCTGCAAGCAAGGAAACTAAAAGTAGCAGTCGAAGTTTAAGCGTTCGGCTTAGTGAGCTTGGAAATGGGTCTCCCTGTTCTAACAACACCTTTATACAACATACTACTTTTGAAAGGTCAAACATTTTTGCCTCCAGTTTTAAGTTACTTTCCTGGTAATTTATAGTAATAAAGCATAAAACTGCGTATACCAAAACTACCATTGCTCCTATACAGCACCAAATATAAATGTCATAGATATTGAAAATTTCGCTAAACGGCAATGTACTAATTGCACTTTTTCCACAGCTTACCAGGCGAATGGAACTGAGTTCGTTGGAAAGTACCCAATCAACGTCCAGTTTTTTATCAAATGCACTTTCAATAGCTATCACTTTTACAGAATACTTTTTAAAGAAAGTTTTTTTTGCAAGTTTCCCTGAGTCACAATATTTCCCTTTGCTATATGTATAAAATGTATGGTTGCTCATAATAACCCGAAACAGGTGAGCGTACACATAAGCTAACCTTTTCAGCGGATCCGTTTGGTGAAGAAATGACTTCAGATTAAATGGTTTGCATTTAAAAAGCTGACTAGCCAGTTCTTTTATGATATAATTCTTGCTGGACTTAATGTCTTGTAGATGCCAGCACGTTTGCGCATTGTAAGGATATGCAATACTTGTTAACTCGTGGTACACTAAATTTCTGGACCAAAAGGCAACCGAAAAGTAAACTTCTGTTAGTCCGGTCTTGCAACTTGTGCACTGGGTCTTAATAGATAGCTGATTTACAGTAGTTTTACAGACCTCGAGAAAACGACACTTTATTGTGCTTAGATAACCAGTTATGTAAACGTCCATATGCCGCTGTTTTATACCAGAATGAAATTGAAGGCCTAGTGTGTATAGAGAAAACCAATTTGTTTCTTCTTTTCGTTTTGAAACAGTAGAACTTTCCTTGTAGTTGGGATGTTCAAGCAAGAAGTGAATTGTCAGAGGCCATGACAGTAATTCCCGTAAAAGCAAACTTTTTTCTGGATCCCAAAATTCAAAGATGTTAGAACGTCTCCATTTCACATTAGGATACATGATTGGTTGAGGAAAGAGATCAATACGAACTAGACAGTTCCATGGTTTTGAAGAAGAAGAAAACATGGCGAAATATATTTCGTTGCAGTAACTAATTTCATGATAATAGAAGACTAGTCCATTGAAGAAACTTGATAGCATACATGATTTGGATGGTTGAACAGAATCCGGAATATGTCTCAGAATCCGGGTTGGATGAGCTTTAGTATTTGAATCAACCAGAAACATCGGTTTCTCCTGACGATGCAACAAAGGAAATTTTACCAAAGCTGGTATGTCAAATCCCTCATAATTGTTTAAAACAATCATACAGTGTTGACAATCAAATGGATTCAAAATGGATTCCAAGTTTGTAACTATTAGATTTTCCTTTCTGGTTTCGTGTTTGTATTTCAATCCAAGCATGCGGTAGTGCTCTCTAGAAGCATTAGTTAAACTAATAAGTTTAACCGTGTCTACCTCGTTTGCTGCAATTAGATTTAAATTCGTACAAACATCCAAAACAAAGAGTATATCTCTAATGCAAGGGACCTTCATTGTTTCTAACGGACAATAAAGTTTCAGTTTCGGAAAGCTTAAATTTGATAATCTGCTAATTCTACACTTGCAACTAGAGTTTGTGAATAGCTGGAAAAGTCTGACACGTGTAAAGCAAAAAACGGCGTAGGCTGAATATGGCAGTGGTGAGAAGTACTAATTAAATAAGTAGTAGTTGCCCACTGGCAGATATGAAAGTTGGCGTGTCAAAATTTTAAATATATTATCTGTTGGTCAGGTACATATGCCGCGTTTTTGCATGTTGGAGTATATAATTTTGAATTGTTATTGCCATTATAATAGCTTAATAAGTTTTTGCTAAGCAGACTATCTCGAAAGGTTCCACAAAGTTCCAGCCAAAATGTGAAGCACTTTGTGTTAATGCACCTGTAGTAGTATAGACATGTCAGTGAAAAAATAATTAAATTTAGTACTACAGCTCTGACACATCCTGAAAGCTATCAAGACAACTAAACTTTGGTATGCTTCATCAAACTGATTTCTTAAAATATATCTTCCAAATCATATTTATAATGTTGGCAATTATGTCATCAGCTTACAAGCTTTTAACATTTGTCTCCAGATGCAGCATAAATTGCATCTTTAAATGCAAACCAGGGTAATCCGAAGCGATTGTTGTTAGTCTATCAATAAACTTTTTTCCCCGGTTTTCAGATAAGAACATCAATTTTATGTCCTCTTAACACAACACCTTAAAAGTGTGCAACACACGCATTACACGTGCTCATGTTTTTATTAGTAGACGTTAAATGTGTAAATGTTGCTAGGGTAGCGTAAACGCAATAGAGTTGATAAGTAAACATGACATTGCAAAGGATTTCACTTTTAAATTGATCTGTTTTAGCTCATCTCTGGATACAGTGTGTGATCGCCTGATTACTGGCTAACTTATTAATGTACAGTGGTTCTAGGTTCCTGCATGAGAATCCTTTATGCTTCGCCTTGATTGTTAATCAGAAAGTCACATTTTTAAATTGGTTTGCGGTTGTGAAAAAATGCTGGTTTATGTTTGCTAAAGTTACCTTTGTAGCGATACATGACAATTATAAAAATTAAAATTACGACAATTATGCATGTTATAGCTTTGTTGTAAGAACTGTTGCGTCAAGCATTACGCAACTGGTAAAATTTATATATATTAAAAGCTTTAATAAAAATCCAAGTCGATTTGTGTTTATTAACGGTTAATATAAATAAGTGCTGTCATAACTAAACTATTTATAGCCTGGCTTACTTAAATTTTAATTGCGTAATTTAAACAGGTGATTTGATATTTTACAAATATCGCAAATGTTGTTTTCATTCGTGCAGTTAAGATGTTTTCTTTTTTCTAATAATGCACCCCATTAATGTAATGATTCAAGTTTGACGCTTAGCACAACATATAGTGCTGCAAAGTAAAATATTCAACTGAAACCATTTTTGCATCTGATGGAATTGAAAAACTAGTATTTCAATCAAACAAAGTAATAAAGTCACAAAGAGAATTATAAGAAACATTCGAACTACATCACCAACTGTGTGCAATGACACACGCATATCTTGTTTCTCATATGGTTGATGACTAATAATGTTGGCCAAATCCTGATTTATGTATTGAATAATGCTAAGTTTTGCAAGAACATTAGACGCTTTGAAATAACCATTACGTTTGCTTCTCAAAAGCTTTAATGTTTGAATTTGAATGTTTCTCAAATTGTTTTGGTTCCAGAATCCATTCAGACCAGATTCTTTAGCTTGCCACAAAACAAATTTCAATCTTTTGAATAGCACGGATTTACGAAGCCTCCAGCCTGAAAGGCTTAGAAAATTTGGTAGAATTATCTTTTTAACTACCTTCCATTTACTTAGAGTGTTCAAGCCCGGCAAGTACAAACCTACAGTCTGGGTTTCATCCAAAAGGGCAAATCCATCTGCTTGATTTTCTGGAATCAAACCAATCTGATACAGAAGCTTGTCAATTGTTTTATTGTATTGTGTAACAAAATGCGTTTTCCTTGAAAGCTTTGAGTAATACGCTGGAATTTTGGAAGATGTGATATATGGCTGTATCAAATCCAAAACTCTTGACCTTAGTACCGGACTTGAGAAACCTGTGACTATTTTAGTACCCACTGTAACAACTTTATAAAAGCTTTCCGCCAATTCTTCCAAAGAGTTGGGAGTTTTGCGTTCGGACGCTTTTGACAGGAAGGAGTAAAGCTGACCATCATACGCATTAGTTATTATAAGACCATACAAACTGCACAATATCCAGAGAAAACGTGACTTGCGAGAAGTTAGTAGCTTGCACACTGAGTCATTACATTGACCAGATGCATTTGCATGATAAAGAAACAGCCAAGTTAAATACGACAAATTAAAACGCTTTGATTTCACATCAATTTGCCACTTGCATAAACCTAGCTGAATTAAGGGAAATGTTAACAAAGTTACCAAAATCAAAATCCACACGGAATCTTGAAATGGCTGTGTTAAAGCCTCTAATTTGTATTGGTAAAGTTGCTTTCGATTTACAACTATGTAAGCAAAATTTTGAATATCTATCCCAGCCACAGGCACATCAAATTGCTTATTTGGAATTGTAAAAAGGTCCTGAAAGGATGACCTGTTTAGAATTATTTTACCAGATACATCATTGTCAAGTGCAGTTGAGGTCTTCAAAAAGTTGATGGTAACGTTTAAGTACAACTTGAAAGCTTCAAATGTGCAAGGAATGCTAGATCCCGGAAAGTAGCCAATGCACCTTGCAGCTGGTAGTACAGTTAATGCAACAACTGGAGTGTGTACATATTTGGTAAGCAACTTCCATTGTTTTGTTAGTGAGTTTATAGAAACAAGCGATAAATTTATAGGTTGCAACCCATTTGTTGTTAAAAATCTTATTAAAGTTTGGTTGTGACTGTGAAATGTAAGAACTAGCACAACTGAAGTGGAACTAGTATTATAAAGCAAAGCTGTTTGTTCTGTAACTGATGGTTCATGTTGCTGCTGTGGCAAGATGTAAACAATAATTGATGGATGTCCATCAGTAAAAGATATGCTAGGAGTCAAGTTAAAATTGTTTACAGGCGTTAGCAGAACTGAGCAAGTAGAATGTTTGGTGACTAAACGTTTTAACTTAATCATTGGGCTAAAGGATGATTGTGATGGATAAGTCGCATTATCAATATTTTTAACGAATGTGATAATGTTAGAACTTTTGGAGAGTAAAGGAACAGCAACATGATCAAATATCCAAATGGATGCAGTATCTTCAATTAAAAATTTCAATTGTAAAAGACAATTTTGGAGAAAGTTAAAGGAATTTAAAGAGCTTAAAGCTTTGGTGGTGGCACACTGAAGAAGGAAATAAAATAAGAAAAAGAAGTTTTGCATTTTATTTAAATGGTTATTATCACACTACTTGAGAAATATTGGTGTATGTATGACAACAACTATTAAATGAAAAACAAATTCTATCACAAACTGCTTGACATAGGCAGTGCTTGAGTGCATACTGTCAATGCTGAAAATGTGAGCATAATACAAAATATTACTCTAAAGCCTAATCAATGGAAAGTTTTGAAAATTTTTGTGTAGGAAGGTAAAGAATTTACAGCATAATGCTTGAAATGCCAAACAAATTACTACTCTTTGTCAAAATGTGCTTCAGCACTATTGTGCTATTTATTATGTAATGTCATTTATTATACCGGAAATACTAAAACGCTTATGATTTTTAAACAAGCAATCAAAATGAATTGTAAAATCAGTTGACAAGCATTAATTAACAAACACGTAACTCGGCTAAACAGTGTATTTACGTGAGCAAGCTCGACTATAAATTTAAGTTTTACAATATTTAAAGCAATTTGTCATATACCCGTTATATAATACATGATTGGTAGAACTAATAGGTATTCTTACATGTTTAGTATAAAAATATAATTTACAGGTTACATAACCTAAGCACATATTCAAATATTCAAATGAACAAAAGACAATTACTTGTCTTTCAGTCGGAATATAGGAGTGAGATATAAGGAGTGCAGGCTACATTTTACCACTTGATTCCTATTTTACCACTTATTTTACCTACAATTCATACGTCTAAGCAAAGCTTAACGTTTAGGGTAATGGCGGCTGCCTGAATGAAGAAACTGTGCCTTGGTGCACACGTCTGGAGTGTATGAAAAACAGCTGCAGAGGATCTAGATACTGCTTAACTACTGGATGTGAATGTTCAGAATGACCACTGCCTAGTACATAACATCAGAGCTACTTGTGATTTGCACTTTATCTATGCGTGAAAATCTTGTTATATAAGAAATAAATGGTTTTCTTATTTCGATTGCCCGTGATAAGACCTAATCACATAAGATCGTTGCCTCAAAAGACCGTGAATAAAAGACCTTGCCCGCAAAATGTCGTCACCGCAAAAGACCGATACTAAAAATGTCGTTGCTATAAAAGACATAAGATACAAAATATATTCATTACATTAAATGTTTTTATCTCCTTTATATGCTCGATGTATACTAAGTGTCATTAACAAAGTTTATAGAATACTTTAACATTTTTTCGAACAAAAAACTTTCCAACAAAATCAACAAATACGTTATAAAAAAGTTAAAGCTCCAGAAGTGATTAAACATCCATGGTAAACATTAAAAGATGCTCGCTGCTATAAACGAAAATATCGTAAAAATATAATACAACAACTTAATGTTTAAGAAAGATTTAAACCCATTAAGCTTGGTTTGGCTTGGCCCATATAATATATAATAATGGCCCAACCCCAAGTAGCCTGATTTAGACCCCAAATAGCCTGATTTAGACCCCAAATAGCCTGATTTAGACCCCAAATAGCCTGATTTAGACCCCAAATAGCCTGATTTAGACCCCAAATAGCCTGATTTAGACCCCAAACACCTTGGTATAGACCCCAAAAATAAAGTAGACGGATGGACAGACAGACGGACACACAACTGCTTAAATAGCTCCTCTGCAAAGCAGCGAGCTAATAAATATGAACTGAATATGTAGTTCCTATTATTGTTTAATCTGCAGAGGGGAATCTTGCTTCTATCTACAAAAGGACTACAAACCATTGTCATTTTGTCAATTTATAAATTTTATGAAGGAAGTACTCAATGATGTTTATGAGTAGACATTCCATATCACAATGAGACCAGTTTCATAAGTATTCAAAGAGTAATTTGGGGGAAAAATCATTTTTGTAACGCCAGTTTTGCTATGCCACGTGCAGACGTGCAGCAAATTTCAAAATTTTACTTGGTATCGATGTAGTTTTGAATACTTGTGGATACAAATTTCTAAACATAATCGTAAATCGTACTACCTAACCTTAATGAATCTTATGAATTTTTTTGGTGTCAAGTATGGACCATTTTCAGATAGTCAGGACTACGTTAAGGGACTAGCGCTGATTAAACATAGGAACAACAATATATCCAGTCCATATTTATTAACTCTTCTGGAGCTTTAGCTATGTTAAACGTATTTGTTGCATTTGTTGGCAGGTTTTTTTGTCAAAAAATTGTTTAAGTAGTCTATACACTTTGTTAATGATATTAGTATATATTTAGCATATTATATAACCGAAATAAAAACATTTAATGTAATGAATAGATTTTGTATCTTATGTCTTTTATAGCAACGACATTTTTAGTATCGGTCTTTTGCGGTGACGACATTTTGCGGGCATGGTCTTTTATTCACGGTCTTTTGAGGCAACGATCTTATGTGATTAGGTCTTTTGTAACATAACCCTTATTTCAAAGTTCGGTTATCGCAATTTTCTATTTTGAAGATTTCTTTACAATTGCTTGTCAGGAAGATTTACTATCATTCACTATTTAACATCATAATATCAATCAGAACTTGTAGCAACATCAACAGTGATATCGCTGCTTACAACATTTAATGCATTGTTCATCGGTATGACGCTATAGGCTTTTCAATTGAGATTTTAATAGGAAGTTGTCCATTTAGAATCAGTTATTGTTCACGCAAAATGAATTCTGTGGGGACGTGAAGCCTGTGAATTGGACTTCGTAATTTTGAAGCCTTGAATCACTTGGGGCACCTAATCTGGTCATATACAAAGTCATTGCACTTTAAAGTATTTTGCGTGGATACAATTTTACATGACATACGCCTTTGTCAGTGATAAAATATGTCACATTCTTCTGATTTTTATCTAATAAATCCTTGACATTTATTGGAATGTGAGATAAATAAGGTCCTATATTTTATATCCGATATTAGGCATCTGTTGTTACCAAAGAAAATCTTGTATCATTTTTTATATGCTATCTTATCTAAGTAGTTTCTTTTCAGCCAATAACAAAACAAACTAGAACTTTCCAAAGAATGGAGTGTTAGTTTCACAAATGCATATTCAACATTTACCACTCGTTTTCCTTTTAACTTTTAATATTTGCTGTCGAAATGCTACATGGCTATGCATTTAGAAAATTGAAAGCGTATTTAGTTGGTTAGTCCTCTAGCATCTTGTACTCACCGACGGTAAATCTTCATGTGTAGTGAGATGCGATGAGTGCAATGCTTATTACAACAAATAAAACAATCTATTATATACAGCAAGTGCTTTCGCTCAACGAAGAAAATCTGGTTTACAAAGATTAAGTCACTTGCAAAGCGTTTTGTAATATTAATTGTCCCCACAAATTAAAAATTTAACTTAACTTTTCCCGTGTGGTTGAATACAAACTTTTAAAATTTATTATTACGTTGCCCCAAAACCAAAGAAAACTATTAAAATCCGCTGCGATAAATTACTTCAGATTTTAAATTTATTATTGACTCTATCATCACAAAAATTGGGCGGTTTCAGAAATGTCAATCAAGCAACTTTTAAATTTTAACTTTATGTTAAATTTATTTGGTTAATTATTCAAGAAACATGTTTCGTTATAAAGGCTATGGGGCAATACATGCTTCTATGCTAAGACTTATAGAAGCTTTGCCAATTCTATGCGTTGGCGTTGCTATCGATTATATTACATTGATATTGCTAGGCAACAATGTTTGAGCAAAGAAATGCTTTATACATTTCCAAACCACTGTTGCTCAAGTGAACTTAAAAAATTTAAGTAACACTGAATCCTAATCCTACCATAGTTTCAAAAGACTAATAAACTACTTTTCGTATTTAAGGAATTAGCTTAACTGTCATTTCAAAAACTAAAGTAAATTCATACAACATGATCACAGAATTGCACTCCTTAAGCATTTGGCTACAGAAATGTGGTTTCTGTTACCTTCCCAAATGTCCACTAGTGTGGAACAAAGCATGCACAAAAATAGAACGCCCCAAGCCACTGCGTGCTTATATTTCATGGTGTATTTCACTTCTTCAGGTGTTTTTCGTCACCACAGTTCATTTCTCAGCATATTTCTACTACACGTTTTTCAACACAAATTCACATTTCAACAGATTAGTTGCCATTATATGGTTTGGTGGCAGTTTGGCAGTTTACGCTGTACTTATAACTGCAGCAAATGCCACAAAAAACCGTTACATTTATATTGACGCATTGTCTGAATGTTTAAAGCTAGAGCTAGGCCTACGTCACATTTACAGGAAACGAATAGCCAACAAAACTGATCCTTTGTTGCTACAAAGCAACTCAGCAATCATCTTGGTTCTCTTGGCAATTGGCTATTCCATTGGTCCTATCGTGACAACTCTGCTACCACTCTATCTAAACTGGGACGCATATTATTTCGTTTTTCAGGATTTTATTATAAGAAACCCGTCGTATGATACATCGCGGAAGCAAGTGATTCTTTGTACGTTTTTCCGAATTGTGTTTATATACACAAGCGCTGCAGAGGCCATTCGGTTGGCTCTTGTTGCAATATTTTATTTTGCCATAGGAATAGACAGCATTCTCGCAATGCAAATATTAATTGTAAACTGTGCGGACAGTGTGAATATAACAAATCGTTTCTACATATATTTTACAATCATTTACCACACTTGGGAGAAACTTGCAAACTGGGTTATGTTTTACGCTTGCAGTTTGTATTTTTCGTTTATTGTAGTCTGTACTTGGATAGTTGTTAAGGGAGATACATTGTTGGACAAATATGTTTATTTTACTTCTATTATAGCAATGTTTACTGTTTTTCTTTTACTATTTTTAACTCTGCCAAGGTCCTTAAAGGTTATGAATATTATGTTTGAAATAGTGGAAACAAATAAAAAAAGTGCTAGATGGAGTTGGATAAGTAGGAGAAGCAGACAGGCAAAAATAGAGTGGAAAGTTGCCCAAGCATTAGTGCCCATTAGACTCCGCTTTGGTTCATTTTTCTATATGTCAGAGGATTTTCTTATTGAATTTTTGGATTCGCTTTTGAATCGAATTGTAGATGCAGTTTTAGTAGTAGACTTTAGATAAGTTATTCAAATATAAGCTATATATTTACGAAGATAAGCTACTTGTAAGTCATAATCCTAAACAATTTATAGAAGTTTACTTGTACTTCATAGTAAATTATCGTATGGGTACTTAGTTGTACATTTATATTTGCAAAACGAAACTAGTTCTAAAGACTTACCTCGTAATACACGTCTTACACAAATACCTAGATATTAATGCTAAAAGGTTATACTATACGCCTATAGCCAAATGAATAAAGGATATGAAATTTTGGAACCTGTTCAAACTTTATTGGTAATCATAACTTCCAAAATTATTAACGATTCGATTCCAGTTATGCATTCTACAACAAATGGGTGTAACACTTCCGATTTCTGGAGATTAAGTAATACGTTATCATGGCATTGAAAATAGTTTAAGAAATTCTACTCAACAGATTTAACTGCACTGTTGGTTGCCAAATGAACAAAAGTTTAATATATACTTATTTTAATCATTTGGTCTAAATTTAACATGGGATTAAGCCTTACCTGAGACGTTTTTGTCACAAATCTCAAAAATATCGAGGACAAATAAATTGAAAGCACGAGGAATTCTACTCAAAGTTTGCTACTCACAAAGTTCACTACTCGCAAAATTGGTAGCGGATTTAATAAAAATATTGTCAAAACAAGCTTTCTGTGCAACTATATTGACAATTTTAAGTTTATGCTTGCGCATATTTACATTTCACCTTTAAGTATTTAATGTGTATTCTCTAAAATGGTAATACAGTCAGTTATATTACATTTCCGCAGTTGACGATTAAATACTCTCGATTCTGCATGAGCGTTTATCAAGTTTAATCAAATTGGAAGTAATAATCCTCAACCGCGTGAAGACTTTCTTATAGATAATATTGCACGACGTAATTCGCCGTATAGCATGCAGTAGTGTTATAACGTAGTATTATCAAGTTTAAATAAGAAAATTGTTTTTAAAGATAAAACAGCTTAGCAGAATGATGGTTTGAATTTCATAAATATAATAAATACGTGATTTCGTTTCCATATCCATCCAAATTTACTAACCTAAGCTGAAGAAACACGTAACTTTACTACTGTCTGTATACCAGAATACCTGTTTGGCTGTATTTGGTCCAGAAATTTGACTGTATTTGGTATTGCTGAGAAAAACGCGTACGGGTGGACGGCCGGACTGCCGGAATAGAAAAATATCAAGTATTTGAGCGATAAGTAAAAACATGGGAAGCAAGCACAATAAATCATTGGGTTTTTATATGTGGTTTTGTATATCTTATTATTTATGCCTTGTCGTTGATTAGGCATCGCTTATGAAGCAGTATAACCTGAAAACAATGATTAAAATTCTCCACCGTAAAAACCATATGATCAGTCCTCTCAATACTTCTCTCTCTCTTAAACACGCTGGTATGGTGGTGGTGGTGTGCTTTCTCTAGATTCTTTTAATGCCCAAGTGTTACTTCACTTTGCACTCTACTCCACACACTCTTTGATCATTGCCTATCTTGCAGTTTTTTTGGGGCTTAAGTTTTTTCTTGACAAAATTCGAAGTTTAATGATGGAAGTTCATATCATTGAATCTCTATCATTTTAAAAAATTAAATTATTTTATCAACATGGTGATAAAATACCTGACAATTGCTTTCCTTTTGTCAGAGTAAAATTTGACTATCAACAAGTTTCAGAGGTTATGTGAATAATTGAACTAACCAAAAGCATTATGCGCCAGAATGATAACGGATTTTGTACAATTGAGAAGAAAATATGAATTTCGATTTCCTAAATGTCAGCCGCTCACAACCAACTAAAAACAGTAAATGCTCCACCTAAGACAGCTAAATTGTTATTTTTGCGCCTGGCTATTTCTTTTCTTGCTACTCCACACTGTTTAAATCCTTTTGATGAGTTATTACGCTTTATACGTCAACAAAATTTGAAACCAATTCAAAACTGGCTATCTAATTATCGATAGGCAAAATAAGCAAATGGAAAATTTCAATAAAATAATTGATAACGATATACTAGGGCAACTTTTTCAAACATTTTCCTTCGTAAGCTTTAGAACGAAGGAATCCATACAGTTCCGTCTGAGCAGTCAAGAGAGAAGGATGTGTAATTTGCCTCCTCCAGTGCGTTAATTAGCAATAAAGATTTGCTGCTTAGAGTGTAACTTGGTTGTTGAGTACACGCACAGCAATGGATAAAGAATTTGTTATACGAGCAGGGAATTGTGCTACAGCAAAGCCAAGCTTAGCATTTTTGTGCCACCCGACTTTAGTGGAATTTTTGTCATGTGTGGAAAGCTCTTGTGATACACTGACTAAAAACCAACTGAATATTTTGACTCTGTTTAAACAAAATTTGCTCGCCATAGAAACTGAAGTTGATTCGTGTTTGAACATACTAATTGGCCGTGAATTGGAGTTAAAGCACGAAAAATACAAAAACTGTGAATCAGACTTATTAACAGTGACGGAACCTGGAAAAATGGAAAACAAAATTGTTATTCACGGCCTTGTGGGCCTAAGAAATGTTAAAAAGAACCAAGCTATTCAAAAAGTTGGCAGCTTTTTTGAAACCGTGCTTAATATTGGCGTTAAAGTTAAGAATGTGCAAGTTCTGTCGAAGCCTGCACACACAGTTGCCGTTGTTACTTTGGCATCAATAAGAGACCGAAAAACTGTTTTCAAGAACTGCTTTCGTCTAAAAAATTTCGAGGAAAAAATTTCCATCACCGATGACTTGCCACGCAGCGAGAGAAAGCGAAAGAGAAGAATTTCTAACGAGAACGATTGTGATGACAGTGATTATTCCGGGGGGTCATTTAGCGGAAGCGAGGAGGTGCACAACGTACTTGAGACTTCCCAAATCAAACGCACGGACTCCGAGCTAATGCTTCATAGTTCACCGGAAGATGCTGGAATTGAAACAGAATCTGTGGACAACCCCAAGGAAAAGTTTGTTGAGGAAATTCCTGAGATTGCTGAAAAAATTGAAAATATCTTTGCACTTGGAATGGAATATGGAATTAGTGACGAGCGTTTTCGAGAATTATCGGACATCATTGGAAATGAAAATGCTGAGAAGCTTAAGGACCAGCCATGCATATGCAGAAAATTTATGCAGGTCAACTGGAAACATGTAAAGAAGGAGTTCAACGGCCCACTACCTAAGAAATTTGTCCAAAAGTTCAAAGCACTGATGACCGCATTGATAAATGAATGGAATGCATTAGGTGAGGTAGAGGATTGTTTTTGCAACTCGAAAGTACGCAAGATTTATATGTAAATTTGACTAATCAGAATCTGAGATGATGTTATGAGCAAATGCAAGCAATACTAAGTTGTAAGCATTAAAATGAATTATGCACAATGTGCGTTTTCTTGACATGAATTGTTATGAGATACGTGCGGATGTTTATAAATTGATACATCCTTAATGACAAAATAAGTAAAAGTATAAGTCTTATATTACTGATTTTATATAAGATGTTTTTGTAATGAATATGATATAAGTAGCTAGAGACTGAAGTTTGTATAAGAGTTGATTTGTAATGAGTCATACATAAGAAGTCATAAAGACGGAACTCATGATTTTGTTAAAAACTGTGAAGAGATGTAATGTATAGAATTATCCATTATTTATATTTGTAAACCATGTATAAGTTTTTATGATTGCTGCTCTATAGGCCAAAATGGCTTGGAAGAGCATGAATAAATAAATACTTCAATACTTCGATCCATACAGTACAAACATTGGTTTTGCTTGATTTAACAAATATAAAAATGGTTTCTGCTTGGCACATTAAACTGCTTGCTTTTATATCTAAACTTGTGCAATGCACCGGCGCTACGCCTCTGCTGTGAAATCCTGCACATCTTCAATTGTATGTGACGCCAAAGTCTAAACGCAATTATTACATATGTGAATTCATTTGCATGCTGGCCTTGGTAACATTTCTTTGCTCGCATCTTATTCATTTGAAAAACGTTAAAACTCAAGTGCTAAATAAGTCAAACACTAAATGGAACTAGAAAACAATGCTTCTTTTTGTATTCGATGTTACCTATTCGGGATATCTAGTTGCTTGTGCTTCGTACATTCTAGTACTGCTACTAACAGCCCAAGCTAATATAACCTCGCAAATGGCGGTGTCCTGGCGGAAGGAAATGCGAGAAAGTGCATATAAACCTATACTATTCATGCATTGAAAAATGTTAGGTAGTTCATTCCTGAAACAAAATTTTTGACGAACTACAGAACGTGAACGCACAACACAAAATTGTTCACAATACTGCACAGGTGAAATTTGTAGCTTTAGGCGAACGATCACTTCTTAAATGGCAAAAAGTTAGTTCTTGACGTTATTATAGTCAGTTATTGCGGGTATGTTTTACCACAGGCTGCTGTGTATCATAACTAGTTTGTGATGTACTTGAGGTGGATTGCGAAGCACATTCCTCTTCGCGCTATCGTTTCGTTTCTTCAACTGATTCCTCTGTTTCTTTCTTTTGCACCAGAGTTTGGATTTTCTTTGTTACAGATTTCTGATAGTCTTTTTTGTTGCCTCTCAGTCTGTAGCATTCTAGTGATATTCAATCTAACGGAAATGTTTTTTAAAGCTGGGATACCTTTGAGCTTCTTGCAGTTTCCCAGAGCTGTCCATACATCATTTTCACTGTTCAGGTGTACTCTTAGAGGCCTTACTTTTTCTCTTCTTGCTAAACCCGTTCTATTTTCTCGAAAAAAGTTAAATTTTGTTTGGGGAGTATGATTAACATAAGATCCTTAAAATTTTGCTTCATTAGTTAATTGGATACTACATTTCAGGATTGAAATTTTTGTCTGGCACATGAGTTTTTGGTTGAATTTTGCTTCATTAGTCAAGTGAATACTACTTTTAGATGTCATTAGGTCAAAAGGGTAACAAGTTAGTCTTCATCAGCAATAAAGTACACCTGCTTTCAATACTTTGCTGCATGTAGGCATGTTGCCGGCTTTATTCGATCACATTTTTCATACAAAATAACTTTAGATGCTACAACAAAGTGCACAAGTGGCATTATTAAATGTTGTAATTATAAAAATCCGACATTAAATAATTTGGAAAACTCGGCACTGACAAAAAAACAGCAACAAATTAAACCAAATTAAAATCCAAGCAATATATGTATCATATGTCTCGTTAATTAAGTATTATTTTAAGTATAGTGCAAAAAATTATAACGTACCAGTATTAATATTCTAGCCTCAACCAACCATTCCACAGGATTTAGTGTTTGAGATTAAATTGTTCATAAGGTAAATTAGAAATTAACAGCTAAGATATTTATTATATAGATATTAACAACACGGCATTGGTAATGTTATCGTTTAATATACTCATATAGTTCAAAGTTGCATCATGACTAAACGCAAATGTGCCGCCACAATACACCGGAAGCAACTGCTGAGCCAACCATTCTTTACAACTGATTTTGTTCAATCTACTCATTCCTTCTTTTGTCACTTGTACACCCCACCTAGTAACATCACCACTTAACATCCTAGCTTTGGCGCTAATATCCAGTACCACATAAGCAATTCCCAAACCACCAACAAATGCTGCACTAAACGTAGCAGTTAGAAAAGCTGGCAACTCATGTGCACAGGCAAACGCAATCCAGAAGAACGACGTAAGTTGAACTTGGGTAGAAGTTACCCAAGTAATTGAAATAACGCTTAGACAATCTTTACAAACGGCGTAAAGAATGCGGAGTTTTACATAATTTTTAAGCACGTTATCGCTCTTGAATATGGACTTTGACGTTTGTAAAATGCATAATAACTTGTTTAATCGAGCTTGAATACTTAGGTATACACTGGTTACTATGAAAATTAAAACTGACAAGTCATGTTAGGCAAGCCACACTACAAGCGAAGATATTACAAGTGTTATTGTTTTTGTAACAACTTTATGAATTTGTCCGCTTAAAGCATTTAAAGCTAGTACATCAAAAGTCAAAGGATCTAAATTTAAGTAACAGAGTACAAGTGGTAACGGAACACCAAAGGCTACTATACCTTGCATATAATATATCATTAGCAATCCAGGAACGTCTTTAAAGAACGTCACAGGTTTCAATGTTTGCAAATTTTTGTGACTGTCTGTTAGCATAATCTGATTTAATGCTTTGGAAAGCATGCTTCCGTCTTGTCCAGTATTGTGCCTCATTACACCAAATGAAACTTTATATGATGCAAAAAGTATTAACATTTCGGTTTGAATAATGTCAGAAGTGACAAATTTAGGTTGACATATTAACTTGGATGTGAGTTTAATAAATATGAATAATAGCCATATAAATAACAATTTAGGAATTAAGGTTGGCCTGGGTTCTATCATGTAAGGAAACTTCAAAGAGTGAGAAATTTGTGTTAACTTGATTTCAAAAGAAAAACCTGGATAACATCCGTATGTCCTTTGATACAACTGAAATGCTTTCAACAATAGTCTACTTAACCAAACATCTTGAGAGGAGACAGGCAAGTTTGCAGCTCTTTTCAACTTGTTGGTATAAACTACCTCCATAGCTCAAGCTTCAATATGCTTTCGAATCTATTCGGATATTAACGAGTCACTTTTTGTTTCTACGAAATTCTCTCGTGACTTTGAAGAAAATCGGTGCTAAGGTGGGTGGGTCTTGTAAATTTTGCGCTTTTTCAATGTTTCTATTTAATAGAGTAAAGAATTATTCTTGCAATTGGTTGCAATTTGCGCGTAAAAATTGCTTCTGAATTTTTGTTGCACAATATATTCTTGCTGACTGACTGACTTGCGGTACAAGTAGTACACAGCTAACAAACATAGTGTTTCGCATTGGTGTCATGAACTAAAACAACATCCGTATTTTTTCTGCGCGTGTAAACCTCCAAACATGCTGACATTCAAAGGTAATCCTAACAAGCATTCCTTGAAAACCGATTAATTGAGTTAGATACTTTACTTTGCTTTGTATTAAATGATTTGTTTTTCTCATTTTAAATCTCATTAATTTTTATTAAATTTACATGCAGTCAACATGTATTAAGTCAAGTCATTCCAGACACAATATTTTTATTTTTAATAATTTAGTCGAAAACAGTAAGATTATGGCTTTGGATAAACCCTAAATATACACAAATCGAAAACTGACGTATACCGAAAGGTTTTTTAAGTCTCTTTAAATCAGCTATCGGCAACTAATTGCCGTCATAACTTTACTAACTTTAAAAAGTATGTTTACTTGAACTGTGGGAAAAAGTAAAAAAGTGTGGCATTTATACAAATAAACTGACTGGGTAACGACGTTAATAAAAACTACTTACACAAAAACTACCGAAGACGAAAATTACGGAATGCTCACATAAGTTCCTTTTTACAAAGCATAGACATGACTAATGAGTAAATCGCTTTTTTGAACGACAAGCAATAAGGTCGTTGTCATATCTGCTTAGTATCCCCAACATCGATCTCATGCTTTATTAAACGAAAACCACCTTCCCGAGGATTATTGTGGAGACAGACGTGAATGTACTTCTTTAGTTGAAAAAGTCATGTTTCAACGGAAAACTATGGACTTCTATTGACATTTCAGGTGAGCTGAGGCTTATTGAAATAGGCATTTCATACTTACCGTATTTATTCGTTTTATTCCGCTCGCTCTATTTATGACCCCCTTTATTATATCCTATCCTGAAAGGAAAAATTTGAAATTTGGCCCCATTGGTTTATAAAATTCTATCACTTGAGATGCAAAACTAAACAAATTCGTCAACTTTTATATTCAGCTGTATGAATATGATAAACGGTGTATTGTCAATATTTTAGAGCAATTCTTCTTGCGCCAACAGGGCTGTTGATGTTAATTATCATCATATATAAAAAACATTCCGAAATGTACAATCAGATTTGAAATATTGGCGACCACGATTTATGACTCCCTTCATATTATTCCCTCATTTTAGATGTGAAATTTTGGAAATTGTTTAGTATACGGGACCGCAAATTTTGGGGCGAAACTCATACCATTGACCGCCCGTGACCTGGAGAGTCAAAAGACACCACTCTAGGGTGGTGTCATTTTTTCATTTTTTGTTATAAAACAGGTTAATCAGCCCTTCGGATTCTAATTTTAATAAACACTATATATGTAATTATAGTTATAGTCTAAATATTTTCACCTGAAAGAAACCGTTCTGCTACATGCAAGAACAATGGAAAGGACAAAATCCACTGACTTTTTTGAACACGCAAGCACGCAGCCAAGCACTGGTATGGTTACAACCAGTTAATGATGCAAATTCTCGTGCACGTTAAAACATATCGTGCAAAAGAAAATTTTATTACTCGTTGCTTGTTGAATTGTGTCTTAGAACATAAAATTTGCACAAAAACTATAAACGAAACAATTGTTTTTGGTTCAAAACCTATTTATTTTCTTAAAGTTGACAATATTAGAGGTTGTTATGTAGAAAATTAAATACAATGTTTATAAATGTTTTAAACAAAAAATGCTATCACAAATTTAAAAAAAGACGAAAAATGAGCTTTACAACAACTGAATAATTTGCATTTTGTCAATATTTAAAGAATCTATGAAGAAATTACTAATACATATTATCTTTGTATAACTTAAAATAAACATTTGCTTCCTAGATTTGCCTAAATACGCTTTAGAGTTTTTCAGGACCGAATATTCAAAATACGTGTGCAATTGGCCTCGTCAGAACCTAATATTTACGAAAAACAACAAAATGGTTACTTAGAACAGAGGGAGATTTTTCCTGGAGTAATAACAAAATGTTTTGTACAAACCACCAGGACAATCCCAAATTTCCTCTTCATCACAAACAAATTCTGCTGGGACACATAATCCTGGTAGACCGGTTCCAGGAGCTGGACTTGGACATCGAATCGCGGCATCTTCCCCACAAGGACACGCATCCTCTGTTTCGTCACTCCAGTCAAAACAATCGTTAAGGCCATTACATATTTGAAACTCCTAAATACAACGGCCATTTTCGGGACATTGCCACTAAATTATTAGAATTCCAAATTAAAATAATTTCTAGAATCACGTTCTACGCCCATATATATTACTACTTACCTCTCCACGTCCACATGCAGGGCAACCTTCAGGTTTGTCGCTTCTATCATCGCAGTCGTTAGTGCCATCGCAGAAATGGCTATTGGGAATGCAAAATCCTCTGCTACATCGATACTAGAAAAAAAACAGAATTATTTTTCATGCCGTTTCTGGAATGGTGTTAAAATTCAC